>CM038678.1:374494793-375094793 GCA_021605205.1 Aegilops longissima | reverse complement strand
CGGTGGCCGGCTGGGCTCGGCTCGGCCGCTGGCTGGGCGCGGGCGAGTGGGCTGCCAGTCTTGGTGGGCAGTCGGCTGGGCTGGTGCTGGGCATTTTCTTTTCTAGTTTTTATTTTTTGAAAACAAAACAGAGATAATATATAAACTATAAATATTTTATATAGGACATATATATACCAAAATGATCAGGGAATATTCCTATCATTTGAACATTTTCGAGGACAAAATCCAAAGTTTATAAAAAAATCATTTTTTTCAAATTTCAAATAAAACCCAAATTTGAATTTCAAACTTTTGGCAATGTTTTTCCTCTGATATTTTTGGAGTGTCATGTTTACTCCTCTCATACTTTTTCTCAAGTATTTATCAGGCATAGTTTGTGAAATGATCCACTTGCCAAAATTTGAATTCAAATTCCAAAACTTCAAAACTTCAAATGGCACTCAATTTCAAACAGAATGCATAGATGCTTAGCTATAATTGTAAAACATACCAAATAGGAAATTTGGGATGTTACAAACCTACCCACCTTAAGATGAATCTCGCCCTCGAGATTCGGGTTGGCTAGCAAATAGGTGCGGATGGTCTCGAAGAAGGTCTTCTTCGCGCTCCCAGGTGGCTTCTTCCTCGGAGTGATGACTCCACAACACCTTACAAAACTTGATGACCTTGCTGCGGGTGACTCTGCTCGCAGTCTCGAGAATTCGGACGGGTTTCTCCTTATAGGTCAGATCACTGTCGAGCTGTATGGCCTCTAGGGGTACTGTGTCTCTCAACGGAATATCGGCCATGTCGGCATGACACTTCTTCAGCTGAGAAACATGGAAGACATCATGAACTCCGGACAATCCTTCCGGCAATTCCAACTTGTAAGCAACTTCTCCACGACGTTCGAGGATTTTGTACGGACCAATGAATCGGGGTGCTAACTTTCCTTTGACACCAAACCTCTTGATTCCACGAAGTGGGGACACACGAAGATATGCTCGGTCTCCCGCTTCATAAGTTACTTCCTTGCGTTTAGTGTCGGCATAACTCTTCTGTCTCGACTGTGCTATCTTGAGTCTATCCCGAATCAGCTTGACTTTCTCTTCGGAATCTCTGATAAGATCGGAACCGAAAAGTGATCGATATCCAACACCATCCCACAGCAATGGTGTTCTGCACCTCCTTCCGTATAGAGCTTGAAAGGGCCATCTTCGATGGATCGATAACTGTTGTTGTATGAGAACTCTGCGTATGGCAAATTATCATCCCAGCTAGACCCATAGTCTAGCACACAAGCTCTCAACATGTCCTCCGTAATCTGGTTGACTCTCTCGGTCATCCATCTCTGCGGATGAAAAGCTGTCTTGAACTCCAGCCTCGTACCCAAAGTTTCATGCAACTGATTCCAAAACTTTGAGGTAAATTGTGTTCCTCTATCTGACACAATACTCCTTGGAACTCCATGCAGACATACGATTCTGGTCATGTATATCTTGGCCAACTTAGCACTGGTATAGGTAGTCTTCACGGGAATGAAATGAGCTACCTTGGTCAAACGATCAACCACTACCCAGATGGAATCATAACCTGAACGAGTCCTGGGTAATCCTGTGATAAAATCCATTCCAAGTTTTTCCCATTTCCAATCGGGAATCGGCAAAGGTTGAAGTAACCCAGCTGGCTTCTGATGTTCTGCCTTTACTCGTTGGCAAACATCGCATACTGCTACGTACTCGGCAATATCCTTCTTCATACCTGTCCACCAGAAACTTTCCTTCAAATCCAGTACATCTTGGTGTTACCGGGTGAATCGAGTCTGGCGAATCATGAGCCTCTGAAGAATTAGCTTCCTGAGTTCGGGATCATTGGGCACATAATACGATCCTCGAACCATATAGCTCCGTGTTCATCCTTACGGAATCCTTTAGCTTTTCCTTCATTCATCTTCCGCTTTATCTCATCAATTTCCTTGTCCGACTTACGAGCTTCACGAATCCTTTCGCCAAAGTGGACTGAACTTCCAGAGTTGCAACATATCCTCTCGAACTATCTCCATCGGAGATCTCGAGGTCATCGACTAACTCACAGGTAATCCTCCTGCTGTAAGAGTATTCACATAACTCTTACGGCTCAAAGCATCTGCTACAACATTAGCTTTCCTGGGTGATAATGCAATCTCATGTCATAGTCCTTGATTAACTCTAGCCATCTCCTCTGCTCGAGGTTCAACTCTTTCTCGTGAAAATATACTTCAAGCTCTTGTGATCGTGTAAACATCACAACGGTTTCGATGAGGAAATGTCTCGTGTCTTGAGTGCATGCACTACGGCTGCTAACTCCAAATCATGTGTGGCATAATTCATCTCGTGAGGTCGTAGCTGTCGAGGTATAAGCTACAACCTTTCCTTCCTGCATGAGTACTCCTCCGAGTCCCCGACGAAAGGCGCCACAATATACCGTAATCCTTGTGTATATCCGCAAAATCAGCATCGGGCTGTAACCAAACGCTTTCTTCAATTCCTGAAAACTGGCTTCACAATCCTCGGTCCAAATGTACTTGGCTTCCTTCTTCAACAGCTCACCATGGGCTTGGCAATCTTCGAAAGTTCTCAATAAACCTCCGATAATATCCTGCGAGTCCGAGAAAACTGCGGATCTCCTTGATGAGGTGGGTGACCGCCAATCGGTGATGATTCAACCTTGGCGGGTCAATCGCTATTCCTTCTCCTGAAATAACATGTCCGAGGAATCCGACTTCCTTCAGCCAAAATTCACATTTGCTGAACTTGGCATACAACTGATGTTCTCGAAGTTTCTCCAGAACTAGACGCAAATGTTCCTTATGCTCTTCCTCGCTCTTGGAGAAAATTAATATATCATCGATGAACACCACGACAAACTTGTCCAGATATTCCATAAATAACTTGTTCATCGAATTCATGAAGTATGCAGGAGCATTAGTCAATCCAAATGACATGACGGTATACTCATATAAACCATACCTGGTGGTGAATGCTGTTTTGGGTATATCCTTTTCACGGATCTTCAACTGATGATACCCTGATCGAAGATCGATCTTAGAGAATACCTTGGCTCCAACTAGCTGATCAAACAGATCATTAATCATCGGCAGAGGGTACTTGTTCTTGATGGTCACTTCGTTCAACGAACGATAATCCACAACCATTCTCAAGGTTCCATCCTTCTTCTCTACCAAAAGAACTGGGGCTCCCCAAGGTGATGAGCTTGGCCGAATATATCCTTTCTCCAATAGCTCATTAATCTGGTTCTTGATCTCTTTCAAATCGTTCGGTGGCATCCGATAAGGTCTCTTGGATATCGGGGCTGTGCCGGGCATTAACTCAATCAGAAACTCAATGTCTCTGTCCGGTGGCATTCCTGGTAATTCCTCCGGAAACACATCGGGAAAATCTTGCACTCTCGGCACTTCCTCCCGAACAACTCCGTGAGGGAATTCACTGATTCTTCATCTGCTACGCTGGATACATACTTGATCCTCTTCGCTCCGGTGGTGAGCGAGAATAGACTTCGGGCACGCCTATGTTTCCTTCAAACTTCGTCAACCAATCCATGCCTAGGATTACATCCAAGGTCCGGGTTTCCAACACTATGAGGTCTGCGGAAATTTATGATTTCGATGTTGAGGGTTGCATGACAGCCTAAGCTCGCCATCATTTCTCCTCCCGCGGAACCGACGCGAAGGGGTTTCTAAGGGTTTTAGTGGGCAACCTGCACTTTTCCACAACTACCCTTGATATGAATGAATGCGTTGCACCGTAATCAAAGAGTACCAAAACTGAACGTGAATTCAATAAAACTTACCAACCACGATTGTCCGGCTGATCATAGACGCCCTCCACGCCAATGTGGTTCACCCGAGCACGAGGGAAAGGGTTGGGCTTCTTCGCTGAGCTTCCATTGCCGTTTCCATTCCTCCGCTTGGCCTCCGGCAGTCGGTGGCATAGTGCCCTGTTTTCCGCACTTGAAACAGTGATGTGACTCAGATCCTTGAGAGTCGGGCAGGGCGGTGCTGGTTTCCATTACCGTTTCCATTGCCATTGCCATTGCCTGACCTGTTGTCCTGGTTGCGATTGTTCCCATTGCCTCCATGGTTATGTCCTCCATGGTTGTGATGGGTATGCCCTCCTGAGTATGGGGCATAACGAGGCTTCGCTGAGCTCTGAGTTGTGCTTCCCTGGCTGTACTTCCGCTATGCTATCAATCTGCTGCTGCTTGCCTTCAAGTATGATGGCCTTGTCTACCATTCTTTCGGTAGTTGGTAAAGTAGCCACCATAAGCTGCATTCCCAGCTCGTCATTGAGTCCTCGAGAAACTTCTCCTGCTTTGCGGCATCTGTGGCCACATCATCCGGGGCATAGCGGGCTAACTTGTTGAACTCATCCACGTCTCGTGCCACAAGCGGTTCCCCGGGCGTAAGTTGCGGAACTCACGCTTCTTCGACTCATGGCTCCAGCTGAAACATGAGCGGTGCGGAAGGCCTCTTGGAACTGATCCCATGTGATGGTGGCGATGGGATAAGTGGCGGTGTAGTTCTCCCACCAAGAAGCTGCAGGTCCATCAAGTTGATGTCGGCAAAGCGCACCTTCTCTGCATCGGTGCATCCAACAGTGATTAACTCTCTTCCGACCTTGCGGAGCCAATCGCCGGCCACAATCGCCTCGGTGCTGCTAGAGAACACCGCGGATTCAGCCTCGTGAATCGAGTCAAGTTGTCAGCAGGGGTGGTGGTGGCGGTGGATTGTTGTTGTTGTTGTTCGGTTCGGATGAGCATCTGCATGATGGCATTCTGCTGCTGGAGCAGCTGGGTGAGCTCCGGCGGAACGTTGAGACCGGGGTCACGTCTCGGAGGCATCTGGTGTTTTGGAGTGGATGAGAAAATTAGAATAGGACAATGGTCTAATGAGAAATAACACTACCCATATGAATGCACAAACATAAACACACCAATCATTTATTCATTCCACTCAAACATGGTTCAATCTCGATTACAAAATGCTCACGACTAATCGAAAATATCGGCCTAACTGATCGACGAAAAAGTAAAATAACATGGTGGTCGACTAAATGTCTTCATCAATAATCCTTGCGTCCTCTGGTGCGATGTCCTCCGGTGTGGTGTCCTCTGTTGCGGCGCCTCCTCTTGCGGCTTTCTCCAGTGGAACTCCCTTCATAATCCTGATCATTGCTCACGAGAGGTCCATCATCTCCACTCGGAAAAAGGTCCTCTCCCAAGTCCATCTTTTCCTCAATTGCGGCAAGCTTCATCTTCAGGTCGTCGACTCTCTCCATGAAGTCCGCGATTTCTTCCTCATGGCCAAGGAAGTCTGCGTGTGCCTTCTCCTCCAGTTCCAGTTCACGGAACAACAGCCTCTGTGTACCTTCGAGTTACGGCGAGTCTGGATCTCCCGTTTCCTGAGGAGACACTCCAAGTCCTGGATATAAGAGAGAGTGGAGTCGTCCTCTATGGTACGGATGATATCTCCATTCCTTGCTCTGCGAGAAACCATGGCGAGGTCTGATGGATCGAGCTCGGCCCTGTACTCTTCTCGGAGATGTCCAAGTGCACGATAAATCGCCATGTCCCTTCCGAGGATCCAGTTGAAGTCGGTGAACTCAAAGTCAATAGGCTCAGATGCCCTCCGAAGGTTCTCTCTGGAATGTGCACCTCGATCCTCAGAAGGGTATCCGTCGGAAGCGCATTGGTAGGCTTCCGGTGATCGAGGGCGAGCAATCTTCAGCTTCTTCACCATCTGGACCAGCTTCTGCCGAAAGGCATCGCCTCATCGGGCCGGCAAAACTCCGTAGCAAACTGGGGTGAACTCGACGCCATCTAGAATGTTGAAAATTGGAGAGAAGTCGACATGAACAGGGAGAATTACGGAATGATAAGGATATGAAGTAAATAGTCTCTTCCTATGGCTTTCCGATCCTAGGGGCTACGCCCTACGGTCAGGCGTGTGCTCGATACCATCTCTGTGCGACCTGACCCAAAATCGGTCAAATCTACGTATGCATACCATCCCAAGATCATGCCGGTACTCACAAGACATCGATGAAATAATCAAAGTTCAATCACACCTGAATTTATTACACGATTCTCATATAGAGTCTTTATTACAAGATAATAAATTCGGCCGAAGGCCAACTCATGAGAAATAAACTAGCAAAGTTGCGGAAGCGTAGACGAAATAGCGAGTCCATCCGACTCCATAGGGCAATCGCCAAGCGCGGAGCGTAGCCTCAATCCTGATCGGAATACTCCTTTGCAACATAAGACGTTGCAGCCGTGTAGGTCAGCATTTTGATTATGCTGGCAAGTCATGAAGAGAATAACAATAAAAATTACTATCACTATATGCAATTTGGCTGTGGGGCTCTAAGTTTCATCATTTTGCGAAAAGCCAGTTTTTCCCTACTATAGTGGACTTGCTTGCAAAATACTACAAAATTGTTGGTAGTTGTTGAGATGGTTCCGCCAACCAATGTCTCATTCCCAAATTATTAAGTCATAACCCCCTCAAATTAATTTATTAGTTTTAGTGTTGAGATTTCCGAATACTTCCAAGTTCCAGAGGCTCAAATTGTCCGTAATCGGGACACGGCTAATCGATTAGATCTTTAACTCGCAGAGGTTTATGACTTTACCCACAAGAATCATTCCTCCTTTTAAGTCTTCGCACTTCATGGTGTTTGAAGACGGAAGAATGAAACAGGTCTTCCAAGAGTTCTTCGGCCACCGCCGTACCCATCCAATCCTACCGTTCTTCTACATCTCGTAGTACCGTCCGGCCAGCGTCACAACTAGGGTTGACCCAGCCAGTGCCCATAATGGCTTGCGGCTGCACAGGTAAGCTTCCGGTCAATGGGGCATCCATCCGTCTCTTCGTGGCTGGGTGAAGCTTTCCGCAAGATGTCATGGCACTTCTCCATGCATCCCGGCCAACCACTGGATTCTCCAGGGTGCCCGTCAACCTTCCTCCACCCAGTAGTGAATTCCGAAGTCCATCTTGAGTTGAAGTTCATGGGGTTGTCATCATCTTGACTCTCACATCTTACTTATGAATTCACTCAACCAATCCCGTCTACGAGCATAGCAAAAATAAACTACTTCGTCCCGGGTCATGGTAACAAGGGGAATTGGTTCATCCTACCACATGATACTACTCAAGAACATAACTTCAAAATTTCAACTACTGCATGCATGGTGGGGAGGTATAATTCTAATGCAACAAAAACATAGGTATTGAAAAGAAAACATGATCAATGACTTGCCTTGCCGACGATCTTCGTAAGCTAAGGACTCGTAGTAGCAAGCTTCGCACTCCGGAAATTCTACCGAGACAAACAATAATCACAATAAGCATATAGCATACGATCACTTAACACAATAGCATAGTAACATAACACACCAAAACAAACGAATCCAAAACCCAAAGGAAAACTCGAAGAAATCCAACTCAAAGTTTTCCTACTTCAAGCAACCACTAAAAATAGTTTTATATAACAAAAATTTTCTTAACATAACCTAACCATGGGTTTATGTTAACTTAACAGAAAGGAATGCATTAAGCAACTAGGAGCAAAAAGAATCAATTTAAAATCTATTATGAAACTCCTATTAGGCCTGAAGCAATTTCTAATAAGCAAAATAAAATAAAAGTTTTATTTATTATAAATAAAAGTTCATGCTCTAAAGTGACAGAAACTATCCTAGAATAATCAATCACATGTGAAAAATAAATTTATTTACTAATTAAAATATTAGAAAAACAGTAGCTAGTTAATTAATTAAGAATAACATGATCCTGATTAAAACTAATTTTTTATTAATCCTAAAATGCCCAAATTAACTCCTACGGTTAGGCAATGTCAAAACAAGGTTGGGACAAAAGAATCATATAAAAATAATTTTCCTAACACATTTTATAGCAGATTTACTATTCTGACTAAATGTAAAGTAAAGCAATTCTAAATAATTTTAACATAGCTAATTATATTTTCTACAGATACTATAAGAAATTTTCAAACCAACAAAAAAAGAATCACCTAAAAATATTAAGTAGAATAAAAGATATGAATTTTTCAAATCTGAAACTATTCTGTTAAAACAGAAAAACGAAAATAAAGAAAAACGGGCTAACTGGGCCTAACTAACGCCCTGTACGTAATATAACTAAACGGGCCTAGGGTTTAAACGAATCGGGCCGATCTAAATAAAAAAAACCCTAACTTAAAATTAAACCGGAACTAACCGGACCGAACCGATTTTATTTAAAAGAACATACCCTTCGGGGATCTAATCCTAGCCGTCGAGATTAGATCGGACGGGGAGGGAAACTCCGCGCTTACCGGACGTCGGCAATGGCGGCTCGGGCGGCGAGTGCGTCGGCGTCTCCGGTGGTCGGGGGCGTCGGCGGAGTGCTCCGGCGGGTGCGGCGCGACGAGGGGGTGGGTCTGGTGGAGTCGTTGGGGCTCGGGGAGGGCTAGGGCGACGGCGACGAGGTCAATGGCGGCGGCGGCGTGCTCGGGCTCCGGTGAGCGCGTGCGGCGAGGGAGAGAGGGTCGGTGAGGGGGCGAGGGGGGGAACGGGGTGCGGGGAGGGGGTATTTATAGGGCGGTGCACGGCTTGGGCGAGGGGGCAAGCCGGGCGAGAGATCCGCGGCGAATCCCGGATCCTTCGGGATCCGGTGAGCGGCGGCGCGGGTGAGAGGCGCGGCGAGGGGAAGGAGACGGGTGGGGGTCCACCTGTCGGCGACGGCGGGGAGCGGGCGCTGGTCGGTTAACCCGACCGGATGGGTTTCGGCGCTGAAGGGGGTGCGGCTGGCTCATTGGGCCGTCATTTGCGCTGGCTGGGCTCGGCTCGGCCGCTGGTGGGCCCTTTGGCTGGCGGGCGAGTGGGCTGCCAGTCTTTGGCTGGGCGGTCGGCTGGCTGGTGCCTGGGCATTTTTCTTTTTCTAGTTTTTATTTTTTTTGAAAAACAAAAACAGAGAAATATATAAACTATAAATATTTTATATAGGACATATATATACCAAAATGATCAGGGGAATATTCCCTATCATTTGAACATTTTTCCAGGGACAAAATCCAAAGTTTATTAAAAAATCATTTTTTCCAAATTTCAAATAAAACCCAAATTTGAATTTCAAACTTTTGGCAGTGTTTTTCCTCTGATATTTTTGGAGTGTCATGTTTACTACTCTCATACTTTTTCTCAAGTATTTATCAGGCATAGTTTTTGAAATGATCCACTTGCCAAAATTTGAATTCGAATTCCAAAACTTCAAAACTTCAAATGGCACTCAATTTCAAACAGAAATGCATAGATGCTTAGCTATAATTGTAAAACATACCAAATAGGAAATTTGGGATGTTACACTCACCCAAACTTGATGCCAAATGGATGATGCATCACCACGATGACCTATCGATGCTCATGGTTGCGGCTCTTGGTTGCGTCGGCTGGTGAAGTTGATCGATTTTTGATGAAAAACAAGCTGTCTTCCATCAGCGCTCTTTGCTTGTTACACACAAAGATGATATCCTTCGTCAGTTCACCTTGGTTGCGTTGGAGACACAGTCGTCTTTCACATTGGTGCAATTTTATCAGACAATTGGCTATGAACCAAATGTTTCCTCGAAGAAGGATCGACATTGGTACTAAGAGCATAAGTTTTGTATTGATTTCTAATCCTTCTCACAACTTTGTCTCCAGCTCCCCTATAATTTTATTTGTCCATCTATTAACATTGATTTAAAAAATGGTGTGGACTAAAAACCCGGATGGACGTAGTAGCCCTCCAATTTTATTTACTCCGCATATTAGATTAGACTGAAGTCAAACTTTGTAATACTCTCAAACCTTTCCGATAATTGAAATTAAATTTCTTTATTTGTACACACTCTCACGCTTCCGATAATTTGGCGCATGTGGTTTGTTCATAAGGGAGGGTAGTGTACCACACGTGAAGGATAGGAAGTGCGACCAGACGCGTGGGCGTGGATCGTTAGTTCATCGGAAGTAGTACTAGTTTTCTTCACTGTACATTAAATAAAGAGTTCATTTTTCGACTTACACAATTTAAAACGATTGTTATGGAGAGAATAAGAAAACCACTCCACTATATTTTAGTCGTATACGAGAGTACTATATGGACGCAACTTCATTGACTTAGTGCACCTGCCTTTGGATTTGACGCATGTGGGCCCAAAATGTGGCTGGCTCACCCGTCATACAGCCAAAAGCAGGTGCGAAGGCACCGAGCTCATCCGTACTACAGATAGTATATATATAAGCGGGAGCCTCAGCGCTTGTTCGCTAGGGTTTGCACTCTCCACACGCCGCCAAGACTATATATATGTTACACGCTGGAGGCTCAACGTTCATTTGCTAGGGTTTGCTATATTCACAGTCTCTCACCCTCTCTTCACCAGATCTAAACAAGACTGCTTGGCCTCTTGTCTCTCTCTCTCTCTCCCCCTCACAGCTGGTGAAGGAGGCGTCCGTATCCCGTCGCACCGGGAAGGGGAGGAGGTGCAGCGTTCACTCTATCACCTTCGGCAAGGGAGGCAATCCACTGCCGGCTGCGCTGTTCTCTTTCACCCAGCGCCTGTGCGGGAGGGCCACCGACCCCTTCCTCCTCGCTGCCGTACGTAGTGTGGGCAGATCCTGCCTCCCGTCGCACGCCTTGCCACATCTCGACGACCCTAAGGTATAAGTTTCTTTGAAACCGTCGTTGCTCTAGCTGCATGTGGATCTTTTTCGATCTGTAGTCGAATCTAGGTCTTGGTTCAAAGAGGAAAGAAGGGTGCGGTGGGCTGGAGCAAGAATCTAGGATGTGGTTCAATGAGGAAAGGAGGGGCGTAAAGTAGTATAGACTGGCTATCCAGCCGCTTTGTAGGTCGAAAAGGGAAAAAGGGGGTAACCTAGTACACACATCTGTAAGGAACCAATCTCTTTGTTGAAAAGGGAAAGAAACTGGGGGTCGGGTAGTTTGTGCATGACTAGATTTGCTGCCCTCACATAGGAAGAAGGTTCAAAGAGAACAAATATGGGACCAGCGCATACATGCTGCTTGGCTACATACTCTGCATCACCCATTTATACGTGTGCACGCACATGGTGCTGGCATGTCCCATGCAGCTATTTTGTTGTTGTTAATCTCAGAATTAACTACTAATTTGTTTTAAAAGAATTTCTTTGTTAATATGAATCAATGCAACCGTTTTAGAAATGCTACTGTCCTATACTTTATTTTCCATCAAGATATGGTAGATGCTTCTTTTTGTGGCCGCATGTTTCAACCTCCTTTATTGGCCAGTAATTGTTTTCTTTTTTGCCTCATAAAACAGGGATATCTATTAAACTTGTTGCTATAGAAAACTTAAATGTCACACCGGCAACTTTGCTTGATTTCAGTGCAACTGCACAAAACTTGATTGGATTTCCTATTCGTGTTGGTAGATTCGTATTTTATGTTGGTCGTCCCATGAAAGGTCAAGACAGCCTTCATCCACATGATTGTGCAAAGGTGCTTTGAGATGTTGTGCTGCTTGTATTGGTACTATTTTAAATAAATGATGAATTGAAGCTATTGTATTGCTGTCTTTTCCCATTAAGTAGTGAACAAAAATGGGACCAACCCAGATATGATGCTTGTTTCTTTGTTACAACAAATTCAGCATCACCCCCTTTATAAGCCAGTATTGATGCCACTCTCAGAATTAACTACTGAATCTTATTTCAAAACTGCAACACTTGTTAGGGATTGGCGGGATTACCATTTTTGTGGCCGCATGTTTTATCCTCCTTTATTAGCCAGTAATTGATTCCTTTTTTGCCTGTGTTTATACAGGGATATCTATTCAACTTGTTGCTATTGTGACATTTTGCTTCGCTACGCGAAACACTTTGCTTGATTTCAGTGCAACTGCACAAAACGACATTGGATTTCCTATTCGTGTTGGCAGATTCGTAGGTGATCTTGTGTGCGTCATGATAGGTTGGTACTTGCCTTCATCCACATGATCGTGCAGTGTGTTTTGAGATGCTGTGGTACTTGTATTGGTACTGTTTTAAATAAATGATGAATTGAAGCTATTGTATTGATGTTTTTTCCCATTAAGTAGTGAACAACAATGGGACCAACCCAGACATGATGCTTGTTGCTTTGTTACAACAAATTCAGCATCACCCCCTTTATAAGCCAGTAATTGATGCCACTCTCAGAATTAACTACTGAATCTTATTTCAAAACTGCAACACTTGTTAGGGATTGGCGGGATTACCATTTTTGTGGCCACATGTTTCATCGTCCTTTATTAGCTAGTAATTGATTCCTTTTTTGCCTCTGTTTAAACAGGGATATCTATTCAACCTGTTGCTATTGCGACATTTTGCTTCGCTACGCGAAACACTTTGCTTGATTTCTGTGCAACAGCACAAAACGAGATTGGATTTCCTATTCGTGTTGGCAGATTCGTATTTTATCTTGTCTGTCTCATGAAAGGTCAGTACAGGCCTTCATCCACATGATTGTGCAGTGTGCTTTGAGATGTTGTGCTACTTGTATTGGTACTATTCTAAATAAATGTTGAATTGAAGCTATTGTATTGCTGTCTTTTCCCATTAAGTAGTGAACAAAAATGGAACCAACCCAGACATGATGCTTGTTGCTTTGTTACAACAAACTCTGCATCACCCCTTTATAAGTAGATGGAAGCACATACTGTTGTTGCGCCCACTCTACCCTGGAACTGTTTATGCTTTTCGTTAATCTAATGCTGCTTGTAAAATTAAGCAATGCCACTCTCATAATTAATTAACTACTGAATCTTAGTTCAAAACTGCAGCACTTGTTAGGGATTGGCGGGATTACCATTTTTGTGGCCGCATGTTTCATCCTCCTTTATTGGCCAGTAATTGAGTCCTTTTTTGCCTCTGTTAAAACAGAGATATCTTTTCAACTTGTTGCTATTGCGACATTTTGCTTCGCTTAATTTTGGTGGAACTGCACAAAATGAGACCGGATTTCCATACATGTGTTGAGATCTCTCTGAGATCTTCCTCACGAGTTGTTTCAAATCTTGGTCTTGAATGGTCAGTACCGACCTTCCTCAGAATTAACTACTGAATCTTAGTTCAAAACTGCAAACACTTGTTAGGGATCGGCAGGAGTACCATTTCTATTAGGGATCGGCCGGAGTACATGTTTAAGAAATGTATTGTTCAGATAATGTCTCTGTTATTATATATCGCCATGACTTACGTTGTTTTACAAATGGTACTATCCTGCTTTGTAGTTCTTTCTACATGTTCAACCAAGGTATTGTTAAGATAATGTCTCTGTTAAAATGAATCAGTCGCAATTGTTTTTGGAATGATACTTTTCTGCTTTTTCGTTCTTTATACCTGTTGAAACAAGGCATTGTTCAGATAATGTCTCAGTTAATATGAATGAATCACACTGATTGAGAATTGCTACTCTCCTGCTTTGTTTCCCATTAAGATAAGGTAGATCAGTAGATGTTTTTCTTCTGGGAGTACAAGTCATCAACCGTTATTTCTCAGTAATTGTTTCCCTTATACCTTTTGTTGCTTACAGGGATATCAAAATTAAAGCTCGGTTTTATTCCGACTTTGATTTTAGTTCAACTACACAAAAGGAGCCAAAGTGTCCAAGGCAAACTGCTGCATTACTAGGTCCAGTTGGTCATTCCACTTTGCAGAAAGAAGCAGACATTGTTTGCGCTACATTACAGAAGGAATGACCGAGAAGCTTTATAGAGTATTATTAGACACCGGTGACATGACTAGTCTACAGAGACCATTGTCAATTTAACAACACGTGGATTGCCCTGGGCAAGAAGTGCCCAAACAAGTACAAGAAGTGACATGACTCCATGATCATAGGCATTACATATTTTGAATGGGAAAAGCTTGTCAAAGTTTAATCATTGTTGTTAGCAAGAAGCGACAGGACTCCACGATCATAGGCATTGTATATTTTGAATGGTAAAAGATTGTCAAAGTTTAATCACTGATGTTAGCAAGAAGACGTTAGTTTAATATATTGGAATTGCAAAACCTTGTCAAAATTTGCTCATTGATGTTAGCCAGAAGACATGCATTTGATATTTTTGAGTGGGACGCCCTTGCTGTGAGCAGCGTTGAGTGTTTTTTCCTATTCCCGTGTTCAGTTTAGAAGTAAATAGTTACTCTGCTGAGATATTCCTGTGTTAAGAGTTTGTTCTGAATATTGTCTATGTAATGCCAGGCCTTGTGTTTGATTGCAAAGTTGAGCATGGAATGTTGTGGCATGCGGCATCACGAGCTGTTCACCGTGCCTCCTGAGAATAATGCTTCATATTTTTTTGCATGACGATCTAATGCCAGTGATTTGCTTGTTAAGAAGATCATCCTCTTCTATTGTTTCCGTGCTTAAGAAGTTCATCCTCTGATGTTTCATTCATAGCCTATACGACAAGTCGGGTAGGTTAGACGTGAAACCATATGATCTTCCGACCAACTCATGATATTAGGCCGTGATTGGATCGTCGATTTCCAACCAAAACCGCTTGTAAAACTGACGCTTGTAAATTAAAGCAGATGGTCTCGGGCGAAGGCGCTTGGTTGGTCGATTTCGACTAGTAAAATATCGGAAGTACTTGACAAACGATAAAAACGCTGAACGACACTCAAACGATTGCTAACCCAGCCGTTAGCTGTTGTTTCAGCGTTGCCCATGGATGGCATGATACGCACGTCGTGCATGTATCGTCTGGTAATGTCGACCATATAGCAGTGCTCGTAAAATATACACTGGTCTCTCAAATTACACGCGTAACCCGCCGGTTTTACTTACAGAACTCGGGCCCTTGGTTTCATTACGCCTGTATTTTACACGTTGTTTTCGATGACAAGTAAATTACACTTGTATGTTAATACAGGTTTGAAATAAACCAGAGCTCCCAAGCGCGGCCTTACCGTTTCATGCCGTCTTAGTTTCTCGAAGGTGCTCATAGGTGTCCGATGATCCTGGCTTCCTGAATGAGTAGCGGGCGCTGTATCAGACCATCCGTAGGGCCCGCGAGGCCCTCTCCGTTGTCCTTCGAGTTGTTGCGCTCGCCATGGCGCCTAGCATTGTTAACATCGTCAACGAACATGAGGATTCAGGAGATGACTTTATTTTGACTCGATGACACTAGGGACGCACTAGGGCCATAGCCGTACGTACGCAAGTGCCTCCTTATTATGTACAACTATATTTTTTTAAGCTTTCTCCTGGTTTCCTGACATCACGGTCCCACACCATTGTCAACCTATGTAGTCAATATAAACGAGAGAATTGCACAAGATGCGGCCGACAGCTGGGACCAAGCAGCTCGAGCAGTATTTGTGTTTTTGAGGCGTGAGCACTGCAGAGTTTTTCTTGGTGATGATTTCATTGTTGTTCAAAGGAGAGCAGGGTATTAACTGGGCGGGCTGTGGCCCGTCTAGCGCAGGCCAGATATCCAGCCCAGATACTAATTTTTTCAAGATGAAAATGGCTAGCCTAGCTATACGTCTTTTTGAGGAATACCCAGGCAAGGTCAACTTGTTATTCTCCGCCCCGCAGGGCTGCAAGTCTTTCCTTGGAGGGATGCATTAGGCTTAACAGGAAAATGGGCTTTAAAAAATAATAAATGGGATGTAATTATAAAAACTGGGCAATAACTATAAAAAAATGCACCAGACATGAAATTAGGTTATAAAATATTATTTATGGATTTTGAAAATCTTAAATTTTCATTGTTGGGCGCGCAATGTTTCGTTGGTTTTTTACGTAATACAAATTTATATTTAATCTGACTAGAAATTTCAGAATAAAAATATTTCGGAGCCCATCAAAATGTGGGAAATTTTATTGGATTATGTCTTCAACGGTTGGTTGAAATTATTAATCATTGTCCTAGCTAGAAAATGGGCTGTACTTTTAACAAACTGTAAATGGGCTATTGTAAATTCCATTAGAATTCCAAAATGGGCTGTACATTCTTACAAAACGCAAATGGGCTATAAGTTCTCTGCCACACAGTTGTGGGCCTACTAAGTGTCGCGTCCCCTAAAAAAATAAGTTGATGCGTATGCAAGGCTTTGCCAACTTATTATAGTCAACACACGGTTCTAGCAGTAGTGGCCGTTGGATGTCTATCCAACGGATGTCGTGCTTCTTCTTCAATCTCGGATATTCTTAGCTTCGGCCGCCCAAAAAATGATTCCTCCCCCTGACATCTGGGGCGCACCATTTCAGAGGCTGACCTGTGGGCCTACTAAGTTGGAGTGTACCAAGGGCTTTGTCAAATTAGTCAATAATAAACGTTTCTAGCTTTAGTGACCGTACGATGTCCATCCAACGACCGTAGTGCTTCCTCAACCTCTGGTCTTCTTGGTCCAGCCGCCCAAAGCAGCGCCGGTCGTGCCGCCTGCTCCTGCCTCCCATGGCCGGCTGTGCTACCACGAAGGCCTCACCGCCCCCATACTACTCCCACCGTTGGCCAGGCCATCCCTCCACTCACCCACACCCCCTGTTATTCTGCGGCGACGGCAGCCTCACACCGCAGCCGAACCAAAGGAACCTCATACTACTCTCCGCTGGCTTCCTTCTGCGTTTTCCCGAGTCCGCTGCCCCTTCCTAGGCCTCGCTGTAGACACTGCCTGGTGCTATCGGGCGCGGCATGGTCAACGTGGTCAACGATCGACTTCCATCGGAAGAGTATCAGACGTGGAGGGGCTGATACCGGGTCCAGCGGCCGCAAGGAAGTGCCTCCTTATTACGCGCAAAATAATTATTCCTCCACCTTACAGCAGGGACCCACCGGACGGGCCACCTTATTTTGCGAAAAAACGTTCCCCCCTGACTGATTGGACCCACGGACAGGCCAGCGTATTTCGCGAAAAAACGTTCACCCCACTGTCAGCTTAGACCCACCGAAAGTGCCTCCTTATTACGCACAAAAAAATGAATACTCCCCCTGCTTGCTGGGACCCACCATGGTGGGAGGCTGACTTGTGAGCCTACTAAGTTGACTGGGACGGGGGCCTTTGTCAACTTTAGTCCAGATGAACGATTCTAGCTCCAGTGACCGTACGATGTCCATCCAACGGCCGTAGTGCTTCTTCAAGCTTTGGTCTTCTTGCTCCAGCCGCCCAAAGCAGCGCCCGGTCGTGCCGCATGCTCCTGCCCTCCGTGGCGGGTCAGGCCGCCTTGAGGCCTCACCGCCCCTAAATTCCCACCACTGGCCAGTTCTGCGGCGACGGCAGCCTCACACCGCAGCCGAACCAAAGTGAACCTCAGATTCTCTCTGCTGGCTTCCACTACGCGTCTTCCCTGCTCCCGTCGTCCCCTTCCTAGGCCTCGCCGTCATCCACTACCCTGGTGCTCTCGGCGCGGCGTAGTCAAGGTGGTCAAGGAACGACTTCCATCGGACATGGACTGTACATGGAGAGACTGACAGCTAGGTCCACGGCCGCAGCAAGGAAGTGCCTCCTTATTACGTGCAAAATAATTATTCCTCCACCTGACAGCGGGGACCCACCAGACAGGCCACCGTATTTCGTGAAAAAAATGTTTCCCCCCTGACTGCTGGGACCCACCAGCTACACCTTCGCACGCAAGGAAGTGCGTCCGGGCAAAAAAAAATGATTCGCCCCCCTGACTGCTGGGACCCACCAGCTACATCTTCGCACGCAAGGAAGTGCGTCCGGGGAAAAAAAAAGAAAACCAAAACGATTCGCCCCCCTGACTGCTAGGACCCACCAGCTACATCTTCACAAGCAAGGAAGTGCCTGACAGTCGGGACCCACCTGGTCGAAGCGTGCGTGGCGTTGTCATTCTGGTCGCGAACGGTACGCATATATATATCTGGTCGATGTAGAGGCGCGCGTATATCGTAGTAGAGGCGCCGCACGTAGCATGTACACGCACGCATACGCCAGGGTGCAAGAAAGAAAATACGGCCACGTATGTGTACATACGGGCGGGGTCTCGAATGCCTACTCGCGCATATGTACGTCCAGGGCTCGTGTACATGGCTGGGTCGGAACGGAGAAACAGCGTCATTGTCGTGTTCATGGGGAGGCAACAGAATGCGTTGTGTTCATCGGGAGGGCTTGGACGGAACAGGGAATGGAAGCGAGGCCTGGCGTACTGCAGAACAGAGGAAACGGCCTTGTGTTCGACCGGCCACGTTCGAAACGGGATCCTGTTCATCGGGAGGGGTCTGGCGTACCGCAAAATGGAGGTTACGGACCTCCTACGGTCGAGACAGGGGTCCTGTTGATCGGGAGGGGTGTGGCATACCGCAAAACGGACGAAACGGACCTCCTACGATCGAAACGGGGTCCTGTTGATCGGGAGGGTGTGGCGCATCGCAAAACGGATTTAAACGGACCTCCTACGGTCGAAACGGGGGTCCTGTTGATCGGGAGGGGTGTGGCGTACCGCAAAACGGAGGAAACGGACTTGTGTTGGAGCGCTACGGTCGAAACGGGGGTCCTGTTCATCGGGAGGGTTGTGGCGTACCGCAAAACGGGACTCCATGGGATACTGTTCATCTCCACCGTCGACCTCCTCCAGCCTCCACGGGCTCCTGTTCATCCAGCCTCCACCGCGCACTACTCCACCGGCCATCGCTCAACCACCCCTCTCCACGGGCTCTGCTCAACCACCCTCCATGGGGCTACTGCTCATCCTGCCTCCACCGCTCATCGCTCATCCAGCCCTCCACACCACGGGTCCTATTCATCCACCCTCCACGGGCACCCTCCACCGCTCATCGCTCATCCAGCCCTCCACCACACCACGGGTCATGTTCATCCGAGGCAACGCCACCGCCATCGCTCATCCAAACCCCCGCAACACTCACCGCTCATCCCATCGATCGGCTTCGCTTAGCAGCAGATGGCGCGAATCGCCGATCGGGTTCGATTAACAACCATCGATCGATCGCCGGGTTCGATGAGCGCGAGCTCGCAGGCAATCGCCGGTTCGCTTAGATCCCAACGCCGCTCGGGTTCGATTAGAGCCAACGCTTTGCACACACGCGTGTACGCAGTACGAGGGAAACGCTGCCGCCGCCCGACCTCCCACCGTAACCGGGAACTCCCCGAAATTTTCCTCCCCTTTGCTTCTACCATGGTTTTTTCCGTCATGGACGACCCAAAGAATGTCATGCAGCTGCATCTCCGGCCCGCCTAGGACGAAAAGCCCATTTTCGGTCATGATTTTTTGTCATAGAAGTAGGAGCCCACCACATCTATGATGATACCGGGTTTTGTCACAATTATCGTCATAGAAGTGTCATATGTATGACAGAAAAAAATTTCGTTCGGCCCAAAATGTCACGGATGTGTCTTTTTTTGTAGTGTTAGTTTCAACTTTAACTTTCTCAGGAGGTGTGTAAGTTCTAATATTGTTTTTACGAACCATAGTTGAAGCTTTAGCATGATCCTTTATTCTAATAGGGAAAGGTGGTTTCTCAACATAAGAAGTAGGAACAACAGGATCATTATAAGTGACAATCTTTTCTTCAACTTTAGTAGGTGCAGCTACTTTTACTTCTATGGGAGGATGATATTTAAACTACTTCTCCTTGGGGAGATCAACATAAGTAGCAAAAGATTCACAGAAAGAGGCTACTATCTCGGAGTCAAGTCCATATTTAGTGCTAAACTTACGGAAAATATCAGTATCCATAAAAGATTTAACACAATCAAACTTAGGTGTCATACCTAACTCCTTACCTTCGTCGAGATCCCAATCTTCAGAGTTGCGTTTAATTCTACCCAATAAATTCCATTTGAATTCAATAGTCTTCATCATAAAAGAGCCAGCACAAGAAGTATCGAGCATGATGCGATTGTTTTCAGAAAGCCGAGCATAAATTTTTTGAAGAATTATTTCTTTTGAGAGCTCTTGATTGGGGCATGAATATAACATTGATTTAAGCCTCCCCCAAGCTTGAGCGATGCTTTCTCCTTCGCGAGGCCAGAAATTATATATATAATTGCGATCACGATGAACAAGATGCATAGGATAATACTTTTGATGAAATTCCAGCTTCATTCGTTTATAGTTCCATGATCCCGTATCATCACATAGCCTATACCATGTCATGCATCTCCCTTCAAAGATAAAGGGAATACCTTTTTCTTAACAACATCAACGGGTATACCTGCAAGCTTAAATAATCCACAAACTTCATCCACAAATATTAGGTGCTCATCAGGATGCTTTGTTCCATCTCCTGTAAAAGGATTATCTAGCAGTT
Organism: Aegilops longissima; assembly: GCA_021605205.1. Taxonomy (NCBI): domain Eukaryota; kingdom Viridiplantae; phylum Streptophyta; class Magnoliopsida; order Poales; family Poaceae; genus Aegilops; species Aegilops longissima. Next base: position 375,074,454 of record CM038678.1, on the reverse strand, counting down.
TTTCCATCATACCCGAAGGAACTTCAAAGGGAACATTTTCATTTTCAGTAGGTTCCGTAGGTTGAGGAGCAATTCTTTGCTCTACTAGTCGGGGTGAAGATACCCCGAACAAGCCCCTCAAAGGATTACTTTCCATAGTAACAAGTGACAGTAAATTTCAGCACACTATATAAATTTTTCCTTACCAAATTCCACCTACCAAAGGCGCTTCACTCCCCGGCAATTGCACCAGAAAAGAGTCTTGATGACCCACAAGTATAGGGGATCTATCGTAGTCCTTTCGATAAGTAAGAGGTGTCGAACCCAACGAGGAGTAGAAGGAAATGATAAGCGGTTTTCAGCAAGGTATTCTCTGCAAGTACTAAAATAAGTGGTAACAGATAGTTTTGTGATAAGATAATTTGTAACGAGCAACAAGTAACAAAAGTAAATAAAGTGCAGCAAGGTGGCCCAATCCTTTTTGTAGCAAAGGACAAGCCTGGACAAACTCTTATATAAGGAAAAGCGCCCCGAGGACACATGGGAATATCGCTGCTAGTTTTCATCACGCTCATATGATTCGCGTTCGTACTTTGATAATTTGATATGTGGGTGGACCGGTGCTTGGGTGCTTTTCTTACTTGAACAAGCATCCCACTTATTATTAACCTCTATTGCAAGCATCCGCAACTACAACAAAAGTATTAAGGTAAATCTAACCATAGCATGAAACACGTGGATCCAAATCAGCCCCTTACGAAGCAACGCATAAACTAGGGTTTAAGCTTCTGTCACTCTAGCAACCCATCATCTACTTATTACTTCCCAATGCCTTCCTATAGGGCCAAATAATGGTGAAGTGTTATGTAATCAACGTTCACGTAACACCACTAGAGGCTAGACAACATACATCTCATCAAAATATCGAACGAATACCAAATTCACATGGCTACTAATAGCAAGACTTCTCCCACGTCCTCAGGAACAAATGTAATTACTCACAAAGCATATTTATGTTCATAATCAGAGGGGTAATAATATGCATATAGGATCTGAACATATGATCTTTCACCAAGTAAACCAACTAGCATCAACTACAAGGAGTAATCAACACTACTAGCAACCTACTAGTACCAATCCTGGACTTGGAGACAAGAATTGGACACAAGAGATGAACTAGGGTTTTGAGAGGAGATGGTGCTGGTGAAGATGTTGATGGAGATTGCCCTCTCCCGATGAGAGGAGCGTTGGTGATGACGATGGCTATGATTTCCCCCTCCTTGAGGGAAGTGTCCCCGGCAGAACAGCTCTGCCAGAGCCCTAGATTGGTTCCGCCTCGTGGCGGCGGAGTTTCGTCCCGAAAGGTTGCTTATGATTTTTTCCTCGACGAAACACCTCATATAGCAGAAGATGGCCATCGGAGAGCCAGCAGGGGGCCCACGAGGCAGGGGGCGCACCCTGGGGGGTAGGGCGCGCCCCACCCTCGTGGCCAGGTGGGTCCCCCTCTGGTGAACTTCTTCCGCTCAATATTTTTTATTATTTCCAAAAATGACTTTCGTGGAGTTTCAGGACTTTTGGAGTTGTGCAGAACATGTCTCTAATATTTGCTCATTTGCATTCTCCCTCCTTATGTAAACCTTGTAAAATAAGAGAGAATAGGCATAAGTATTGTAACATAGCGTGTAATAACAGCCCATATTGCAACAAATATCGATATAAAAGCATGATGCAAAATGGACGTATCACCTCCCTCGCCGAAGGAGATAGAGTGAATGCTGCACCTCCTCCCCTTCCTGGTGCGACTGGATCCGGACGCCTCCTTCACCAGCTGTGAGGGGGAGAGAGAGAGACAGAGGCCACAACTCAGTCTTGTTTAGATCCGGTGAAGAGGGCGAGAGACTGTGAATATAGCAAAACCTAGCAAAGGAACACTGAGCCTCCAGCGTGTATATATATATGTAGTGCGGTGAGAGTGTGGAGAGTGCAAACCCTAGCGAACAAGCGCTGAGGCTCCAGCTTATATAGTGTACTACATATATACTGTATTACGGACTGAGCTCCGGTGCCTTAACTGCACCTTCTTTGGCTGCATGACAGGTGGGCCAACCACATTTTGGGCCCACCTGTCATACACCGATAGGTAGGTGCACTAAGTCAATGAAGCTGCGTCCATATAGTACTCGTGTATACTACTAATATATAGCGGAGTGGTTTTCTTATTCTATCCATAACAATCATTTTAAATCGTGTAAGTACGAAACAAAACTCTTTATTTAATGTACCGGTGAAGAAAACTACTACTTCCGATGAACTAATGATCCATGCGTCCTGGTCGCACTTCCGGTCCTTCACGTGCGGTACATTACCCTCCCTTAAGTGAACAACCACACATGCGCCAAATTATCGGAAACGTGTGAGAGTGTTTACAAATAAAGAATTTTAATTTCAATTATCAGAAAGGTTTGAGAGTATGTACAGTTTGCCCTCTCTCAATAATTATGGTTTGTTGTGTTTGGCCTAAACTTGTCAAATCTAAAATGCAGAGTAAATAAAAATGGAGGTCTACTACGTCCATCCGGGTCTTTAGTCCACACCATTTTTTAATCAAAGTTAATAGATGAACAAATAAAATTACAGGGGAGTTGAAGACAAAGTTGTGAGAAGGCTTAGAAATCAATACAAAACTTACGCTCTTAGTACCAACATCGATCCTTCTTGAAGGAAACATTTGCTTCATAGGCAATTGTGTGATAAAATTGCACCAAAATGAAAGACGGCTACGTCTCCAACGTAACCAAGGTGAACTAATGAAGGATATCGTCTTTGTGGGTAACAAGCATAGAGCACTGATGGAAGACAGCTAGTTTTTCATGGAAAATCGACCAGCTTCACCAGCCAACGCAACCATGAGGCGCAACCATGAGCATCGATAGTTCTTCATGGTGATGGATCATCCATTTGGCATCAAGTTTGGGTGAGGCACCTATGAAGTTCGACAAATCCTCACTGTGGTTTGTTTCTTCTCATTAATCAAGATCGAGGAAGGAAGAACCACGTGGCAGAGGACAGTGAGGCGGAACAACAATGGCCATCCAATTTTGTGCAGTTCCACTAAAATTGAGGAAGACATGCCCAGGTATGGAGATACGCATCGTTGTTTGCAAAAATATAAAAAAGGGATATAGTGTTGTTACTTTGTTTTGGAAGTGGTACAAGATTAACAACGACATCACAATTGTCAATAAGAATTAATGAGAAGTACACCAACAAACAGAAGCATCATGATTATATTGATGGGAACTAAGAGCATCTCCAATAGCATGTGCATATTTGGATATCTGTATATTCATATAGACAATGGTCTAAAAAGATTCCCTCATATACACGTCCAGTTTTGCATCAAAACGTCTATATATAGGGACCATGACAGGTGGGCCGTCACTGGGGAGAGGAAGAAATCATGACTGCAGCCGAGTTTTGACGACGCCTTCACATTGTCCAGGCGTGGACATTGTCGAGGTCGATTTAGAGGATGTGTATATTTGGACGACCATATAGACAAGCTGCTGGACGCCTGTTTTGGGCTCACATCATGGAAAACGAGTATAGACATCCATATAGACAAGCTATTGGAGATGCTCTAAACCAGGATACCCGAGGAAAAAAAGCTTTTCTTCATTTAACCAGCACTAGTAGTAGATTAGCAGCAGCAATAGGAGCATATGGACAATGACCGCACAACCACCATGTACTTTTTGTCGAAACAACATGTATACCTCCACCGAGGCATAAATCAGGACAACTTTTCGAGTGGAATTTCCTCTATAATAGTAGGTGATGTTGGACCAGCTGACGAACCCTAGCTACTATACATGGGGAGCTGGGGAGTAGTCGACAGAAGAAAACCCGCATCTGACGACACAGGGAGCTGGACCAGTACAAGAAGTTATACCTCAGGTGGGCGAGATGTCGCTTAGGTGGGCGGGAGGGACCTGCCCACACGACGGCAGCGAACAAGGGCGTGGAGGACCTTCTCCGCGCCAGCGAGAGCTCCGAGAGGATGGTGCGCATCAGCTTCCTCCATCGCCGATGGCGACAACGTCAATGCTGCACCTCCTCACCTCCCGCAGCAGACGGGATTCGGCCGGATCTATGACCACCGGTGAGGAGAGAAATAGAGTGGACACTATCATCTTGTTTTGATATGGACAGGGTGAGAGAGCGAGACACGAGACGCAAGAAACCCTATCAAACAAGAGGCTATACATACAAAGGAGTAAAAAATCTCTCCATAGCCCTGGTTTTAAATAGAATACACGCGTTCCCGGAAAAAAGAAATGAAAAGTGGCGGACAATTTTTTAACGTACCAAGAAAGAAACCTCGATCAAAAAACACGCCCCCGCTTCCAGGTCACGAGAGTTGTCGCGCACACACACATAGACATAGACATGCATATCCGTGTTTACCTAAAATTCAATCTCCATCTCCATCTCCATCTTGATGTCTACTACGCAACCTTCTTCTTGTAGACGTTGTTTGGCCTCCAAGTGCAGAGGTTTGTAGGACAGTAGCAAATTTCCCTCAAGTGGATGACCTAACGTTTATCAATCCGTGGGAGGCGTAGGATGAAGATGGTCTCTCTCAAGCAACCCTGCAACCAAATAACAAAGAGTCTCTTGTGTCCCCAACACACCCAATACAATGGTAAATTGTATAGGTGCACTAGTTCGGCGAAGAGATGGTGATACAAGTGCAATATAGATGGTAGATATAGGTTTTTGTAAACTGAAAATATAAAAACAGCAAGGTAACAAGTGGTAAAAGTGAGCGTAAACGGTATTGCAATGCTTTGAAACAAGGCCTGGGGTTCATACTTTCACTAGTGCAAGTTCTCTCAACAATAATAACATAATTGGATCATATAACTATCCCTCAACATGCAACAAAGAGTCACTCCAAAGTCACTAATAGCGGAGAACAAACGAAGAGATTATGGTAGGGTAGGAAACCACCTCAAATTTATTCTTTCCAATCAATCCATTGGGCTATTCCTATAAGTGTCACAAACAGCCTAGAGTTCATACTACAATAACACCTTAAGATACAAATCAACCAATACCCTAATGTCACCTAGATACTCCAATGTCACCTCAAGTATCCGTGGGTATGATTATACGATATGCATCACACAATCTCAGATTCATCTATTCAACCAACACATAGAACCTCAAAGAGTGCCCCAAAGTTTCTACCGGAGAATCACGACGAAAACGTGTGCCAACCCATATGCATAGGTTCATGGGCAGAACCCGCAAGTTGATCACCAAAACATACATCAAGTGAATCACGTGATATCCCATTGTCAGCACAGATACGCACGACAAGACATACATCAAGTGTTCTCAAATCTTTAAAGACTCAATCCGATAACATAACTTCAAAGGGGAAACTCAATCCATTACAAGAGAGTAGAGGGGGAGAAGAAACATAAGATCCAACTATAATAGCAAAGCTCACGATATATCAAGATCGTGCCAAATCAAGAACACGAGAGAGAGAGAGGGAGAGAGAGAGAGAGATCAAACACATAGCTACTGGTACATACCTCAGCCCGAGGGTGAACTACTCCTCCTCGTCATGGAGATCGCCGGATGATGAAGATGGCCACGGTGAGCCCCCCCCGGCAGGTGCCGAACAGGTCCCGATTGACTTTTGGTGGCTACAGAGGCTTGCGGCGGCGGAACTCCCGATCTAATCTCCGTTGTGGAAGTTTTAGGTTACGTAGGTATATATGGGTGCAGGAAGTACATCGGTGGAGCTTCGGGGGCCCCGCGAGGCGGGGGGGGGGGGCCTAGGGGGGTGGGTGCGCCCCCCACCCTCGTGAGCACCTCCCTTCTCTCCTAAGGTGGGGTCCAAGTCCATCCGGTAGCTTTCCTTCCAAAAATAACTTCTCCAGTTGATCTCATTCCGTTTCGACTCCGTTTGATATTCCTTTTCTTCGAAACACTGAAATAGGCAAAAAACAGCAAATCTGGGATGGGCCTCCGGTTAATAGGTTAGTCCCACAAGTAATATAAAAGTGGAAAATAAAGCCCAATGTTGCCCAAAACAGTAGATAATATAGCATGGAGCAATAAAAAATTATAGATACATTGGAGACGTATCAAGCATCCCCAAGCTTAATTCCCGCTCCTCCTCGAGTAGGTAAATGATAAAAAAGATAATTTTTGATGTGGAATGCTAGTTGGCATAATTTCAATGTAACTCTTCTTACTTGTGATATGAATATTCAGATCCGAAAGATTCAAGACAAAAGTTCATATTGACATAAAAATAAAAATACTTCAAGCATACTAACTAAGCAATTATGTCATCTCAAGATAGCATGGCCAAAGAAAGTTATCCCTACAAAATCATATAGTCTGGCTATGCTCCATCTTCACCACATAAAGCATTTAAATCATGCACAACCCCGATGACAAGCCAAGCAATTGTTTCATACTTTAACATTTTCAAAACTTTTTCAATCTTCACGCAATACATGAGCGTGAGCCATGGACATAGCACTATAGGTGGAATAGAATGGTGGTTGTGGAGAAGACAAAAAGGAGAAGATACTCTCACATCAACTAGGCATATCAACGGGCTATGGAGATGCCCATGAATAGATATCAATGTGAGTGGGTAGGGATTGCCATGCAACGGATGCACTAGAGCTATAAGTATATGAAAGCTGAACGAAAGAAACTAAGTGGGTGTGCATCCAACTCGTTCGCTCACGAAGACCTAGGGCAATTTGAGGAAGCCCATCATTGGAATATACAAGCCAAGTTCTATAATGAAAAATTCCCACTAGTATATGAAAGTGACAAAATGAGAGACTCTATCATGAAGATCATGGTGCTACTTTGAAGCACAAGTGTGGTAAAAGGATAGTAACATTTTCCCTTCTCTCTTTTTCTCTCATTTTTTTATTTGGGCCTTTTCCTTTTTTTATGGCCTTTTTTTCGTCCGGAGTCTCATCCCGACTTGTGGGGGAATCATAGTCTCCATCATCCTTTACTCACTTGGGACAATGCTCTAAAAATGATGATCATCACACTTTTTTTTCTTACAACTCAACAATTACAAATCAATACTTAGGACAAGATATGAATCTATATGAATGCCTCCGGCGGTGTATCGGGATATGCAGTGAATCAAGAGTGACATGTATGAAAGAATTATGAACGGTGGCTTTGCCACAAATACAATGTCAACTACATGATCATGCTAGCAATATGACAATGATGGAGCATGTCATAATAAATGGATCGGTGGTAAGTTGCATGGCAATATATCTCGGAATGGCTATGGAAATGCCATGATAGGTAGGTATGGTGGCTGTTTTGAGGAAGATATATGGTTGATGTAAGATACCGGCGAAAAGTGCGCGGTATTAGAGAGGCTAGCAATGGTGGAAGGATGGGAAAAAGTGCGTATAATCCATGGACTCAACATTAGTCATAAAGAACTCATATACTTATTGCAAAAATCTAGAAGTTATCAAAGCAAAGTATTATGCGCATGCTCCTAGGGGGATAGATTGGTAGGAAAAGACCATCGCTTGTCCCCGACCGCCACTCATAAGGAAGACAATCAAAAAATAAATCATGCTCCGACTTCATCACATAACGGTTCACCATACGTGCATTCTATGGGAATCAAAATCTTTAACACAAGTATTTCTCAAATACACAACTACTCGACTAGAATGATTCTAATATCACCATCTTCATGTCTCAAATCAATTATCAAGCATAAAACTTTTCTTAGTATTCAACACACTCATAAGAATTCTTACAAATCTTGTATGCTTAGCATATTAGGATTATTTAAGAAAATTACCATGCTATTTAATACTCTCAAAATAATATAAGTGAAGCATGAGAGTTCATCTATTTATTCAAAATAAAACCACCATTGTTCTCTAAAAGATATAAGTGAAGCACTAGAACAAACGACAAACTACTCCGAAAGATATAAGTGAATATCAATGAGTAGTCGGATAATTATGCAACTATGTGAAGACTCTCCCATTTAAGAATTTCAGATCTTGGTATTTTATTCAAACAGCAAGCTAAGCTAAAGAAAATAAAATGACCCTCCAAGCAAAACACATATCATGTGGTGAATAAAAATATAGCTCCAAGTAAAGTTACCGATGAACGAAGACGAAAGAGGGGATGCCTTCCGGGGCATCCCTAAGCTTAGGCTCTTGGTTGTCCTTGAATATTACCTTGGGGTGCCTTGGGCATCCCCAAGCTTAGGTTCTTGCCACTCCTTATTCCATAGTCCATCAAATATTTACCCAAAACTTGAAAACTTCACAACACAAAACTTAACAGAAAACTCGTAAGCTCCGTTAGCGAAAGAAAACAAAACACCACTTCAAGGTACTGTAAAGAACTCATTATTTATTTATATTGGTGTTAAACCTACTGTATTCCAACTTCTTTATGGTTCATACCCTCCAATACTAGCCATAGATTCATCAAAATAAGCAAACAACACACGGAAAACAGAATTTGTCAAAAACAGAACAGTCTGTAGTAATCTGTAACTAACGCAAACTTATGGAACTCCAAAAATTCTAAAATAAATTGGTGGACCTGATGAATTTGTGTAGTAATCATCTTCAAAAAGAATCAACTAAATAACACTCTCCAGTAAAAAGTTGAAGCTAATCTCTTGAGCGCTAAATTTTCTGCTTTTTACAGCATGATCATAAAGACTTCACCCAAGTCTTCCCAAATGTTCTACTTGGCACAAACACTAATTAAAATGTAAAACCACATCTAAAAAGAAGCTATATGGATTATTTATTCCTAAACAGAAGCAAAAATCAAGAAACTAAAATAAAATTGGGTTGCCTCCCAACAAGCGCTATCGTTTAATGCCCCTAGCTAGGCATGATGATTTCAATGATGCTCACATAAAAGATAAGAATTGAAACATAAAGAGAGCATCATGAAGAATATGACTAGCATGTTTAAGTATAACCCACTTCCTATGCATAGGGATTTTGTGAGCAAACAACTTATGGGAACAATAATCAACTAGCATAGGAAGGCAAAACAAGCATAACTTCAAAACTTTAAGCACATAGAGAGGAAACTTGATATTATTGCAATTCCTACAAGCATATATTCCTCTCTCATAATAATTGTCAGTAGCATCACGAATGAATTCAACAATATAACCAGCACCTAAAGCATTCTTTTCATGATCTATAAGCATAGAAATTTTATTACTCTCCACATAAGCAAAATTCTTCTCATTCGGAATAGTGGGAGCAACCTCAACAAAATAACTATCATGTGATTGAAAATTAAGATCAAGATGACAAGTTTCATGGTTGTCATTATTCTTTAAAGCATATGTGTCATCACAATAATAATCATAGATAGGAAGCATGCTTTCATCATAGTAATTTTGCTCATCAAAGCTTGGGGGACAAAAAAATATCATCTTCATTAACCATAGCTTCCCCAAGCTTGTGGCTTTGCATATCATTAGCATCATGGATATTCAAGGAATTCATACTAACAACATTGCGATCATGCTCATCATTCACATATTTTATGCCAAGCAATCTATGTAATTCTTCTTCTAGTACTTTGGCACAATTTTCCTTTCCATCATACTCACGAAAGATATTAAAAAGATGAAGCGTATGAGACAAACTCAATTCCATTTTTTGTAGTTTTCTTTTATAAACTAAACTAGTGATAAAACAAGAAACAAAAAGATTCGATTGCAAGATCTAAAGATATACCTTCAAGCACTAACCTCCCCGGCAATGGCGCCATAAAAGAGCTTGATGTCTACTACGCAACCTTCTTCTTGTAGACGTTGTTGGGCCTCCAAGTGCAGAGGTTTGTAGGACAGTAGCAAATTTCCCTCAAGTGGATGACCTAAGGTTTATCAATCCGTGGGAGGCATAGGATGAAGATGGTCTCTCTCAAGCAACCCTGCAACCAAATAACAAAGAGTCTCTTGTGTCCCCAACACACCCAATACAATGGTAAATTGTATAGGTGCACTAGTTCGGCGAAGAGATGGTGATACAAGTGCAATATAGATGGCAGATATAGGTTTTTGTAAACTGAAAATATAAAAACAGCAAGGTACCAAGTGGTAAAAGTGAGCGTAAACGGTATTGCAATGCTTTGAAACAAGGCCTAGGGTTCATACTTTCACTAGCGCAAGTTCTCTCAACAATAATAACATAATTGGATCATATAACTATCCCTCAACATGCAACAAAGAGTCACTCCAAAGTCACTAATAGCGGAGAACAAACAAAGAGATTATGGTAGGGTAGGAAACCACCTCAAAGTTATTCTTTCCAATCAATCCGTTGGGCTATTCCTATAAGTGTCACAAACAACCTAGAGTTCGTACTAGAATAACACCTTAAGATACAAATCAACCAAAACCCTAATGTCACCTAGATACTCCAATGTCACATCAAGTATCCGTGGGTATGATTATACGATATGCATCACACAATCTCAGATTCATCTATTCAACCAACACATAGAACCTCAAAGAGTGCCCCAAAGTTTCTACCGGAGAATCACGATGAAAACATGTGCCAACCCCTATGCATAGGTTCATGGGCAGAACCCGCAAGTTGATCACCAAAGCATACATCAAGTGAATCACGTGATATCCCATTGTCACCACAGATACGCACGGCAAGACATACATCAAGTGTTCTCAAATCTTTAAAGACTCAATCCGATAACATAACTTCAAAGGGGAAACTCAATCCATTACAAGAGAGTAGAGGGGGAGAAGAAACATAAGATCCAACTATAATAGCAAAGCTCGCGATACATCAAGATCGTGCCAAATCAAGAACACGAGAGAGAGAGAGAGAGAGAGAGAGAGAGATCAAACACATAGCTACTGGTACATACCCTCAGCCCCGAGGGTGAACTACTCCCTCCTCGTCATGGAGATCGCCGGGATGATGAAGATGGCCACCGGTGAGGGTCCCCCCCTCCGGCAGGGTGCTGGAACAGGGCCCCAATTGACTTTTGGTGGCTACAGAGGCTTGCGGCGGTGGAACTCCCGATCTAATCTCCGTTGTGGAAGTTTTAGGGTACGTAGGTATATATGGGTGCAGGAAGTACGTCGGTGGAGCTTCGGGGGCCCCACGAGGCAGGGGGCGCGCCCCCACCCTTGTGAGCCCCTCCCTTCTCTCCTGACGTGGGGTCCAAGTCCATCCGGTAGCTTTCCTTCCAAAAATAACTTCTCGAGTTGATTTCGTTCCGTTTTGACTCTGTTTGATTCGAAACACTGAAATAGGCAAAAAAAACAGCAAATCTGGGCTGGGCCTCCGGTTAATAGGTTAGTCCCAAAAGTAATATAAAAGTGGAAAATAAAGCCCAATGTTTCCCAAAACAGTAGATAATATAGCATGGAGCAATCAAAAATTATAGATACGTTGGAGACGTATCACATCTCCATCTCCAATCATATTTTTCCAACTGGCACATTATTTACGTTGTTAATTATATACATAGCAATATTAACGTACAACATCTCTTGTTTGCGGGCGTCCGGACCGCTGCCACGCCCGCTCCTGACCAACCTGAACCATCTTCATCACCCGCGCGTGCTTCCCGCTCAAAATGGTCAGTGCCGCATTCATGCCCGGCCAGAGCGGACTCGACCTCTCACTGGCGCCGGCATTGAAGCGGCGCGCCGGCCGAGAGAGCGTCACCCGCGCCGCTTGCCGGTGCACGTGACTGCTCCGCGTTCAAAGGTCGCAATAGCCGGCCACAACATGCATGTAAAAAGTTCTTGGGAGTCCGTGCTATAGCTAGCTGTCCTCCCCCAACTCGTCAATCTCTTCCAGTAGTGCTAGTACTCCACGGCGCGATCCATCAACAAGCATGCGGGAAAGTTATCGTATACTCGGTTTGCGGTGAGTGGCATGCCGTGCGACCGTGTGAGGTGGAGCCGTGGAGGAGGGTGAGACACGAACGCGACATACGTGATTTAAATGTTGGTTTTGCTCGATGGCACGATCCAACGAAACGAAACGTTGGTTTCTCTTCGTTTCCATTTTTTCTCCGGAAAAAGGAAACTTTCCACTCCATTTTCATTCCTACTCTAAGGTTGCCCCGTCACAACATTCCATCAAATACAAAGGAAAACTAACACGCATGCCGATGCATCTCAATGATTCACAGATCATAGCCAATATTTACTTCACAACTAAAGACAAAAGTTGTGAGAGCGTGTACAGAAGAAAAACTACTGATGGGGTCACTACGACTTAAACCCTAAACCCTAAACATGATTTAATTTCCTGGCTAGGTAGAACCTGTCAAAGGAAAGATGGCTGGCACCCTCGAATCATAGATGCATTTGTGCAGTTCCACTAAAATCGAGCTGATCATCCCTGATGGCAAATATATTGACGAAGTGTGATTAGAATAATATTACTGGCACTAGTTCATGAGACATAAACTCATCACAAATAGAAGCCGGTAGAAGTAGAGAAAGATCGACATGGAGATGGAGCTATGTGGGGAGCTGATACGTCTCCAACGTATCTATAATTTTTGATTGCTGCATGTTATATTATCTACTGTTTTGGACTATATTGGGCTTTATTTTCCACTTTTATATTACTTTTGGGACTAACCTATTAACCGGAGCCCAGGCCAGAATTGCTGTTTTTTGCCTATTTCAGTGTTTCGAAGAAACGAAATATCAAACGGAGTCCAAACGAAATGAAACCTTCGGGAACGTGATTTTCTCATCAGATAAGATCCAGGAGACTTGGACCCTCCGTCAAGAAAGGAGGGAGGTGGCCACGAGGGTGGAGGGCGCCCCCCTAGGGCGCGCCCCCCTGCCTCGTGGGTCCCCCCTTTGCTCCACCGACGTACTCCTTCCTCCTATATATACCTACGTACCCCAAACGATCAGATACGGAGCCAAAAACCTAATTCCACCGCCGCAACCTTCTGTACCCACGAGATCCCATCTTGGGGCCTGTTCCGGAGCTCCGCTGGAAGGGGAATCGATCACGGAGGGCTTCTACATCATCACCATAGCCCCTCCAATGAAGTGTGAGTAGTTTACCTCAGACCTTCGGGTCCATAGTTAGTAGCTAGATGGCTTCTTCTCTCTTTTTGGATCTCAATACAATGTTCTCCTCCTCTCTCATGGAGATCTATTCGATGTAATCTTCTTTTGCGGTGTGTTTGTTGAGACCGATGAATTTTGGGTTTATGATCAAGTTTATCTATAACAATATTTTAATATTCTCTGAATTCTTTTATGTATGATTGGTTATCTTTGCAAGTCTCTTCGAATTATCAGTTTGGTTTGGCCTACTAGATTGGATTTTCTTGAAATGGGAGAAGTGCTTAGCTTTGGGTTCAATCTTGCGGTGTCCTTTCCCAAAGGATGTATAAGCAGCAAGGCACGTATTGTATTGTTGCCATCGAGGATAACAAGATGGTTTTTTTTATCATATTGCATGAATTTATCCCTCTACATCATGTCATCTTGCTTAAGGCGTTACTCTATTTTTAACTTAATACTCTAGATGCATGCTGGATAGCGGTCGATGACTGGAGTAATAGTAGTAGATGTAGGCAGGAGTCGGTCTACTTGTCTCGGACGTGATGCCTATATACATGATCATACCTAGATATTCTCATAACTATGCTCAATTCTGTCAATTTCTCAACAGTAATTTGTTCACCCACCGTAGAAATACTTATGCTCTTGAGAGAAGCCACTAGTGAAACCTCTGGCCCTCGGGTCTATTCTCATCATATCAATCTATCATCACTTTATTATTGTTTTTCTTTTACTTTGCTTTTATTTTACTTTGCATCTTTATATCAAAAATACCAAAAATATTATCTATCATCTCTATCAGATCTCACTCCCGTAAGTGACCGTGAAGGGATTGACAACCCCTAATCGCGTTGGTTGTGTTGAGCTATTGGTTTTGTGTAGGTACGAGGGACTCGCGCGTGGCCTCCTACTGGATTGATACCTTGGTTCTCAAAAACTGAGGGAAATACTTACGCTACTTTGCTACATCATCCTCTCCTCTTCGGGGAAATCCAACGCAGTGCTCAAGAGGTAGCAGGAGTTGCGGCAGTGGAGCAAGCCGGCTCCAAAAGGAAGATATACTACCTGGGATGTCGGGCTGTAGCTAGTAGGGCGGTTGGGACGCGTCATCGGCCCATACCACGGGGACCCCCGATTGGGAGGCACCGACTGTGGGTTTTCTCCCTCGCCGATGCCGACTGCGTCTATGCAGAATATTGTTCCCTTCCCCCTAGCGGCGGGATCAAGCCGGATATGTGACCAGCGGTGTGGCCACCGTCGTTCTATGCTTGTGAAGAGAGCAACCCAAGCAAGCAGGCTTGTAGCTTAGGCTCCTGCTAGTGTATATATAGTGGTTTTCTTTTTCTCTCCATATCAACCATTTTATATTGCGTACGTGTCATTGAAGAGTGAAATGATGGTTGCTTCTTCCAACTAACTTACTGTGTGATTTAACTGCTCCTTAGTGGCCCCTACACATACTCCCCCTATGTGTATGACCGTTCCTGAGTCTCACTTGTACTTATCTCTATTTTCTTGCATGACACGTAGACAGGATGCGCATAGAGGAATTTTATTACTGCACGTTGTAACTTAGTACTGTACTACTAGTACCTACTCCCTCCTTCTGGTTCACTACTGGTACTCCCTCCGTCCTGGCTTATTGGTCCCCTTTGTACTCAATTCATGGGCTCGTTTTCCTCAAGAAATTGTCTTTACCAACGTATTAATATCGGGAATGCATGCGTGAACAACGAATGATTAAACCTTGCATGCAACGTTTTGACAAAGCATTGACTTATGAACATGTGAATGTGAGGGACTACAACCTCGTGCATGCATGCAACAGTCACACATACACATGGACACAAAAACGCGCACGATGCCCTAATGCATGCATGTTCGAGCACACGACGAAACACACACGGTAACGCTCAAGTGCTCAACCTACACGTGCACGCACACACATACTCAGCCAGGGTGAGCTAGTGACCGTATGAACACCGGAAAATGTATATATTGAGCGCAATGAGCATATTATGAAGTCCACTGAGCGTATTTTTACAAATATACAGTGACAGACAGTGTATTTATCTCGGTTGAAATTAAGCCATAATAACCAGAAACGAGGCAATATGGACTAGCATTACTTTGCTGTGTCCCGTGAACTTGCCGAACAAGGAGAAGCTTGCAGGACGGGAGAAGCTTGCGCGCGGTGGCTCGCAGGACAAGGAGAAACTTTTGAGTAATGCAAGCTCTCCCTCGCTCAGGCGGTGGACGTGCAACAGTTAATTCGGTGTCAGATTGCCAGAAGCATACACTATACTAGTACTATTATTGTTTGACTTCCCGAAGAGGCGAACAGCCAAGCGCAAAGTTTACTAGTACTAGGACTACTACTATAGAGCTATGTACTATACTACTAGGAAAGTATGGAGGAGTGTCTGCACTCTTATTATATTTTAAAAATGTGATAAAGCAATCTTCAACACATTTGGTTCTCTTCGAAGGTTCTCGCATGTGATAATGGAAGTTGATTGCATGGAACACTCACCACAATTCTCGCTTAATTCTGGCTCATATCCTGTTACAAATAGGAGTGCTCGGTAATATTTCCTCTTTTTTTGTTATTCAGCATGTAAACAGGTCAGCAAACCTTGCGGCGCATCTTTGTGCGAACCGTGCTTGCTGCACTTTGAATGTGGCCGAGAGCTGGCTTGATGAAACACCTCGCTTCCTTCTTCTTCTTTTTTGCGGGGTACCTCGCTTCCTAGTGACTAGTCTCTTGGTTGATCGTCCTAAGAATGCTTATATATGAATAAAGCTCTCTCATTTACCCGCAAAATAGATTAAGCCATATTAACCAGAAAGGAGGGAGTATGGACTAGCACTACTTTTTGGTGTTTCCCGTCAACTCGCTGAACGAGGAGAAGCTTGCAGGACAAGGTGAACCTCGCTTACGCCTTTTGACTAATGCAACATACCCTCGCCCAGGCGGTGGGCATGCATCAGTTCATTCGGTGTCAGATTGCCAGAGGCATACACTGTAGTATCCAACATGCGGAGTATCATCATTGTTCGACTTCACGAAGAGGCGAAAAGCCAAGCGCAAGGTTTAGTAGTAGAACTGCATGGTGGAGCGTCTGTACTCTTATTTTATTCTAATCTCTGATAAAGTACACATTTATTCGGGAGAAGGGTAGAAAACGGCAGCCCAATAGTATAGTATTAAAAACATCGAACATGTAATGATGATATCGATCAACCATGCTCGAATATATCTTGGCCTCCGTGCGAGCCCGTCTGTGTGTTCTCGCTCCTTGTCTCTCTCAAGGAACGACGGGTGGGCCATTTTGACGTCAATTGAGACCGGTTTGCTCACAATCCGGTCCCACATGTCAGTGATATGCCAAGAGGAGGTGCGTTGACCCACTGTCCATACGCGTACTTGGTTTTGCACCTTCACACTACTCCTCCCTCCGTCACAGTTTACAGGGCGCGCTTCATTCTGATGTTTCTCTCTCAATGCATTTCCACCACCAGAGAGACTTTAGATGCGTTTAGTTTAATGCTCAATTAATTAGGGCGTGGTAACCGCAATCAAGTCCACAATTTTCTCTCGATGTACTACGGAGTGGAGTAAGTGCATGCATGTGTGTACCCGCGGTGGAAGCACTGCATGCATGTGTGTACGCATTATTTCCTCTAGTAATAGATGCCGTGTTATAACTACCAGTGCTATTTTTTAGCCGATCGCTAGTCGCCTTTGTCCTAGAGATTTTTTAAGCGCGCTCTATAAACAGTGACGGATGGAGTAGTATGAGCGGATTCAAAGAAGAACGTATTGATGGTTGCTTCTTCCGAGCAAATTACAGTGGCAAAGGTGGGCTTATGATTTGACTGCTCGTTACTCACTATTAATGTGGCGCAACGACCGGGCTGAGTCTCCCATGCGGTTGTGCACTACTCCCTCGGTTCTTACATATACTCCGGAGTTTTTGTCTTTCTAGAGATTTCATCGAGTGACTACATACGAAGAAAAATGAGTGAATCTACACTCTAAAATATGCCCATTTGAAATTTGTAAAAAGACAAATATTTAGGAACGAAGGATTATAATTTTGTGCATGGTACATGGACCCGGATGCTGAAGAGGCTTCTGGCAATGCTATCAAGCTTCCAGCATTTTGTTTACATAATTGACGTACTATACAAATAATTTTCCAGCGACATGAAATTGTACAATGCTCTGAGCTTTCCGCTTTTGTTTCGTGTGTCTTGCCATCGATGCTCTTTCGGAAACAATAAAAAACTAACTTCCTTGCTAATGCATCTCAATGATTAGCATATCAGAGCTAATATTTACATCACAGCTGAAGACAAAGTTGTGAGAAGGTGTTAAATTAAAATTGATCCATGCTTTCATTGCCAGCAACCACTACAAAAAAAGGCACTTCCGTGATGATACGTGTTTGTCACAGTAGGTCACGTTTTCTGTCATGCATGTACATCCATGACAATTTTATGACAGAATCAAGATAGTCATACATGTGCTGTCGTAGAAGTGTTCCATGACATTACCAAAATTTTCATCACGGAAGTGTCCACTTCCATGACGATGAATCGCGCGTCATGGAAGTGCTTTCATCAAGGGTGACCGACACGTGGCATTCACCGTAACGGGTCGCCGTGAAGCTATTGGGTCCGGTTTTGGATCTGATAACCCGCTAATAGCCCGGACCAATGAGGATTTTCCACATGTAAAATTCTCATTGGCCATAGAAAACACGTGTTGGCTCACCGTTGGGACAGATGTCATCCATTCATTGGACAGGAGGCACCTATGGTACGTTGACACGTGGCACGGCCCAACAGAGGCCCATTCCGGTGAAAAGGTCGGCCCATTTGACTTGGTCAAAAGGTAACGGGTCGGCCCACAGAAAGCCTGTTAACGGCCTTCTCATATATAGCCCATTTACTGCCCGCTAACTCACGGCCCGTTACGGCCTATCGGAATTAAGCCCAGTAGCTTCATCTGGGCCGTCCAATATGATTCCATCCCATTGTAACTTCCGACCCATGTATGGCCCATGATGTATTTCGGCCCATACGAGGCCATTTGTAACTCTTGGCCCATTAACGGCCCATGGTGAATCTGGCCCGCAATGAACAGGTGTAGCGACCCGACCTCAAACGGTCAAGCCTCTGTGTATTCGTGCCATCCCTGGATCAATATGCTGGCACACACAGTACATCACTGTATATATCAAAGTGCAATAACATGTATAAATAGCGTAAAATAGATATATACCTCGTAAGTCTCAGCGGAAACAAACAATCGGGTGTGGAGTCCCATCAACGCCATCGACAAATTGAGTGTAGACCATAACCCTGTACCGTACTCTTACTCGTCGGAAGAAAAATATCTGCAACATGAGACGTTGTAGCCGTGCAGGTCAGTACATTGAATGTACCAGCAAGATCACTATAAGAAAAACAGATCATAAACTATACTTTATGCAATATGGCTTTGTGGCTCTGTATCTGAGTTCTGTTTGCATAAAAGCTGATTTTATTTTCCCTACAACAAAGGAATATTAGGAGTCTGTACTACGGAGTTTTCTACCATGACATGGTTCCGCCAACCGATGTCTCATATCCCAAAATCATCATAAGTTGCCCACAATTATGTTATCAGTCTGGTGTTGAGAGTTCCAAGATAGATCCAAGTCCAGATGCTCAAATTGTCCATAACCGGGGACCCGGCTAATCGATTAGGTTTTAACCCTCTATAGAGGTTTGTACACTTTACCCGCAAGATTCGATCTCTCCCTTTTCATCCTTGCACTTCATGATGTTTGAGAACATGACGATCGAAACATGGTCTTTCGAAGAGTTCCCCTGACCACTATGCGGTGCTCATCCAATCCTACTGTAGATCTACATCTGCTAGCACCGTCCCAGCTAGAGTCACAACTAAGGTCAACCAAGCCAGAGCCCATAGTGACTTGCGGTTGCACAGATAAGCTTCCGGGCATGAAGTATTCTTCCGTCTCTTTGAGTTTGGGTGAAGCTTTTCGCAAGATGTCATGGCGCTTATCCATGCATCTCGGCCATCCACTGGTTGCTCCAGGGTGCCCGTCAACCGTCCTTCACCCAGTAGTGTGTATTTAATTCTTGTCTCGAGTCTCGAAGTCTTGAAGTCTTGGAGTCCTGAAGATGCAGTCCTTGCCGACGCCATCATGAAGTCGTTGCCATTGACGTAGAGTCCTCCTTCTTCACACCACTCTCGTGCACTCATACCAACCCCGTCTACTTTAGCGTAGCATTTGAAACTAAACAACGTCCCGGGCTTGGTAACAGGGTGATGGGTTCCTACCTCATGCATTCTACTCAACTACAAGAAGGCAATATAACTACTAGAGGGATTATGAATGGTGACACTAAATGCAGTAAAAACATACATATGAAAAGTATGGTCAAAGTGAACTTGCCTGGTAAGTTAGAGATAATAACGCTCTCAGAATAATGACTTGCTAGGACTATTCGTCACTCTGTTGAAAATCTATTACGTCAAACATAACATTCATATAAGAAAACATACTAGCAAGCAAATTCTAACACTCATAATAAAATCAACAATTAAAGGCAAAAAAAAGAAGTCCATAAGAAAACCCAATAGAAATCCAAAGAAAAAAATTCAGGAAAACTACAGAGTTTTACTACAACCAACACAAAAGTAGTTTTTGATCTAATTAGGCTTTAAGAGCAAATAAAATACCAAACTAATAAATTAACAGAAAATAAATAGAGGTTGCATTAAAATAACAGAAAGAGTTTTTCATAAACTTTTAGTAGCAAAAATAAACAAATAAAAATCTTTTATAAAACTCTAGCTATTACCTATACAAGTTTTCATATAAAACTAAAGAAAATAAATTTATAAAATAAAATAAAATTGTCTTCTTGTTCAAAAATAGAAACAAAACTAAGTTTTTCAGAAAAGACAAAAAGGTTTTTTAGTTAAAACAAATAAATACTAAGAGAAAAATACTAAACTATATAAAGTAGTACTGTTTTGCCGAAAATCGTAATTTAAAATAAACAAAAACTAATTTGCAAAATCCTACTGTTTAGACAAAAGATCAACTGATCACTAGCAAAAAGAATTAATCAAAAAGCTATTTTTAAATAAAAGTTATTAGCAATCTAGTGTTTGTAACAAATCTGTTTGAATTCGAAATTTAAAAAGTTCAAAAATAATTTTGGTTGGTTTCTCTGGATAGATTGGATTTTTCTGAATCTGTAGCAAAAAGAAGGAAAAGTGTTAAAATCAACCGACTGGTTTCTCTCCATCATAAGCCGCATCCTCCGTGCGACACGTACTTATCTGGGCCACGCACCGCTTCCCCCTCCACACGCCCAGCCTTATCTCTTCTGCGACACGCGCTCCTCCACTCGTTTCTTCGTCCCTCTTTTACCCTTCCAATTCTCTTTCTTCATCGTGTTGTGGAGGGAGAACTCCGACCATCACGCACCGTTGCTGCGATCTGAGAGGACCGACAGCGGCCATCGCTTGCATCGGTGCTGCAACGCAGCAAGAAGATGGAGGCCGGAATCGGGGCCACACCTTGTCGGTGCTACAACGCAGCATGGAGGCGTAGTTGCCGGAGGCGGCCAGAACACGCCGTCGGTGCTGCAACGAAGCTCGCCGCCAGTGCTTCAATGCAGCTCGCCGCCAGCAGCTTTCCGTGCAAGGGAGGCTGGAGGCTGCAATGGAGCTTCATCGGCACCTGCAATAGAGCTTCACCGACACGCCCAGAGCTGTGATGCAACGGGCGGTGCTGCAATGGAGCTGCACCGACAGTTGCAATGGTGCTTCACCGGCAACGCCTGGAGCTGTGATGCAGCGGGCGGTGCTGCAATGGAGCTTCACCGGCGACCTGAGATCTGCGATGGAGCTTCACCTGCGACATGACTCTCGGTGCTGCAGTGGAGAGCGCTTGCTGGCAGAGTCAGGTGCTACTATGGGGTGCCACTGCACGGTGTTGAAGCTGCAGTGAACCCTCGTCCCAGCGCTGCGCTGCTGGCAAGGGATGCGGCGCTGCTTTTCCTACGACGAGACACTTCCGTTTGCTCCTGTCGTCGCTGCGTTGAGAGGAGGGAACGACCCCGCGAGATGATGTTGACCAAATCCAACGGGTGGCGAGAGTCGGATCTTATGGCCCAGGACCCGACTGGTTTCTTAAGAAATCAGTCGGTTGATCCGTAGCAGCTGCCCAAAAAGAATCATCAAAATCGGAGTTGTGGATCTAAAGATATAAAAAACGAAACCGAATCTAAAACTAAAAACATAAACGAACAACAAAAAAAACATGCGCTAGCTACGTACCGGGCTGTAACTGGGCCTATGGGGTGTGCTTTCTGAAGCTATACAGCAATCGGCCGTAAGATAAGTAACAGCGAGCGTGTCTTTAAATATAAGAAAACCGGCTAAACATGTTCAATCTAAACTGAAGAAAACCGATCTACCAAAAAAAACTAACTACTAAATCGTTTTTTTAGCTGAAACGAACAGGTGCTCTTGCTTATAGAGAGGAAGGTAGTGTTGGGGTGGAGCTCGGGCGCGGTTCGGGCGGCGGCTCCGGCGGTCGTCCGCGGCGAGGGTGGAGTCGGGGGGATGCGGCGGAGTGTCACAGTCCCTGGGGTGACCGCGGAGTAACTTGGGGACGTTGGACGGCTGCGGGGCGAGGTTGTTTCTCCGATGAACTACGCGAACTCCGGGTCGGTGTTCGAGCTCGAGTGGCTCGCTGTGGTGGACGAGACGAGAGGAAAAGATGTCAGACAAATGCTCCGCGATGAAAGATCTCAATAGGCAGAAGGAGTAGGCATGCGGTGACCTACCGGACATACAAACGGCCGGTGAACTTCGCAGTTTCCGACGAGATCCAAATCGTTCTCGCGGTTGATACTGGAGGGCTTGGGCGAAGGTGTATGGGGGAATCGGTCGAGGGGAAACTCGGCTACTTATAGGACATCTTCGTGCGGAAGGGGGCAGCCTCGAGGATCGGATTCCGGAGATCATGGACATGGGCGACATGGCAATCTTCAAGTTCTGTTTCATTACCTGAGGAGGAAGAAGACCAGGTGGGTCCCAGCGTGAAAGAAAAAAACAAGGAAGAGAGAGACGCAAGAGAGAGAGAGAGAGAGAGAGAGAGAGAGATATCGCGAGCGGGAGGGGTGGCGGCGGCTCGTGACAGTTCCTCACGTGCATGCGTGCCCTAGCACTGGCCTGGGTTGGGCCGGCTCGAGCACCTGGCCTGGCCTGGCATGTTTTTTTAAATACTTCAAGGAGAAAAAGAAAAAAAAGAATAAATCAGACATTTTATATAGGCATATTATATACCAAAATTTTTAGAATAAAAAAATCCTAAAACATGAACATATTTTCATGTCCAAATAAAATACTTAAAAAAACATTGTTTTTTTGCAATAACTCCAACATGAAATAGAATTTGAGTTTCAAATAAATTGTCAAACATTGTCTCTGATTTTGGAGTGTCATTTTCCTCCTCTCATATTTTTTTATCATAGAATTTTGAATAGATTCAAACAAAGGGGTTCAATAGAAAATTTTCGGAAAGTCCTTTTATTCCCTCTCATTTGATTCTTTTTTTCTAAAAAGTCTCCAATTCCACTCGCTTTCAACCAAACAATAAAGCATACGATCATATTTATTTAATTAATATAACAATCCAAAATTTAGAATTTTGGGATGTTACAACAGTGTACCCCTTTATACCCATTAACGACCCATTATTCCATTGGGCCATTTCCAACCCTTGTTATCTTTCGGCCTTCTCAGGGCCCATTTATTCTTGGGGTCATTTCCAGCATTCGGTTACTTACGGGCCGTTATTGGCCTTTTCTGCTTGTGGGCCAAATTCAGCCCGCAGTTACAATCGACCCGTTTGCAGCCTCTTAATCCATTGGGCCGTTTTCATAGCGTCATCACATACATCCGATTAACGACGGCCCATTATTGCCGGCCCATGAACGAATGATTCCAAATCTAGCCCGTTTACGGCCCATAATGCGGTCTGTTATTGGCCCATGTTTGGCCTATCGATCAAACGGCACGTAGAAGGCCCATTGATGCTACGGCCCGTAGAAGGCCCGTTGTTTCTACGGCCCTTAGAAGGCACATTGTTTCTACAGCCCGTACGAGGCCCATGGTAACTACAGTAAATATGTAGCCCATGGTTATTGTGGCCTAGTTTTAAAAAATAGGTTATTACGGCCACTAGCAAACCGCGGAAAAAGAACTACACTGACTACAAGCAAACAAATAAACACGACAACAAGGAAGTAAATAAGCAACCAACTTACGCTAGGCTATCACGGCTATTACACATATTACATCCATGGGCATCAAAGTTCGCCACCAGAGCAAATATAGGGAATAAAGCAGCATATCATATACACTGGTTGTCAAAGTTGGCGACCAGTGCAAATAAATGCCGCAACAAAACAAGTCCAGAACTGAAACCACTTCAGAAGATCTCAAGAAACAATATCCTGGTACCCATAATGTCGGCAAGATGCTTAGCAAGCTTATTAACTTTCTCTTGTTTGGCGCTTAAATCCTCCGGCACTTGTCATTGCACCGTGAAGTATGCATCTGAATTCTCAAGGACTTCCTTAGTCCTTGACTTCTCGTCGCATAACATTTGATCGATGTCTTTCAACTTGAAGTTGAGACTCAAGAAGCCGAATTGATTCAGGCAGCTAGTTCGAAGAGCTGGTGCCAGCAGTAGTAGCCAGTAACTCGAACACTACATGAGGACAAGACTTTGGGGTTGTCTCAGTGTCTTCAATATAGTTTTTTATCAGCTTTCTTGGAGACCAACAGGGATGTCTCACTATCTTGAACCTTATCAGTATTACTTCCTTTACCACTGCATTACTCTTCTCCAATATTTTATCTGCATTCTAAAAGAGAAACAAACAAGCACATCATAGGTTTACAATGTAGTATATGAAACTCATTTTGGTAAACTAGTTCAGTAGTAAGGTGGACAGGATAACAGCATGAAACAAACATATATCTATGTAGTATGGTCACTGTATGGTCTATATCATTCTAGTTTATGTTGCCAAATCAAGATATATACAGTTCAAATCATATCTATTTAAGACAAAGCAGCATAGATAGAATATAAGTGTGGGAACTACACGGCAACAACAACACTTGTAATGTTCATGGCATGAGAACATAACTATTTATTCAATTGAAACTGAAATCAACAAAGAGCAAGTTACAACAGCAAACACGTTAAAGAAACAGGTTTAAAACATACCTGTTGTGCCATTGGAGTTTCAATTGCATCCTTCAAATTTGAAATTAGTTGGTATAAGTAAATACAGTGATGCAAGAGCAAAGTAGTATGAACCATAGCTATGGAACCTGAGCTGAGAACAATTCTTCTTCTGCTTTAAGCGTTGACTTGGGGTTCGGAGTGGTGGTCCTCGTGCTTTGGGCACTGCAGTTGTCTTACTAACTGCTCGTGTTCGGGTGCTCTGTGGTGGAGACGGTGCTGTGTCAACTGGAACTGGGTTAATATCTGCTGGGGTTGGGGTTAGAAGGGGTATAGCTCGTTCTCTATCCAACTGGGTAGGGGTACAATCTGCGTGAGTCTGGGTTATGTGTGGTGGGGCTGGTTCTTGGGCAAGTACAACCGTGGTTCTATCTGCATCGACAGGTAGCATGACCTTTTCTGAAGACCGTGTTTTTAGTCCCACAGATACTGCCATGTAACGCCCCGGACACACCCGCCGGTGGTCGTTACTCCTGGCGGGATCTAGACTGGCCCCACAGATCAATACTAGTCTTTTCTGCGCACTTTGTCCTCACTCGTGCGCACCCGGGAGCAACTTCCCGGTCGGTCACCCATCCTGTCACTACTCCAAGCTGAGCACGCTTAACTTTGGAGTTCTGTCCAAATGGGCTCCCGGAAAAGAAGGAATTCCTTATTGATATGAGTAGTATATCATCCCTAATAAGCCAGGCTATCACATACACCCCCACTCAGAGGAACCGACGTCCTCGTCGGACCACGTGAACGCTCCTCTTGGCACAAACGTCGTGCTTCCATCCGGTACATGTGCCATGTCGGGTGCCACGACGGGTCACAAACATCATGAACAACATGACCACGCACCTGTCCACAACCATCCGTGTAACCGCGAGGATCGGCTCTCACGTCACGATCCAAAAGGAACTCGACGGTCCCACCAAGGATAGACCCGCATATTGAAACGCTTTTGCAAGGTGGATATCATTGCATCAACATTACATAATACATAGGGATACATACATAAGGCACAAATGCCACAAGAATACATCAACATCATACAAGATCAACATCCGGCTACGGATGAATCATAAACAGAAACTCGAACGACATCCACCCTGCTAGCCCAGGCTGCCGACCTGGAACCTATCCCCTGATCGAAGAAGAAGTAGAAGAAGAACTCCAACACAAGCAACATCGCTCTCACGTCATGATCATCGCGAAACCTGTACCTGCAACTGGTGGTGTAGTAATCTGTGAGCCACGAGGACTCAGCAATCCCATTACCATGGGTATCAAGACTAGCAAAGCTAAATGGGAAAGGAAGGAGTAAGGTGGTGAGGTTGCAGCAGCGACTAAGAATATATGGTGGCTAACATATGCAAATGAGAGCGAGAAGAGAAACAAAGGAACGGTCGTCAACTAGTAATGATCAAGAAGTGATCCTGAACTCCTACTTACGTCAATCATAACCCAGAAACCGTGTTCTCCTCCCGATCAACCCCGAAAAGAGACACTCACGGTTACACACACGGTTGGTGTATTGTAATTAAGATCAACTTCGGGTTTTCTACAACCGGACATTAACAAATTCCCATCTGCCACATAACCGCGGGCACGGCTTTCGAAAGTTTATACCCTGCAGGGGTGTCCCAACTTAGCCCATGATAAGCTCTCGCGATCAATGAAGGAATAGACCTTCTCCCCGGGAAGCCCGATCAGTCTCGGAATCCCAGCTACAAGACATTTCACAGCAATAAAACAAGACCAGCAAGACCTCCGGCATGCCGACACCACAGTAGTAGCAGCACAGATCTCGTCCTGTGCCACGACCGGATGAGCAGTCCGTACAACTAAAACCATCCCTCAAGTTTCCCCGAGGTGGCGCTGCAAAGGGCTCTAGTTTGGACCAACACTTAGACAAGCATTGGCCCGGGGGGGCTAAAATGAAGATGACCCTTGAGAGCGCGACTCCCAAGGGAAAAAGGTAATAGGTCAGGCAAATGGTAAAACCAATGTTGGGCCTTGCTGGAAAAGTCTTATTCAAAGCGAACTGTCAAGGGGGTCCCATAAATCACCCGACCGCGTTAGGGACGCAAAATCCGGGAACATAATACCGATATGACGGAAACTAGGGCGGCAAGAGTGGAACAAAACACCAGGCATAAGGCCGAGCCTTCCACCCTTTACCAAGTATATAGATGCATTAATTAAATAAGATATATTGTGTTATCCCAACAAGTAAACATGTTCCAACAAGGAACAACCTTCATCTTCACCTGCAACTAACAACGCTATAAGAGGGGCTGAGCAAAGCGGTAACATAGCCAAACAACGGTTTGCTAGGAAGGGTGCAAAAAGGTTAGGGGCTGACATGGCAATATGGGATGGCTTGATAAACATGTAATAGGTAGCGCAGCATAGCGATAGAACGAAGCAACTAGCATAGCAATGATAGTAGTGAGATCCAGGGTAGCGGTCATCTTGCCTGAAATCCCGCAAGGAAGAAGAACGAGTCCATGAAGAAGATGAACGAGTCCATGAAGAAGATGAACGGATCCATGAAGAAGATGAACGGATGAAACCAAACCAAGCGTAGACGAACGAATCCTCACGATCGCAACGAAACAGGAACTAACAAGAAGAAGCACACAACATAGTAAACACATCACACATGAACAAGACATGATGCACAACCAAGCATGATGCATGACAAAGCTACATGAAGCTACTCATGGCAAGGGATGATGCAAACAAGAACAACACATCAAGGCAAGTTTAAATGAGGCCGGGAACAACATATAACAATTCCGGTAAGTCCTCATATGCAAATTTAGAAATTGGTCCAGATCTGGATAAACCTTAAGTTCAAGTGGTTAAACAGCAAGTTAAGATGCACCACGATGATCTACACGAAATTCTAGTCAAGTTACATATAAAGTTCGTTTAATTCGGAGCTACGGCCTAGAAGATATGAGCAAAACAAGATAAGCATGGCATTGATGCAAAATGCATACAAGCATCAAGCAAACACCTCAAAACAAGGATTCAACATGATAATATGAAACTACATGCAAAATCAAGCAAGTTTCATATAGAGCACACTCAAAACGGAGCAACGGTTCAACACATACACTCTATACAAGATATGACAACAATCTGCCCATAACAGCAAGTAGGCATATTGCAAGCATCAAAACAACATGCTACAGGACCACAACATAAAAACAAAAGGCATGGGCATGATTTACAGGTAAAGCATTACAAAACATGAACACTGAGCTATCTGCAGAAATGACTAGAACATGCTCAAAAACACATGGCAAGATTGCAACTAATAACAGTTTCAGGCATTGGCAGAAATAACATCAGGTTGCAATGTTTAGAGCTATGAAACAACATGTTACAGGAACTTATCATGCCAAACAAAGGCATGGCATGAATCTACTCAAAGCATAGAACAAAAGTCCTTTAGTGACCATAAGACAAAAAGGATCAGAAAATATAGTAACACCCATGTCAATATTGAAAGTTTCGTTAACAGATTCAGCAACATGGCATGTCAAAAACTGATAACAAGTAGGCATGTTTACAAGCTCAATGCACTCACTACAGAGCCTTATATGAAAAAATAAGCATACATACATCAAGAAGACATGGCATAGAAGACATACATGGCAAGAACAAGAACATAGCATATACGGATCAACCACAACAAGCTTGGCAAAATTGAATAACATGTAAACAATCTGCCAGGAAACATTTGATAGCAAAAGTAGAGCTCGATTGACTCAACCTATGGCACTCCATAATTGCAAACGAGGGCATGGATGTATAGAGCAATACATGGTTAACAAAACATCCTTACTGAAGTATCTCAAAATATGCATAGATCTCTCGGTATCATCAAGTTAACATGGCATCAAAATATCAGCTAAACAGGGCTGAAATCAGCAAAACCAAGACACCTAGTTTGCATGCTTGTGCTAGTCACCACATTGATCACAAAAATACATGGCATACACCCCTGGAAAGATGGCATGGCATATTACAAAACACATGTAGGACTCAAGTCAATAGGATGCACACATCAATCATGGCAAAAATGACAAAAGTGCATGTTCTGCTAAGAAACAGAAACTAACATCACATAGCACTCTTGCAACAGCATTTAGGGCACCAAGATGAGCTCAAACGAAAATGATGCAATGAGATGAAATGATCTACTCATCGAGACGAACATTTTGACATATTACACGCGCAAAACGGAGCTACGATGACAGAGATACGATGCAAAGAAAATGCAACAAAATAACAAAAATGCTCGGGACTTGGATGAATTTATACCTCCGGGAAAAGTCAACCCGGGACGAGGAGATCCCGGGACGGAGCGGGTCCGGGACGGGGCGCGCGTTTGGATGGGAGGACCGGTGGATCTGGTCCATCTTCTCGGATCCGACCGGAGAAGAACTCCGCGAAGCTCCGGCGGTGGAGGCGACGAGGAGGGGGTGCGGGCGACGCCGAGGCCGGGCGAGGCGCTGGTCGGTGCCGGGCGGCGGCGTTCCATGGCCGGCGCCAGCCGGGAGGCCGGGCGGCGAGGGCGGAGGAGCACGGCGGGCGGCCGAGCGCGGCGCGGCGGCGCTATTCCGCCGGGTGGCGCGGGCGAGGCGGGCTCGGCGAGGCCGGCAGCGGGCGGCGGCGAGGGCGGCCGGCGGGCCGGGCGCCATGGCGGCGGGCGGAGGCCGGGCGGCGGAGGCGCGACCGAGGGCGGCGGCCGGCGGGCGGGACGGAGTGGCGGCGGCGACGCTGCTGGCGCTGCGCGGCGGCGGCGGCGTCTTGTCGGGCCTCGGCGGGCAGCAGGTGGGCCGAAGCGGGCCGGCGGCAGGCGCGGCTGGGCCACGTGGCAGCCCCGTTGGGCGCGGCGGCGGCGGAGACGCGTCCGGCCGGGACGGACATGTCCGGCGCGCGAGGGACGATTTTAGGGTTTCGGGATGGATTTGGACTGCGATTTCGGGGAGGAAGACATATTTATAGGTAGAGGAGCTAGGAGAGTCCAAATGAGGTGCGGTTTTCGCCACGCGATCGTGATCGAACGACCGAGAGCATGGAGGGAGTTAGGTGGGTTTTGGGCCACTTTGGAAGGGTGTTGGGCTGCAAACAAAGAGGCTTTTATGGTTACCCGCTTAACCGTTGGAGTACCAAACGACCTCCAAATGATCCGAAACTTGACAGCGGGTTCACGGTGCTATACCAAGGCCGCTTGACAAACCTTGGTCCATTCCGAGACCGTTTAACACCCGCATACGAAAAAAAGATAAAAGGGGCGCCGGAGACATAGGAGTGCGGATTGCAAAACGGACAACGGGAAAATGCTCGGATGCAAGAGACGAACACATATGCAAAATGAAATGCGATGATGACATAATAAAATGCAGATGATGACATGGCAAAGTGCAACACGCAAGCACATGACATGGCAACGACGGCGAATAATCGCGTACACACGGCGCGATCGAATCCGGGGCGTTACAACACTCCTCCACTAACAAGAGATCTCGTCCCGAGATCTTAGGACCGAGACGGAAGGGAAAAGGGAAGAGGTGAAACAAGAACTCAAGATAAGAAACGAAGAATCGAGAGTACACGAAAAGAGGAGAGAAGCGACGAGAATGACAAGAATCGAAAGCTCACGGAATCAGATAGACTATGAAAGCACTCGTTCTAACCGGAATGGTTAGAATGGAAAAAGAAACGGATAAGACTGAAACGATTTAGGCAGAACTCAGACTTACCATGGAAAGAATAGAACACGAACTTCACAAGATGGAATGACACTTGACGACATAAACAACGCAATACCTCCGGAAGAATTAAAAGGAAGGAATGAAATGAACTTAGAAGGAAGGATTGAATGGAATTGCTGAGAAAATCAACAACAAAAGAATAAGCTTGATGTGGACTTATGGACAACATCTCAGAAATTATGAGGTGATAACTGGCCACAAACGGAAATGATTGGGTAGCTGAGAGGAACGAAGAAATGCAAAACTCCACTTCAAAAGAATACGGAGAATTAATTACACTTAGATATGCAAGAAGAAAAGATATTTGAGCCTCACCAACAAAATCTTGATGAACTCTTGAAGAAATGAATTAAATCGTGAAGAACCACCACGAAGAACTCCGGTAACAAAAGGATGATGAGATAGAATGAAGGATGAAAGAATAAGATGAGCCTTACTATGATTTAGATGGAGGTTCCGACGAAATGGCTGAGGAAATTGAACTCCGGAAAAGAAAAGATGAAAACACTTGGAACTAGAATTTATTCCTCACGAACAAACTCCGAAGGAAGGGATTAATCACTTTGATGAAATGAGAATAAGATTTATTGTATGCTTATCCTTCATCAAATTAAATTGATGAGAAGCAATGGATTTGCATACTACTTATTCTTCCAGAAAAGGATTGAGAAGTGACATATCGCAAACTTGAGAAGGTCTTCATGAACCACCGGTAGGATTGAAAAGAACGAATGGATTAAAATGATAGTTAAGGAAAAGAATCTTGCACGAACCACCGTAAGAAATGAAAATTAAGGAAGAGAAGAGAACGAATCGCCGGAAAGAATTAGAAAAGCACGAAGACACTTGAGGGAATTAAAATGCAAGAGAACAAAGAGATCGCGAACTGACAGAAGAATACTTGAACGAAGCACCGGAAGAATATTGAGACGAACGAAGGGGCACGAATATGGAATAGTTGGAGAACGAATATGAAAACTTAGAATGAAGAAATCTTCCGAAAAGATGGCCTCCGGATGATCGAGAGGGAAAGCAACTCCTGAAACACTCCGGACGGATGAAAAGAATTGCACGACTGGAAACAATTAGATAGGATAACATCGAGCTAGCCCCATGAATCTCCGGGGAACGGGCAAGATTTCGAGGAAAAAATTTTCTTCGATCTTCGAATGACGACGAGAAAACACCACCAAAAATTACTGGGATACTCCAGAAGAATGTAAAGCGAAGAGGTTGAGCCAATAATGAGAAAGATTAGGAGTCGAACTTGGAAAGGTGTCTGACTGATGAAATTCATACTTACGTCAAACTACGAAAAGGATTTGAGAATAACTCCGGGGGAATTAGAAGAGTCAGGTAAGATCCTGGGAAAAGACCTGTGGGTTATGGGCCCACTGAAGAGATACCACCGTTGAAAAGGATTGTTGAACAGATAGATGATGCACCGGAACAACTGAAATATTTGAATGAGGTGACAACCTCGAATTAATTCAAAAACAGACGAATCTCCTGAGATGTCTTGAGCACTCCGGAAGGATTAAATGGTGAGAGGCGGACGATCAGAGGGAAATATTTGAGCTGAGGGAAAAAAATACGATCGGCAACGAAAAACTTGAATTGAATCCACCGGGGAAGAAAAAGAGATGAAGAATGTCGTACAAAACGAGAATTCACCGGTTGAAATAATTTACGGAAGACTGAAGAGGCTCCACACGAATGAAATTGATGGTCGAAACAGACTCAAACTCCAGGAATAAGAGGGTGGGAGGGCGGGAAAACAAAGGCAACTTGGAAGGGGAAACGACGAATATCTTGAAGAGAAAAACACCGATTGAAATCATTGAGGAGAGAAAGCAAAGACTTCACACGAGTAGGATGGATACTCGATTACAGACTCCGGTTCCGAGAAGAAGAAGGGTGGGCGGGCGGGAAAAACAAGGACAACTTCGGACAAGGAAAAAAAACAACGACGTCAGAGGAAGAACTGAGGATAGAACTTGCAAAGATGAAGAGGCTCGAGTCAACTTGACTAGAAATGCACCGGACAAAAGAGGATGAACAACGAACGAAAAGCTAACCACGTGATCCTAAAGAAAATTTTTGAAGGGGAAGAGGAGTAATTCAAAACACCTACGTCAAGATTCCTCACCAGAGCGACGAAGGGGCAGAGGAGTAAAAAGAATTCCTACTCTCCGATATAACTAGACTCTGAAAACAGTTTTCTTCTAGACTCAACAACGGCCAAACTACACGATCAATCAAGGGGGCTCCTAGGGTCGGTCGAGGCTCTGATACCAACTTGTAACGCCCCGGACACACCCGCCGGTGGTCGTTACTCCTGGCGGGATCTAGACTGGCCCCACAGATCAATACTAGTCTTTTCTGCGCACTTTGTCCTCACTCGTGCGCACCCGGGAGCAACTTCCCGGTCGGTCACCCATCCTGTCACTACTCCAAGCTGAGCACGCTTAACTTTGGAGTTCTGTCCAAATGGGCTCCCGGAAAAGAAGGAATTCCTTATTGATATGAGTAGTCTATCATCCCTAATAAGCCAGGCTATCACATGCCATCACCCCCTCCAATTTAAATGGATGATAAACAAAAAAAGTAATTGAATTCACAGACATTGTAAGATAGACAGGTGCAATGGATAGTAGGGAAGAAAACAGGGCACAAAATAATTCACGCTTATGTTTTCTAACCAAACGTAATAGCAAGACATAATTTTACATATATGATGGCTAATTAAACAGGATAGCATGACACAATTTCACATGTATGATGGCTAACTAAATAGGATAGAATGACATACTTAAAAATATGATGACTATGTAAACAGGTTGACATGATATAACTATACGATGTGTCTATTAAAATGGTTGGCATGCCATAAATCACAAACATGTCGTCCATGGAAACATGATGGCATGATATAATTCACGGATAGAATGACATAATTCAAAATATGATGACTATGTAAACATGATGAGATGATATAACTATATTATGTCTTTAGAAAATGGGTTAGCATGCCATAATTCAGATACATGTTGTCTATGTAAACATCTTGGCATGATATAATATATGATTTATATACTAAGCAAGTGAGCAGAGGGCAATAGCATATATGATGTGTCAACTAAGGAGATGGCATTCAATATTGTGTATATGATGTAAAAACTAAGCATTGCAATACAACATATGCATCATATGAGTAATATAACCCTGCCAAGTTTGAGCATACACCTCAGGGGGATAATAGGTGTAGGATCGAAAGTATGTCTAGAAGGGGGGGTGATTAGACTACTTGACCAAATAAAAATCTAGCCTTTTCCCAATTTTAAGTCTTGGCAGATTTTAGCAACTTAGCACAAATCAAGTAATCAACCTACACATGCAATTCTAAGAGTATAGCAGCGGAATGTAAAATAATTGCATATGAAGGTAAAGGGAGGAGTTTGGAGGGAGCAAACGCAATGTAGACACGGAGATTTTTTATCCGTGGTTCCGATAGGTGGTGCTATTGTACATCCACGTTGATGGAGACTTCAACCCACGAAGGGTAACGGTTGCGCGAGTCCACGGAGGGTTCCACCCACGAAGGGTCTACGAAGAAGCAACCTTGTCTATCCCACCATGGCCATCGCCCACGAAGGACTTGCCTCACTAGGGTAGATCTTCACGAAGTAGGCGATCTCCTTGCCCATACAAACTCCATGGTTCAACTCCACAATCTTGACGGAGGCTCCCAAGTGACACCTAGCCAATCTAGGAGACACCACTCTCCAAAAGGTAATAGATGGTGTGTTGATGATGAACTCCTTGCTCTTGTGCTTCAAATGATAGTCTCCCCAACACTCAACTCTCTCTCATAAGATTGGATTTGGTAGAAAGATGATTTGAGTGGAAAGCAACTTGGGGAAGGCTAGAGATCAAGATTTATGTGGTTGGAATGGAATATCTTGACCTCAACACAAGTGTAGGTGGTTCTCTCTCAGAAAATGTATGTTGGAAGTGTAGCCATGTTCTGATGGCTCTCTCCACGAATGAAGAATGGGTGGAGGGGTATATATAGCCTCCACACAAAATCTAACCGTCACACACAAATCACCAAACTCGGTGGGACAGAATTATAAAACTCGGTCAGACCGATTTAGTTCAAAATGTGAATGTTAGGATTTTTGGTGGGACCGACATGTCAACTCGGTCGGACCGATTCCATTAGGGTTAGGGCATAACGTAATCTCGGTGAGACCGATTACACAAACTCGGTGGGACATATTTTGGTAATAAGCAAACAGAGAGTTGGTCGGGCAAACTCGGTGGGACCGATTCGCTCATCTCGGTTGGACCGAAACGTTATGAAGGGGAAACAGAGAGTTTGCATTGCAATCTTGGTGGGACCGATCGCTCATCTAGGTTGGACCGAAAATTTACGAAGGGAAACAGAGAGGTTGCAATCCCATCACGGTGAGACCGAGATCCCCATCGGTGAGACCGAAGTGACTAGGGTTTGTGGCAGTGGCTATGTCAAGAGAACTCGGTGGCGCCGGATAGAAAGTTTCAGTGGGGCCGAGTTTGACTTTTGGTTTGGGACAAATGTGGATGTGATAAAGTAGTTGAGCGTTTTTGGAGCATATCACTAAGCATTTTGAGCAAGTAACTCATTAAGCAACACCTCACCCCCTTTCAATAGTATTTTCTTTTCCTATGGACGCAATGTGATCTTGAATCACTAAAGGTAACATGCAAGTGAATGATCATATATTAGATATAAAAGATAGTATCATCCAAACAAGCATTAAGGTAGCAAATTATCAATCACATGATCACACAAGGACATAAAGTATCTCACACAAGCACACAATCAAAAAGTTCAACCAAAGGCAAAGAAGCAAAACACTCTCTCGAAGCCTATGATCTATACATATTTCTACCCCTTTGGCAACAAGTTACCAAAAAGTTCAAATATGCATAGTGCTATGCGTCTCTCAGGCTTGGTCTTCAGGAGGTGGTGTAGAGAGAACTCCAAGGATGAAGGCATCTGTGGATGTAGTTGGAGCTGGTGGAGTGGCTGCTAGAGGTGGCACTGGAGCTGTAGCTGCTGGTGCTGATGTTGTAGCTCTAGAATCTCTCACTGGCACTGCAGCAGATCTCTGTCCTCTAGGCACTCACTCAAATGCATCAGTAGTTGCCTTGCGCTACCTCTTGAGCATGCATTGGTTTTCCCTTGAAGAGGAAAGGGTGATGCAGCAAAGTAGCGTAAGTATTTCCCTCAGTTTTTGAGAACCAAGGTATCAATCCAGTATGAGGCCACACTCAAGTCCCTCGTACCTACACAAACAAATAAGAACCTTGCAACCAACGCGATAAAGGGGTTGTCAATCCCTTCACGGACACTAGCAAAAGTGAGATCTGATAGAGATGATAATATTTTTGGTATTTTTATGATAAAGATTGGAAGTAAAGATTGCAAAGTAAAAATAGATTGGAAACTTATATGATGGAAAATAGATCCGGGGGCCATAGGTTTCACTAGTGGCTTCTCTAAAGATAGCATAAGTATTACGGTGGGTGAACAAATTACTGTCGAGCAATTGATAGAAAAGTGCATAATTATGAGAATATCTAGGTGAGGGAGTCCTGGATTAGGGGGTGTCCGGATGGCCGGACTATAACCTTTGGCCGGACTCCTGGACTATGAAGATACAAGATTGAAGACTTCGTCCCGTGTCCAGATGGGACTTTCCTTGGCGTGGAAGGCAAGCTTGGAGATAAGGATATGTAGATCTCCTCCCATTGTAACCGACTCTGTGTAACCCTAACCCTCTCCGGTGTCTATATAAACCGGAGGGTTTTAGTCCGTAGGACGAACAACAATCATACCATAGGCTAGCTTCTAGGGTTTAGCCTCTCTGATCTCGTGGTAGATCTACTCTTGTACTACCCATATCATCAATATTAATCAAGCAGGAGTAGGGTTTTACCTCCATCGAGAGGGCCCGAACCTGGGTAAAAACATCGGGTCCCTTGTCTCCTGTTACCATCCGCCTAGACGCACAGTTCGGGACCCCCTACCCGAGATCCGCCGGTTTTGACACCGACATTGGTTCTTTCATTGAGAGTTCCTCTGTGTCGTCACCTTTAGGCTCGATGGCTCCTCCGATCATCAACAACGATGCAGTCCAGGGTGAGACTTTTCTCCCCGGACAGATCTTCGTATTTGGCGTCTTTGCACTGCGGGCCAATTCGCTTGGCCGTCTGGAGCAGATCGAAAGCTACGCCCCTGGCCATCAGGTCAGATTTGGAAGTTTGAACTACATGGCCGACGTCCGCGGAGACTTGATCTTCGACGGGTTCAAGCCACAGCCAAGCGCGCCGCACTGTCACGATGGGCATGATCTAGCTCTGCCTCCGAACAGTGTCCTGGAGGCCGCACCAGTGTCTGCTCCGACCCTTAGCTCGGAGCCGACTGCGCCAATCAAGGACGGGTGGCTGGACACCGCCTCGGGGGCTGCAATATCTACGGCGATCGAGCCAAACACCATACCTGTCCTTTGCGAAGCTCGTGACTCCAAGGTGTCGGACTCCTCTCCAGACTCCGAACCTTCCGCGCCCCTGCCAATCGAATCCGATTGGGCGCCGATCATGGAGTTCACCGCCGCGGACATCTTTTGGCACTCGCTCTTCGGTGACATTCTGAATTCACTAAGCCTCTCTCTCTATCAGGAGAGCCCTGGCCGGACTATGGTCAGCAAGGTTGGGATGCGGACGACAAAGAAATTCAAAGCCCACCCACCACCCACTTTGTAGCCACTGTCGATGATTTAACCGACATGCTCGAATTCAACTCCGAAGACATCGACGGTATGGACGATGGTGTAGGAGACGAACAGGAACCAGCGCCTATATGCCACTGGACAACCACCCCATTTCACGATGTATACATGGTGGATACACCTAAAGGAAACGACGACGAGGAACAAAGGGACGGAACGAGGGATCGTTCCCTCGAAAAGCAATCAAAGCGGCGGCGTAAGCGCCGCTCCAAACCCCAACTCGACAGAGAAAGCAGCCATACTGCACCCAGCCATAGAGCGAGGCGAACCGCGGACGCATTTAACATGCCATCGAGCAACCGTCCGAACAGGGCAACTTGGATAAACAACCCGTCCCCGGCGAAGACAACAGTCCGGATGACCTCACGCCGGACAAGTTGCTGGAGCAGAAGAACCTCCAAAAAAGGCTCGTCGCCACTGCGCGTAGCCTGAAAAAGCATAAGCGGAAGCTCAAAACAGCGGAAGATGCACTCAGAATTAGATGGAGCAAAGTACTCAACACCGCAGACAAATACGGCGACAGTCGCCACACAAAGAGCTATCCGAAGCGAAAATTACTGCCGGAATTTGATGATGAGGCCTTAGAGCCTCCGCAATCAAAAAATAAGGAAGCCACCCGGTCGGACAAACGGCCCCATGGCCAACACAGTGCGGCAAAGGACGCCGCACAAAAGATGGCCATGAAATATATTCGCATCAAAAAGATGGCCCAGCCAGATCTATCTGTGGGCCAAGAAAGCAAGCTCTAGTAAGCAATGCAACACATCAAATATCCGAACATCACGGTACGACCAGATATAGGGGTGCCACACACCCACTATGTTTCACCGATGAGGTGCTGGATCATGAATTTCCAGCGAGATTCAAGCCCGTAAACATAGAGGCATATGACGGAACAATAGACCCTGGAGTCTGGATTGAGGATTACATCCTCCACATACACATGGCTAGAGGAGATGACCTCCACGCCATAAAATACTTACCCCTCAAGCTCAAAGGGCCAGCCCGGCATTGGCTTAAAAGCCTTCCCGAAAGCACCATTGGAAGTTGGGAAGAGCTCGAGGATGATTTCCGGGCAAATTTTCAAGGGACCTATGTCCGACCTCCGGATGCAGACGATTTAAGTCACATAACTCAACAACCCGGAGAGTCAGCCCGGAAATTGTGGAACAGATTCCTTACTAAAAAGAACCAAATAGTCGACTGTCCGGACGCCGAAGCCTTAGCAGCTTTCAAACACAACGTCCGAGACGAATGGCTCGCCAGACACCTCGGCCAAGAAAAGCCAAGAACAATGGCCGCATTAGCAAGCCTCATGACCCGCTTTTGTGCAGGAGAAGATAGGTGGTTGGCAAGATGCAGTACCAGCGACCCAAGTACATCCGAAGTTAGGGATGGAAACGGGAAACTGCGACGCAGCAAGGACCAGCGCCGGACCAAGGGAAACAGCCCGAAGAGCACGGCAGTCAACACCGGATTCAAAAGCTCTCGGCGGAATCAGAAAAAGCTGCCCCTCAAGGATAACAGGGACGAGCTATCTAACCTAAACAAAATCTTGGACAAGATATGTCAAATCCACAGTACTCCCGGGAAGCCTGCAAACCATACCCACAGAGATTGTTGGGTCTTCAAGCAATCCGACAAACTCAATGCCGAACACAAGGGGCTCGACACACCAAGTGAGGACGATGACGAACCCCACAAGAAGAGCACCGGAAAACAAAAGAATTTCCCACAAGAAGTCAAAACAGTAAATTCACTTCACATGACAAAAGGGAAGAATAGAGTGGCGCCCATAGAGATACGCGCCATACGGCCTATCCCAGAGGAGTCCCGCCACTGGTTGTTAAAACCAATCACCTTCAACCATCAGGATTACTCTAGAAGTATCCGGAATGCAGGCTGGACTGCCTAGGTATTAGATCCGATAATTGACGGACTCCACTTTACACAAGTCCTAATGGACGGCGGTAGTGATTCAAACCTGCTATATCAGGACACAATCCGCAAAATGGGGATAGACCCAACAACAATTCGCCATAGCAACACTTCCTTTCAAGGGGTAATGCCAGGCCCAGATGCCCATTGTACGAGCTCTCTCCTGCTAGAAGTTATGTTCGGCTCACCCGACAACTTCCGCCGCGAAAAGCTAACCTTCCACATCGCCCCATTTACAAGTAGCTATCAAGCACTCTCGGGACGCTTGAAGCTTTCCGCTTTAACGCAATACCGCATTATGCATCCCTTATACTTAAAATGCCCGGTCCACGAGGCATCATCTCATTAAAGGAAATATCGAGTGTTCCTCGGCGCGAAGATTGTGCGGCTGCCCTAACAGCCACACACTAAACCGCTTCTCTAATCAAAGCACCTAAACAGGTCGTTCGCACCCGGACATGGCTAGACGAGTCCGCGTAAACATACAAGGGCTTACTAGCTGCATACCCCGCTCAAGGGCTCCGCATGTACAACAAGAGACAATAAACTTCAATTTTATTCATTTTTAAATTGTACTTTGTTTATTTAATATAACGTACATTTTCGTACGATCTTTTTCAACTAAGTTCCTCTCTTTTACAGATGAACACCGTGCTACACCCGTCCAGGATACGACACAACGGAGACACAGGAGCAGACGTGCAGTAGGGACCCGTTCCAAGGATTCTTTTCAGATTAAGACCCTGCGTATACCTTTTTTACTGTCTCTTGTTGATACACATCCCCCGGTTTCTTGCTATAACCGAGGTGGAGGCTGGCGTCTTGGCATTGGCCACGTCAGGATTTTGCGCGTACCTGGACACCAGGGGCTTATTACTAAGGGCGTTGTTCAGCCCGTTTTCATAAAGACCGAATACCTTAGGGAGTGTTCGGCGTCGCGAGTTTGGCCATATATGCATCAGCTCCGAATCATGTCTTTGGTCAAATGTTGGGTTTGCCCGGCTCCTGTGTTTTGCTGCCTTACGTTCCGCTCTATTGGCTAAGGCGGCACCAGGAGAACTACTGCAATTGTGCCCCGGTTCGGCCAGGCGAGCACCTCATAGAGAAAGCCAAAAACTGACTGTCATGATATAGCGTGAGACTAGTCAACCACTTGATGACCCACCGAAATCTTTAGGATTCCTCTGCACTAACGAAGGGCCGTTTCCCGGTCAGGCACACACGCGCCCCGAATTCGGGCGAGCGCGGTGCCCCTAGGGGCTATATAGTAGCTCCACTGTCAAACTCCTATGGCTAAGTGAAAGTGATAAAGCATTATAGTCCGGTTGCCTAGTTCACTGCGCTATCACCTCCTTTATAGGACCAATACGTTGGATCAAGTGTGAAAATGCGCCTTCTGCGAACACCCCCGCATTATATGCGTGGGGGTTGAAGCCGAAGACTGCCATCTTTCATGTTATATACACATATACATTAACGGCCGCACAGGAGGTATTTTAATTCTTGCAGGCACAAGTATAAAAAGCTTGTATATTCCATCAAAACATTGTTTTACAATAATACATGTTATTCGAAGATGATATCCTTCGAGCACTGCGTCTCTATTAAACGAGCGCCCTGCAGAACTTCCTGAAAATAGTGCTCGGCAGGTACTCGGCTCCTGACCGAATCTTGGGATGCAACGTCGGTGGCCTTCATCTCCGCCCAGTATGTATTGACACGGGAAAGAGCCATCCGCGCACCCTCTATGCATGCTGACCTCTTCATTGCATTGATATGCGGCACCGCACCAAGGAACTTCTGCACCAAACCAAAATAACTCTTTAGCTCGGGCCTTTCCGGCCACAGATGACTCACGACATCCTTCATGGCGAGTCCGGATAACCTATTCAGCTCCGCCCATTCGGCCAAACGCTCGGTTAATGGAAGTGGGCGTTCTGGATTGTGGAACTGCGACCAAAAAGGCTTTTCCACTTCGTGATCCTGTTGATCTCGGAAGTGTTCGGCCGCGTCCACAGCACTTGCCGCCAAATCCAGATAAGTATCCGCCGCACTCCACAACCGGTCCAACTGAGCATATTTAGGATCCCCGAACTTCATCCGCAGCATAAAGGGCTTTCCAGCCACGATATCTCCGGCCTGACGTAGCTCCTGCTTCAAGGCTCTCATTGCCGAGCGAGCATCCTTGGCCTCGGTAGTGGCCTTCTCCAGGTCCTTTTGTTCCGCCCGATCTTCTTTTTCAAGAAGCTTGCAGCGGTCGGCAGCATCCTTCAACTTCACAGCCATCTCGCCATTTCCTTCCTGCTTGGCGATGAGCAGCCTGTTCGCTTTCAGCTCTTCGCCGCCTTTAAGGCAGCCGCATCACTTTTTCTCGCTCGCTCCTTGGCTCGGGCGAGTTCCGCCCGAAGGTTCTCCATGGCAGCGCACCGCTCGCATCAAGCATACATGTTGTAAGGCACCGCATCAAGCCCCTTACCAGGTGTCCGCGGAGAAATTGCATACCTTGTGACTCGTCAAGCCGCTTGTTAACAAGCGCGATGTCGGCATCTACCACGTCAAGTTGCCGCTTTAGCTCGGCA
Organism: Aegilops longissima; assembly: GCA_021605205.1. NCBI lineage: Eukaryota > Viridiplantae > Streptophyta > Magnoliopsida > Poales > Poaceae > Aegilops > Aegilops longissima. Next base: position 375,032,829 of record CM038678.1, on the reverse strand, counting down.
AATTCATAAGTCCGCTAGCCACGGACACTTCGCCACCTACGTAGGAACGATTACATGTTATACCTGGGACTATGATCCTCGGCGCACCGTCATTTTTGACAACGCACCGAGTCTCAGGGGCTACTATCTATACAGGGCGCATCTTTTATATGCGGAACTGTCAAAAGGTACATCATTTCGCGTACCTCAAAACCTGTCAGTAAACTCCTGATGGCCTCGTGCACCCCGCTCTCCGCGGATGAAATCCTTTCAATCATCGTGCCCATCAATGCACGGTGTTCTTTTGAGATAGACGCTCGCCCGAGCAGATCCTTTAGCTCCTCCGACCGTGCACCGGACGGTGCCGGACTCGTCCGATGGCCTTTTTTGAAGGCCGGACATGGAGGGCTTTGGGGAGCCATACGGCTGCTTTCCGGCCCTACCGGATTCGGAGAAACCCTCTGCGACGACACCTCAGGGTCGCCCGCCTCGCAAGGCGGTACGACAGGGGGAGGCGTTCCGCTCTCCATCATCTCCGGACGAAAATCCCCTGAAGATGAGCTCTGCTGAGAAGAGCTGAGATCCGAACTACAAGGTAAAAATTCAGTTATCTTTCTCAGGAATAGAATAGGGATGTCTCTTATTTTAAAACTCCCCTCTCTACTTACGGCTCGCTGGAGGGCTGATCCCTTGAGGGCACAAATGGCCGAGGCACCTCCCGGCGCAGGACCCTCTGACGAAGATTTCTTCCCCCGCTTTGAGACCATGGTCTCCGGGTCTTCAGAGGCGGTCCTCTTCTTTCCCTGGATGGAGAGATTCTCGATTCCTCCTTTCCTGACAGCCTCCTTCGGGGAGACGGTAGCTTCCTTGTTCCCCCCTTCGCCTTCTTCCAAAGGCGCAACCTCTAGCATCCTAGTTAACACGGGATCCGGCGTGGTCTCAGGGAGGGGGGCCGGACATCTGATTAGTTTTGCTTTCGCTATCCACTCCTGTTTAAGGGACAGCTCTTTTAAGGGCAATTTTATGATGAATATACGGATAGCGTGTCCGGGTACAGGGCTACTTACTTGAGTATCCGGGCGATTCCAGCTCAGACCTGCGTCCTCGGTCGATTCCGGACACATCGCTTGTGATCTGAAGAACAATTTGTACATCTCCATGGGCGTCGCGCCCGTAAAGTGTTGGAGAGCTCGTTGTCCCTCCGGATTAAACTCCCACAGGCGGAGGGGGCGGCGTTTGCAGGGCAAAGTGCGGCGAATCAACATGACCTGCGTCACTACGGCCAGGTTGATGTCTCTTTCCAGGAGATCTTGAATGCGGCCTTGCAACAAGGGCATGTCCTTGGACGGTCCCCAGTCGAGCCCTTTATTGACCCATGACGCCAGCCGCGGGGGAGGACCCGAGCGAAAGGCAGGTGGCGCCACCCACTTCGTGCCCCTGGGAGCTGTGATATAAAACCACTCTCGTTGCAATAAGCTGAACTCCTCTTGAAAAGAGCCCTCGGGCCATGGAGCGTCAGCATACTTGCTTATAACAGCCCCTCCGCGCTCCGCTTGCTGCCCCTTGATCATCTTCGGCTCCACTTTGAAGGTCTTAAGCCACAATTCGAAGTGAGGAGTAATGCGGAGGAAGGCTTCGCATACGACAATGAACGATGAGATGTGGAGGATGGACTCCGGACCCAAGTTGTGAAATTCCAACCCATAATAAAACATGAGCCCCCTCATGAAGGGGTCCGTCGGGAAGCCTAGCCCCCGAAGGAAGTGAGACGCGAACACCACGCTCTCACCAGGCTTGGGAGTGGGAATAACCTGCCCTTGAGCAGGCAGCCTATGCGAAATTTCACCGGTTAAATACCTGGCATCTCTTAGCTTTAGCACGTCTTCTTCCGTAACGGAGGAAGGCATCCACCGGCCTTGAAGGTCGGAGCCGGACATCATCAAAGGTCCGAAGCGCCTGAATCTGGAGCTTTGGGTGTTGGAACTCGAGGCGCGGGGCGGATTCGATTGAGATTGAAAGAAAGGAGTAGAGCCTTGGTCTCTTTATAAAGAGGTAGAATACCAGGAGCCCTCCCCGTGACCGTTTGGGACTCGCCTTCGATAGAGGAGACGTGCCAACGGGCACGATTGTGTTACCGACGCTCGTATTAATGAGAATCCCGGAATAAGGGGACACGATCTCTGCTTTGACAAGACGTGCCAAGGAAACCGCCTCGCTGAACGCGCTGAGGTGGGACAGTAAAAACGATTAAGATAAAGGCTTGGCCGTGGTGTGATGTCACGCTGTGAGATACATCAGTAGATTGGATTTGTGTAAATATTATTCTCTCTACGGTGGTATATGGAACTTATTTTGCAGATCCAGACACTATCATTGTGTTCAAAATCTTCTATGAAGTATTCGGAGGAGGAACCCGCCTTGTAATGCCGAAGACAATCTGCGCGCTGGACTCGTCGTCATTAAAGCCTGGTTCAGGGGCTACTGAGGGAGTCTTGGATTAGGGGGTGTCCGGATGGCCGGACTATAACCTTTGGCCAGACTCCTAGACTATGAAGATACAAGATTGAATACTTCGTCCCGTGTCCGGATGGGACTTTCCTTGGCGTGGAAGGCAAGCTTGGCGATACGGATATGTAGATTTCCTCCCATTGTAACCGACTCTGTGTAACCCTAACCCTCTCCGATGTCTATATAAACTGGAGGGTTTTAGTCCATAGGACGAACAACAATCATACCATAGGCTAGCTTCTAGGGTTTAGCCTCTCTGATCTCGTGGTAGATCTACTCTTGTACTACCCATATCATCAATATTAATCAAGAAGGAGTAGGGTTTTACCTCCATCGAGAGGGCCCGAACCTGGGTAAAAACATCGTGTCCCTTGTCTCCTGTTACCATCCGCCTAGATGCACAGTTCGGGACCCCCTACCCGTGATCCGCCGGTTTTGACACTGACACTAGGCATGGTCATGTATGTAGGCATCACGTCCGTGACAAGTAGACAGACTCCTTCCTGCATCTACTACTATTACTCCACGCATCGACCGCTATCTAGCATGCATCTAGAGTATTAAGTTCATAAGAACAAAATAACGCATTAGGTAAGATGACATGATGTAGAGGGATAAACTCAAGCAATATGATATAAACCCCATCTTTTTATCCTTGATGGCAACAATACAATACGTGTCGTTTCCCCTACTGTCACTGAGATCGAGCATTGCATGATTGAACCCAAAGCTAAGCACTTCTCCCATTGCAAGAAAGATCAGTCTAGTAGGCCAAACCAAACTGATAATTCTAAGAGACTTGCAAAGATAACCAATCATACATAAAAGAATACAGAGAAGATTCAAATATTGTTCATAGATAATCTTGATCATAAACCCACAATTCATCGGATCTCGAAAAACACACTGCAAAACGAGTTACATCGGATAGATCTCCAAGAAGATCGAGGAGAACTTTGTATTGAGATCCGAAGAGAGAGAAGAAGCCATCTAGCTAATAACTATGGACCCGAAGGTCTGTGGTAAACTACTCACACGTCATCGGAGAGGCTATGGTGTTGATGTAGAAGCCCTCCATGATCGATTCCCCCTCCGGCGGAGCGCCGGAAAAGGCCCTAAGATGGGATCTCACGGGTACAGAAGGTTGCGGCGGTGGAATTAGGTTTTCTTGGTGCTCCTGGATGGTTTCGGGGTACGTAGGTATATATCGGAGGAAGAAGTAGGTAGGTAGGCGCGCTCAGGGGGGTAGGCGCGCCCCCTACCTAGTGGCCTCCTCGTTCGTTTCTTGACGTGCACTCCAAGTCCTCTTGATCACGTTTGTTCCAAAAATCACGCTCCCGAAGGTTTCATTCCGTTTGGACTCCGTTTGATATTCTTTTTCTGTGAAACACTGAAATGGGCAAAAAATAGAAATTTGCACTGGGCCTTGGGTTAATAGGTTAGTCCCAAAAATAATATAGAAGTGTGTAATAAAGCCCATTAAACATCCAAAACAGAATATATAATAGCATGGAGCAATCAAAAATTATAGATACGTTGGAGATGTATCAAGCATCCCCAAGCTTAATTCCTGCTCATCCTCGAGTAGGTAAATGACAAAAACAAAATTTTTGATGTGGAATTCTACTTAGCATATTCTTCAATGTAATTTTCTTTATTGTGGCATGAATGTTCAGATCCGAAAGATTCAATATAAAAGTTTAATATTGACATAAAAATAATAATACTTCAAGCATACTAACCAAGCAATTATGTCTTCTCAAAATAACATAGCCAAAGAAAGCTCATCCCTACAAAATCATATAGTTTGGCCATGCTTCATTTTTGTCACACAAGAATGCTCTCATATTGCACAACCCCGATGACAAGCCAAGCAATGTTTCATACTTTAGTAATCTCAAACTTTTTTCAACTTTCACGCAATACATGAGCATGAGCCATGGATATAGCACTATGGGTGGAATAGAATATAATCATAGGGCTTGTGTGGAGAATACAAAAAAGGAGAAAGTCTCACATTGACGCGGATAATCAACGGGCTAGAGAGATGCCCATCAATTGATGTCAATGCAAGGAGTAGGGATTGCCATGCAATGGATGCACTAGAGCTATAAATGTATGAAATCTCAACAAAATAAACTAAGTGGGTGTGCATCCAACTTACTTGCTCACGAAGACCTAGGGCATTTGAGGAAGCCCATTGTTGGAATATACAAGCCAAGTTCTATAATGAAAAATTCCCACTAGTATAAGAAAGTGACAAAACAAGAGACTCTCTATCATAAAGATCATGGTGCTACTTTGAAGCACAAGTGTGGAAAAAGGATAGTAGCATTTTTCCCTTTTTTTCTTTTTTTGGGCCTTTCCTTTTTTTGGCCTTTCTCTTTTTTTTTAATTTGGGACAATGCTCTATTAATGATGATCATCACACTTCTATTTATTTACAACTCAATGATTACAACTCGATACTAGAACAAAGTATGACTCTATATGAATGCCTTCGGCGGTGTACCGGGAAGGGCAATGAATCAAGAGTGACATGTATGAATAATATGCATGGTGGCTTTGCCACAAATACAACGTCAACTACATGATCATGCAAGGCAATATGACAATGATAAAGCGTGTCATAATAAAAGGAACGGTGGAAAGTTGCATGGCAATATATCTCGGAATGGCTATGGAAATGCCATAATAGGTAGGTATGGTGGCTGTTTTGAGGAAGATATAAGGAGGTTTATGTGTGATAGAGCGTATAGTATCATGGTGTTTGGATGCACCGACGAAGTTTGCACCAACTCTCAAGGTGAGAAAGGGCAATGCATGGTACCGAAGAGGCTAGCAATGATGGAAGGTTCAGAGTGCGTATAATCCATGGACTCAACATTAGTCATAAAGAACTCACATACTTATTGCAAAAATATACAAGTCATCAAAAACCAAGCACTACGCGCATGCTCCTAGGGGGATAGATTGGTAGGAAAAGACCATCGCTCGTCCTCGACCGCCACTCATAAGGATGACAATCAAAGAACACCTCATGTTTCAAATTTGTTACAGAACGTTTACCATATGTGCATGCTACGGGACTTGCAAACTTCAACACAAGTATTTACCAAATTAACAACTAATCAACTAGCACAACTTTAATATCACTATCTCCATATCTCAAAACAACCATCAAGTATCAAACTTCTCTTAGTATTCAATGCACTTATATGGAAGTTTTTATCTTGGATGCCTATCATATTAGGACTAAATTTATAACCAAAGCAAATTACCATGCTGTTCTAAAGGACTCTCAAAATAATATAAGTGAAGCATGAGAGATCAATTATTTCTATAAAATATAACCACCACCGTGCTCTAAAATATATAAGTGAAGCACTAGAGCAAAATTGTCTAACTCAAAAGATATAAGTGAAGCACATAGAGTATTCTAATAATTTCCGAATAATGTGTGTGTCTCTCAAACGGTTTGTAAAGAAAGGATGCTTGTGGAGAACTAACAAGAAAATACTCAACTCATACAAGACGCTCCAAGCAAAACACATATCATGTGGTGAATAAAAATATAGCTCCAAGTAAAGTTACCGATGGACGAAGACAAAAGAGGGGATGCCTTCCGAGACATCCCCAAGCTTAGGCTTTTTGGGTTGTCCTTATATTTTACCTTTGGGTGCCTTGGAAATCCCCAAGATTAGTCTCTTGCCACTCCTTGTTCCATAATCCATCAAATCTTTACCCAAAACTTGAAAACTTCACAACACAAAACTTAACAGAAAATCTCGTGAGCTCCGTTAGCGAAATAAAACAAAACACCACTTCAAGGTACTGTAATAACTCATTATTTATTTATATTGGTGTTAAACCTACTGTATTACCACTTTTTTAGGGTTCATAAACTCCATTACTAGCCATAGATTCATCAAAATAAGCAAACAACACACGAAAAACAGAATCTGTCAAAAACAGAACAGTCTGTAGTAATCTGTAACTAACGGAAACTTCTGGAACTCCAAAAATTATAAAATAAATTGATGGACGTGAGGAATTTATCTATTAATCATCTTCAAAAATAATCAACTAAATAGCACTCTCCAGTAAAAAGTTGTAGCTAATATCGTGAGTGCTAAAGTTTCTGTTTTTTACAGCAAGATCGCAAAGACTTTCCCCAAGTCTTACCAAAGGTTCTACTTGGCACAAACACTAATTAAAACACAAACCACAACTAAACAGAATATAGATGGATTATTTATTCCTAAACAGAACCAAAAAGAAAAAAAATTGGGTTGCCACCAACAAGCTCTATCGTTTAACGCCCCTAGCTAGGCATAAAGGCAATGATAGATCTAGGTGTTACCATCTTTCGCATGCAATCCATAAGTAGCTCTCATAATATATTCATAAGGTAATTTGATTTTATTTATAGTAAAGTGTTCCATGCCTTTCCTTAACGGAAATTGGAATCTAATATTCCCTTCCTTCATATCAATAATTGCACCAGTTTTTCTAAGGAAAGGTCTACCAAGAATAATAGGACATGAAGGATTGCAATCTATATCAAGAACAATGAAATCTACGGGCACATAATTCATATTTTAAAAAATAAGAAAATCATTAATTCTTCCCATAGGTTTCTTAATGGTGGAATCCGCAAGGTGCAAGTTTAAAGAACAATCATCGAATTCACGGAAACCTAGCAAATCACACAAAGTTTTTGGAATTGTGGAAACACTAGCACCCAAATCACACAAAGGATAGAATTCATGATATTTAATTTTAATTTTAATAGTATGTTCCCACTCATCATAAATTTTTCTAGGGATAGAAACTTCCAATTCAAGCTTTTCTTCATAAGATTGTATTAAAGCATCAACGATATGTTTAGTAAAAGCCTTATTTTGACTATAAGCATGCGGAGAAATTTAGCACGGATTGCAACAAGGAAATACAATCTATTAAAGAACAATTATCATAATTAACTTCCTTGAAATCCAAAATAGTGGGTTCATTGCTATCTAAAGTTTTGACCTCTTCAATCCCACTTTTACCAATTTTTGCATCAAGATCTAAAAACTCCGAATCATTGGGATGCCTTTTAACTAAAGTTGACTCATCTCCAGTCCCATCATTATCAAGATTCATATTGCAAAACAAAGATTTAATAGGAGACACATCAATTACTTTTAGATATTCATCCTTATTATCACGAAAACTAGAAGAACACGCTTTTACAAAGCAATCTTTCTTAGCACGCATCCTAGCGGTTCTTTCTTTGCACTCATCAATGGAAATTCTCATGGATTTGAGAGACTCATTGATATCATGCTTAGGTGGAATAGATATAAGTTTGAAAGAATCAACATAAAGAGAATTTATATCCACGTTCCTAGCCAATTAATCAATCTTAGGCAATTTTTCTTCAAGCAAAGCATTGAAATTCTTTTGAGGAATCATAAATTCTTTAACACTAGTCTCAAAATCAGAGGTCATCTTATTAAAATTCCCATACGATTTGTTGTAGGAATTACCATAATTATTAGTGGAATTACTAGGGTACGGTCTAGGATTAAAGTTTCCTCTATAAGCGTTGTTACCAAAATTGTTCCTACCAACAAAATTCACATACATAGATTCATTATTATTCTCAATCAAAGTAGACAAAGGCATATTGTTGGGATCAGAAGAAACACTCTTATTAGCAAACAATTTCATAAGTTCATCCATCTTTCCACTCAAAACATTAATTTCTTCAATTGCATGCACCTTTTTACTAGTAGATCTTTCAGTGTGCCATTGATAATAATTAACCACAATATTATCTAAGAGTTTAGTAGCTTCTCCTAAAGTGATTTCCATAAAAGTGCCTCCCACGGCCGAATCTAAAAGATTTCTAGAAGCAAAATTCAATACGGCATAAATTTTTTGTATAATCATCCATAAATTCAAACCATGTGTACGACAATTACGTATCATTAACTTCATTCTCTCCCAAGCTTGTGCAACATGTTCATGATCAAGTTGCTTAAAGTTCATAATATCGTTTCTAAGAGAGATGATCTTAGCGGGAGGAAAATACTTAGAGATAAAAGCATCTTTGCACTTATTCCAAGAATCAATACTATTTTTAGGCAAAGACGAAAACCAAGTTTTAGCATGATCTCTAAGCGAGAAAGGAAATAGATTCAATTTGACAATATCATTGTCCACATCTTTCTTCTTTTGCATATCACACAAATCAACAAAGCTATTTAGATGGGTAGCGGCATCTTCACTAGGAAGGCCGGCGAGTTGATCTTTCATGACAAGATTCAGCAAAGCAGCATTAATTTCACAAGATTCAGCATCGGTAAGAGGAGCAATCGGAGTGCTAAGAAAATCATTGTTGTTGGTATTGGCAAAGTCACACAATTTAGTATTATCTTGAGCCATTGTGACAAGCAATCAATCCAACACACAAGCAAATAAGAGGCAAGGGAAAAAGAGGCCAACGGGAAGAGAGGGCGAATAAAACGGCAAGGGTGAAGTGGGGGAGAGGAAAACGAGTGGCAAATGTCACAGAATGTAATTCGAGGGATAAGAGTTTGTGATGGGTACTTGGTATGTCTTGACTTGTGCGTAGACTCCCTGGCAACGACGCCAGAAATGGCTCGTTGACGGGAAATCAAATCTTGACTTGACTTGGTGCACACCTCCCCGGCAACAGCGCCAGAAATGGCTCGTTGACGGGAAATCAAATGTGCACACCTCCCCGACAATGGCACCAGAAATCCTTCTTGCTACCTCTTGAGCATGCGTTGGTTTTCCCTTGAAGAGGAAAGGGTGATGCAGCAAAGTAGCGTAAGTATTTCCCTCAGTTTTTGAGAACCAAGGTATCAATCCATTAGGAGGCCACACGCAAGTCCCTCGTACCTACACAAACAAATAAGAACCTTGCAAACAACGCGATAAAGGGGTTGTCAATCCCTTCACGGCCACTTGCAAAAGTGAGATCTGATAAAGATTGCAAAATAAAAATAGATTGGAAAATTATATGATGGAAAATAGACCCGGGGGCCATAGGTTTCCCTAGTGGCTTCTCTCAAGATAGCATAAGTATTACGGTGGGTGAACAAATTACTGTCGAGAAATTGATAGAAAAGTGCATAATTATGAGAATATCTATGCATGATCATGTATATAGGCATCACGTCCATGACAAGTAGACCGACTCCTGCCTGCATCTACAACTATTACTCCACACATCGACTGCTATCCAACATGCATCTAGAGTATTAAGTTCATAAGAACAGAGTAACGCATTAGGTAAGATGACATGATGTAGAGGGACAAACTCGAGCAATATGATATAAACCACATCTTTTTATCCTTGATGGCAACAATACAATACGTGTCATTTCCCCTACTGTCACTGGGATCGAGCACCGCATGATTGAACCCAAAGCTAAGCACTTCTCCGATTGCAAGAAAGATCAATCTAGTAGGCCAAACCAAACTGATAATTCTAAGAGACTTGCAAAGATAACCAATCATACATAAAAGAATTCAGAGAAGATTCAAATACTGTTCATAGATAATCTTGATCATAAACCCACAATTCATCGGATCTCAACAAACACACCGCAAATAGAGTTACATCGAATAGATCTCCAAGAAGATCGAGGAGAACTTTGTATTCAGATCCAAAGAGAGAGAAGAAGCCATCTAGCTAATAACTATGGACCCGAAGGTCTGTGGTAAACTACTCACACAACATTGGAGAGGCTATGGTGTTGATGTAGAAGCCCTCCGTTATCGATTCCCCCTCCGGCGGAGCGCCGGAATAGGCCCCTAGATGGGATCTCATGGGTATAGAAGGTTGCGGCGGTGGAATTAGGTTTTCGTGGTGCTCCTGGATGGTTTCGGGGTACGTAGGTATATATAGGAGGAAGAAGTAGGTCGGTGGATCCATGAGAGGCCCACGAGGGTGGAGGGCGCGCCCCCCTACCTCGTGGCCTCCTTGTTCGTTTCTTGATGTCCACTCCAAGTCCCCTGGATCACGTTTAATTGTTCCAAAAATCACGCTCCCGAAGGTTTCATTCCGTTTGGACTCCGTTTGATATTCTTTTTCTGCGAAACACTAAAATAGGCAAAAGAATAGAAATTTGCACTAGGCCTTGGGTTAATAGGTTAGTCACAAAAATAATATAGAAGTGTATAATAAAGCCCATTAAACATGCAAAATAGAATATATAATAGCATGGAGCAATCAAAAATTATAGATACGTTGGAGACGTATCACCTTGCCTATCTTCTCTTCTGCTTCCTCCTGAAGCTGCTCAACTGCTGTTTTAATCTCAGTTACCTTCAGATCAAGATCATAAAATTTGGTTTCTATGATCCTCTCCAAGCTCTCCTGGTTTTGAGTCAAGGTGGCCAAGCTCTTCTCAATCCTCAGTGTAGACTAGATCAGATATCCAAGTTGATCTTGCTTGCTCTTCAGGAAAACTTGAGATGCCTCTTCAACACTGGGCATCTTGGCAGCTTTCTCAGCCTTTGGTTTGGCTCTCTTCTCCTGTGCTTGAACTGAGGATGGTTCCTCCTCCTTCATCACAACAATATTGTCTTCAAAATCAGGATGTAAGGGTAGATGCTCCTTATCCAACAGATATGTTCCTATGCCCATCTTGGAGTTGATGAGCTCCTGAATGTGTGGAGCATACCCACAGCTTCTCTTCTGATCAACAACTGTCCTGTTGATTGTTTCTACAATCAAACTCATAACCTTGAACTTCTGAGGGACATCAAAAAGCTGGAGCAGGTTGATAGAATGCCCTCTGATCATCTTGTGATCTCCTGACTTGGGTAGCAGAGTGTGCATAAGGATTGTGTTGATTGTAGGCAGACCAGACAACAAGAAATGTACAGATCCAAGCTTGTGAGTCTCCAAATCCTTATATGGGATCTCCTTGTACATGGTTGCCATGGTGTTGTGGTATTTCTTCTTGGTGGAATACACATCCAAGTCATCTTCATGTTCTTCAGGGGCATTTATCAGCTTGGCCCACTCCTCAACTGTGGATTGGTACCCTGTACCCTCAGACATCCATACTATCCTCTTCAGTGGCAACATAATCCTCATCCTCAGATTCTGAGGTTCTCTTCTTCCTAGATCTGGTGGCTGCATTCGGCAAGTTGCTTGGAATGCTCCTGCTGCCATCATCAGAAGTGCTAGAGGGATCTGAGCCCTCACTGATTTGCACCTGTTCCTGAGACTTGTTTTGACTGTCACTTTGATCGGACATCTCTGCAAACTTACTGACAGCAGACCCTGTGAATTGATATAGATGAGGTAGAGTGGATGAGCATCACAAAGTGCAGAGTTTTTGCGAAACAGATGACTTAAAAACTTAGTTTTAGTTCTTCACAGAAAGCATTTCGGAGCTACCGATTTGTAAACTCGGTGATACCGAAGCATCTTTTGGAGCCTAAACTAGTGAAGTCGGTCAGACCGAGTCACAGTTCGGTGGCACCGAGACTGCTAGGGTTTCATAGAGAATCAAACTCGGTCACACCGATTTGCAATTTTTGGTCAGGCCGAAAGTGCAAGTGCAATGGCCTAAGCCAAATCGGTGAGACCGATTTCTACAATTCGGCCGGTCCGATATGAGTTCGGCGGAGACCTAACCCTAAATTTTCAAATCAAATATAACCTAAAGGATTTTTTTAGTGGATAGAGTGTTTGCATACATGGTGATGATCATGGAAGAACAATGTGCTATGAATCAGAGGTAAAAGAATTGCACAAAGTAACAAACTCGTAGCCTAGTTCGGCGGAGTTCGCTACGACGGCAACGGAGGGGCAGAATTCCGTTGACGGTGATGGAAACCAGCGGAGGGAAGTCGCTGGCAGCGAGAAGACGATCCGGAGACCCAAGGTGGCAGAGCAGGATACGCGCGGGCTGAGAGGTTTCGAAGAAATTTCCAAAATTTCACTCGTGGGTTTATATATACCGACCCTGTCGGTGTGACCAAGTGGAACAACTCAGTGGCACCGGGATACAGAATCGCAAGCGGTTACTGCAACTAGGTGTGACTGAAAATTTCAAATCGGTTGCAACGAGATTGAAAACCTAGATCAACTTAGTGATCTCGGTGTGACCGAAATGGATGACTCGGTCATACCAAAATACACAAAGACGTTTGGAAGTTTAAATCTATGACGAATCGGGGACTCCGAGTGCTCCTCACACAGAGTGGTTCGAATCTGACTTGATCAAACTTTGTGATGTAGCATGAATAGAGTTTGAGACGAGAAAAGCATAGATATCTAGAGGGAGTTCTTAGGTATTCTTGTCCATCCATTTGGCAAAAGATAAAAAGCCAACCAATCAAAGCAACAAATGGATGTCCTTGAATGAGTAAAATATGCATCCAACATGCTCACACAATAAAATGACAAATGAAATATGTGACAAAGCATGCACAACCACTCTAGAATCTATCAAGCAATTTGGCGATGACTAGGTCATCTATATATGAGTATATTGACTTAGGAGTCAAATGAGAACATTTGATCATAGGTCATACTCATCGTTTAAGCACAAGTGGGGTTGCCACTTTTACATAAAGCATTGTTGTGCTCACATCATTAGAGTTGCTTTAGCTCAATTGATTAGAGTAAAGCTCCCCCTAGATGTGATATCCCCCCTTAGAGGGATGAACTAACCTTGGGTTTTGTCAATGATGACTTCATGTAGGTGTTGAAGATGTGGGTGCTCAATGTTGATGTAGATCATTCAGAGCAATCCTTTGGAGTGAGTTGCACTTTCAATACCTACACGGGTTAGTCCCACAAGGAACAAACAAGGATATCCATTGTAGCGACCCGACCTCAGACGGTCAAGCCTCTGTGCATCCGTGCCATCCCTGGATCAGTATGCTGGCACATACAGTACATTAATGTATATATCAAAGTGCAATCACATGTATAAATAACGAAACTGATATATACCTCATAAGTCTCGCCGAAACAAGTAATCGGGTGTGGAGTCCCATCAACGCCATCGGCAAAGTTGAGTGTAGACCGTAACCTGCATCAGTAACTCTTACTCGTCGAGGAAATATCTGCAACATAATACGTTGCAGCCGTGTAGGTCAGTACATTGAATGTACCGGCAAGATCACAATAAGAGGAAACAGATGATAAAACTATACTATATGCAATACGGCTTTGTGGCTCTGTGTCCGAGTTTTGTTTGCGTAAAAGCTGGTTTTATTTACCCTACATCAAAGGAATAACTGGAGTCTGTACTATGGAGTTTTCTATCATGACATGGTTCCGCCAACCGATGTCTCATAGCCCAATTCATCATAAGTTGCCCACAATTAAGTTATCAGTCCGGTGTTGAGAGTTCCGAGATAGATCCAAGTCGAGAGGCTCAAATTGTCCGTAACCGGGGACATGGCTAATCGATTAGGTTTAAACCCTCTGCAGAGGTTTGTACACTTTACCCGCAAGATTCGATCCTCCCTTTACGCTCTCGCACTTCGTGGTGTTTGAGAACAAGATGACCAAACATGGTCTTCCAAGAGTTCCCCGACCACCGTCCGGTGCTCATTCAATCCTACCGTAGTTCTACATCTGCTAGCACCGCCCTAGCCAGAGTCACAACTAAGGTCAACCAAGCCAGAGCCCATAGTGACTTGTGGTTGCACAGTAAGCTTCCGGCATGAAGTATTCTTCCGTCTCTTTGAGTCTGGGTGAAGCTTTCCGCAAGATGTCATGGCGCTTCTCCATGCATCCCGCCAACCACTGGTTTCTCCAGGTGCCCACAACCATCCTTCACCCAAAGAGTGTGTATTGAATTCTTGTCTCGAGTCTTGAAGTCTTGAGGCCTTGAAGATGCAGTCCTTGCAGGTCCCATCATGGAGTTGTCGTCATTGACGTAGAGTCCTCCTTCTTCACACCACTCTCGAACACTCATACCAAACCCCGTCTACTATAGCGTAGCATTAAAATAAATAACGTCCCGGGCTTGGTAACAGGGTGATGGGTTCCTACCTCATGCATACTACTCAACTACAAGAATTCAATATCACTACTGGAGGTGGTTGCAAAGATGCCACTAAATGCAATAAAACATAGGTATGAAAGCATGGTCAAAGTGAACTTGCCTGGTATGTTGATGAAGATATAAACGCTCTCGAAAACTTGATAAAACTATTCGTCACTCCGATGTAAATCTATATAGTCAAACATAGCATTCATATAAGCAAACATCCTAGCAAATAATTCTAACACTCCTAATAAAACCAACAAATAAAATGCAAATCAAGGGACACCAAATAAAAACAAAGGAAAGCTACACAACAAAACTACTAAAGAAAACTCTAAGACATAACACAAAAATAGTCTTATCCTAAGTAAAATTTAACAACAAAGAAAATACCAACATAATAAATAATCTGAAAAGAAAATATAAAACAACTAATTTTTTAACAGAAAGTATTTTTCATAAACTTTTAATAGCAAAAAGAAACAAATAAAAAGCGTTTATGAAACACTAACTATGACCTAAACAAGTTTTCATACAAAACTAAATAAAATAAATTTTTAAAATAAAACAAAATTTTCTTTGGTTTACTAACAGAAACAAAACTAAATTTGTCAAAAGTGACAAAAATAAATAATTTAAAACTAATGAAAACAATAAAGAAAAGACTAAAACAAAGCTATAACTAAAACAGTACTGTTTTGCTAAAAACCTAATTTAAAAATAAAGTAAAATAAATAAGTATATGCTACTGGATAGACAAAACCATAATAAAACAGTAGCAAAAGAATCAATCAAAATACTTTGTAAAACTCAAAATATGACCAAATTAGTGATTTGAACAAATTTCATCAAATTCAACTCTAAACTATTCAAATTTGAAACCTAAGTACACAAACAGAAACTTAAGCAAATTTGTGACACAATGCAAAAAGAATCACTCAATTTGGATTAAAAACCTAAAAGTTATAAGCAATATAAAATCAGAACTATTCTGATTTTAAAACAGAAACGAAAAAAAAAAGAAAACGGGCAGGTGCTACGTGGCCTACTGCTACTGGGCTAAACCGGTGAGCGTTTGGTAACTAAACGGCGCTCGGCCGATACTTAACAAAACCGTGCAGGCACGTGTAATTAAAAAAAACCGGGGAACTGGTTCGAACTAAACCGGACTTAACCGTAAATAAACCGCACTAAAACCGATCTAATAAAATAAAACCTAACCCTTCGCTAGATCTAATCTGAGCCGTTGAAAAAAAGATCGGAGGGAGGAGAAGCTCACCGCGGCGGCGATGAACTCCGGCGAGGTGCTCCGGCTTTGGTGGTCGACGGGGACGGCGCTCCGGTCATCGGCGAGCTCGGTGAACTCGTCGGGAGGGTGCAGCGGACGAAGGCGATCACGGCTGTGGCCTCGGTGGAGCTCGGGGAGGTCGGAGGAGGACGGCGGCGAGGTTGGGGCGGCGGTGGCGTTCGGGCGTCGGCGGATGACGGTGCTCCGGTGGGTTTTGGGTGTGGGCGAGGGCACGGGGAGATGCGGACGAGCGAGAGGAGTCCGGAGTTGGTCTTGTGTGACGACGAGGGGGTCGGGAGTGGGCTCTAGGGCATCAATGGCGGCGGCGGTTGCCTTTGACTCCGGCGAGAAATCAAGGAGGAAATGGTGGGTCTCGGCGAGGGGGAAAAGGGGGAAAGGGTCGAGGGAGACGGGGTTTATATAGGGGGGGAATCTTGGAGGAGGGGGCGGATCGGGGAGAGGATCCCGAGGATCACGGGGTTCCGGCGGCGGCGGCGGTGGTTCTGGCGTGGGGAAGAAGAAGAAGACGCGGCGGGGCGAATCGGGCGGTGGGACCCGGAGGTCAGTGAGAGAGGGAGAGAGGAGAGCGGGAGGGCGACCGAGGCGAAGGGGTTTCCGTCGTGGGTGGCTGCTGGGCCAGCCTGGCGCATAGGTGGGCCGAGGGAGAGAGAGAGGGAGTGGGCCTCGGGGCCAGGTGGCTTCGGCCATTTTCTCCTTTTTTTTATAAAACATAGCCAATAAAGTAAACACAAATAAATAAATAAATAATATTATATACACATATAATATATCAAAATTTTCAGAAAAAGATTTCCTACAACATGAACTATTTTTCAAGTTCAAATAAAATCCTCAAAAATTTACAAAACTCAAATAGTGTTGTTGTTGCAATAAACCCAACAAAAATCATTTTTAAAACACCAAAATGATTTCAAAATTATTTTCTCATAATTTTCCATTGAAGGGAATCATTTTACCCTTATTCCCATTTATTTATTTTAGGAGAAAAATAATTTGAAAAATCCAAATAATTCCAAATTTGAAAGGGAGTTTCAAAATACTTTCAAATGACTTTCAATTTGATTCTTTTTAACTTCCAACTCATATTTCATATAATTGAAGAAGTCATTTTATCTTCTCTCATGAAGGTCATTGAGTTGCATAAAGCTTTGAATTTGAAATATTTTCAAATGAAATTCAAATCTTCTCAAAACCCTTTTCATTTGAAATGGAAGAAGTCATGTCATCTTCACTCTAGCGTTTTGTGTTGGAATGAAATTGAATTCATTGAGATCCAAAAGGGCAAAGGGAAAATTTGGGAAAGTCATTTCATTCCCTCTCATTCAACTTTCAAAAAGTTTCAAATTCCACTCAATTTCACTCAATCAATCAAACAAACAATCAAACAACAAGCATTGTTATTTATTTGATATAACATTCCAAAATTAGGAATTTTGTGATGTTACATCCATAGACATAGAGTGATATTCACATGATATGATTTCCATGAATGCATTAGGTTACCTTGTCCCTTGTCTTACCAACAAGAGGGTTTGTGACTCCTTGAACTAGTGCAAGATATGGAAGTTTTTTGCACTTGTCCTTGCCAAGATGATAATATTGAAGTATGTTGGCGGAGTTACCCTCAAGAACTCTCTAGTTCTTCTTATTCTGGATCCACACCATCTTGATGGGAATCCTTGTAGTTGTAGTCTTACTTGATGAAGTGGAACTTGATGTAGTCTTGGGAACCCACTTGACCAAGGCCTTAGGTGCTTCTTCAAATACATCAATCTCCTCTTGAAGATTGTCCTTGACATTTAGCTTGTGGTCTTGTGGTGGAAGATCATCTTGAGCTTGTGTTCCTTGGAAAGAAGTAGGATCATACTTCCCTTGTTGAGGAACAAACTTCGTCTTGGGGTATTGATCTTCTTCCCACTCAACTCCATTGGCACTGAACTTTCGTTCAAAACAAACACCTTGATTCTTCTGGTGTCTTCCTTGCTTGCGTACAATTTCCTCAAATTGCTTACTTCCGGCAAGACTCTTATAAACATCTTTCTCTATAATTCCCTTCAATAAGCTATTTTATTTCTCAAGTGTAACTTGGCTAAGAGAATCATTAGTGGAATCAAGAGAACTATTAGAGGCAACATCATTGGATTTAGCATGATTGTTGTTACTACTAGAGGAGGAATCTTTCTTGTTCTTGTTGCTAGATTTAACTTGTGGCATGTAAGTAGACAAGAGTAACGCTTGGCAATGTAAGAAGAACTTTTCTTGCGAAGATCATCATTGATTGCTTTTAAGAACTCATGCTCTTGCTCAAGGTTGAGCTTTTCAAAGCGTAGCTTCTCATGAGTCTTTAGAAGTTCTCGATGATCTTCCAAGGTAGTTTCATGAGCTAACTTAAGAGTGTTTAGTTCTTTAGTTAGACGCTCAATCTCCTTCTTATCATTGTCATTCATTTTATCTTGATTATCATGATTAATAGCAAGTTCATCATAGTTTTCATAACTAGAGTTGGCAACAAGTAAATCATCATCTCCTAGCAAATCATCTTCGTCACTATTGAAATCAACATACTCGGGGTGTGATACCTTTGGACCTTTGGCCATGAAGCATCTTCCAATTCCTTCATTTGGTGAGTCAAATATGTCATAGGAGTTGGTTGACACAAGAGCTAGACCGGCAACACCTTCATCTTGAGTATATTCGGAGTCGGAGTGATAACTTCTTTCGGAGTGATTGTCGGAGTCGGAGCCAGATACCCATTCACTGACATGAGCTTGATGTCTTCTTTTTGTGTAGCTCTCGGATGATTTGTCCTTCCTTTCCGAATCCTTGCTTCTCCGAGAGGGTTTTCATTCATAATGATCATCTCTACTCCTTCTCTCTCTTGGCGGTGATTCTTCTCTTCTACTTCTTTTCTTGGGAGAATCTTCTCTTCTTTTGTAGGGAGCCGTACACTCATATGAGTAGTGTCCGGGTCTTCCACAATTGCAGCAATTTTGTTCACGACTTGAAGATCTCTTGTCATTGTAGGACCTTGACTTGGAGCTTCTTTCCTTCCTTCTACTCTTGTAGAATTTGTAGAAGTTCTTCACCATTAGGCTCAACTCTTCATTGAAGGTTTGTTTCTCACTTGATGATATGGGAGCTTCACATGAGGCTTTGTAAGCACCACTTGACTTGTTGTGAAGCTCTTCCTTATCCTTAAGTGACATCTCATGAGCAACAATTCTTCCAATGACTTCCGTTGGCTTGATATCTTCGTAATTGGGCATCATTTGGATCAATGTGCATACAATATCATATTTTCCATCCAAGGCTCTTAGGATCTTCTTGATGAGGAATCTATCGGTCATCTCTTCACTTCCTAAGCCGGCAATCTCATTTGTGATGAGAGGAAGCCTAGAGTACATTTCAGCGACACCTTCACCATCCTTCATTTTGAACTTGTCAAGTTGACTTTGAAGCACATCCAATTTGGATTCCTTGACGGAGTCGGTACCTTCGTGCATATCAATCAAAGTATCCCAAAATTCCTTTGCATTCTTAAGACGGCTGATTTTGTTGAATTCTTTGAGGCACAATCCGTTGAAGAGAATATCACAAGCTTGAGCATTGTATTGCAACATCTTCAACTCTTCCGCGGTAGCTTCACGGTTCGGTTCTCTCCCATCAAAGTATTCACCTTGCAAGCAATACACACAATAGCCCAAACGGCGAGGTTATGTCCAAGAATATGCATTTTCATATTATGCTTCCAACTAGCAAAATTAGTACCATCAAAGTAAGGACCTCTACGGTGGTAATTTCCCTCACTAGACGCCATACTCTCCTAGGTTGCGAAACCAAGGCTATGATCACCAAAAGCTATGGAAATCAAAGCAAATGTAGACCAAAGCTCTGATACCACTTGTAGGATCAAAAGTATGTCTAGAGGGGGGGTGATTAGACTACTTGACCAAATAAAAATCTAGCCTTTTCCCAATTTTATGTCTTGGCAGATTTTAGCAACTTAGCACAAATCAAGTAATCAACCTACACATGCAATTCTAAGAGTATAGCAGCGGAATGTAAAACAATTGCACATGAAGGTAAAGGGAGGAGTTTGGAGGGAGCTAGCACAATGTAGACACATAGATTTTGTTATCCGTGGTTCCGATAGGTGGTACTATCGTACATCCACGTTGATGGAGACTTCAACCCACGAAGGGTAACGGTTGCGCGAGTCCATGGTGGGCTCCACCAACGAAGGGTCCACGAAGAAGCAACATTGTCTATCCCACCATGGCCATCGCCCACGAAGGACTTGCCTCACTAGGGTAGATCTTCACGAAGTAGGCGATCTACTTGCCTGTACAAACTCCTTGGTTCAACTCCACAATCTTGACGGGGGCTCCCCAGTGACACCTAGCCAATCTAGGAGACACCACTCTCCAAAAGGTAATAGATGGTGTGTTGATGATGAACTCCTTGCTCTTGTGCTTCAAATGATAGTCTCCCCAACACTCAACTCTCTCTCATAGGATTGGATTGGTAGAAAGATGATTTGAGTGGAAAGCAACTTGGGGAAGGCTAGAGATCAAGATTTATGTGTTTCGAATGGAATATCTTCACCTCAACACAAGTGTAGGTGGTTCTATCTCACAAAATGTATGTTGGAAGACTAGGCATGTTCTGATGTCTCTCTCCACGAATGAAGAGTGGGTGGAGGGGTATATATAGCCTCCACACAAAATCTAACCGTTACACATAAATCACCAAACTCGGTTAGACCGAATTATAAAACCGGTCAGACCGATTTAGTTCAAAATGTGAATGTTAGGATTTTTGGTGGGACCGACATGTCAACTCAGTGGGACCAACTCCATTAGGGTTAGGGCATAACTTAATCTCGGTGAGACCGATTACACAAACTCGGTGGGACCGATTTTGGTAATAAGCAAACAAAGAGTTGGTCAGGCAAACTCGGTGGGACCGATTCGCTCATCTCGGTTGGACCGAAACGTTACGAAGGGGAAACAGAGAGTTTGCATTGCAATCTCGGTGGGACCGATCGCTCATCTCGGTTGGACCAAAACATTACAAAGGGAAACAGAGAGGTTGCAATCCCATCTCGGTAAGACCGAGATCCCTATCCACTACTAGGGAAAACCCTAGCAGTAGCGCGGGAATAATGCCTATCAAGATGCTGGGTGCGGCGCTATGACTAAAGGTTAGCAGCTTATGCTCATAACCCACGCCATCGCTATATCGACTTAGTAGTAGCGCTTTCACTAAAGAGCGCTACTGGTAATTACTAGTAGCACTTCTCTCAGCCCACGCTACTACTATTATTCCGGATTTCACTTTTATTTCATGTTGTATTCATACACCTTTATACAAGTTTGCATACAACAGCAATTTAGAGATTGTTTTTACATCATAATGAGTTAATACATCACAGGGTGAAAGAACCGTGGACTAGTTTCAAGTGGATGGACATACACTTGAAACTAATCCACGGTTCTTTCACCCAATAATATAATAAAAATCATCATCATCATATCATTAACAACTTATCATCATAATACATCATTGTCATATAAAACCTCCTCATGATCATCGTTTTCATCAATGAGACATCACATAGCAAGTTGGTCACTAGTCATAATCACTACTACTCCTCATCATCAACTCTAACACAATGTACCACATAATAAAAATATTGTACCTCATAGGACCTACTACATTCTCTTAGGACCTACTATATTCTCTAAGGTAAAATAGCAAAAAACAAGATAGCCCCTGACTCTCTATTATGGAGAATGGAGATTATCTTGTCTCCAATTCTTGCCTTTCGCTTAATGTTGCTTCCAAGAACCTCCTTACGACTGTCCAAACATTTTTTCCATTCTTTGATTAGCATGTGTTCACCGGTTTTAGAAATCCGATATGCACAGGTGAGATCCGTAGGATGACCTGGCTGTATGTTCAGAACATCAAGGCGACCATTCTGACACATCAGATGAGGCACACAATCCATCGGGATTTTCTGTTGAAAAACATAGTAATAACTTCGTAGTTAGCAATGATGTACTAGTTTTAGAAGTATGCAAAAGATGCACGGATGTCGTAATAATAAAAAAATCTTACCAGGGTATCACCATAGAAGTTACCATGGTTCAACACGTGCACTAGTGGCACGTATTCACCATAATTTGGAGGAGTTCGATAATAGGTATTGTAATTCTCAAGATCAGTACAAAATGCGATCAGATGATTTTTCTCCTTATAAGTTAATTCAGAGCCATCGGTGTAGTGGGTTTTGTCTACCATCTTCCGCACATTCTTTGAAGAATGAAAATAAGCTGTCAATGGAAATAAGCTGTCAACTATTTTGAAATAAACAATATAAATTAGTTAATAACTATGTTTGATAAACTCACATAGCCGTACAATTGGAAGCGTATCAACAAGGACCCAAATGTCCATATTGTCTTGCTCGATGTCAGGATCACCAAGATCCATGGTGACAATCATATCCTCATAAAAACCATACATTTTGCAAAGTGTTTCCCAATTTTGGCAACCAAAATGGGTTACGCTCTGAGAATTGTACAGATTTACTTCAACATCCATATCATGATGGGTCCTTAGGTGTATTTTCTTTGTTTCCAAATTTTCATGGTCTTCAAAACCCATCCTCTCCAAGACATAGCGTCTTGCATGGCATTGGATAAGCAAGTCGAATTGTAAAAGATGAAAATTAGACGTTGAAATAGTTGAAGTCGTGCTTAATTACGAAAAAAAACACTTGTCGTCGTTGCGTACCGTTTCAACATCGAAGGTCTCCTCGAGCTTAATGCTGAAGCACCGAGCTTCGTCCAGGTGAGGCCTGACGCACAGACCTCGATCGTCGTGGCACCAGCTGCATTCCCCAGGGAGACTTTCATCATCTGAGTATGACATTTCCTACGTTCGTAATTCAAAGATTAAACTTGTACAATTAAATATATGTACTAAAAAACCTAAATTAGATCATTATTATTCATCACGGGTTGACTATCGGTCTGTTGAAATGTCGTTTAATTATTTTTCAAGAAAATCTAGGCCACTCGATATTTCCTACATATTCTAGCACAAGTCATGCCAGAATTCACGGAAAAATCCGGCATGACCGACATATCGAGCACCTGAAATTTTCTGGAACGGAAATTAATCAACACTCCGGCAAAACATCGGCCACTCGGAGGTGTAACCTGAACATGACCGGCCACTTGGGCAACCACATATCCTATTTGAGCAACACAAGATATACATGTTTTTATCTACATCATATCTTATAGGACTCATATTGACATGGAGATTTGGCTGGTCTCATCTTGAGGTCGGAGGGGGTCGATGACGGGGACGATGGCGGGGATGATGGTGGGGCTCCTTGATTTCTGCAAAAACATAAACCCTATAAGTTATCACTAATACATCCCGAATAATTGCTTAAACTAAAAAATAACAAAAATATGACATGTTCAACTAGTTCTATTAATTCAACTAGTTCTTACTAAATATAAACTTACTATAAATAGAAAAAACTAGTTCTTTCTAAAAATAAAGTAGTTCAACTAGTTATATTAATTTTCTTACTAAAAATACATTAGTTCTATTAATTCAACTACTTTATTAATTTACTTACTAAGCTAGTTCAACTAAAACTAAACTAGTTAAACTATTTTATTAATTTGCTTACTAATTATTTTAAACACTTACTAAAACAGTAAAAAACTACATTATACAATAGTAAAAACATCTACTATTAACCATACTACCCTAGTTAACTAGTACCATCACTACTACTAATTAACATCTACTACTACTACTAAAAATCATTATCTATGAACCCTAAATTAACATCTACTACTACTAAAAGACATCTACTAACTAAGCAGAGAGAGAGAGAGGGAGAGGGGGTGGGGGAGGGGTGGGGGCTTACAGAGAGGGGAGAGACGGTGGCGGGGAGGTGCTCGGCGACGGAGGTAGGGGCGGCGAGGGCGGGCTCGGGATCGGGAGGCGGCGGTCTTGGGTGGGCTCGGGCGGCGGCGGTGAGGTCGAGGGCGGCGACGGTGAGGTCGAGAGCGACGGCGGGCGGCCTTGGGCGGCGGCGGTGAGGGAAAGGAGGACTTAGCAAAATTTTGAGCCTGCGGGTGGTTAAGTCAAACTAGCAGTAGCGCTCTTAAGGAAACACGCTATACCTAATTTAGCTATAGAGCGTTTTAGAGAAAAATGTTACTGCTAAAGGAAGCAGTTATTTCTTTTGTTTATTCCAATATCAGTAGCACTTTGTCCTGGAAAAATGCTAAAAGTCTAAGCATGTAAAAACATCAAAAATATACATTGGTCATCATTAATCTTTTTGTGTAGAATCTAAATAGTCAACATGAATCCTCATCGTACATGTATAGATACAGGTGAGGATTCATATTGCAGCCACAAATCCTACATACATAGTTCAATGAAGACCAAGTGCTCGAGATAGTTTGAGAAGTAACATATTTAAGGTGGTAAACACCTTGTTCGCTTAGCAGTATGGGACTAAACTTAATTAGTTGCGGTGATACTTAGCAGCAGCGAGTTTTGAAGAAAAATGCTGCTACTGAGTACTTTAGCAGTAGCGCATCCAGGAGAAGCGCGCTACTACTATATCTAGCCTGGAGGCAATGCCGTGGCAATTATAGTAGTAGCGTTTGTTTCACCTAGGGCGCTACTGGTACCGGGATGTTAGTAGTGCAGTTTCCTGGAGCTCGCTACTACTAATTAGCAGTAGCGTTTGTTTTTAAACCACGCTGCTGCTAAGATTCCATGTATAAGGTTTTCCCTAGCAGTGATCGGTGAGACCGAAGTGACTAGGCTTTCTGGCGGTGGCTATGTCAAGAGAACTCTGTGGCGCCGGATAGAAAGTTTCGGTGGGGCCGAGTTTGACTTTTGGTTTGGGACAAATGTGGATGTGAGAAAGTAGTTGAGGGTTTTTGGAGCATATCACTAAGCATTTTGAGCAAGTAACTCATTAAGCAACACCTCACCCCCTTTTAATAGTATTGGCTTTTCCTATGGACTCAATGTGATCTTGGATCACTAAAGGTAAAATGTAGAGTCTTGTGCTTTGAGTTTGAGCCAATAGTTTGTCCTTCGCATTTTGAGGGGTTCACTTTCTAATCCATGCCATGCCAATAATTGAGCTTTCCTGAAATATTTATCTTGAAATAGATTACCTCAATGAGCTATATGTTTTTAGGAATTACCAAAACCACCCGGGGATAGTTGCACTTTCAATAGGACTGGTGTCGGGGAAGCTGATCTGGCCCACGAACACCTATGGGACCGGCGGACCGAGCCCCTTTCGGTTCGGCGGGGGGCGGAGATCGCACGAAGAGCAGATCGAGGCGAAGCACACGAGCAGTTTACCCAGCTTCGGAGCTCTCCGGAGAGATAACACTCCTACTGCTGCATGTCTGAGTATATTGAGTTCTTGCTTGGGAGCGCTGAGTGCTACAGTACACGCCAGCTGCTAACTAGGCCTAGCGTGGGTGTTTTCTGCCTTCGAACCTATCGAAACCCCCCTCTACGTTGCGCATGGGCCTCCTTTTATATGCTTAAGGGGTCTCCGACAGGTGGCAACGTAGACAAGGGTAAAAATGGAAAAGGAGTGCGGTTGGTACAACTACCTGTACAGTGTATCATACCTAACCCTGACGGCAGGGACAAAGGCATTAAATGCCCGCTCACGCCGCCCAAACAAAGGCAAACAGGACCGTCAGGACGCCACCACTTGCCACGATGGCAATCTTGTCACTTCTGCCACATCAAGGCTCTACCGGGCTGCACAGCCTCTCGCCACGCCGCTACCGAAAGGTCCTAGGGCGACACGCTGGTGGATGTGCTTTGGAGCGCAGAACAGAGTAGTCTGCCGCGCAAGCGCCTTTGCCGCGTTGTTGCCTTGTCGCGTCTGAAGCTTGTCGCCATCGGGCCTTCCCGCAAGCTCCTCTTGCCGGGCCTTGTCTCCTAGGTGCCCTGGTGGCCTTCCGGCAAGCTCCTTGCCGGGCCTTGTCTCCTTGGCTTGAATACTTTGTTCTTGAATGGCTCGAAAGAACTACGGAGGACCTTGGCGGTCACCCAGCAAGCCTTGTCATGAGGTATCTGCACGCTGCCCGTGCACAAGTTCGGGATACTAGGGTACCCTACTCTAGTACACCGACAGAGCCCCGGCCTGGGCTACACACGGTGCCGAAGCGCTGTTGGGCCAGCCCAAAACAGGCACGGCACGCGCTGCCTGGGTTACGGGCGT
Organism: Aegilops longissima; assembly: GCA_021605205.1. NCBI lineage: Eukaryota > Viridiplantae > Streptophyta > Magnoliopsida > Poales > Poaceae > Aegilops > Aegilops longissima. The sequence continues at coordinate 375,006,683 of CM038678.1, read as the reverse complement.
AACTCACTCCGGACCCACCACGCCCTCCACGAACGGCACGCGTCGAATGCGGGGTCGTGGGAGAGATCGTGGGTGGTTTCTTTATTCGGAAAAGCGGAACTTCCGCCCCCTCCCTCTTTATAAGCAGGGGAAACAGGGGCAGTTCGCCCATCTCGCCAGTTGCTTGTCCAATCTTGAAAAACCTCCGTTGCTCCCCACCTTCTTCCCAAGGCTGAAGAGAGCAGCGCTCCGCCCCCCATCGCCACCAGCATCACTAACGCCGTCGATCTTCCCCACCACCTCCGCCATGGCTCCGAAAGCCGACAAGGGGAAGGCCGTGAAGTCGGCCGAGGCGTTAGCGACTCAAGGCCATGCGAAAGGAGGGCAATCTCCCCTAGCTCGCCAGGAAGGATCCGAGGGAGTACTACTACCTCTTCGGTCGACGGAGACGCGAGCGCATCCGCCAAGCACGAAGTACTCCCACTGCCGCTGAACTAGCTCGAATGGGTACCCTTTCTTCACAGGCTTCTTCTCGCGGGCTCTGCCCGCCCTTCTCTAAATTTTTCTGCGACATCATGAACACCTACGGGTTCCGCCTCCTTGACTTCACCCCCAATGTTGTTCTGACCATGGCAGTTTTCGCACATCTCTGCGAAAATTTTGTCGGAGTCTATCCCAACGTAGCTCTTTTCCGCCACTTCTTTATACCCCGAGTTGAGAGAGGAGAGCCTCTTGCCGGCGGAATCGCTTGGATCTCGAGGATTGGCAAGAAGGAAGCTTATCTGGAGGGAGAGCTCCGCAGCAAGTGGGAGGAATGGAGGGCAGACTGGTGCTGGATTGTTGAGGAGAACCCGCAGCCCTTTACCGCCAAATACTAAACCCCAATAGTGCGCGGCAACGATTGGAGCAGCGTGGCCGGAAGACGCTTAGGCTGAAGATTGCCGTCACTGGATCTTGCGCCTCAGCTTCCCTGGCTCATCAGAGGCACCGCTGGCGCAGACTTTCTTCGCCACCGACGCTTCTTTGCAGAGAGAGGAGGAGACCTACCGGGAGTTCTGAACGCGCGGATATCATGAGGCTGCGCCGGGCCTCAACTTCAATTTCACTGTCTTGGAACTGGATGCGATGCTCTTGAACTGTTCAAGCCCGATCCCGATCATCCCGAAATGTTCAGGTTGCCGAGGGTGTCGTTCACAGTAACAATTCCTCGCCGACCGCATCTGCAGGTAATGATGCGCTGCGACTCGCATGGAATTGTCCCAACTTGGCAAGAGCCTGCAGATGACGTCGTGCGGGAGTTCTTTGACAGCCTGGTAGAAGTGCCGGTCCGCCCCGATGAGCAGAAGAGCCACACCCGCGACACCACCGATGATGAGATGCAGTGCATCGCCACCAGGCTGGAAGAGGCGGCAGCAGCCGCCGCTGCGGGCGAGTTCGGATTCACCGTGGAGGAGGTAGAGGCAGCAGAGGTGGCAAGCCTTGTCGAGCGAGGGGGGTTTGCCGGCGAGGAAGATCTTGCCGAGCCCGAGGCTGAGTCGAGCGAACCCGCCGAGGGCGCCTCCTCCCCACCTTCAGACAGCTTGCCGCGAGCGGAGCCCCCAGCTCCACCAAGAAGGCGTCTTCGCAAAGCCGAGGACGGAGCAGGGCGGCAGACGGGCCAACAGCCGCCAGGCACGCTGCGACGCTCCCACCGCCCAGCACTGTTGCAGCTGAGGCGCCTCACGCCAAGGCCAACTGGAACGGGCCCTCCTGCACTAATGCTTCGCACTCGCCAAGCGCCAAGGGAACCCACCTCCTCCGCCGTCGACCGGAGGCGAGCCAGAATTTGATCTCTCCGCGCTCAGCTCCGACGAGGAAGAAGAAGAGTAAGATTCTTTGTTGTACTTGTAGTTCTTCAATTTTGTTGCTTTCTCTTGTATCTGATTTGCTTCACTCTGAACTCTTTCCTTTTCAGGACGCTGGCCCAGAGAGCGTCGAAGAGAGCCAAGGCCCCGGTGATTGTCATCGAGGACGAACCCACCGCGGCAGCAGGAGACGCGTCCGAGACCTCCTTGCCGGACCCGGCAACTCTTCCTCAAAGCAGCCCCCAGCGCAGCCCCCATCGTAAGTATATGGTTCATTTTCCACTGTTAGGCGCGCATGGGTGCTCTTTCTTTGCTGATATCTGACTGTCGGTTTGTGTAGGAGCAGAGCAGCCCCACCAGGAGTGCTCCGAAGCCGCTCCTGACATGCCATCTGCTTCGACTACACCGCCAAGGGAGGATTCCCGGCAAGGAGCGCCTCCGCAAGGAGACTTCTCCGGCAAGGGGCAGTTCTCCGGCAAGGGATAGCGCCAGCGACCCTCCGGTGGTTGAGACCACGGTTGCAGATCCTAGTGCAGGTAATCCCTTCGCTTGAAAACTTCCCTTGTGTTCTTCCGATCTTCTTTTTGTTTATTTTCTTGACTTTTCTTTCTTTTCCGGTCGTCAGATCCATCTTCCACAGAGCCAATGGAGACCGAGGTCGCCGGCGAGGAGGACGCGCGCGGCAACACTGACGACGACGCCGCTTATCGGCGAAGAAGCTGGCGCCGACGAGCCCGCCGCGAAGAGGCCGCCAAAGCTGCTGCCGCAGAAGCCGGCGAGGGTCCGCGATCGACCGACGGCCCCGAGGTCAGCAGGAGCGCCAGCGCCACGCCGACCGCCGATCCCTCCGCCGCTGCTGCAGCTGTCAGTTCAAGAGCCCCAGCCCGCCGCTATCTCAAGGCGGCGATGGCATCTTCATCAAGCTCCCCGGCGCCGAGCTCTGGGCGCCGGTCGAAGGAGAGACCTTTGACGAAGAGTTGCTCGCCTCCGCTGGGCTGACGCTGGTCGACGCGCCAAGCAGCAGCAGCGGCGAGTCTGAGGAGGAGCAGCTGCTACGGAAGCTGTTGTCGCTCTACCGCACCCGACAAGCCAAGCTGGAATCCCGGGAAGCGCTTGTCGCGAAGGCGGGAGCAGACATTGAGAAGCGCGCGGAGGAGCTCCGGGGCCTCAACCAAGAAGCTCTCCGGTCCTTGGCAGAGGAGCGGGAGCGACTCGCCGAGGAGCGCAAAGCCTTCCTCCTCGAGAAGGCTGAAGCCGAGAGCAACAGCTGCTTGTCACGAGAAGCTGTCTGCAAGGAAGGCGAGTTGGCGCAGCGGAAGGTCAATCTTGACAGCCATGAGGAGGATCTTGCCACGCGCGAGCAAACATTTGGCGGGGCCCTCAAGGAAGCAAAGGATGCTGTCGCAGCTGCCGAGGCCGCCAAGAAGGAGCTGGAGACGAAGGTGACGCAGCTGGAGGCCAATCTCAAGGAGAGCGGCGAGGAGCTTGCTGTACTCAAGCGTGAGCACGAGAAGGATGCCTACACTCTTGGGAGCTGCAGGGCCGTCTCGCCGAAAGGAGCAAGGAACTCAGCGCCGCCATGGACTCCAACGCAGATCTTGAGTTGAAGCTGACCACCTTGACTCAGACGCTGGACGGCGCTAGGGAGCAGGAGGTGGCCTTGAAGGAGAAGATCAAGGCCGACGAGGCGCTGCTGGGGAGTGCTGCTGCCGCCCAGAATACCTTCAGGGAGAACGTGGAGCACTAGACCGAGGGTCTCGTGGATGTTGCTGCAGCCATCGACAGGGAGCTGGCGCAGCTGGGGATGGTGGATCTTGGATATTCCTCCGCTGAGCACCTCCAACCCAGCGCCAAGCTCAGCTTGTTTTTCAAAGGTGTGGTGACAGCCCTCCAGCGACTCCGGGAAGAGATCCCAAAGCAGCTGGCCGACGAGTTGCGCCAGATCTGCGCGGGAGCTCTTCAAAAGGTGCTGATGAAGGTGGCCTTCCGCAATCCAGGCCTCAACCTCACCAACGTCCTCAAGTCCTTGCTGCCGGATGCTGATGTGGAGGCGCTCAAGACCCTTGTCGCACCCATTGTGGACAGGGTGAGCGGGATCAAGAGGGTTGAGGGCGATCGCGTAGATTAAGCCGCCCGTTTTCTCTTTTTCTTGTCGCTGCTGGTTATGTTATGAGAACAATCGATTAGAGCTGCGACAAGCTATCTTGTAATATAACTCTATTTCGGGTAGTAATTGCTATGTTATTTCCTTTACTTGATTCCTTCCTTTGTATGTTTTTCCCTCACGCTTTTAGGGAACTTGTCGTATGAGCACCTTAGTCATGAAAGCGCCGTCTTGGGACGTCAAGAGCCTCTTTGGCGGTGCCGCCACCGACAAGAAACCTTGTCGCAACTAGTCGCAGCTCACTTAAATTGTTGAGCGGACTCGAAACAAAGTAAGGGCGCAACTAGCTACGAGTTGGTTCCTCCGCACACAGGTTTTCCATACAAAGTACGGTCGTTCGAGGAAGATAACTTAAAATTTTTAAAACTGATTGCTCAAACTTTATCAACTTAGCTTTTCTGTCGTTTGCTTCCCGGTAAGGCGAAACTTCCTCGAGCGACGCTTGGTTCACACCATTATCTTCTCCTTTCCCTCCGGCAAACTTGTGGGCGAGGGGAACCTTCCTTTCTTTGAGAAAGAGAAAGAAGAGAAAATAAAGATATGGAGCCTTGCGGCTTGTTATTGCTTACCGGGGTTAGGTGCTGCACAAAGTGTCAGATAACGCATGCAAAAAATACAGTAGAAAGCATGAAATTGACAACATGTGCGGAGCACATGAGATTTACTTAGGCACGGGGTCTGCGCTTGGCTTTGTACAAAGGATTACATGCAACATCGGCAAGACTTGTACAAAAGGTGGTTGCTGGAACAGGTTCCGGCAACCTCGCCCTACGGGTAAAACTTACAAAGATGCTCAATGTTCCAAGAGTTGCTCACCGGAATGGCATCTTCGGTCTCAACGCGGACAGCGCCAGGCCCAGTGACTCGTTTCACCCGGTAAGGACGTTCCCACTTTGGCGTCAACTTGTTGGAATTCTTGGCGGACTGAACGCGCCAAAGAACAAGGTCGCCTTCCTCAAGACTTCTGGCGCTAACTTTGCGGCTATGGTAGCGGCGCAAAGCTTGCTGATATCGAGCAGCTCGTACAACAGCCTGAAGACGGTCCTCCTCAAGGAGCAGTGCATCATCTTGTCGCAGCTACTCTTGCTCAAGCTCATAATAAGCGAGCACTCGAGGTGACCCGTATACAGTTCCGTGGGGAGAACTTCCTCTGCACCATAGACTAGAGCGAAAGGTGTCTGGCCAGTGGCTCGATTTGGCGCCGTCCTGATCGACCAAAGAACCACCGGCAGCTCCTCAATCCAGTTTCTTCCGCACTTGTGCAGCCTGTCGAAAGTTCTGGTCTTGAGCCCACGCAGCACTTCAGCATTCACCCTCTCCGCTTGACCGTTACTTCTCGGATGAGCAACAGAAGCGAAGCAGACCTTGGCGCCAAGATCTTGGACGTCTTGCATGAAGGTGCGGCTCATGAATTGCGTGCGTTGTCGGTGATGATCCTGTTAGGGATCCCAAACGGCAAACAATCGACCAAGAACTTGATCGCCGACCGTCTGTCACCTTCCTCATCGCTTCCACTTCCGCCACTTTGTGAACTTGTCAATTGCAACGCACAAGTACTCAAAGCCCCGACAGCTCGGGAAAGGGGCCGAGGATGTCGAGCCCCGCATCGAAAATGGCCGGATAAAGGGATCGTCCGAGAGCTTGAGCTGGCTGGTGTATCTACTTGGAATGGAACCGCACGCTTCACACTTGGTTACTTGTGCAGCAGCATCCCGGAGGGCTGTCGCCAAAAGAAACCTTGCCGAACGCTTTGCTTTAAGTGCTTTTCGCCAATGTGGTGACCACATATGCCTCCATGTATCTCTCGCCAACAGCTTTTGTCCATCTTCCGGTGAATACACTTCAATTTCACACCGTTGAGTCTTCTTCATACAGCGTGTTGTCGACAAACTAATACATACTTGATTGCCGGGCTACTCTTTCCGCTTCTTCTTGCTCTTCGGGAAGTTCTCCTGTCTGAAGGAAATGGACAATCTGCTGCGCCCACGCTGGAGCTTGTGGCTCGACAACAAGGACTAAAGGCACATCTGCTGCTCGTGAACATCCGCTTCTGGCGAGAACTCGTGGCTCAGCCGGAGCTTGACGCCTCGCAAGCTTGCCGAGCAAAACTTGTCGGGAGCGTCTGCTTCAACGGAACAAACCCTAGGGCTTGTCGGAGCAGACTGCTCCTCAGCACTCTTGGTGTTGATCTTGGGGACCTTCTTGGCAGCGGCTTCGGGGAGCTCTACCGGAATATAGTCACCAGAAATCAACTTTCTCTTCTTGCTTTGTCCAGTTGATGGCGTTACAGATGGTTGAGTCAGCTTGAGCACAAAGATTCCTGGTTCCACAGGTAACTTAAGTGCGGCGCACTTCGACAGGCTATCAGCAATGTCGTTCTGAGCTCTTGGAACATATTCCATCTGTAGGCCGTCAAAGTGCTCTTCTAGCTTTCTCACTTCATCAACGTAAGCTTCCATCAACGGACTCTGATAATTCTTGTTCACTTGGCGGATGACAAGCTGTGAGTCACCCCTGACAATGAGCTTCTTGATCCCAAGGTCTCTGCGATCTCGAGACCGGCAAGCAAACCTTCATACTGCAGTATTGTTTGTTGCTTGCTCCTTGGGAAAGTGCATTTGGACTACGTGCTTGAGGTGCTCTCCGTGGGTGCAACAAGTAGCACGCTCAAGACCGCGCGCTTTGCAGCGAGAAGGCACCATCAAAGTACATCAGCCACTCTTTGCTTGCCTCCTTGACGGGATGCTCGCTTCGGAATTTCTTCATCTTGTGTTGGCGCCCATTCAGCTATGAACTCTGCCAATGCTCTACTTTGGATAGGTGAAGTGCTCTCAAACTTGAGGCCAAAGCTTGATAGTTCCAAAGGCCCACTCGACAATCCTGCCTGCTGTTGCTTCGGATTTTGCAAGATCCTCTTCAGCAGGAAACGAGTGACGATCGTGATCTCATGTGCTTGGAAGTAATGGCGCAGCTTTCTCGAGGCCATGAGAAGGCCGAAAAGCAATTTCTGCACACCAGAGTACCTTGACCTAGCCCCCTGCAGAAGGGAACTGACAAAGTAAACTGGGCGCTGCAAAATTCTTTTCTGCATCTTTTCACATGCCTACGCAGATCCATCTTTGTCGGGACCAGAGCTTGGCGGTGAAGCCCCCTGCTTGTCGCTGGATGCATCTGCCATGGTTGCCGGCTCATCATCCGCCTCCCTCTCCGCTACTAACGCAGCACTAACCACTTGATTGGTTGCCGCTATATACAGCAGCAACTTCTCTTGTGGCTTAGGTGCGACAAGTATCAGAGTGGAGGACAGGTACCTCTTTAAGTCCTGCAGCGGAGCCTCCGCTTCCGGAGTCCATTTCATTGGACCTGCCTTTTTCAATATTTTGAAAAATGGCAGGGCGTGCTCAGCAGACCTAGAGATAAACCTGCTGAGAGCATCTACGCAACCGGCAAGTCTTCGTACATCCTTGACGCGCTTTGGTGCTTCAATTTGCTCAATGGCCTTGATCTTGTCGGGATTGGATTCAATTCCCCGCTGAGACACGAAGAACCCGAGAAGCTTGCCGAAGGGAACTCCAAACACACACTTCTCGGGGTTAAGCTTGAGGTTGATCTTGCGCAGATTTGCAACGGTTTCGTCTAAATCTTGAATCAAAGTCGCCTTGTCCTTGCTCTTGACTACTATGTCATCCATGTAGGCTTCCACATTTCTGTGCATTTGTGGCTCAAAAGCATCATGGACTACTCTTGCAAATGTTGAACCAGCATTCTTTAAACCGAAAGGCATCCGTACAAAATAGTATGTGCCACATGGGGTGATGAATGCGGTCTTCTCCTCATCTTCTTCTGCCATGAAGATCTGATGATATCCTGAGTATGCATCAAGAAATGAAAGCAAGTCACATCCGGCCGTGGAGTCAACAATCTGATCGATGCGCGTTAAGGGAAATGGGTCTTTGGGACAAGCTTTATTAACATCGATAAAGTCGATACAAAGCCTCCATTTCCGTTTGCCTTGCATTTACTACAGGATTGGCCAACCACGTGGGATGGAGCACTCTCTCGACAAGGCCCGCTGCTTCCAACTTCTTGATTTCTTCGTGATGAATTCTTGGCCCACCGCTCGCTTCGACTTTCTTTACTTGACGGGCGCGCATGAGGACAGACGGCAAGATGGTGCTCTATTACTTTCACAGGAACACCGGGATGTCGGATGGTTGCCATGCAAACACGTCGGCGTTCGCCCGCGGAAAGCAACGCCGCTTTCCTATTTAGGGTCGAGAGTGGCACCGATGGTGAAGGTACCACCATGCTGTCCCTCCTTGGCGGACACCTTCTTGGTCTCTGGTGGAGCTGCCATCGTCTTCTTACACTTGCCGGTGGAGCTCGATGGTGCGTCCTCGGCGGTGGCGCAGCACTCAAAGAGGTGCGCTTGCGGAGTGGGCATCGAACTCTTGCGGACTTGGTCTTCTTCTTCGCCCGGGAGCTTCAGCGGCAAGTGAGTTCGCGATCTGTTGCAGCAGCTGCTTCCGGTAAATCTTGTCGGCGAGATAAGAGCATCCTTCTTGTCGCCGAGGGACAGAGATGACACTTATCGGGCTGGCATCTTCAAAGATGTTGTATGCATAGTGAGAGGCCGCCATGAATTTGGCGAGTTCTGGACGGCCAAGTATACCATTGTAAGGAAATGGAAATTCAGCAACGTCAAAAGTGACCCTCTCAGTCCTGAAGCTCAACTCGCTGCCAAATGTCACCGCAACGTGATCTTTCCTTGACTTGCTCCTTCCGGATTGATTCCTTGGAATGTGCCGTCTCTTCGAGCTCGCCATCTGGGATCTGGAGTTTCTGGAGTACCGCGGAGGAGATCAGTTTCAAGCCGGCCCCGCCGTCAACTAGCATCTTAGTGACCTTGAGGTTGCGGATAGTTGGTGAAACCAACATTGGCAAACACCCGACCGCAGATTATGCGATCGGGTGGTCCTCAATATCAAAGATGATAGGCGTCTTTGGACCATTTCGAAGCTTGCGTGACTCGGCGGAAGGTTCTCGCGCATTGACTTCCGCATCCACCGCTTGAGTTGGCGGTGTTAAGTATCGAAGAAGCACCACCGTCAACGCACAAGACCTCTGTGGCTTTCTCGAACTCCTGCTCATCGGCCTCGCCATCATCCATGTCTTCATCGTCGTCGTCATCTTCATCCTTGTCGCGCCGGAGGGAGGTCTGTCTCTTGCCGCTGCTTGGCCTTCACGCGCCCTGAGGTCTGTCTCCTTGCCGCTGCTTGGCCTTGCCGCGCCCTCCTCGGTCGGGCGCTCTTGCTGGCTCCTCCAGCACCTTCTGGGCCTTCTCCTTGTCGCATTTCGTATTCAGCCTTTTGCTCGACAAGCTGCTCGACCTTCTTGCAGCTCGGAGGTCATGGCCCTTGGTGCGGTGGATCTTGCAAGATCTTGCTTGTTGGTGCCGTCCTCGCTTGTCGTGATCGCCACAACCTGGCGAGTTGGTGCCAGCGGCAACCTCCTTGCGGAGTTACCAACTTTGGTTTTCTTGGCGCCACCTCCGTTGCGGACTGCTCAACAACTAGTACATCTTTGCTTTTCTTTTTCCTGTTGTTCCGCCGTCGGCCTTTCTTTGCCGGGGCGGCTTCCTCACTATCAGATCCTCCTGCTTCTATGTTCTCTCCAGGGAGTTTCCTCCCTTCCTCAGCACATGCACACTTGTCGGCCAGGGCATATAGCTCACTGACGTCCTTGATCTTGCATCGCCATCTCCTCCCGCATCCTGCGGTTCCGCACGTTCGATGGAACGCTGATTACATGCGCGAGGTGGACATCCGGGATGTTGTGCAGTACACGGCTGAATCTCTGAATGTACTTGCGCTAGGGCTCTCCTTCCTTCAGGCGGCGCGATGAAGGTCGCTTTCTTAGCCATGAGGTTTGTGGCCGCCTGTGAAGGCACCGACAAACTGATTACATAGATCTACCCATGAGGATATGGAGTTGTCCGGCAAGTGCATGAGCCAGGATCTGACATTGGGTTTGAGTACCAGTGGGAAGTAGTTGGCCAGGATCTTGTCGTCTCGCCCCGGCAGCATGCACCGCGATGGTGTAGATCTTGAGGAACTCCGACGGATCGTCTGCCGTCGTACTTCTGCACGCCCTGGCTTGAAATTCTTCTTGCTGGGCCACTGGACTTGCCGCAGCTCACGAGTGAACGCAGGGCAACCTACCGTGTACGGCAAGTCACCTGGTTCCCCTGGCGCATGCATGTCGACAGAGGGCCCAGCGCTGGTCTGATTGACGCTGCGCTTCTCTTGGCGCTTCGATCGAGTTCGAAAGCTTCTTCTTGTCGTTCGTGAAGAACTTGGCGCTGATCGCGACGAGCTCGTGGATCTGATGATGCGGTGGAGTCGCTGTCGAGGTGGATCCGACGAGTTGGCGATCTTGGCCTTCGGGGTGGAGAGTGCATGGTGGTTGCACCTCCACCGGTTTCGTCGCCACCGGCTCGTGCTTGGCAGTCCTGCCGCGGCAGCGATGTACTCGGCTGTCGCGGAGTGTCGCCGTTGGCAAAGCCGATGAGACTTTGAATAGTGGCCCTCCATTCGTCAACCTTGTCGGCTGTTGGAGGGTAATCTAGGAGCAGTTGAGCTCTCGCCAAAGCTTCTGCTGGAGTGGTGGGTGGCGTTGGTGAGCGAAGCGAGGCGCGGATATGCTCGGACTTCTAACTAAGTTAGAAGGAGCAGTATCCCGTCCAGGCGACCGTGCCTCACTCGTGCCAGCCTGTTGGCGTGCATGCTGGTCTTGAGCATCTCGAGATCCACCAGCTCGACCTTGGTCCAACGAACGTATGGTACTGTGAACACCATGACGCTGTCGGTCCCGCGCCTCTTGAGATGGGCGCGGTGCTGTCGGGGAAGCTGATCGTGACCCACGAACACCTATGGGACCGGGTCCCTTGTGGTTCGGAGGGGGGCGGAGATTGCACAAAGAGCGGATCGAGGCGATGCACACGAGCAGATTTACCCAGCTTCGGAGCTCTTCGGAGAGATAATACTCCTACTGCTGCTTGGCTGATTGTATTCTTGCTAGGGAGCAATGGGAGCTACAAAACCTAGCCTGAGTGAGTGTGGTCTCGAATGGGTCGAATGAACTGAACCGGAGCCGAACCCTTTCTACGTTGCACATGGGCCTCCTTTTATAGGCTCAAGGGGTCACCACAGGTGGCAAGTAGACAAGGGTAAAATAGGAAAAACGAGTGGTTGGTACACCGCTTTATACAGGTGTCTGATGGTCTATACCTAACTCGACGGCAAGGGACAAGAGTAATAAATGTCCGTCCCTGTCGCTGAAACGATTACAATAGGGACCGTCAAGTGCGCCTCCGTTTGCCACGATTGTGGCTTGTCGGCGCCGCTTATCGCTGCTCCCGCTTCAGCTGCAGCTCCTTGACACGCGTGTGCTGGGTAGCCCTCTGGCGACACGTTGGCGGATGAATTTGGAGCGGAGATGAAGAGAGGTTGCTGCCGTGGCAAGTATCTTGCCGCGGCTGAATCCTGTCGCTCGGGGCTTGTCGCTCACCAAGCCTTCCCGACAAGCTCCTCTTGCCGGGGCCTTGTTTCGCCGTCCTGAGTGGCCCTCGGCAAGCTCCTCTTGCCGGGCCTTGAGTATGCCGTTCTTGAATGGCTCCAAAGGGCAGCGAAGGACATGGTGGTCACCAGGCCAGCCCTGCCACGAGTGCTGCAGGCCCGACCGTCCACGAGTTGGGGATACTAAGTACCCCTACTCTAGTACACCGACAGGAGCCCGGCCTGGGCCACACACGCGCCGAGCTCTGTTGGGCCAGGCTCAAAAGCAGGTACCGCACGCAGGCGGCCTAGATTGCGCATTATTCGCCTCGGACCCACCGTCCCCCACAGCAGCACGTACGGACGTGGCGTCGTGGGAGAGATCATGGGGGCTTTCTTTAATGGGAAAATCGGAACGCCCGCCCCCTCTCCCCCCTTATAAGCAGGGGAAACAGGGGCAGGACGTCCACTTGCCATTGCTGTCACATCAAAAACCACCGCCGCTCCTCCCCTTCTTCTAGAGTCCAAAGAGAGCGACGCTCCGCCCCTCCCCATTGCCACCGGCGACACCAACGCCGTCGACCTCCTCCACCACCTCCCCCCATGGCTCCGAAAGCCGACAAGGGGAAAGGCGTGAAATCGGCGGCGCAGCAGCTTGCGGCCATGCGGAAGGCGGAGCCCTCTTCGATCCGCTGCTCGGCGAAGGAGCTGCGAAGCTGTACTACCTCTTCTCGTCGGACGGAGGCAGGCGCACCAAGCGCTGGTGATCTCCACCGCCACTTCCGAGAAGGTTTCCGCCGGGTACCCTTTCTTGGCTTTTCTTCCCTGCGGGCTCTGCCGCCCTTTTCAATTCTTCTGCGGCGTCATGAACACATATGGCCTCCGCCTCCTTGATTTCACCCCCAACACCGTCCTCACCATGGCGGTTTTAGCACACCTCTGCGAGAACTTTGTCTGAGTCCACCCAAATGTAGCACTTTTCCGCCATTACTTCATGCCCGCGTAGAGAGAGGAGAGCCGCTTGCGGAGGAATTGCATGGATCTCGGGATCGGCAAGAAGGAAGCATATCTTGGCGGAGCTGCGTAGCAAGTGGGAGGAGTGGAGGGCCGATGGTGTTGGATTATAGAGGAGGACCCACACCTTTTTACTGCCTGCGCCAAACTCCCATAGTGCACGGCAATGATTGGAGCAACTTGGCGCGGAGGGCGCATCAAGTTGAAGATTGCCGTGACCGGATCTTGCGCCTTAGGCATGCGGGCTTACCGTAGGAGGGCTGTTGGCGCGGACTTCCTTCGCCGCCCGCATTGCGCCCTTGCGGAGAGAGGGGAGGCCAGCTTGGGAGTTCAAAGCGGCGGACATCATGAGGCTGCGTCCGGGACTCAATTGGAACTTCACCGTCTTGGAGTTGGATGCCATGTTGCGGGAGCTGTTCAAGCTCGATGCAAATCATCCCAAGTGGTTCATGTTGCCGAGGGAGTCGTGCCTTGTGCAACAAATGCGTCGCTGACCGCATCTGCGCGATGATGCGTTGTGCGATTCCCATGGAATCGTTCCAACCAGCGAGGAGCCCGCCCGACGACGTCGTGCAGCAGTTCTTCGACAACTTGGAAGAAGTGCCCGATCCGTGCCGACGGCGGCGAAGTGGCTCACCGCGACACCACCGAGCAAGAGATGGCGGCGACGCCACAAGGTTGGAGGAGGCGGCAAGCTGCCGCCCGGCGTGTTTGGGTTCACCGTCGAGGAAGGCAGAGAAGCAGCCGGCGGCAAGCCTTGCCGATCGAGAGGAGTTAAATCGGTGAGGAGGAGCAGGCCGAGCCCGGCGCTGAGCCGAGCGAGCCTGCCGAGCGCCTCCCTCCGCCGTCAAGTAGCTTGCCGCGGGAGGAACCCAGCAACCCGCCAAGAAGCGCCTCCGCAAAGGCTGGAGAAGTGGCGGGCGGCGGACGGGCCAACAGCCGCCTCGCCCGGCCAGCGCTCCACCGCTGGCAAGCACAGGTTGCTGGGGGAGCGCCTCATGCCGCCACAAGAGCGGGGCGGGGCCTTCTGAGCCACGGTCCCCGCAACGCCAAGCGTCCCGAGGAGCCTACTCCTCCAGCTCGTCGCCTTTGGAGCAGGGTGACTTCTCCGCTCTCGGCTCCGAGGAAGAAGAGGAAGAAGTAAGATCTTGTCGCTGCTACTTGTACTTCTTCAATTTCTTGCTTTGTCTTGTATCGACTTGCTTCATTACGAGCTCTTTCCTTCTTCGGAGCGTTGGCTCGGAGGGCGTCGAAGAGGGCCAAGACTCCGTGGTTGTCGTCGAAGGCGATTCTCCTGTGACAGGGGCGTCTGAGACCCGTTGCGGACCGGCAACCCTTCTTGAGCAGCCCCAGCACAGCCCCCAGCGTAAGTGTTAGGTTTATTTCTTACGGTTAGGTGTGCTTGGGTGCTCCTTCTTTCTTGATATCGACTTGTTGAACTGTGTAGGAGCAGAGCAGCCTCATCAGAGGGAAGTCACTCCCAAAGTTACCTTGCCTCAACTTCGCTGCCAAGGGAGAACTCTCCGCCAAGGGAGCGCTCTCCGGCAAGGAGGCCTCTCCGAGCAAGGGCTTCCTCGACAAGGGGCAGCGCCGATGACCCTCCATGGTGGAGACGCGGCTACAGATCCCATTGCGGTAATCTTCTTACTTGAAAATTTCCGTTGGGTCTTTTTCTTCTGTTCTTCTTTTTTGAACATTAAGCGACTTGTTCTTTTCTTTCTCGATCATCAGATCCATCTGCGGAGAGCCGATGGAGACCGAGGTTGCCGGCGAGGAGGGGCTTGGCAACAATGGCAACGCCGCCAACATGGAGGAGGAGGTGGCGCCCGATAGATGCGCGGCGAGGGGCCAAGGCTGCTTTGGTGCGAGAGGCTGGGGAGGAGTCAGTGGTCGTCTTGGCGACCACGAGGCGCAAGGCGCCAGGCGCTACTCGACCGCCGATCCCTCCGCCACCGATGCAGCACCGAGCTCGAAGAGCCCAGCCAGCGCCTATCGAAGGCAGCGGCGGTGTCTTCATCAAGCTTCCATGGGCGTCGAGCTCGAGGCCCGGTCGAGGGAGAGACCTTGACGAGGAGCTGCTCGCCTCCGCTGGGCTGTCGCTGGTTGACGGCGCCAAGCAGCAGATAGTGGCGAGTACGAGAAAACAGCTGTTGAAAAGAAGCTCTTTGTCGCTCTACGCGCCCGTAAGCCAAGCTTTGGAGTCGAGGAGGCGCTTATCGCGAGGGCGGAGGCTGACATGGAAAGCGCTGAAGAGCTCGGCGCAACAACAAAACTCTCCGGGACATAGCGAAGCGAGGAGCAGCTTGTTTGAGGCGCCGGCCTTCATCTGGAGAAGGCGAGGTCGAGGAGCAGCAAAGGCTTGCCGGTGAGAAGCTCTTTGCGCAAGAAGGTGAGTGGCGCGGAAGATCAACCTCGACAGCTATGAGGAAGATCTTGCAGCGAGAATCCATTGGCGGAGCACTCAAAGGAAGCAAAGGGCGCCGCCGCAGCTGCCGAGCCGCCAAGAAGGTGGAGGCAGGGTGGCGCGGCTGAGGCCACCCTCGGAAGAAAGCGAGAGGTCACGGGCTGAAGCACGCAGCGAGAAGGACGCCTACACTCTTGGCGGTTGCAGGGCCATCTCGCTGAGAGGATCAAAGAGATCGCGCCGCCAAGGATGTCAAAGCGGATCTTGAGCTGAAGCTGTCCACCACAGCGGAGGCGCTGGGCGGCGCCAAGGAGCCGAAGCGGGCTGTTGGAGAAGATCAAGGCCAGCGAGGAGCTGCTAGCGACCGCCACGAACGCCCACAACACCTTCAAGGAGAGCGTGATGATCTGGACCGAGGGCCTTGTGGATCTGACCGCCGCCATCGACAAGGAGCCGGCGGAGCTGGGGATGGTGGATCTCGGGTACCCCACCGAGCGAGCATCTTCAACCCAGCGCCAGCTCAGCTGTTCTTCAAGAGGCGTGTTGGCGGCTCTCCAATGACTCCGGGAGGAGGTCCCAAAGCAGCTGGCCGACGAGTCACGCCAAATCTGTCTTTGGGCTCTTGGAAGGTCTTGATAAAGGTGGCCTTCCGCAATCCAGCGTCGGCTTCGCCAGCGATCCTCAAGTCCTGCCGCCAACTTCGGCGTTAGGCGCTCAAGGCCCTTGTCGCACCATTGTGGACAGGGTGGCGGAGTGAAGAGGGTTGATGGCAACCGCGTAGACTAGGCCGCCAAGTTTATCTTTCCCTTGTCGCTGCAGATCATGTCCAGGAGAACAATTTATTAGATCTGCGACAAGTCATTTTGTAATATACACTATCTTAGGCAATCGATCGCAATGTTATTTCCTTTACTTGATTTCTTCCTTTGTATGTTTGTACCCTACGCCTTTAGGGAACTTGTCGGTAGCTGGAATCTTTGCCCTTGGCGCTGAAGTCTTGAACGTCGAGTTTCTTTGGCGATGCTTGCCTCCGACAAGCAACCTTGTCGCAACTGGTTGCAGCTCACTTAAGTTGTTGGCGGACTCGAAACAAAGTAAGAGCGCAAACCAGCCGCGAGTTGGTTCCTTCGCTGCGAGTTTTCCATACAAAGTACTATCGT
This sequence comes from Aegilops longissima, assembly GCA_021605205.1. Taxonomy (NCBI): domain Eukaryota; kingdom Viridiplantae; phylum Streptophyta; class Magnoliopsida; order Poales; family Poaceae; genus Aegilops; species Aegilops longissima. The sequence goes on along the minus strand of CM038678.1, from coordinate 374,990,562 downwards.
TCGAGGAAGATAACTTAAAACTGATTGCTCAAACTTTGGCAACTTAGCTTTTTATCGTTGCTTGCTTCCGGCAAGGCGATACTTCCTCGGCGACACTTGGCGGCTCACACCATTATCTTCTCCCCCGGTTAACTTGTGGGCGAAGGGCCTTCCATTCTTTTGAGAAGAAAGAAGAGAAAAAAGTTATGGAGCCTAGTGGCTCGTTATTGCTTATCGGGTGTTGATGCTGCACAAAATGTTAGATAACACATGCATATAGGATTATGAAAGCATGTATTTGACAAGTTGTGCGCAACACATAGGCTTCTTGATGCATCGGGTCTGCGCCTTTTGTACAAAGGATTACATGCAACAGCGGCAAGACTTGTACAAAAGGGTGGTTGCGGAACAGGTTCCGCAACGCGCTATATGGGTAAAACTTGCGAAGAGGCTCTATATTCCAGGAGTTGCTCACGGAGCGCCATCTTCGGTCTCAAAGCGGACAGCGCCCGGGCCTAGTGACTCGTTTACCCGATAAGGGCCTTCCCACTTCAAGGTCAACTTGTTGGAATTCTTGGCGACTGAACGCGAAGAAGAACAAGGTCGCCTTCCTCGAAGCTTCGGCATTAACTGCGGCCATGGTAGCGGCGCAAAGCTTCTTGATAACGAGCAGCTCGTCTGACAAAGAGCTGAAGACGATCCTCCTCAAGCAGCGTAGCGTCATCTTGTCGCAGCTGCTCTTGCTCAAGCTCATCATAAGCGAGTACTCGAGGCGATCCGTATACGAGTTCCGTGGGGAGAACTACTTCCGCTCCATAGACTAGAGCGAAAGGTGTCTGGCCAGCGGCTCGATTTGGCGTCGTCTTGGTCGACCAAAGAACCACCGGCAGCTCCTCAATCCAGTTTCTTCCGCACTTGCGCAGCCTGTCAAAAGTTCTGGTCTAGAGTCCTTGCAGCACTTCAGCGTTTGCTCTCTCTGCTTGACCGTTGCTCCTTGGATGAGCAACAGAAGCAAAGCAGACCTTGGCGCCAAGATCTTGGACGTACTGCATGAAGGTGCGACTCGTGAATTGGGTGCCGTTGTCGGTGATGATCCGGTTAGGTATCCCAAAACGGCAAACAATTGACTGAAGAACTTGATCTGCTGACTCGCTGTCACCTTCCTCACTGCTTCCACTTCCGGCCACTTTGTGAACTTGTCGATTCACGACGTACAAGTACTCAAAGCCCCGACAGCTTCGAGGAAGGGGCCGAGATGTTGAGCCCCTGGACGAAAATGGCGGGATAAAGGGATCGCCCGGAGAGCTTGAGCTGGCTGGTGTATCTGCTTGGAATGGAACTGCACGCTTCACACTTGGTTACTTGTGCGATTGCATCTGGAGGGCTTCGGCGGAAGAAACCTTGCCGGAAAGCTTTGCCGACAAGTGCCCTTGCGCCAATGTGGTGACCACATATGCCTCCGTGTATCTCTCGCCAACAGCTTCGTCCATAAATACACTTCAATTTCACACGTTGAGTCTTCTTACATGCAGGATGTTGTCAACAAACTGGTACATACTTGACTGCCGGGCTACTCTTTCCGCTTCTTCTTGCTCTTCGGGGAGTTCTCCTGTCTGAAGGAAATGGACGATCTGTTGTGCCCATGTTGGAGCTTGCGGCTCGACAACAAGGACTAAAGGCACATTTGCTGCTGCGGGAACATCATCTTCTACGGCAAGAACCTGCGGTTCAGCCGGAGCTTGATGATCCCCGGCAAGCTTGCCGGAGCAAAACTTGTCGGGAGCGTCTGCTTCAACGAAACAAACCCTAGGGCTTGTCGGAGCAGACCGATCCTCAGCGATATCTGCGTTGATCTTGGGGACCTTCTTGGCGGCGGCTTCAGGGAGCTCTGCCGGAAAGTAGTCACCAGAAACCAACTTCCTCTTTTTGTTCTGTCCAGTTGATGGTGTTATAGTTGGTTGAGTCAGCTTGAGCACAAAAATTCCTGGTTCCACAGGTAACTTGAGTGCAGCACACTTTGACAGGCCATCAGCAATGTCATTCTGAGCACTTGGAACATGTTCCATTTGCAGGCCTTCAAAGTGTTCTTCTAGCTTTCTCACTTCATCAACATAAGCTTCCATCAACGGTCTCTGATAATCTTTGTTTACTTGGCGGACGACAAGCTGCGAGTCACCCCTGACGATGAGCTTCTTGATCCCAAGGTCCACTGCAATCCTGAGACCGGCAAGCAAACCTTCATACTCTGCAGTATTATTTGTTGCTTGCTCCTTGGGAAAGTGCATCTGGACTATGTACTTGAGGTGCTCTCCGGTGGGTGCGATAAGCAGCACGCCGGCACCGGCGCCTTGCAGCGAGAAGGCACCATCAAAATACATTAGCCACTCTTTATTTGCTTCTTTGACGGGGATGCTCGTCTCTGGAATTTCTTTGTCTTGCGTTGGCGTCCATTCTGCTATAAACTCTACCAATGCTCTGCTTTGGATAGTTGAAGTGCTTTCAAACTTGAGGCCAAAGCTTGACAGTTCCAGTGCCCACTCGACAATCCTGCCTGTTGCTTCTGGATTTTGCAATATCCTCTTCAGGGGAAAGCGAGTGACAACTGTTATCTCATGTGCTTGGAAGTAATGGCGCAGCTTTCTCGAGGCCATGAGGAGGCCGAAAAGCAACTTCTGCACACCAGAGTACCTTGACCTAGCCCCCTGCAGAAGGGAACTGACAAAGTAGACTGGGCGCTGCACCATCCTTTGCTGAATCTTCTCGCTTGTCTACGCAGATCCTTCCTTGTCGGGACCAGAGCTTGGTGGTGAAGCCCCCTGCTTGTCGCTGGATGCACCTGTCTCAGTTGCCGTCTCATCATCTCCCTCCCTCTCTGCTACTAACGCAGCACTAACCACTTGATTGGTTGCCGCTATATACAGCAGCAACTTCTCTTGTGGCCTAGGTGCGACAAGTATATTGGAGTGGAGGACAGGTACCTCTTCAAGTCCTGCAGCGCAACCTCCGCTTCAGGAGTCCATTTCATTGGACCTGCCTTTTTCAAAATCTTGAAAAATGGCAGGGCGCGCTCAGCTGACTTAGAGATAAACCTGCTGAGAGCAGCCACGCAACCGGCAAGCCTTCTTACATCCTTGACGCGCTTTGGTGCTTCAATCTGCTCAATGGCCTTGATCTTGTCGGGGTTGGCTTCAATTCCCCTCTGAGACACGAAGAACCCGAGAAGATTGCCGGAAGGAACTCCAAACACGCACTTCTCGGGGTTGAGCTTGAGGTTGATCTTGCGCAGATTTGCAAAAGTTTCATCCAAATCTTGAACCAGAGTTGCTTTGTCCTTGCTTTTGACCACTATGTCATCCATGTAGGCTTCTACATTTCTGTGCATTTGGGGCTCAAAAGCATCATGGACTACTCTTGCAAACGTTGAACCAGCATTCTTCAAACCAAAAGGCATCCGTATGAAACAGTATGTGCCACATGGTGTAATGAATGCAGTTTTCTCTTCATCTTCTTCTGCCATGAATATCTGATGATATCCTGAATATGCATCAAGAAATGAAAGCAAATCACATCGAGCTGTGGAGTCAACAATCTGGTCGATGCGTGGCAAGGGAAATGGGTCTTTGGGACAAGCTTTATTAACATCTGTGAAGTCAATACAAAGTCTCCATTTCCCATTTGCCTTTCGTACAACCACTGGATTGGCCAACCACGTGGGATGGAGTACTCCTCTAACAAGGCCTGCTGCTTCCAACTTCTTGATCTCTTCTGCTATGAATTCTTGGCGCTCCACTGCCTGCTTCCTGACTTTTTGCTTGATGGGCAGCGCGTGAGGATAGACAGCTAGGTGGTGCTCAATTACTCTCCTGGGAACACCGGGGATGTCAGATGGTTGCCATGCAAACACATCGACATTCGCCCGCAGGAAAGCAACGAGCTCGCCTTCCTATTTAGGGTCTAGCGTGGCACTGATGGTGAAGGTACCACCAGTGTCGTCCTCCTTGGCGGACACCTTCTTGGTCTTGGCGGAGCGCCATCATCTTCTTGCACTTGCGGTGGAGCTCGATGGTGCGTCCTCGGCGGTAGCACAGCACTCAAGAGGTGCGCTTGCGGAGTGGGCATCGAGCTCTTGCGGACAAAGTGGTCTTGTTCTTCCCCGGAGCTTCAGCGGCAAGTGATTTGTTATCTCGTCGCTGCTGCGCGTCGGTAAATCTTGTCGGCGCAGATAAGCGCATCCTTCTTGTCGCCATGGACAGAAATGACGCTTATCGGGCGGGCATCTTGAGTAAGTTGTAGGCGTAATGAGAGGCTGCCATGAACTTGGCGAGTGCTGGACGGCCAAGTATTCCATTGTAGGGCAATGGGAAATCAGCAACGTTGAATGTGACCCTCTCAGTCCTGAAGTTTAGCTCACTGCCAAATGTTACCGGCAGTGTGATCTTCCCCTTGGGCTTGCTCCTTCCTGGGTAGATTCCTTGGAAAGTTCCAGTCTCTTCGAGCTCGCTGTCAGGGATCTGAAGCTTTTGGAGCACTGCGGAGGAGATCAAATTTAGGCCGGCCCCGCCGTCAACCAACATCTTGGTGACCTTGAGGTTGCGGATTGTTGGTGAGACCAACATCGGCAAGCACCCGACCGCGGTTATGCGATCGGGGTGGTCCTCAATGTCAAAGATGATGGGTGTGCTGGACCACTTCAGAGGTCTACGTGACTCTACGGATGGTTCTGCTGCACTAACCTCCCGCATCCACTGTTTGAGTTGGCGGTGTGAGGTATGCAGAGAAGCACCACCGTCAACGCGGAGAACCTCTGTTGCCTTTTGGAACTCCTGCTCATCAGCTTCATCGTCTTCCATATCTTCGTCATCATCTTCATCTTCATCTTTGTCGCGGCCGCGGGGAGGTCTATCTCCTTGCCGCTGCTTGGCCTTGCCGCGGCGTCCTCCCCGGTCGGGTCTCTTCTTGCTAGCTGCACCAGCACCTTCTTGGGCTTTCTCCTTGTCACGCCGCTCGTACTCTGCCTTCTGCAGTTCAACAAGCTGCTCGACTTTCTTGCAGCTCTGGAGATCGTGGCCCTTGGTGCGGTGAATTTTACAGTACTGTTTGTTGGAGCTGTCCGGCTTGTTGGCGGCCGCCACAGCTTGGCGATCGGTGTCAGCGGCAACCTCCTTGCCGGAGCCACCAACCTTTGCCTTGCTGGCGCCACCTCCGTTGCCGGACTGCTCGACAACTAGTACCTCCTTGCTCTTCTTCTTTCTGTTGTTCCGCCGCCGGCTCTTCCTTGCCGGGGCGGTCTCCTCATGTCGATTCTGCTCCCACATTCTCTCACAGTCTTCTTCCCTCCTCAAACGTGTGCACACTTGTCGGCCAAGGCGTACAGCTCAGCGACGTCCTTGACTTTACACATCGCCATCTCCTCCCTCATCCTGCGGTTCCGCGACGTTCGATGAAACGCGCTGATCACCGCGGCGGTGGACATCCGGGATGTTGTAGTGCACACGGCTGAATCTCTGGATAAACTTGCGCAGGACTCTCCTTCCTTACAGGCAAGCAGGTGAAGGTCACTCTCTTGGCCATGAGGTTTGTGGCCTTTGTGAAGGCGCCGACAAACTTATGGCACAAATCTGCCAAGAGGATATGGAGCTGTCCGGCAAGTGCATGAGCCAAGATCGGCGTTTGGCTTGAGCACCAGTGAAGTAGTTGGCGAGGATCTTGTCGTCTCGTCCCCGCAGCCTGCCCGCAATGGTGTAGATCTTTGAGGAACTCAAGGGTGTGTCCTGCCATCATACTTCTCTGGCACATCCGGTTTGAAGTTTTTCTTGTCGACCCTTTGGACTTGCCGCAGCTCACGGGTGAGCAGGGCAACCTACGCGTCTGACAAGTCGCTGGTTCCTGGGCGCATGCATGTCAACAGCGGGCCCGCGCGCTGGTCGATTGATGCCGCTTCTCTTGGCGCTTCGCGGGTTGGCGTCTTCTTGTTGCCGTTCCTTAAGAACTTGGCGCTGATCACGGCGAGCTCGTGGATCCGGCGACGCAGTGGAGTCGCCGTCGAGGTGGATCCGAGGAGCTGGTGATCTTGGCCTTCGGAAGGGAGTGCATGGTGGTGGCACCCCGCGGGTCTCGTCGCCACCGGCTCGTGCCCTGCCGTCTCGCCGCAAGGAGGGCGCGATTGGTTGCCAAGGGGCGTCGCCGTTGGCAAAGCCGATGAGACTCTGGATGGTGGCCCTCCATTCGTCGACCTTGTCGCCCGTTGGAGGGTAGTCTAGAAGCAGTTGAGCTCTCGCCAAGGCTTCCGCTGGAGTGGTGGGTGGCAAAGGCGTGCAGCGCGAGAGCAGGATGTGCTCGAACTTCTAACCAAGTTAGGAGGAGCAGCATCCCGCCTAGCGATCGTACTCGCTTCGTACCAAAGCATCTTTGGCGTGCATGCGGGTCTCGAGGGCCTCGGGATCCTCCATCTTGGCCTTGATCCAACGAGCGTATGGCGCTGCGAGCACCATGACGCTGTCGGTCCCGCGCCTCTGAGATGGGCGCGCATGGATTCGGACGCGGCTTTGTGCCGCCTTGTCCTTGGACCTGGCAGCGTCGTGGGCTCTCTCGACGACGGCCGTTCCTCCGCCAGCGTCTTCCCCACCACTCGTCAGCTCCGGTGGTGGTGGGTTTGACGCGGACGGCTCTGCTGCCGCCGAAGACTTCTTCTTCGGCGCCATGTTGATGAAGGTGACGATGAAGTTGCTCGTGTGACCGCTGGATCAGGTTCACACAGCCTCGACGCCCCCTACCTGGCCCGCCAAAGATGTCGGGGAAGCTGATCGTGACCCACGAACACCTATGGGACCGGGTCCCTTGTGGTTCGGAGGGGGGCGGAGATTGCACAAAGAGCGGATCGGCGATGCACACGAGCAGATTTACCCAGCTTCGAGCTCTCCGAGAGATAATACTCCTCTGCTGCTTGGTTGATTGTATTCTTGCTAGGGAGCAATGGGAGCTACAAAACCTAGCCCGAGTGAGTGTGGTCTCGAATGGGTGAATGAACTGAACTGGCGAACCCTTTCTACGTTGCACATGGGCCTCCTTTTATAGGCTCAAGGGGTCACCACAGGTGGCAAGTAGACAAGGGTAAAATAGGAAAAATAGTGGTTGGTACACCGCTTTGTACAGTGTACAGTGGTCTATACCTAACTCTGATGGCAAGGGACAAGAGTAATAAATGTCCGTCCCTGTCGCCTGAACAGTGCAATAGGGACCGTCAAGTGCGTCTCCGTTTGCCATGATGGTGGCTTGTCAGCGCCGCTTATCGCTGCTCCCGCTGGCTGCACAGCTCCTTGACACGCGTGTGCAGGTAGCCCCGACACGTTGGCGGATGAGCCGGAGCGGAGATGAAGAGGTTGCCTGCCGCGGCAAGTATCTTGCCGGCTGAATCCTGTCGCTCGGGGCTTGTCGCTCACCAAGCCTTCGGCGGGCTCCTCTTGCCGGGCCTTGTTTCGCCGCACCTTGAGTGGCCTTCCGGCAAGCTCCTCTTGCGGGGCCTTGAGTACCGTTCTTGAATGGCTCCAAAGGAGCCGCGGAGGACCTTGGTGGTCACCAGGCCAGCCCTGCCACGGAGTGCTGCAACTGCCCGTGCACGAGTTGGGGATACTAGAGTACCCCTACTCTAGTACACCGACAAGTGCATGTACGGATGCCGAGGTCTGCGCAGCCTTGTCCTTGGACCTGGCAGCACCGTGGACTCCTCGTCGACGCCCGTTCTTCCACCGGCGTCTACCCCACCACCCATTTGCTCGGTGGTGGTGGGATCGACGTGGACGGCTCCGCTGCGCCGAAGCCCTCTTCTTCGGTGGCATGTCGATGAAGACGATGAAGATCTAGCTTCGTGTGAGCGCCGGATCAGGTTCACGCGATCTCGGCGCCTACAGGCGCGCCAAAGATGTCGGGAAGCTGATCGGCCCACGAACACCTATGGGACGGCGGACCGAGCCCCTTCGGTTCGGAGGCGGAGATCGCCGCGAAGAGCAGATCGGGCGGCACACGAGCAGTTTACCCAGCTTCGAGCTCTCCGAGAGATAACACTCCTACTGCTGCAGGTCTGAGTATATTGAGTTCTTGCTTGGGAGCGCTGAGTGCTACAGTACACGCCAGCTGCTAACTAGGCCTAGCGTGGGTGTTTTCTGCCTTGGGACCTCTCGAAACCCCCCTCTACGTTGCGCATGGGCCTCCTTTTATATGCTTAAGGTGTCTCCGACAGGTGGCAACGTAGACAAGGGTAAAAATGGAAAAGGAGTGAGGTTGGTACAGCTACCTGTACAGTGTATCATACCTAACCCTGACGGCAGGGGACAAAGGCATTAAATGCCCGTCTACATCGCCCAAACAGTGCAAATAGGGACCGTCAGGGACGCCACCGCTTGCCACGATGGCAATCTTGTCAGCGCCGCTTGCCACAGCTCTCGCTGGCCGCCTGACCTCTCGCCACGCGCGCTGGAAAGGTCCCAGGGCGACACGTTGGTGGATGTGCTGGAGCGCAGGAACAGAGTGGTAGTCTGTCACGGCAAGCGCCTTGCCGCGGTTGTTGCCTTGTCGCGTCCGGAAGCTTGTCACTCACCGGGCCTTCCCGGCAAGCTCCTCTTGCCGGGGCCTTGTCTCCTAGGTGCCCTGGGTGGCCTTCCCGGCAAGCTCCCCTTGCCGGGGCCTTGTCTCCTTGGCTTGAATACTTTGTTCTTGAATGGCTCCGAAAGAACTACGGAGGACCTTGGCGGTCACACGGCAAGCCTTGCCGCGGGGTACTGCTACTGCCCGTGCACAAGTTCGGGATACTAGGGTACCCCTACTCTAGTACACCGACAACTGGTCATCAGCCCCTGAATCCTCCTCTAAAGAGATATCTGTAACTAGCAAGATATCTGCTTTAGCAGGTACCATTGTCTGCTCTGAAGACCTTGTTTTCACTCCAGGTATCTCCATCACCAATTCAAATGGCTGATGCACAGCAAGAGCAGTTGAATATACAAACATTGTCGACAAATGCAACGAGAAATACAAAAAAAGTACAACATGATATAATTCATATATATGAAGCTTGGCTAAACGGCATGGCATTGCATAATTCACATATATAATGCCTTGCAACAAGATAGCATTGCATAATTCACATATATAATGTCTTGCAACAAGATGGCATCGCATAATTCAAATATATGGTAATTAGACACTAAACAGGTGGCATTCACACAAAGCATGTCTAAACTAAGCAAATGACATAGCAATTCAAGTTACCATATGCACGATATGAGCAACATAACCCTGCCAAGTTAGAGCATGCACCTCGGGGGGATAGGACTTTGCATCTGTCTCTGAATCCTCCTCTGAGGAGCTATCCGTAACCAGCAAGACATGCGCTTTGTCAGATAGCATTGTCTGCTCGGAAGACCTTGTTTCCACTTCAAATTTTTCCATGACCGTGCCGAATGGCTGATGCACAGGAAGAGTAATTGAATGTACTAAAATTGTTGACAAATTTAACACGTAAGCATGATATAATTCACATATAAGATGACTGGCTAACCAGGGTGACATTGCAAAATTCACATATACGATGCCTGGCTAAACAAGATGGCATTGCATGATTCACATATACGATAAATAAACTAAACAAATGGCATTGACACAAAGCATGTCTAAACTAAGCAGATCACATATTTGATGTATCTGATAAGCAATGCAAGGTGCCATATGCATGATATTACCAACATAAACATGCCAAGTTAGAGCGAAGACCTCAGGGGGTAAATAGGAGTGGTCTTCTCCTTCTGAATCCCCCTTAGAACAGTTATCTTCCTCTTGATTACGATCCGAAATGGGTGGAGGGGGGGCTGCCTTTGCGCCCACCATGGAGCGACATCTGCATGAAATTTTATTGCGATGCAAGTCTCGTCTCTTTTTCTCTACATGTTGAGTTCCATTGTGTACAATAACTGACATGCATAGGAATAAAACATAGTGAGATTATGTAAGGAGTGCATGCACAAATCCAGAGTGATGGTAGCAAACTGTGGATAGACCCAAAACCAATGACGGCAGGCAGATAATAGCTTTAGTTAAAAAATACAGATAATGGCTCATTTATTGTTTGTTTGCACCCAACATGAAAATCATAGTAGACACCGAGATTAACGGATAGTAGGCGGATAGTACCGATTGCTGCCCCAATATGTACCCCACAACCATGTAAAAACTCAAGTTTCAGCATTAGTTTGGACCTGACTCGGAGTCTAATAGGTGAACACGTTGATAAATTAGCATGTCATCATATTAAGCGATGCTTAACGTAAGCAGACACAAAAGAGTGCCACCTCTCTTGCGGACCCGTGTAGTCCTCAAGGTCATCTGCTCAATTGATGATGGTAATGCAGTTGTCGTCGCTGCCAGCGGCGGGGAAGAAGATCTGAGGCCGCGAAAGACAGTCTGGAGAGCGGATCCCTGCTGTGGTGAACCCTTCCATTGTTGGAGCAGCTAAGATGGGGTGGAACACAGCATAGAAGGAGCAGGACAAACCACACAAGGTTTTCTTTGACACATATCTGTAACAGAAGTAATTGTGTAAGGGCTTGTTTGAATTTGAGGATTCTAACAATGCAGGGATAGGAAATAGACATGAATAGGAAAGGAATGCACGTGAAAAACATATAATTTAAAAACACAGGATTTCTGCCAATCTAGGTGTTCGATTCACAAGAATTGGAAGATCACAGGATGCAAAGAAGCATGGTCAGATTAAGTCAAACCACAAGTGTACAACCTCTTTGGCGAAGCCACGTCGATCTCAGCGTGATTGGGTTGGTCGGTGAGGATGCTCCGACTGACTTGGCTGTCGGAGGAGGGAAGAAGATCTTAGGCGTCTGGAGATGGAGCCTAGGGTACTACTCCACTGTGATGGAGGGTTTCATCGTTGGAGCAGCTCCGGTGAGTTGTATGACGCCGAGGCTGAAGCAGGACAAGAGAGACAACGTTAACCTGAGTGGAATTATAATATCATCTCCAATAGATGACGTAAAATACATAACCACAAAGTGCTAGATGTAAAATACATCAGCCGCTCATCTCTGAACTTAACTGTCGAAACTGAATTTAACTGTCGAAACTGAACTTAACTATCGAAACTGAATTCTTCCGTTGAAACTGAATTTTACTGTCGAAACTGAGTACACTAGTAGCAGAAAAGTAGTAGTAGCAGCAACAGTAGCGCGTGCGAGAGCCTGGGTAGCTGGTCGTGTAGCAGCATCAGGTGAGGCTACCCTGAGCCGCCAGCCACCACCGACCAAACAACCCTCCCCCTCCCCCGCCGCCGCCGTCGTGTCTCGCCCGCCCCCGCCCAAACCACCCCCCACCACCGGTCCGCCGCCGCCCCGGCCATCCCTCTAGGCCCCCCTGCCGAGCTTTTTCTCCGGCGATCCCCAAGCCACCGCCCCACCACCGCCGGCGACCACCGCCCCCACCCTGAACCCTAAGATAGATACTAGGGTACCTTCTCTGGTGAGCCCTCCTCCCCGCTGCGACTAAAGTGTAGCTAAATCGGAGCAGCATTGCAAGCAAGAGAAAGAGCGAGAGCAGCAACACAAGCAAGAGAAATTAAAAGCAAGAGCAATAGCAAGAGCAAGAGCAATAGCAAGAGCAGACCAAGCAGGGGATCGAGAGCAAGAGTAGAGCAGCAGCGCGAGCGAGAGCTAAAGCAGCAGCAGCTCCTACTGATGTGGACGTCACCGCCGAGGGAGCGACGCCATAGAGGAAGTGGCCGGCAATGTCGCCGTGGATGCAGCCACGCCGTGTCGGATCGGGACCGAGCGCTGGCAACACCGTGAGATTGAATCAAGAAGAAAATGCTGTGATTAGTGTACAACCTCTTTGGTGGCGCCGATTAGGCCTCAGCATCATCCGAGGAAACGGTGATGATGATGATCTTCTGGTGGTGCAGGTGAAGACGGCGGTGTGGGAATGGAGGTGGCGCGAAAGACGAGGGGAACGTCGGGGCAACTCCTTGGAGGTGGAGGACGAGGTGGCTGAACTGGCGGGACGACGAGATCAACAACGGATCCGCATCCGGTACGGTGGATGAGGGACATCGAGGTGTTGCTGTGGACGACGTCCCCGGGGAAGAGGCTTCAAATGGGTGGTGGATGGAGGAGGGTGTGGGGCTTCGCGGGTTTTCGCGGCCTCGGTGTATGAATGGGTAGGCGGATGGGATGGGAGTGGGAACCATGGCTTAGGGGTGCGCTTGTCCGAAATGTGGGGTAAGTTATGAAAGTACCCCCACCGATTTGAGCTAGGCAGTTCTTTCGGTTCAGGGGTATCACGGGCATTTCGCGTGTTGGGATTTCACAAGGGGTGGGAGTTTTCGCGCGCGTTGTAATTTTGGAGTAGCAAGACGCGGGCTGAGATGGAGGGAGTTGTCGGAGCACAACGAGACAAAGATATATCTTAAATATTTTGGGAAAACAAGGCGTGGGTTGAAATTTCTGGACAAGCCTAACGTGTACTGTACCAAATGAATTCGCACTTCCGTCGACGAAAAAACGAAAAGAAATCAATTAGCAGCACACAAGAGAGTCTAGTCTCGTGTACTGTACCAAATCAATTCGCACTACAAATGTCATTCAAAACTTTGAATTCATGTTATGTTCAATTAAAATATTTCACTACGTGTATAATGCATGAACGTTTTAGTGCATTCCAAACGTATATATTACCGCTTCAATATGAACTAAATTCGAAATCATTTCTCTATTTGAATAAGATCTACAATAATGATTGTTGTGAAGTCAAACCATTTGAATTCGTTTCTCTATTTTAATAAGACTAGTAGAGTGCCCGTGCGTTGCCACGGGCCTTAAAAAAATTTAGAACTTTCTTTTGTTGATACTGGGTTATTCTTAAGATTACTATGTCTTCCTATTCATTGTGGATTGGTTTGTTACTGATTGCATATCAAATGTCACACGTATACAAAATATAGCCAATAACATACAAAAAATAATTGAAATCCTCTTCACTTGTAATCTATTTCGATAAAAATGCAATTCACTAACATATACTATCAGATCTAATGCAGAAAATAAAGAAAATGGTACAAAAACATAGAACTCGTTATTGTGCATTACAAATGATAGGTGGCACATGGATGCTTTTTTATGCTTAAGACCAATCATCCCATGAAAACATATCTATTTTTATTATCTATTAATTAAAGAGAACACATGCAGGATTTTGTTCCCTTATTCCACGACTCTCTACAACCAGACACTTGATTGCATTTTGCAATTCCCTCGCAAACCATTACACATGAAATTAGGCACTTGAAACCATACAGGTTGCGACACATACCTAACCATTAAGAACCATGGCAACACAAAATATTTTAACATTTTCCCATCTACTAATAGCTTGGACAGGCCCCATCTATTTTTCTTGGCTCAGAAGGACTAAGGCCCCTCCAACTGTGCTCAACTTCTAGTATATCTCTTCTTTGAAGGCCATGAGAATAGTCATTTGGTAAGATCGTTCGTGATCATAAATGTCAATTATAATAACTTTGCATCTAATTTTTTGCAGTAGGCTTTTAACCTAGTGTTTTCCTAAAAAAGATACTTAAGTGAATAAAGCATTGCTCGAGATAGCATCGTGAGTTGGTTCGTGCTAAGATCATGCGAACTTTCACAAGGATGTCGATAACGACCACCTCATCTAGTTGATTCTCAAGGAAAAATATCCTATTCTACACATATATCAAACCTATATTATTTTTTAGTGTAAATTAAGGCTTGAGATTCAACTTTGGCTTATATTTCATTCAATCTGTAATTCTGTATACATGGAAGAATATTGCGTTTACAAATCAGAACTTGTCTCATTATTAGCAGCCAATACTTTTTGTAGAATATTAAACAAGTCGAAGCTCATTTCTCCCTCATACGTTCGACCGTGTTCAAATGGGTGCCCAGCAGACTCCCCAAATTAAACCGTCTGGGCTCCCCCAAATCCAACTCATATGTGGAGAAGAAATGTAGTTGTACGGACTATTCACCATGTTATCTCCAACAGTTGTTCCAACACAAGAATTCCACCCTACAACACACCCTTCCCACTCGCTTTCCCTATAGCGTGACATTTTTTGCTGGAACCTGTCCATTAAAACCGGATGACGCATGTAGAAGATTATAGGATGCAACTCAATTGTATTCATGGGAGTCTGTTACAATATATAGAGGATGTCCATAAGCCGGGGGCGTCGGTCTTTGTGGCGAGCCAAGCTGGCAGGCGGCATGTTATGGTGTGGAACTCGGGCCAGGGGGAAATAGTGCATAAGCTAGAACACCACTCACTATTACCTATACCATATCCTCCATTAAGGAAGAACTCACTAAATGAAGGGGGGAGCACCACACCATACCAGAAAGCACGAAACTCTTGTTTGTGTAAAAAGGAAAATAACATATATACACACGAAGAAATGACTTGAGAAAACTAACCAGATGAGTAGCCTCTGATCAGTAACTAATTATCGTGATTCAGTAGCATAATAGCTGATGTGTATTCTGTAGCATAATAGTACAACTCAGTAGGAAAACTGATAATCTGTATGCATTTTCTATCAAAGTCGACGACCTGTTCATACCAATGCACTTGTCCTTTATCTTCCTTGAATCGGATGCAACTCTATATACACACATGTTTATGATTTAAGGAGTCAGTCAGAAGACAAGGGGGAAGTAAACGAGGATATGTCAAATCTGCCTGTGAACGAAAGTACTATTACCTTTTTTTTCTCAGATCCCATACTCCATTTACATAATCATAAACTCTGTAATTGAACGGATTAAAGAATAGGCTGCCATACAAACATTACAACAATGTTAGTAATTTAGGTCATGTGACATTTCACAAAAATGGCATTTTTCTGCACTATGAGTACAAGATTTCCTACAGAAGATTTGTGTTGAAGCTTGAAACCCGTAAAGCAAAACACAAGACAAGCAAATAAGGATTAGAAACCAAAGCTCTAAGAACCAGAATTCAAGATGTGACAATCCTATTATGTTGAGCTGCACATCTTAGCACATTGGAAAGTGTCTCTCACTTGATGAATATAATTTCAAAACACGATTTTAGTCTACAAAACAATCAGAATCAGATCAATGGAACAATGGCATCTGGGATTTTTTTTCGAGAACGCAGCGGCTTGAGGCGGCATCTCAGTTCGGCCTATGAAGCATGCGAGGCAGTGAACCTTGGTGAGGCGCAAATGCATGAGCATCCGATCTAGGGCGTTCTCCCTCTCTATGTTAGTCGAGGTCGAGGCCGACAGACGGCCAACGATTCCACCATTTAGTACACAGTATATATAGTGTATTTAAAAGAATTTTTATCCACCATAACATATACTCCCTCCGTTCTAAATATAAGTCTTTCTATGGATTTCAATACAAACTACATACGAATGTATATAGACATATTTTAGAGTGTAGATTCACTCATTTTGCTTCATATGTAGTCCAAAGTGGAATATCTAAAAAAGACTTATATTTAGAAACATAGGGAGTAGTACTAATTATATTACCAGAAATTCAGTGAACAAATTTTAACACATCTACACATACTTATATTGAGCTTTTCGACAGAATTTGAAACATCCTAGATGTCTCCTTACTAATCAACTCCCCTTTTTCGGTTTGATTATTCACGCCTCTATAAAAATCAATTTGGTTTACTGTCCTTAACAGTATAAAGTTCAAATAACTTTCCTCCCAAATTATTTACTTTTTGCAATATTCGTATCTTTAGACCCAAATAACAAAATACTATTACTAAGTAAATTCAAGAGAGATAATGCACATAGAAATACTAAGAAATTAAGTGCACCTTCATGCGTGGACTGGTAGTAGGTTTTGATAAAATAAAAATTACACTACATACATAGATATCAGAGAATTTAAATCTGACATGCATCCTAACAAGAGAAAAAATATCCCCAAACTCACATGGGTAAGCAAATTATTTGTGGATACGTAGATCCTTTTACGTGTGCATAGAAATAGCAATATAAATGAATCAACCAAGCCCCAACATGATGACCTTATAGATGACTGCAAGGAATTGTTTCTCTTGTTTCATTGTGATAGTGGATAGGATCATCTCCTTTCTAGTGCGTACAAAGCAAAGACCAATTGACATAAGATTGGAAAAAGGCTATGCCGCTGAAAAAGTGAGCTAGACGGGGTTGTTGACGGCAGAGACATGCTATATGTACCAAGTATGTAGACTGTAGTGAAGAAATGCATCATCTTTAACATCAGGACATGCTATGTATTAAGTTGACATTAATAATTTCCAGGCAGGAAAAATTTAAGAAAAATGATGCGTGAATCTGAATTGCACACTAAATGATTCGGAATTGAATCTAAGAACAAAACTAAGAGTGCTCCTCCATCTAAACAATCCACAAGTACTCGTTAAACTGGAATTATTTATCACCTTCACTTAGCCATAGTAATTCTAAAGACTGAATTTCAGAAACAACAATTCTAATAATCATCACAAGGGAAATTACCCATATTCTTGTTTGATGCTATCGGTAGTAAGACCGGTGGGTTTTCCTCTGTTTTTATTTCTTGGTGAAATCCGACAATCAACTCTCGATAAGGATAACTGGAAGTAGCTGACCAGCAGATTCGTAGCAACAACAATGTGAAGTTTATGGATATATGATATTTCTCATTGCAATTAATGCCACTAAATTTATTGATCCATCAAAATCATGCATAAGTACAAAATAAAATGAATCTGAGTTGAGGGGAATAAGGATCAAACGAAATAATGAATGGATCGCGCACATACCATTCATAAGTTCTTCTCTGGTTGGAAATGGAACCTAGTACGTGTCGCTGCAGCATCCTTCTCTTCGGTGCCGAGGAACCCCATTTGGCCATTAACTCCGGTGCCACCCTCAACATCTTCTATACCATGTCCGTTTCCACCACTGACATTTTATTCGCCAGCTCAGTCACGAAGCCCTCGCCACCATGTTTCATTTTGTATTACATTACTCTCACATATCACACATAGTACTATTCAACCATGCATATCAGTGAAAATATAGGAATGGATCTCTATTACAACAATAACTACACACTTTTTATAGAGTGACTTATATATATGCTTGCTACAACTATCTTCTACGCACCACCCTTGCTGCAGAATCGGCTGCAGTATCAGGTTCCTTCTCCCACTAACCACCTGTGTCACAATTTTGTAGTAGTTATTATGAATAGTTGTCATTCTCTCCCTCTGAGACTTGTGCGTGAGAAGAGGCGACCCATTGAACACAAATTGTTATACGCCAGGCAAGAAATCACCGCACTGCACCACGCACCGCCGACCACAATGTCAAGTCCGTGATCAAAATTAAGAAGTGTTCTTGGCTTCCAACCTTGGCCAAAAACTGCCACCAGAACGCCATCTGGTCTCTCAAGAAGCGGGAAAGATTCTAGGGAAGCACCAGGACATACCTTCTACATCTCGGTGGTCGTGATGGGTGGCGTTGATCTCGACGCACCCTAGCAATGGCTCCATGGAGGGTTAGGGATTCTTCGGAGCGTGCTTTTATATTGGATGAGACGTGTGCCTCCCTCCTGTGAGCTTGCGACAATGCGCTCGTGACCGTCGTCCTCCACGCGTCATTGAAACACGAAACTGAATGAAGAAACAGTAAGCATATTGCTTCATGAAAAATCAAATACTATTGCAACTAAATATATAACACAGTAATGAGAGTGTCGATGTTCTTGTGTGTATAGTCAGCCGGCAATAAGGTACAAATATGTTCTTCTTTCATCAATTTTATGTTTGTAGCAATGACAATACTTTGAAGCCACTGACTATTATAATCTATGAAAGAATGCTCCTGAGCAAACAAACTCGGGCAATATGAGTCTTTTTTTGCAAGAAACCATGTAAAGTCCACTGATGTTTGATAGTTGAAAAATTGGAAACTAAACATTACCATATTCTAGGGGACCAGCACAAGTGAGATATGTGGCCAGCGGTAAGGAATATTGACCACTCACAACATAAACAAAATTGTTCAACGTGATGTACCAGGAAATTATCGGCGTGGACGAGGTCTATTCAGATTTTCCTAAAGCACAAATTCAAAGTCCCAGTTAAGTATATAGTATACTGCTTACTGGATAAATCATAATATTAGATTATTCTATAATTAAGGCATGTAAAGGTTGGAACACGCTGAATAAATGTCACTTTAAAAATAGCCTTGAATTTTTCTATAGTTAATTGCCCATGCGATGCAACAGAGACATACATATTTGAGTGGCTCAACGACAATCGGCCTGTAAATCTCCCCTCCCTCTCTGATCTTCCTCTCTCTACATATATGCCCATCTCCCTTCCTCCTATCTCCCTCTCTCTACATATATCCCCATCTTCCTTCCTCCGCTCTCCCTTCCTTCCACCCTCTCTCGCTCATTGTAGGCATCATAGGGGACAGACATTTTGTAGAGTACTAATAATTTCCAAGGACCATTGTTCGCCTACATCTATAGCACAGGCCTCTCTTCCTCCCACCCGCTCTTCCTAAGGTCTTCCTACCTTCCTAAGGTCTTCCCAGGACAAATGAAAGGGAACAGAGAAGTAGCGGAGGTTTGCTTAGGATATTCTTCCATTGAGATACCATGCTGAACGGAAGCTTCTTCATCGATTCCTTCACCTATATAACAATCATTAAGCATATCAAATAGGGCTTGGTGTTCAGTAAGCAGCTGGAAAGGATTAAATGGAGTCCGCCTTTCACGAAGTCCCTACCAATTTATCCCGTCGGATGTCTCTGGCATCAACTCTATAAAACACTTGTAACAAACTTCTTCCCTGCTCAATATATTGGAGCAACTA
The DNA here is from genome assembly GCA_021605205.1 of Aegilops longissima. NCBI lineage: Eukaryota > Viridiplantae > Streptophyta > Magnoliopsida > Poales > Poaceae > Aegilops > Aegilops longissima. Next base: position 374,971,638 of record CM038678.1, on the reverse strand, counting down.
TGCTGCATTTGTAGAAGAAAATGACTCACAAGGAACAATCATATTCTCTAAATAAAACATAAGAAACAAGTTGTATGTTGACTTACTCCTTTTAATCAAACATGCTCCATGGCATGGCACAAGTATTCATGTTCCTATCAAAACCGCAACCGAGTTGCAGAAGCACTTGGTCTTATCTGGTAATCTAGCAAACAATCAGAACTACCACCAAATGTGACTACCACGGTACCACATATGCTATGTCATGGTATCACATATCAATCTGTCACGAGTCATAAGACAAGAATAATACTATAGCCAAGATCTAAATGGGGCTTCACTGCAATCTACAACTGGATTTTCAAAGAAGCATAACTTAAGCATGTTGAATAAGTAAATACATTGTACAAACAAATTCTAATGGTGTAGATATGTATATGCAACAAGTTGAAAAGTAAGAGATACAGACAGCAAGCAATTGTCAGAGCACTTCAAAATATCATGATTAACCGGTAGCAAATAAATCATGAAACATGGGCTGTAACTTTCAACAAATAAACCAAACATCATAATGTCAGCACCCATCAGCATTGCAGGTGACGACCATGTTGCTGCCCTTGCCATTGTGGTTACTGTCCTCCAAATCTTCCTCCTCATCCTTCGATATAAATAATGCCCAACATTGTGAACACCGCGATTCGGTTTTGACCTGCATCCATGCGAGTGAGATGGATCAGAGACTGATCTTGCATGAAAAGAAGAGGAAAGCTATGGGAAAAGAGAGGAACCCCAATGAATCTTGTTCACATACATTTGGTGTGTAGATGGATGGTTGCGACAGTGCAACAACAACACATGCCGTCATCACACGGAATATTTCTTACGACGATCGCTTGCAAGACTCGGTTGGGCAGAGGAGCCTTGGTGTAGATGGTTACGGTCTGTGTCAGCTACATACTTTCCGTTAGAGCACGTACGTACACAGTGGTCGCTAAATGTGCACATTCAGCTCAGAATTCAAGAATCAAGAAACAGTACACGTTCCAATGGTGAACTACAAGGATGCTACTACAACAGAATTGCTATTAAAATCGGAATTACAAAAGACTGAAGAAATTACTATTATAAGCACTCTTCGAAAGTACAGAACCAGATACTTGCTAAACTTTGTAAGTTCTTAAACTGTATAAATCTAGGACACGATATCTTTTTTCGTTGGCCAACACAAACAATCTGCAAACTTAATAGAAAAGAATGCAAAGAAAAGAAAAAAGGCAAACCTTATGTGTGAATCAATGGATTGTGTGCCCGGCGGCCAAGCCACAACCATCCACGCAGATGAGCCTCGTCCAAATTCTTATACCGTACATTATACGTCCGTTCCATCACGATTGGAACACCCAGACATCAAATAAACGCCAGCCTGCGAGATCCCTAGCTGCCACCGAGCCAACTGTATCATCACTGTGATCCAGCCAAGGAGCCGCCATGCTTGGCAGGGGAAGGACAACGCCGACGCCATCGACGTAGATGAGCAGCGCACGACCTGCCCCCACGGGTCCCATCACAGAAGATGCCAACGAAAACAAGGAACTGGCCGACATCACCTCCATCATCCCGGACACGGTGTGCCCGGATGGCCGCCATGTGGAGTGGCTGCCACAACAACAATTCATGCAGAGACGGAAGACGGGGCGCGACAGCGGAGTTGCGAGAGATAGAAGACCATGGGGAGGCCGGGGGAGGGGGCGGCAGCGACGATTATGCGTATCCCAGAGTTCGTCGGCAGGGTTTGAAACCGCCCTGCCCTGAAGACTTGGCGGCGGCGATTCCCGGAGTTCGGCGGCGGTGGGATTGAAACCGCCCTGCCTTGTAGAGCCGGGGGCGGGATTCAAACCGCCATACCTTGCAGCGGCGGCGGCGACGGCGGCGGCGGCGCTGGAAACGATCGATGGGAGTGGGAAAGCAAGGATGGGGATCGCTGGAGTTTTTTAGCGGCGGCGGCGGTGGAAACGGTAGATGGGATCGATGGGAGTGGGCAACGCATGATGGGGTCGATGGTTTTTTTGGTGTGGGTTTTTTTGATGGCTGCGTGGGAAGGGGTGGGGTGGGGGAGGTGACGAAAAAAAACCAGCGAAAAAAAAAACCGCGCAGACTATTCACCAACTGCTCCATTAGGAGTAGAGATCTACAATCATCATTATTGTCAATTTAAACCATCATTAGTGTATTATCTTCACAGCACACCACATGATTACTCTTGAGTTAGATATGAACTATTTGTACTATATGAACTCGAACTCGATTTTTTGAATCCACTTATGTTGTTTTCAAATCAGAGTACATTTCAAGCTCTAGATAGATCTTCATAATTTAAACCATGTCTCATATGTATAATGTGTGTATCACATAATGTATGGTGCCCCGCCCCCTACGCCTAAGTATTTAGATGTGAGTTGCAAACACCACACATTACCACAAATTCAAATAAAATGTGAGATTGTTTGATATATAGTATTGTTTAGATTGTTCGATATTTAGTTGTAAGCTGCAAACGCCATACATTATCAGAAATTCAAATAAAATGTGAGATTGTTCGATGTATAGTATGGTTTAGATTGTTCGACATTTAGCTCTGAGTTGCAAACACCATGCATTATCACATTATGGTATAACATGTGCAAAATCACAGCACGCGTACCACCGCTATATTCATGCATGCATATATGTTTATAACACTATGATCTCCTATTCAAATATATGAATCCACTTTCATATCAAATTATGATCTTTGTTGGTCTCTTACACCCACACAATCCTCTAACCTTTGTAGCTAGCACTAACTTTCTCTCATGAACGCACACACCCTCCTCTCCCTCCCCCTCCTCAGCATTCTATCCGTCGCGCACATTCATTTTTTTCTTTAGGTCGTTCTCCCATAGTCTTCACAACTCCTTTTCGACACACACTGATCGATAAACCTCTCCAGCGATGTCTGCCTACAACATACACACGCACCTTCCATCTCCTGCTTTCTGTGTCCATGCATCGTGTCTCTCATACGGTCCCACACACGTGTAAACTCTTGCCCCTCTTTTCATCGATCTCACAACCACACACTCCTCCCCCTATCTAGCTAGTAGCTCAGCCTCTCGCACCACCTCCTATAGCTCCATTCTCTCTGTCTATCCATCTCGCTGGGCCTTATTTGCCTCTAACAAATGGATGTACACCGACCGATCTCCCGCTATACATATAGCTAGCTAGGTCTTTATAACTCGTTTTTTGCCACGCGTCGATCGACCTACCTCATTAATTATATCTCTCCCTTCCTCCGACAAACAACGATTTATCTACCGATCTAGTTAGGTTTGCTTACCAAACACATGGTTCCCCTTCATCATCCATGCATGCATCCCGACAGATCTATTATGCACAGGCGCACACATAAACACATCGCCACTCATATTGATAATATTGCAGTTCTACCCTCAGTTTGTCTACTAGGCCTCTCCCACCATCTTCGAGAAGCAACTCCATCACCCATCCAGCACTCTACCCATCTCCCTCCCTCCCTCCCTCTCTCTCTCTCTCTCTCTCTCTCTCTCTCTCTCTCTCTCTGTGTGTGTGTGTGTGTGTGTGTGTGTCCCAACCTATTTCCTGTCCTTCAGTTATGTATGGATGTCGACTGCTCTCCCTCAAGACATAGCTGGATCTCTTCTTCTCAACACATATATGAGTCGTTCTACCTCTCTAGTTAGGCCTCTGCCTCTCCCCCCCCCCACACACACCGATACATCGAGTGCTCTAGTCATGTCTCCCTGCCACACACAAACTTGCCCTGTGCCCTCTGACGTTCCGGTAGGCAAGTCGCCCTATATCTTTGACTTGCACACACACAATTTCGATGGATCTCTTCATCGATCTCGCACCCACCCACTTGATCCTCTCTTCGACTCTATCGAGATATATGACCCCTCCCTCTCTTCTCATGAATCGCCTCCTCTATATATGACATGGATAGGCCTCTATTTCACACACATTGCATGCAAAATTTTGTTTGAGATGTCATCGACACATATTCCCACAGATACATTCACGAAATCACCCCCCAGACAAAAAGCACTCACGAACGCACACACCATCTTTATAGGTTTGTATCTCTCTCACACACCCACGTAGGTGCGGGACGTGCATGAAGAGAAGAGGTGTACATAGGGCGCACGTACTCCCGTCTCTTTCCCAACCACACCCGCGCGGGTACACGGTGGAGCTCATTTCTGTACGAAAAGGCAGCCCACATGGTAATTTGACACGTGCACTGGTTGTCCACTTGATGGAGGATCGTATACCACGGGTGGACAAACAAATTGTGACTTGACGCTTTATGTTAAAAAAGAGGCAAACCATGTGGGGCCTACCTTAGAGGCAAGGTTCTATACACTCGAGATGCTCTGTACGTATTACTTTTGATGTGTCCCGTCAACTCGCAGAACGAGGAGAAGCTTGCTTACTACGCCATCTCCCCCACCCACGGGCGCAGTGGCTCGTAGGACGAGGTGAAGCTTGCTTACTACTACTCATTGTATATTGGTTTATTGGTCCTCATTGTATATTGTGTCAAATTTTTACTATAGATTGAACTAACAAAACGTTCGTGCATGTTACCAAAAATTATATCATTGAAAACTATGTTGAAATACGAATCCAACGATATAATTTTTGTTGACATGCATTAACATTTTGTTAGCTAAATATTTGGTAAAAATTTGGCACGAACTACAAAGGTGACCTATAAACTAGGACGGAGGTAGTAGTACTACGCCTTACGCCCGCTCCCTCGCCCACACGCGTGGTGGCTCGCAGGACGAGGAGAAAATTTTACTACTCCCTCCGTTTACTCCTCGTCCCTACCTTGGTTAGAGAGATTATCATATTGTTTGGAATATATGCCCTTAGATTTCATTATGAACTACTAGTACATACTCCAAACCCTGATGTATATAGACGTATTTTAGAGTGTAGATTCACTCATTTTGCTCTGTAAGTAGTCCATATTTAAACGGGCGTACTAGTACGCACTCTCCCTCGCCCCTCGACCCTCGCCCACGTGGTGGACGTGCAGCAATTCATTCGGTCTCATATAGCCAGAACGATATTTACTGCAGTACTATCATTGCTCGACTTCCCGAAGAGGCGAAGAGCCAATCACAAGGTTAATATTTTGGAGATGCCAATCGCAAGGTTTATAGGAGGACAAGTAGTAGGTGCCGTATCATTTATAAATAAAGTTTTTTTCTTATTCAGTGGCACGTACGCAATATAAATAGGTTCATATGGAGACAAAAGGAAACCGCTCCACTATATACATAGGTAGGACAAGCCTACACGGTTGCTTGCTGGGGTAGCTCTCTTCACACTCTCTCGCACAAAACGACTGTGGCCACATCTCTAACATCCCGGCGGACGTGGTGGATGCTTAGTGTAGATGCGGTCGCCGTCACCGACGGCGAAAACCCACTGTCGGCACGTCCCGATCAGGGGTCCCCGCCGCTCTCTCTCACAAAGCCGGTGAGGTTGCCTTCATCCCTTGCTCACTTCCGTTACGTAGGCAGTTGCCGCCTCCCGCCGCCCTCCTCTAGGTTGAGCTACGTCCCGACATCCCTCAGGTACAACTCCCTTTACAGCCGGCTTGCACCACTGCTCCAGCTGCACACATCACTCCATGTGGATATTTCTCTACTTCTTTGCCCTTTTATACCTCTCTGGTTTCTACATCTGTATTTGTGACGAGTTTATGTCTCATCAACTAGCCCCAGTAATCTTATTCTAATCACGCTTCTTCAATTTCTTCGCCACAGGGATGCTCATCTCGATTTTGGTGAAACTGCGCAAAATGATCCGATGGTCAAAGGGTTGCAAACTTCATTTCTTCGGAAGCTCCAACGTTACCAGAAAATTAAAGCATGGTTAGGGTTTACGGTTCAAGGGCTAGGGACTGCATGGATCATTTTTTTCTTTAGCTGTCTCTGTTCTGAAATAAGTGTTAGTAGTAGTACAACTTTGTACTAAAGTTTGCATAAAGTTGAGACACTTATTTTGGAACGGAGGGAGTACATATTGGCTATGATCTGTCAATCATTGAGATGCAATAGCATGCATGTTAGTCTCCTTTGTATTTGATGAAATGTTGCAACGGGCAACCTTGGACGCAAGATACATGAAACAGAAGCTGGAAGCTTCATAGCATTGTACAAATTTATCTCGTTGATAAATTACAGTACGTACTATACTGGTAGTACTATGTAAAGAGTTAGGTGTCGCGCAGTGTCCAGAAAATATGGTGATAATGTGAGGTGGGCCATGTAATCACTGAGCCTGCGTGTTTTCACTGATCTCGCACTCCTCCGCTATAAGAATGGAGAAAATTGTAATCTAGTAGTACCTCCTTTTGCCGAAAGCGTGGGACATCCAGCAGTCCTACCACCTCAGTAATAATGACCAATGAACCTTCAAATCACATAGACCCAACAGTAAGTTGGACGAACGAAGCAACCATCACTCTTGAATCCGCTTCTCTCTTCAACGCAGACGCCAGTGAGAGGTCGCGTCCGCTCTGTCCGGGCATGAATGTGGCACCAATTCTTTGGAGCGGTGCTGACCGTTTCGGGCAGGAAGCGTGCGCGGGCGATGGAGGGGCTTTGGGTGGGCTAGGCTGGTCAGGAGAGGGCGTGGCAGAGGTCTGCCTGTCCCGACCGGACGCCCGAAAGAGGATGCACCGACTCTCACGGCCAAATCATACACTGCACACCATCTCTCTGTAGGAGTAGGTCGATGTGTCGCTCTCTCTAACACACACATGCTGTTAAACACACACGCAGATGCACACATAGGTTCATAGAATAGGAATATCGTGCATGTTACTATTCCAAGTTACTCACCACTATGACCAGCCTCAGCAATGTAACCAAACGCTCCTTACTCTGCCTTGTTATCTCCCCCGAAAACCCAATGCATGGAGCGCAACTACGCGTTGATCAGTTAAGAAATCAAATTCGGCTTGCATGCGAGTTAATACGTGGCCCTGCATGGTAGTTAAAACTGCATCTCTTAGTTGTTGGGATTAATTGTTGTGATTAGAGACAGAAATCAGAGCTTTTATTAGAGGAAGGACCGGTCAAGTTTCTCCTTCTCCTCCAATCTGCTTGCACCTTGGTCCCGCTGCACCTTCTAACGTGACTTATTACACCTAGATGGAGAGAGTAGTACGAGATACGGTGGCACACTGACTTAGGTCGAATACAAGTGCCCAAAATTGTGTGCATGTTATAATAAGGATTCACTTAAAATAGTACGTGAGCGAACAGAGGGATCAATTGGACAATGTTCACGAGCAGTAGCAAGATGTGTGAGGTAAGATACACCGCTGGCGCTTTTAATTTTTCTTATTAATTTATTTTTTTCGCACTCTGACTGGTGGGAGCCAACGTACTACGTGGAGAGAGGTAAGGTGACTAAGGCTGCATTATTTTGTACTACCAACACTACTTTAAATCCCAAAAGACCTTACCACAAAGCCACATGACACGATTATGATTTAAATCCCAATGTCTCGAACGCCAAAAAAACACGGCATGCTTGTCACATGAATGCAGGAATGTATAAAAGGTTATTTTCCTCTCGTTGAACATAACGGGAGGGTGTGTAGCTGGTTAGCCTATTCGCTCATCAAACTTGAGGTCTCGGGTTGGATAACTACACTTGAGCATAATTTTGTTTTTGTTCGACTTCTTTCTTCCACCCAATGATAGATAGGCCCCGCATGACAGAGAGAGAAAGTGATCTGGGGCGGTGCCAGGAGGACTCTTTGACTGGTCAAAATGGATGTATACGAAGCTATGCGATCTCGTAGTGACCGTATAATCACCTCATCACGTATACGCTGCAGCCTCGGCGCTTGTTTTCTAGGGTTTGCACTCTTCACACACTCTCTCTAGTATAACTATACACGTTGGAGCCTCAATGCTTGTAGTTGCTCTCTTCACACTCTCTCACCCTCTCCAGATCTAAACAAGACTTTGTTGGCCTCTCTCTCTCCCCCCTCACTGCTGGTCAAGGAACCGGTAGGATCCGTCCGCCGGGAAGGGAAGGAGGCTTACGCTGTCGCCGTTGACGAGGGAGGGAATCCACCACCAGCGCGGCTGTTCTCGTTCACCCAGCGGTGGGGCGGGAGGGCCTCCGACCCCTTCTTCCTCGCCGTTGTATGTAGTGTGGGCCGCACTGCCTCCGGTCGCCCACTGAACCACACCCCAAGAACCTTAAGGTATAATTTACTTATTCCAAATGCATTGCTCTAGCTGCATGTGGGATTTTTCCGCTTCTGCACTCGAATCTAGGTGTTGGATCAAACAGGAAAGTAGTGGGGAAAGTTGTATAGCATGAATCTAGGACGTGGTTCAAAGAGGAAAGGAATGGGGGAAAGTAGTGGAGAAAGTTGTATAACATGAATCTAGGATGTGGTTCAAAAAGGAAAGGAAGGGGAAAAAGTAGTGGGGAAAGTTGTATAGCATGAATCTAAGACGTGGTTCAAAGAGGAAAGGAATGGGGAAACGTAGTGGGGAAAGTTGTATATCATGAATCTAGGATGTGGTTCAAAGAGGAAAGGAAGGGGGAAAGTACTAGTACAGACTGGCTATCCAGCACCTACGTTGGTCAAAAAGGGAAAACAATGACAAACACAGCACGCACATTTGTAACGAACTGATCTTTTTGTTTCGGGGGACAAGGCTGTAGAGTTTGAGCATGACTAGATTTGTTGCGCTCACATAGGGAAAGGAGTCTAAAGATAACAAAACAGGGACCAACACAAATATGCTCCATGGTTGTTTGTTCTTTGTTGCAACATACTGTGCATCACCCCTTCATACATCGGTAGATGCACATGGTGCTGGTGCGTCCATTGTCCCGTGCAACTCTTTAGCTGTTGTCAATCTAAGGCCATGTTTGGTTAAAAAGTCCCTAGTCCCTACCTGCTTGGTTCTAGGGACTAAACATGGACTACAGGTTATTAAATAACATGCTAAAAGACCATGTTACCCCAATTAATGAACTAATAGAGACAAGGTGCGATGCGGGGCAGGGGCAACTGTTGGAAAAAGTCCCCAAAAGACTCTCCCTCGGGGTCTTCTTTCTTTAGTCCCAAATGACCACTTTTAGTCTCTAAAGGTCCCTCCTGTTTGGTTTAGATGGACTGAGACAGACTTTTTTTAGTCCCTACACCAAAAAGTCCCTGTAAACAGACACCCTCTAATAATGCCGCTGAAAATTGATGCAATGCCACAGTTAAAAGCAAATTACATGTTTAACGAATTTTATTGTTAATATAATCTCTCAGTTAATATTAACCAATGCCACCGTTTGAGAAATGCTACTGTCTTGCTTTCTTTCCCATTTAGATAAGTTAGATGCTTCTTTTTGTTGGCTTCTGTGTCATCCACCGTTATTGACCACTAGTTGTCTCCTTTGCACCTTTGTGTAAACAGGGTTATCTACTTCACCTCGTTGCTATTGTGACCTTTTGTTGCACTGCACAAAACACTTTTGTTTTAAGAGTGTTTTGTGCAGTTCAACCAAAATGTCAAACCGACAATGTTGCTTGATTGCTTGATCTTAGTGGAACTGCACAAGAGGAGATCTTACTTCCTATCCGTGTTGGAAAATTTGGTTCAGATCTTCTTCTTGTGAGTTGTTTGAATTCCGCGTCGTGAGAGGTCAGTACTAGCTTTCTTTCACATGATTGTGGAGTGTGCTTTCATATGTTGTGCTACTTGTACGGTAATGTTGCTTGATTTTAGTGAACTGCACAAATGGAGACAAGACTTTCAATCTGTATGTGCATCGTAATATCCCATTGAGGTAAGATAAGGATATTTCACAACTGTTGGCCTGTATTTTGCCACTTTATCAGAAAATTAACTTCATTGTTTAGTGCTATACTTGTGCTCCCTAATTAACATGCCAAATCTTACATTGAAGGTGAAGCTTATCTGTTATTGAGCCAAGTGATGAAGGGGAAGAACAAGCGGAAGAAAAACAAAAATCAACTTCCGGTGTTGTAATGAAGCACTGGAACTGTGATGACACAAGTAATGATATAGTTTTGCATCTTAATTTATTTTTATGGCTGGAACGAGCAATTGTTTTGCCACTGATTTGATGCCACTCTTAATGTAATATGTAATTATATCTACTTGTGCAAACAGGGATCTTCTTTGAAGATACCATATATTTTAGTGGAACTGCACAAGAAGATGTTGGAAACATTAAACTAACGGAATTGCTAATGTTCATCCGGATGAATATTATACGTCGTCATCCATTTTCTGAGCCGTACGTTCTGTTGCGTCACGACTCTTTTTTTTTCTTTTTTTCCGGTCCTCTTTTGGTCGCTAACTTTTCTTATCAGGCCTGCTGCATTTTCAATCTAGCCCGTTACGCTCTCCTTGCTATCCCATGTCTGTCTCTTCCCATCCTCGTCGTTTCCTCTTTGCCATTTCACACACCCATCCCCCGGGACAGAGGTTGGGAGAGATAGCCATGGAGATTTGGATCTCCCTCTCGGCGATCGACGCAGTTGGTTGTTGGTGACTCGTCTGCGCTCTCTGTCCCACTCCCCTGGTGCCTCCGTGCCCCGGTCGACCTCCCGTCGGTTGTCTGCCCCCGCACCAACCCCGGTCACAATTTTCCCCCTCCCGTCGTTTTTGTTCGTCTGATTCGGTATTTTCTCTCGATTTTCCCTTGTTCCTTAGATCTGAATGGTAGTTTTAGGGGTTTGTTAGTCAGATCTTGTTGTTGTGTGTATTTCCCCGCCATCCATTCGTGTAGATGTGTGAGGTTCGGCCGGGTTTGATTCTCGTTTTCCATGGAGGATTTAGGAGGCGGAGTGCCCTGTGGTAGGGGGAGGTAATTCCAGTTTCTAAGGCCGCTCGTCCCAGTCCATGGAGAGGCGAGGTGACTAGGGGGTGGGGTGCTCCTTGAGGGGGTTTCACTGTTAGTTTGATTTGATCAGTAACTGCGGTGTGTTAACTTGTTTAGTTGTAGTATTATGCGATAGTGATCTATTCCTAGGTTGTGCATGTAGGTTTCCCCTAGGCTGACATCCACTTGGTTGCGTGGTTGTAGTTTTGGCAATACAGTTGACACACATCCACCTTCATGTGGATACATGGCTATAGGAATGAGTGGTTGAAGTTGTTGTCAGTGGTTGTTTTGCACTGTAATTCTGAACTGATTCATAGTGTATTCCCCATTTGTTATGATAGTGTAATTTCTAGTGGATTTACAGCGTATTTTTGCTATAGATTTACATTGTAGTTCTCACTAGATTTACACTGTAATTCCTAGTAGATTTTAGTGTATTTTCTTAGGGGTTTTACACTATAATTTCTAGTGGATTGTACAGTGTAATCCCCAATGGATTTACAATGTATTTCCTAGGGGGTTTACAGTGTAATTCTTAGGTGTTTTACACTGTAATTCTTAGTGGATTGGGTGATGATTGCCTTTAGTCTATCACCTACCTTCTGCTCCACTCATTATGTATTGTTTCTAGCACTACCATAAGCCATTGCCATGCTACTACTAGTAATCACAACCACCACACTAAAGTGTATATTTGCACTGTAATTTCATTTATTTTCATTGTAATTTTAGTAGTGTGCAACTTGCAGTGTTTTTCTCTGAAATTTTCCAGTTTCTCAGTATTCCTTTTAGTGATTTTTTCAGTGTAACTTGCAATGATTTGTACTGCTATTTTCCAGTATTTTTTAGTGTTACTTAAAGCGGAGTAGTTTTGTAAAGATGTATGCTCATCCGTGCAATTTCATTCAGTTAGTCTCACACCAAGTCATTTTGGTATATATTTTCAGGAAAATCCCTTCAATCTGTGCATGTACATTCATGAACTCTAATTCGGAATTTTCAGGAATTGCATTTTCTTAGTGATTTTACACTGTAATTCTAAATGGATTTACAGTGTAATTCTCTAGTGTATTTTAGTGGTTGATTACAGTGTAATCCTTAGTGTAGCTAAACAGTAATTTTTGTACTTACAGTCTATGTACTGGAATTTTCCAGTCTAACTTGCAGTGTAATTACACAGTACTTTCAGTGTAATTAATCTGTTTATTATGTGTAATTAACCTGATTTTTTGTACTTACAGAATTACAGTCTATTCAATGAAACTTACCAGTCTAATTTACAATGTAAATACACGGAAATTTTCAGTGCAATTAACCTATTTGTTTGTAGTTACAGTCTATGTACTAAAATTCTGCAGTCTAAATTGCAGTGTAATTACACTATAAATTCAGTGCAATTTGCACTGTAATTGCACTCAGTGTGTAACCTGTGTACTAACTTGAAATTTTGTTCTTGTAGTCTACGTACAATAGTTTTCCAAGCTAAATAGTAGTGTAACTCTACTGTAATTTTTTTATCACATTTATGTCCTATAAGGCTTGTGGGCAGGGACCCCTTGTTATTTCTCCTGATGGCAGTGTAAATTGTTCAGAGAATCCACATAGACATCAGTGTACATCGGTGTTGAGTTTTCATCAAAAATGGGAGGAGGCTTGGTTGAGTGTATCATGTGATCATTTTTCCTCCATCTGTCTATGCTATATTTGTCAGGTATCATCTCTACTTTCAATTGGATCATCACTCTGAGGATGGGTCAGGATAGGATTCCATCCTTGTGAAATGCGCACCGGATGCATCATGCATGAGTACTTCTCTTGCATCAAATCTATCTATACTAGTGAAAGCACAAGTGCTCCCTAGGTGGTTTTGCTAATTAATGACAACATATCTCTTGTTGGACTAACACTTTTATCTAGTATGTTTCAGATAAGTTCAACAATGGAGTGGCATGGACTAAAGGATGTGGGAACTCCTTCAAGATGCTAAGGACAAAGGATTGGATCAAGCTTCAATCTCAAGACTCTTCATTTTACATTTTAGTGATCCAAGATCACATTGAGTCTATAGGAAAAGCAAATACTATCAAGGAGGAATGAGGTGTTGCGTAATGAGCCTCTTGCTTCAAAATGCTTAGTGATATGCTCCAAATACCCTCAACTACTTTCCTACTTCCACACATTTGTCCTAAACCTAAAGTCAAACTCGGCCCCACTGATTCTTTCTATCCGGCGCCACCGAGTTTGGATGTCTTAGCCACTGCCACAAACCCTAGGCAAATCGGTCTCACCGATAGGGATCTCGGTCTCACCGAGATGGGATTATAATCTCTCGTGTATGTCCATTATCAAAATCGGTCTCACCGAAGTTTGACTAATCAGTACTACCGAGATTACAATGCAAACTCTCTGGTTAACTTATTATCAAAATCGGTCCCACCGAGTTTGATAATCGGTCAAACCGAGTTTGCCTGACCAACTCTCTGGAAAGCTTATTACCAAAATCGGTCCCACCGAGTTTGTGTAATCGGTCTTACCGAGATTACGTTATGCCCTAACCCTAACCGAATCGGTCCCACCGAGTTCTATTCCGGTCCCACCGAAAACTCTAACGGTCACATTATTTGCTAAATCGGTCTGACCGAGTTTAACGATTCGGTCCCACCGAGTTTGGTAGATTGTGTGTAACGGTTAGATTTTGGGTGGAGGCTATATGTAACGCCCGGATGGTTTTGCAACAGTAACCCCCCATCGTTGCTTCGAATCTGTTAAAAAAAAATAATAAAAAGAAAAATAAACACTGGAGGGATAAACCCCACCGCCCAGCCAGCCGCCCCCCCCACTTCCCCCTTGGCCCATCTCCTTCCCCCCCCCCCTGGGCCAGCCCCATCACCACCAGGCCCGGCCCACCGGCCACCCCCTCTCCCTTATCCCCGAGGGAAAACCCTAACCCCAACCACTCCCCACTCTTCCCCACGTCGCCCCACCCCCTCGTCCCGACCCGATCTGGATCGGGACCAGCCCACCGACCCCTCCCGTCGGCGACCCCCTCGCCGCCGTTCCCCGCCCCCCCGCCCTCGCTCCTCCCTCCTCTTCCACGCCGCCCGGCAAGCCCTCCCTCCCCTCCGCGCCTCCCACGAGCAGCCGGCGATCATGGCCATGGTCCGGCTCGGCCTCGGCGCCCGGCGCTCCGCCCGGCCTGCTCCCCGACGCCCGCTCGTCCCGACGCCCTCCTCGCCCTCCTCCCAGCAGCCCGAGACCTCACCCCCCCGTGAGCCTCGACCGCCTCCTCCTCTCCCTCGTCGGCGTCCGCTCCGGCCGTGCCAGCAGCCACAGCTCCCCCCCTCCTCCGGTCCCTCCGGCTCCCCGGCTCCGACGCGCCCTCCCCCGTTTTCCCCTCTCGCCAGGCCGGATCCGACCCAGGCCTCGGCGGCCCGCGCCCCGCCACTGTGCCCTCCCTCTCCCGTTCCTTCTCCTCCCGTCGGCGCCCTCGTCGGCGGCGTTAGCATGAGGCCCCGAGCCCCGCCTCCCGATCCCCCTTCTCCCGAGCCCCGCTCCGACCGACCCCGATCCCCCCCCTTCATCCATGGCGCGGCTGCCCCCTGAGCCCCGCACCCGACCGCCCATCGCCATCCTCACCGGCGTCGCTGCCACGGCCGTGCCAGCAGCCGTGCATCGACCACTTGCCGCCCAGCGCCCGGGTCCTCGCTTGGATTAAAACAGAATCAAAAATGATTTAAAATGAATTAAAAGTAATTAAACTAATTAACTAAATAATTAATTAATTAATTAATAGGGTAATTAATTAAACTAATTAATTCTGGATTAGTTAAACCTAATCATTAGCTAATTAATTGGGTAATTAATTAAACTAATTAATCCTGGATTAATTAATACTAATCATTAGTTAACTTAATTAAACTAAGATTAATTAATCTGATTAGGCTAATTAAGCTAATAGTGTATGACATGTGGGACCCACTTGGCAGGGTTGACTTGGTCAACCCTGTTGGTCGATAACGTCAAGATGACCTCATGCTGATGTCATAAATGCTTTTCGAAATTAATTAATTAATTAATTAAAATTCCAGAAATTAATAAAACCTTTTATAATTCATAACTTTTAATCCGTAGCCCGGATTAAAATATTTTCAACATGAAAGTTGCTCAGAACGACGAGACGATTCCGGATACGCAGTCCGTTCGTCCACCGCACGTCTCTAACCTATCGAACCTGCAAACTTTCTCCTCCGGTTCATCACAGCGACAGACGTCCTAACAGGATAACTTCCTGATGCTTCCCCTAAACCAGTACCCTTTTTACCACGTTAGGGCACGCCTAGCATCGCTTCTTGGCATGTCATGCATCGTTATGCATCTGTTATCGTGTATTCATTGTTTCTTCCCCCTCTTCTCTTCGGTAGACTACGAGACCGACGCCGCACCGCCAGCGGTTCGACTACAAGGTCTTGTGATCACTCTCTCTTGCCAGAGCAACCAGGCAAGCCCCCTTTGATCATCCCGATATCGCCCATTCCATTCTCTTATTGCTTGCACTAGATTTTTGCTACTGTTATTGTTGCTCCTATTCATTGCATAGCCTTTGCTTATTGTAACCTGCTTTGTTACCTACCGCTTATCCTAAACTGCTTAGTATAGGTTGGTTAGAGACCCATCGGTGACCCCCACCTTGTCCTTGTTGCCCTGCTTCATCATTGAAGACCCGATCAGCGGGATCGAAGACCAGCCCCGACGCGCACATCACTTCCCTTAGTTGCTCGACACTACTAGGTTACTATCGAGTACCGAGGGTGAAACCTCTGCAGACTTCCGATATTAACCTCAGAGTATAGTTATCCGGTTGTGGTCATCGAGGGTGATTTCCTCCTTAACCACTTCGATCACGACTGTCGTGCAACCCCTCAAGTGTGGACCTCGGGGTGAATCCTCTTATGTCCACCTTGATGACTACATTGAGTGGAATACACCGGGTGATTCCTCGTGTTTTCCCTTGATGTTTGGACTCACGGTTACTTGGACTTTTACCATCGTTTGGAAAGACGGGTCGACCACGAGGGGTACCAGCTGCTTAATTGCGAGTGATGTGGAGCGGGTTGACACGGAGGGTGCCGCGAGATAATTACGAGGCGCGGCGGGCATTCCTAGCCCTTGCCGCAAGTCCTCGAGGCGGGCAGCGGGTCACATCTTCGTGAGTCTCGCTTGTTACCGCGTCCCTAATCCACTACGATTTGGATATTTGATCCGAGGGCCTCGGCCCGATAGCACTAACCATCACGTGGGCTAAGTATGGGCGTTCTGCGTCGTATACATCAGCGAAGCTTATTAGACGTCGGCGTCGGAGCGGCCTTGCGCGGATTGGGCTGGAACGCTGTTAGGCTAGGTCTGCTTCCGGCCGCCCTCGCAACGCGTCTGGAGTTCCGGGAGATGGCCCATGACCCCAGGGGCATAGGTTTAGTCCGGCGTCTGGCCTCTCTATTAAGCCTAGGTCGGGTTGCGGCGTATTGTTTGACCGAGGCGGGCATGACCGAAAGTGTGTCCGCCGAGTTAAGCGGCGTGGTGGGTAAGTTGGTGCACCCTGCAGGAAGAAAACATCTATCGATAGCCTGTCCTCGATAGCGGACGCTTGGAGTTGTATCCCGATCGATACAACTAGAACTGGAAACTTGAGATGAGACATGGATATGAGCATTGGATTGTGATGATAAGCTGGATAGTATGGCTCGGGATTTCTTTCTCGCAGGAGTCGAGAAAGGATCTCGCCGAGGTTGATAACACTCTCTGCTACTTTAAGTTATGTTACTCTACTCCTCTTGTTTGCTGCAAGATGGTGGTTTCGGAAGATGCTAGTCTTCGTTAGGACTAGGCCTTCTCTCTATTACGGCATTCTGCAGTTCAGTCCATGATATGGCCTTTACACATATATCCTTGCATATGTAGTGTAGCTCCTTGCTTGCAGTACTTTGGATGAGTACTCACGGTTGCCTTGTTCCCCTTTTCCCTATCTCTACTCGATTGCTGCTATCGGGCGATGGAGCCGGGATCGAGCGCCACCGCCTCGGCGACTACTACTCGGGGCGCCTACTACTACGTGCAGCCCACGCGGCGACCGGGAGTGACCTAGGAGGATCCCGAGCGGGAGGCCTGCTCCTCTTCGATCTGTATCCTAGTTTGTGCTAGCCATCTTATGGCACCTTGTTTAACTTATGTCGTGTTCAGATATTGTTGCTTCCGCTGACTCGTCTATGATCGAGCACTTGTATTCGAGCCCTCGAGGCCCCCGCTTGTATTATGATGCTTGTATGACTTATTTTATTTGTAAAGTTGTGTTGTGATATCTTCCGTGAGTCCTTGATCTTGATCGTACACATTTGCGTGCATGATTAGTGTACGATTGAATCGAGGGCGTCTGAAGTTGGTATCGAGCCGATCGCTGTAGGAATCCCCTTCCAACTCCTTGGCGAAGTCGAGTCTAGACATTGCAAAACTTTTACTAACATGGCTGTGTGTCTTATGGGCTGCGTCGCCATTGGGTGGTATTAGGATCTTTTACTCCTCGACCTTTACTCGGGGCTCAACTCTCTTCTACTCGGGTTAACGATTTTACTAACTATCACTAGGATCCGTGACCGCATTCACCCGAAGATGGATATAGCCTTAGTTGTTTTTGGAATTGTATTTGAACAATTTCCACCTGTCATTGACTCCTTTGAAGCGTTTTTGTTTTCAGATGGAACCCACGAGGCAGGTCGTGCGCCACACGACGGCCATTGGTGCCTCGGGATCACTGCGGTGCTAGCCGAGATGATGACCTATCTGGGTTATCGCTGGCACCCAGTACACCGTCTATGAGGAGTACCGGGACTACGACCGGAGCAGCGATGCAGCGCCATCGTCCACCTCTACTCTCGGAGTACGAGTCCACTCTTGTCTTTGCACCGCACATGGTGTTGGAGTGACCATCGATATGGCAGTCCACGATGTTGCTTATGCTGCACCGACACGTCTTCGTCGCAGAGTATCGAGAGTTGGACACCTCCCCTTCGTGCACATTGCTATCGCGTCGATGTTGGTGAGGAGGTTACTACACCGCTGCCTACACCATCTGTCACCAGAGAGCCTTTCCACCATCGAACTTTGTTACGCATCTTGATGGGCTGGATCGAGCTAACCGAGCTCTTCGCCACGAGTTGTACATCACCCGTCAGCACCTCTACCGTGCTCTGACGCTGATGCACCCCTTTGTCCGTTCCGGAGAGCTGCCGCGTTCTGCGATCTACCCCGCCAGGACCGTGATGCCCCAGGGAGTTGGTTGGCGAGACGTGGGAGGCTACTCTCCCGCACTTGGCCCTTTCACGCCACACGGGCGTCGGATTCAGCACCGAGTATCCGCGGCCCCAGTCAGCCGCGTGGAGGACTATCCACCGCCGCACTACCAGCTTTCGAGGCTACAGACTACCTCCGCAGATCAGCGTGGGACTGATGTAGGCTTGCTTGTTAGCATTTGATGTATTCGCCATGAGCTCTGCGTGCGCTTATGATGTAGTAGTCTATGTCTTGGACTCTATGTATCGAACTCTATGCATGATTCCTTTTGTAAGATATGCCAACTACTTTGTAGTTTCCATCATGCTATTTTCATTATCGTGTTTCATCATGAATGATTCTTGTCTCTTGCTTATCTTCTCAAATGCTGAACTACCCTGTTATTTAATAGCAGGATGGTTAGGCCAGCAGGTCGTGGTCGTGGTACCAACCTTCCACCACCGCTTTGAGTACATGGCTGGTATGATCCAACAGCTCGAGATGAATCGCCAGTTCATGGAGAACATGATGGCTCGAGTTCCTCGCCCCAATATGAACCAGCACCCAAACGGAACAACTCTGCAGGAATTCATACGCTGAACCCCAGCGTGTACCGCAGCTCAACTCAGCCATTTGGATGCGATGGTCGCTCCATGACATCACCTATGAGATGGAGTCGCTAATGTACCCCTGCCAGCTATGTCACCTTTGCTTCCTTCTTCACGAAGGGACCAGCAGCTCAATGGTGGGACAGCCACCGTCGTACTCTGCCAGTTGGGACACTCATCACTGGCGGACTTCGAGCTGCCTTCGCGCCCGCTTCATCCCTCAAGGGTCATGGACGGAAGAAGCGTGAGTTCATAACCTCACCCAAGGCAACAAGATGTTGAAGCCTATCGGCAAGAGTTCTTGGACTTGTCTCGCTATCTTGAAGAGGATATTGCAACCGATGCCGCAGACAAGAGAAGTTCCGTGACGGACTTGAAGCTGACATCAAGCTCGCACTTCTAGTGCACGACTTTGCTGATTTCGCCACCTTGGTGAACAAAGCTATCAATGTCGAAACTGGTCTGCAGGAATACCAGAGCTCTAACAGGCGCAACCGTGACACCGGCTCATCTTCGGGCCCGTCCTCGCAGAAGCGCAAGATATGGATTCCCAATAGCATGTACCAGCCCAATGCATCGCTTGAAGCGTAACTATGCTACACCTCGCCCGCCTACAACTAAGCAGCGAAGCTTCCAGCTCCGCCACCCCAAGCTCTGTTCCCACTCCCAATAATGGCTTATGCTTGGTGCGGACAGCGGGGCACCGTGCTAGAGAATGCAACCAGAGCGAATCAGTGGCCCTTCCAAAGGCTGGCCGTGGAAACAACGAAACCGCAACAACACCGGCAAGTCTTATGGGAAAGCTCAGGCCAACCACGTTGAACTGAATGAAGCTCAAGACCAGCCTGCTACTGTGATGGGTACCCTTCTCGTAAATTCAGTACCTACATCTGTTTTATTCGATTCAGGAGCATCACATTCATTCATGTCTGAAGATTTTGCATTCATGCATGGCCTTAAGCGAAGACATGAATGCTTCACTATTAGTACACACCCCGCGGGCCAATGTCGGACTTCCATGATTTGCAACGACGTCCCGTTGAAATCGAGGAATGGAATTCCTTGTCTCTCCTATCGTGCTAAAGTCTTGTAGCATTGACCTCATTTTGGGGATGGATTGGTTGAAAGCGCATCTGGCGACAATCGTTTGCGCCACTAAGACCGTCCATCTGCTGCACCCTTCGATGAAATCGTAGCTACAATGCTCGTTGGTTCAAAATGCGAGGCAAGGCTCTATGCATTGAATGCATTGAACGCCGCACCCTCGAGGGAATTGAAAGCATTCCTGTCGTTTGCGATTTCCAAGGCGTCTTTCTGAAGAACTTCGAGGATTCCCCACCTAGGGCTGTCGAATTAGTCATCGACTTGAAACCAGGCACCACTCCTATAGCCAAGCGTCCCTACAAGATGCCGCCGCGAACTCCTTGAGCTAAAGGAGGAAATCGACAAATCTCTTCAAAGTGGTTTCATCCGCCCAAGTTGCTCTCCTTGGGGAGCACCTTCTCTCTTTGTCAAGAAGAAGGATGGGACAAACCGATTGGTTCAAGACTACCGTCCTATAAATCAAGCTACCATTCGAATAAGTATCCTCTTCCTCGGATCAATGATCTTTATGATCAAGCTGGCTGGTTCGCCGGTGTTCTCGAAACTTCGACTTGAGGTTGGGTTACCACCAGATCCGTGTTCGCGAGGAGGATATCCCCAAGACCGCATTTGTGACTCGTTATGGTTCATACGAGTACACCGTCATGTCTTTCGCAACCAATGCTCCAGCCACCTTCTCTCGCTTTGATGAACTATATATTCATGGATTACCTCGACAAGTTAAGTCGTGGTTTATCCGGATGATATCTGATCTATTCAAGAATGAAGAAGAACATCTTGAACATCTTCGTCTTGTCTTTGGAAAAGCTACGAGAGCATCAACTCTATGCCAAGTTCTCCAAATGTGAATTCGGCTTCCGAAGTAACCTATCTTGGGCATGTCATTTCTAAGGATGGTATTGCCGTCAACCTGAACGAGTTCAGGCTATTCTCGATTGGACTCCCGAAGAGCGTTAAGCAAGTCGAAGTTTTCTCGGTCTACCACTATTGCCGTCGATTAGTCGAGAACTTCTCCAAGATTGCCGAGCCTCGACTAATCTATTGCATAAAGGTGTCAAGTTCAATGGATGATAAGTGTCGGGAAAGTTTCCGGGAACTCAAGGACAAGTGACAACTGCCCGATGCTAGCTCCTCCGATACTAAGAAGGACTTCGTCATTTATCGCGACGCTTCCGTCAAGGATTAGGCGGTGTCCTAATGCAAGAGCGCAAAGTGGTTGCTTATGCCTCTCGACAGCTCGCCCTCACGAGGAGAACTACCCAGTTCACGACCTCGAACTTGCTGCTGTCATTCATGCGCTAAAGCGATGGCGACATTACCTTCTCGTAATCGTTATGAGATCTACACCCACCACCAAAGTCTGAAGTATCTATTTACTCAGCCAGACCTGAACCTCCGTCGGCAGAGATGGATGGAGACTGCTGCAGACTTTGATTTGGGAATTTCCTATCGCCGAGCAAGGCTAATGTGATGGCTGATGCTTTGAGCCGCAAGTCTTCTGCAACCACCTTGAGTTCACAAAGTTCAGCCCTCACTTGTTGAAGAATTCAGCAGTGAACCTCCATATTGTTCCTCCGGTGCACTCGCCCCCCTCCTCCGGAGTTCCGCAAGATGAATCTCCGTGTTGTTCCCCGAGGATCCCTCTTTACCCTGGCTGTTGAACCCGATCTCTTGGGCACCATAAAGACAATGCAGGATCGACTCGAGGTCTACAAGCTTAAACAAGGCGTCGGAAAGGAAATCCCTCATCCTTCACTATTGCTGATGATGGCGCCTTGTACTTCAAAGGCCGCCTAGTGGTGCCTTGCAAGAAGGACAACCTGGATATGACTCAGAAGGTTATGCCAAGAAGCTCATGATCGCCTCTATGTATCCACCCCGCGGTACAAAGATGTATCAAGACATTAAATCCGAGATTCGGTGGTCTAATATGAAGCGAGACATTGCTCGCTATGTTTACGAGTGTGGCGTTTGCCGTCGTATCAAAGCAGAACATCAAAGGCCTCTTGGAACTCTGCAGCCTATCTCTATTCCCGAATGGAAATGGGACCATGTTGAAATGGACTTCGTCACTGGTTTTCCCAAATCGCAGAAAGGTAATGATGCTATTCTTGTCGTCATTGACCGGCTTTCTAAAGTTGCACATTTTCTGGCGGTCAAAGAAACGATCACTGCTAGCCAGCTTGCAACGCTCTATATGTCGAATTGTTTCACTTCACGGTATTCCACCGGTTATCGATTCGGACCGTGGCAGCTTATTCACTTCAAGATTACGGGCAAGTTTTCAAGAAGCTATGGGGACTCATTTATCTTTCGATCTTGCGTTTCATCCGCAGATCTCAAGGGCAAGTTGAGCGTGTCAACCAAATTCTCGAAGACATGCTTGAGCTTGTGTCGCCTCATTCGGCAAGAAATGGGAGGAATCTCTCCGTATGCTGAGTTCTCTTATAATAATAGCTTTCAAGCTAGTCTCAAGATGGCCCCTTGAAGTGTTATATGGACGAAAGTGCGAACCCTCCGAACTGGTCGAAAGCGGGAACGTCCACTCTTGGTCCGGATATTATCCAACATGCCAAGAACAAGTCCGCATTATTCGCGAGAATCTCAAGACTGCTCGATCGCGTCAAAGAGTAATTATGACCGTCATCACAAAGACATGGTCTATCAACTTTGGCGAAAAGGCCTATCTTCGCGTTACACCAATGAAGGGTGCTCACCTTGGGATCAAGGGCAAGCTAGCTCCTCGCTATATTGGCCCTTTCACTATTCTCGAAAGGCGTGGAAAAGTGGCTTACCAACTGGAGCTTCCGTCGAACCTTTCTCGGGTTCACGATGTGTTCCACGTGTCCCAACTCCGACGCTGCTTCAAGGACCCAATCCGAGCGATGGACCATGAAGTGCTCGAATTGCAGCAGGACCTCTCCTATAAAGAGCATCCGGTCCGCATTCTCGACCAAGCTGAGCGCCGCACGTCGGAAAGCGATCAAATTCCTCAAAGTCCAATGGTGAACCACTCAAAGATGAAGCCACACAGGAACGCGAGGATCGTCTACGAGATGAATATCCGGCCCTCCTTCCTTCTACCTCCTAAATCTCGGGACGAGATTTCTTGTAGTGGAGGAGATTTGTAACGCCCGGATGGTTTTGCAACAGTAACCCCCCATCGTTGCTTCGAATCTGTTAAAAAAATAATAATAAAAAGAAAAATAAACCTGGGAGGGGGATAAACCCCCACCGGCCCAGCCAGCCGGCCCCCCCCCCCCACTTCCCCTCTTGGCCCATCTCCTTCCCCCCCCTCCCTGGGCCAGCCCAACTGGGCCACCAGGCCGGCCCAGCCGGGCCACCCCCCCTCTCCCTTATCCCCCGAGGGGAAAACCCTAACCCCCAACCACTCCCCCACTCTTCCCCCCACGCCCCCCCCCCCTCGTCCCGACCCGATCTGGATCGGGACCGAGCGCCACCGACCCTCCCCGTCGGCGACCCCCTCGCCGCCGTTCCCGCCGCCCCCCCGCCTCGCTCCTCCCTCCTCTTCCACGCCTGCCCGGCAAGCCCCTCCCTCCCTCCGCGCCCTCCCACTGAGCCAGCGGCCATCATGATCCGGCTCGGCCTCGGCCTCGGCCTCCGCCCGCTGCCTGCTCCCCGACGCCCGCTCGTCCCAGCGCCCTCCTCGCCCTCCTCCACGCAGGCTGCCCGAGACCTGACCCACCCCCGTGAGCCTCGACCGCCTCCTCCCTCTCCCTCGTCGGCGTCCGGCTCCGGCCGTGCCGCCGCGGCGACGCCCCCCCCCTCCTCCGGTCCCCTCCGGCTCCCCCCGGCTCCGACGCGCCCCCTCCCCCGTTTCCCCTCTCGCCCAGGCCGGATCCGACCCGAGGCCTCGGCGGCCCGCGCGCCCGGCCACCGTGCCCTCCCTCTCCCGTTCCTTCTCCTCCCCGTCGGCGCCCTCGTCGGCGGCGTTAGCGTGAGGCCCCAGCCCCCGCGCTCCCGATCCCCCCTTCTCCGAGCCCCGCTCCGACTGGACCCCGATCCCCCTTCATCCATGGCGCTCGCCCGCCCGAGCCCCGCGACCCGCCGCCCATCGCCCCACCGGCACTCGTCGCTGCTTGGCCAGGCGCTGCGCAGCATCATCGCCACTTCCAGCCGCCTCGGCCCAGTCATCGCCGCACGCCGCCCGACCGGGCAGGTCGTGCCCGATCGGCGAGCACCGCACTTCCCACCACAGGCGCCCAGCCATAGGGCCACGTGCCACGACTAGGGGCCCCACCCCACAAAAAAAACGTTTAAAGAAATGTTTTATTTAAACAGAATCAAAAAAATGATTTAAAATGAATTAAAAGTAATTAAACTAATTAACTAAATAATTAATTAATTAATTAATAGGGTAATTAATTAAACTAATTAATTCTGGATTAGTTAAACCTAATCATTAGCTAATTAATTGGGTAATTAATTAAACTAATTAATCCTGGATTAATTAATACTAATCATTAGTTAACTTAATTTAACTAAGATTAATTAATCTGATTAGGCTAATTAAGCTAATAGTGTATGACATGTGGGACCCACCTGGCAGGGTTGACTTAGTCAACCCTGTTGGCTGATGACGTCAGCATGACCTCATGCTGATGTCATAAATGCTTTTCGAAATTAATTAATTAATTAATTAAAATTCCAGAAATTAATAAAACCTTTTATAATTCATAACTTTTAATCCGTGGCGGATTAAAATATTTTCAACATGAAAGTTGCTCGAACGCGAGGCGATTCCGGATCGCAGATCCGTTAAATCGACCACACGTCTCTAACCTATCGAACCTGCAAACTTTCTCCTCCGGTTCATCTCATCGACAGACGTCCGGAACCGGATAACTTCCTGATGCTTCCCCTAAACCAAGACCCTTTTACCACGTTAGGGCACGCCTAGCATCGCTTCTTGGCATGTCATGCATCGTTATGCATCTGTTATCGTGTATTCATTGTTTCTTCCCCTCTTCTCTTGGTGACTACTACGAGACCGACGCAGCTGCGGTGGCCGCTTCGACTACAAGGTCTTGTGATCACTCTCTCTTGCCGAGCAACCAGGCAAGCCCCCTTTGATCATCCCGATATCGCCCATTCCATTCTCTTATTGCTTGCACTAGATTTTTGCTATCGTTATTGTTGCTCCTATTACATTGCATAGCCTGCTTTATTGTAACCTGCTTTGTTACCTACCTGCTTATCCTAAACTGCTTAGTATAGGTTGGTTAGAGACCCATCAGTGACCCCCACCTTGTCCTTGTTGCCCCTGCTTCATCATTGAAGACCCGATCAACGGGATCGAAGACCAGGCCCCGACGCCGCACATCACTTCCCCTTAGTTGCTCGACACTACTAGGTTACTATCGAGTACCGAGGGTGAAACCTCTGCAGCACTTCTGATATTAACCCTGTAGTATAGTTATCCGGTTGTGGTCATCGAGGGTGATTTCCTCCTTAACCACTTCCGATACGACTCTGTCGTGCAACCCCTCAAGTGTGGACCTCGAGGGTGAATCCTCTTATGTCCACCTTGATGACTACATTGAGTGGAATACACCGGGGTGATTCCTCGTGTTTTCCCCTTGATGTTTGGACTCACGGTTACTTGGACTTTTACCATCACACTTGGAAAGACGGTCGACCACGAGGGGTACCCGCGTGCTTAATTGCGAGTGATGTGGAGACGGGTTGACCGGAGGGTGCCCGCGAGATAATTACGGGCGCGCGGGCATTCCTAGCCCTTGCCGCAAGTCCTCGAGACGGGCAACGGGTCACATCTTTCGTGAGTCTCGCTTGTTACCGCGTCCCTAATCCACTACGATTTGGATATTTGATCCGAGGGCCTCGGCCCGATAGCACTAACCATCACGTGGGCTAAGTATGGGCGTTCTGCGTCGTATACATCAGCGAAGCTTATTAGACGTCGGCGTCGGCGCGCGCTACCCGGATTGGGCTGGAGCGCTGTTAGGCTAGGTCTGCTTCCGGCCGCCCTACAACGTCAGTGAGAGTTCGGGAGATGGCCCATGACCCACGGGGCATAGGTTTAGTCCGCGTCTGGCCTCTCTATTAAGCCTAGGTCGGGTTGCGGCGTATTGTTTGACCGAGGCCGGGCATGACCACAGAAAGTGTGTCCGGCGGAGTTAAGCGGCGTGGTGGGTAAGTTGGTGCACCCTGCGGAAGAAAACATCTATCGATAGCCTGTCCTCGGTAACGGACGCTTGGAGTTGTATCCCATCGATACAACTAGAACTGGAAACTTGAGATGAGACATGGATATGAGCATTGGATTGTGATGATAATCGGATAGTATGGCTCGGGATTTCTTTCTCGCAGGAGTCGAGAAAGGATCTCTGCCGAGGTTGATAACACTACGCTACTTTAAGTTATGTTACTCTACTCCTCTTGTTTGCTGCAAGATGGTGGTTTCCGGAAGATGCTAGTCTTCGTTAGGACTAGGCCTTCTCTCTATTCGGCATTCTGCAGTTCAGTCCAATCGATATGGCCTTTACACATATATCCTTGCATATGTAGTGTAGCTCCTTGCTTGCAGTACTTTGGATGAGTACTCACGGTTGCCTTGTTCCCCTTTTCCCTATCTCTACTCGATTGCTGCTATCGATCGATGGAGCCGGGATCCAGACGCCACCGCCTCGGCGACTACTACTCCGGAGGCGCCTACTACTACGTGCAGCCACACGACGACCACTGAGTGACCTAGGAGGATCCCAGGCGGGAGGCCTGCTCCTCTTCGATCTGTATCCTAGTTTGTGCTAGCCATCTTATGGCACCTTGTTTAACTTATGTCTGTGTTCAGATATTGTTGCTTCCACTGACTTCGCCTATGATCGAGCACTTGTATTCGAGCCCTCGAGGCCCTCGGCTTGTATTATGATGCTTGTATGACTTATTTTATTTGTAGAGTTGTGTTGTGATATCTTCCGTGAGTCCTTGATCTTGATCGTACACATTTGCGTGCATGATTAGTGTACGATTGAATCGAGGGCGCCACACTATATATACCCTCAACCTCCTCTTCATTCGTGGAGAGAGCCATCGATGAACCTACACTTCCAAAGATCCTATTTCGAGAGAGAACTACCTACTCATGTGTTGAGGCCAAGATATTCCATTCCTACCATATGAATCTTGATCTCTAGCCTTCCCCAAGTTGCTTTCCACTCAAACCCTCTTTCCACCAGATCCAAATCCTATGAGAGAGAGTTGAGTGTTGGGGAGACTATCATTTGAAGCACAAGAGCAAGGAGTTCATCATCAACGCACCATTTGTTACTTCTTGGAGAGTGGTGTCTCCTAGATTGGCTAGGTGTCACTTGGGAGCCTCCGACAAGATTGTGGAGTTGAACCAAGGAGTTTGTAAGGGCAAGGAGATCGCCTACTTTGTGAAGATCTACCGCTAGTGAGGCAAGTCCTTCGTGGGCTATGGCCATGGTGGGATAGACAAGGTTGCTTCTTCGTGGACCCTTCGTGGGTGGAGCCCTCCGTGGACTCGCGCAACCGTTACCCTTCATGGGTTGAAGTCTCCATCAACGTGGATGTACGATAGCACCACCTACCGGAACCACGCCAAAAACATCCGTGTCTCCAAATTGCGTTTGAATCCTACAATCCCTTCCCTTTACATTCTTGCAAGTTGCATGCTTTATTTTCCGCTGCTCATTTACTCTTTGCATGCTTGCTTGCTATATGTTGTGAATGTTAAACTTGTGCCTAAACTCCAATCAAACTTTAAAGAAACTTAAAAACTGCAACTTTGGTACTTAGTGTCTAATCACCCCCCCCCTCTAGACACCTCTTCTCAAGCTCCTACAAGTGGTATCAGAGCATTGGTCTCCATTGCCTTGGTTTAATCACCATTGGAGGAAGATGGATGAGTCTACTTTGGGGAGTCTTAGACATAGAGTGCCTATTCTTGATGGAGATTATTTTCGTGAGTGGAAAAATGAGTTGCTTGTTATTTTCAATCAATATAATTTTAACAAGTACATTGCTAGCCCTTGTGCACCTTATGTTGATCCTATGCATCCAACCCATGATGAGTCAATTGACATGCTTAGGAATCTTAGAACCGCCAAACTTATCATTAGAGGATTGCCTAGAAACTTGATTGGATGTTTGCCTACTTTTAAGTGTGCCTACACCATATGGAAATTTCTTGAGGAATGATTTCCAGATTATTCCTTGAAAAATCTAGATGAAATTCTCCATAAGTCTATTGCTTTGAGCAAAATGAATACTAGTGATCCTATGTTTGGTGATCGTCTATTTGAGCTTACAAACCTTATGCGTGCCAAAGGAAATGTTGGTATTATTAGTGACATTATTTCCGAAGCTATAAGAATTCATAGACAAGATTATTGTCAAACTCATTCTAATGAATCACCCTCTCTAGGATTTGATCCACCACATGACGATGTTGAACATGGATACTATGATAAGGATGATGATAGTGACTTCGATCTTGATGATGCAATGAGAAATTTTGGTCTTATGGCAAATCTTCGGGATATATGTCGAGGAAAGGAATGGGTTCTTGATAGTGGATGTACCGATCACATGACCGGAGATAAAGACATGTTTCGTGAGCTTGCTGATAATGATAGTCCTCGAAAGTATGTCACTTTCGGTGACAACTCAAAGGGTAAGGTGGTTGGCCTCGGTAAGGTGGCCATATCACATGATAGCTCCATACAAAATGTTATGCTCGTTGAATCTCTTGGTTACAACTTACTTTCAAAGATCTAGACTTGCTGATTTCGGTTTCAATGTTCTATTTATCAAGTAGATTGCCAAGTGTTTCACGAGATAATCATAAAATGGTCTTTACCAAAAGCGTAGAGGTGATCTATACATTGTTGATTTCACTAAAAGGCTCAACCTAAAACTTGCTTCATTGCTAAATCCTCAAAAGGCTGGTTATGGCATAGACGATTAGGTCATGTTGGTATGCTAAACCTTGACAAGCTTATTAAGGGAATCATATCCTTGGAGTTAATGATGTCATATTTGATAAGGATAGACTTTGCAGTGCTTGTCAAGCAGGTAAACAGGTTGGAGGAAGGCATCCCGTGAAGAACATCATGACCACGAAGAGGCCACTCGAGCTACTTCACATGGATCTCTTTGGTCCCAACTCTTACAAGAGTCTCGGTGGAAATTCTTTTGGTCTAGTTATAGTTGATGATTTTTCCAGATTTACGTGGGTGTTCTTTCTCGATGATAAATCGCAGGTCCAAAAGATCTTCAAAACTTCGCTAGGAAGGCCCAAAACCAATTTGAAGTGAAGATCAAGAAGGTTCGCAGCGACAATGGAACGGAGTTCAAGAACGCAAATGTGGACACCTTTCTTGACGAAGAAGGGATTTCACACGAGTTCTCGGCTACGTACACACCTCAACAAAATGGAGTTGTTGAGAGGAAGAACCGGACGCTCATCGAAATGGCGAGAACGATGCTTGATGAGTACAAGACGCCGAAGCACTTTTGGGCAGAAGCGGTTGAGACAGCTTGTCATGCAACAAATCGCTTGTATCTTCACAAGCTACTCGGCAAGACGGCATACGAGCTACTCACCGGTAACAAACCCCAAGTTGGATACTTTCGAGTATTCGGCTCAAAGTGCTACATTCTTGATAAGCATCGTCGTTCTAACTTTGCTCCTAAGTCTCATGAAGGTTTCCTACTAGGTTATGGCTCAAACTCTCACACTTACCGTGTCTACAACAATTTCACCCGAAAGGTTGAAGAGACAGTAGATGTGAAGTTTGATGAATCTAACGGCTCGCAAATAGAGCAATTGTCAATTGATGTAGGAGACAAAGATCCTTCGGAAGAAATCCAAGACTTGTCTATTGGCAAGGTCCGTCCAACGGAGGTGAAGGAGAGTACCTCGTCCGTCCAAGTGGAAGCTTATACTTCACGACAAGGTGAACCAAGAGTTGATACGGAAGCATCCACAAGTGGGACACACCAAGATGAAGAAAACGAGGAAGTGCATCAAGATGAACGTCAACAACCTCCTTCACCACGACAAGAGAACGACGACGCCAACAATGAAGAAGGCCAAGAAGAATAACAAGATGAAGAAGATGTTCAACGAAGACCCAAGCAAAAGCTTTCACGCGTTCGAGCAAGAATTGCTAAAGACCATCCCGTCGAGCAAATCTACAATGATATTCAAACCGGGAGAATCACTCGCTCTAAAACTCGTTTAGCTAACTTTTGTGAAAACTATTCTTTCATCTCTAGCATTGAACCTATGAAGGTCGAAGAAGCATTGGAAGATCCGGATTGGATAAATGCTATGCATGAAGAGCTACACAACTTTGAGAGGAACCAAGTTTGGACATTGGTTGAGAAGCCCGACAACAACCACAACATCATCGGTACCAAATGGGTGTTTCGCAACAAGCAAGATGAAGATGGACAAGTAGTTCACAACAAAGCATGTCTCGTCACCCAAGGCTACACACAAGTCGAAGGTATGGACTATGGTGAGACTTACGCCCCCGTTGCTAGACTTGAGTCCATTCGCATCTTACTTGCCTATGCTAATCACCATGATATCACCTTGTACCAAATGGACATTAAAAGTGCTTTTCTAAATGGTGAAATAGAGGAGGAAGTTTATGTTAAACAACCTCCCGACTTTGTCAATCCTAAGAAACCCAATCATGTTTACAAACTTCACAAAGCTCTTTATGGACTTAAACAAGCTCCTAGAGCATGGTATAAATGCTTGACCAAGTTCCTTATTGAAAAAGGCTTTGAAATTGGGAAAATTGATTCTACTCTTTTTACTAAAAGGGTTAATGGTGAACTCTTTGTGTGCCAAATTTATGTTGATGATATTATATTTGGTTCAACTAACCCTCATTTTAGTGAAAAGTTTGGGAAGCTAATGTTGGAGAAGTTTGAGATGTCTATGATGAGTGAACTCAAATTCTTTCTTGGTTTGCAAATCAAGCAAACTAAGGAAGGTACTTTTGTCTCGCAAACAAAGTACACCAAGGACTTATTCAAGAAGTTCAATATGCAAGAATGCAAAGGTATGACTACACCCATGCCTACTACTGGACATCTTGACTTAACCAAAGATGGTGAACCGGTTGATCAAAAGGTTTATCGCTCTATGATTGGTTAATTGTTATATCTATGTGCTTCACGTCCCGATATTATGCTAAGTGTGTGCATGTGTGCTCGATATCAAGCTGCCCCTAAAGAATGTCATCTTAAGGCCGTGAAAAGGATAGTGAGATACTTAATCCATACACCAAATTTTGGCATTTGGTATCCTAAGAGGGCCTCTTTCGATCTTGTTGGCTATTCTGACTCGGACTATGCCGGAGACAAGGTTGATAGAAAGTCCACTTCGGGTACTTGTCAATTTTTGGTAGATCTCTTGTGTCTTGGTCCTCCAAGAAACAAAACTCGTATCCTTATCCACCACCAAGCTGAATATATTGCCGCTGGTTCATGTTGTGCTCAATTACTTTGGATGACCCAAACTCTTAAAGATTATGGGATATATGAGAGACATGTTCCATTGCTTTGTGATAATGAAAGTGCTATCAAAATTGGTCATAATCCTGTGCAACATTCTCGAACTAAGCATATTGAAGTTCATCATCATTTCATTCGAGATCATGTTGCTAAGGGTGACATTGATCTTAAGCATGTTCGCACCGAAAAGCAATTAGCGGATATATTCACTAAACCTCTTGATGAGAAAGTGTTTTGCAGGTTAAGAGGAGAATTGAACATCATTAATGCTTCAAACTTGGAGTAGAAACTCCATTGGATACATGCAAGACATGAGCTTATGACTAATCCTTGATATTTCTCTTATGATGAAAAACTTATGTCTTGGATATATTTGTATCTTGCATGTTATCTAACCCATGTAGGTACTTGGTTGAATCAAATTCCATGAGGTTGAAACCTACTCATATCTTGAGCAATCTCTACATCACCAAGTCTCTACACAAGGTGGTTAAAGACAAGGAAGCACGAAACCATTCAAACATATCCTTTGACAAATTCTATGTTGAGTTTCATGATTGTCATTTTTGGATATACAAGTGCTCTTCCTTGCAAGAACTAACCCATGTAGGTAGATGGACTCAAATTCCAAGTGGTGCTCCAAATTCTTGATGAGCTACATCAACCTTGAGCAACCGACGCAAGTTCAACTACATGGACAACACCACCAACCAAGGTATGTTATTCCATCTTAGAGAAGCTTTACTCCGAGTCATGAGTTAAAGCAACTCGACAAGATGTGAATACATCAAGATGCTTAAACGAAAAATGGAAACCCCATTTTGAGCTTAAACGATGAGTATGGCCTATGATCAAGTGATCTCACTTGACTCCTAAGTCAATATACTCTAACATAGGTGACTTTGTCGCCGACCATCTCTAGATGAAGTTCTCCTGTGTTCTTTTCTGAGTTTTTGCATTTGTCTCATGCATTTGTGTTTCCCCTTTCAAAAAAAAACTTCATCTAGATTTCTTTCTGTTTTCTCTGCATTTTCTGCATCTAATTCCTTGCATATCTTTCAGTTAATTCCTTGCAAATCTTTGTGAGATCTTACTAGTCTAGTGAGCTGAGGTGACAAGTGTTCTCTCTGCGATGAACTCGGTTACACCAATTTGTTATTTTCGGACCAACCGAATCTTTTCGGTACGACCGAAGCATACCACTCGGTGCCACCGATTTCATAACAAGAAAAACTCTTTGCCACATATTCTGTGTTTCTTCTGATCCAGCTTCACTCAATGAATCTTGTCCTCTACAAGCATCACATTTTCATCATTGCGTTGTTCTGTGTCTCAAGGACCAAACCCATTTGACAGACTCCAGAAGACCCTTCTTGGAAATTGATGTCAAAGGGGGAGATAAAGAACATCAAAGCTTATCATTTGGAGATAGAGAGAGAGAGCATCAAAACTTATTACCTTTCTTCTTAAGGGAGAGAGAGACCTTCTAGGGGGAGAGACCCTCAAAAGATGAGAGATATCTCCAGGGGGAGAGGATACTTAAGTAGAAAGTATTTCTCAAGGATCCCAGATGCTTGGTGTTCAAGAGGAGAGATGTCCACATGTCTTATTGAGGGGAGAGACATGTTCATATGATCTTTTGTGCTCAATTTTGCATTAGCATACATTAGCTCTGAACTTTAGCTCTGATCATCAGTCATATCTTTCAGCTCTGTTTTCCTTCACTCTGATTTTCTGTCCCTATCTTCTCCCAAGATCCCATGTTAGATTCAGGGGAGCAAGACATCTAAGGGAAAGAGATCATTTAAATTAATTGCATATCTTTACTCTTGGGGACATGTCTAATCCAATGTGGTACTTAGTACTCACTCTCTACATGTCATCTCAGTCTTGGTATTCTTGTGGTTTCTTCTGTTTGCTCTGGCTAGTAGATGCATCTGTGTTATCTAACCTTGTTTTCAGAGGTTCATTCCATCCTAAGCCAACTCAAGACCACAAGGTAAGTATATGCATCACAATCATGTGTATGAGGAATTCTTGCTGATGTACGTACTGTTTGCAAGAAGGACTCATGGGCATGAAGGTATTATCTTTAATACCTTTTGCTCTGATGCATATAGCCAAGATACATATAACACATTGCCTGCTCTATCATGGTTATGCTATCATATGCTTCTATATTTCATATTCACATGATTGCATACATGTAGGGGGAGCCTATGCTTGTTACATGTCTTTCCAAAGCTTTACTTGCTATTCTTTATATCTTTATCTAAAGCTTTGATGTATGTTGCCATCAATTACCAAAAAGGGGGAGATTGAAAGCACAAGTGCTCCCTAGGTGGTTTTGGTAATTAATGACAACATATCTCTTGTTGGACTAACACTTTTATCTAGTAAGTTTCAGATAAGTTCAACAATGGAGTGGCATGGAATAAAGGATGTGGGAACTCCTTCAAGATGCTAAGGACAAAGGATTGGCTCAAGCTTCAAGCTCAAGACTCTTCATTTTACATTTTAGTGATCCAAGATCACATTGAGTCTATAGGAAAAGCCAATACTATCAAGGAGGAATGAGGTGTTGCGTAATGAGCCTCTTGCTTCAAAGTGCTTAGTGATATGCTCCAAATACCCTCAACTACTTTCCTACTTCCACACATTTGTCCTAAACCTAAAGTCAAACTCGGCCCCACTGATTCTTTCTATCCGGCGCCACCGAGTTTGGATGTCTTAGCCACTTCCACAAACCCTAGGCAAATAGGTCTCACCGATAGGGATCTCGGTCTCACCGGGATGGGATTGTAATCTCTCTGTGTATGTCCATTATAAAAATCGGTCTCACCGAGTTTGAGCAATTGGTACTACCGATATTACAATGCAAACTCTCTGGTTAACTTATCAAAATCGGTCCCACCGAGTTTGATAATCGGTCAAACCGAGTTTGCCTGACCAACTCTCTGGAAAGCTTACTACCAAAATCGGTCCCATCGAGTTTGTGTAATCGGTCTTACCGAGATTACGTTATGCCCTAACCCTAACCGAATCGGTCCCACCGAGTTGCATTCCGGTCCCACCGAAAACCCTAACGGTCACATTATTTGCTAAATCGGTCTAACCGAGTTTAACGATTCGGTCCCACCGAGTTTGGTAGATTGTGTGTAACTGTTAGATTTTGTGTGGAGGCTATATATACCCCTCTACCTCCTCTTCATTCGTGGAGAGAGCCATCAGACTGAACCTACACTTCCAGCATCCTATTTCTGAGAGAGAACTACCTACTCATGTGTTGAGGCCAAGATATTCCATTCCTACCATATGAATCTTGATCTCTAGCCTTCCCCAAGTTGCTTTCCACTCAAACCCTCTTTCCACCAGATCCAAATCCTATGAGAGAGAGTTGAGTGTTGGGGAGACTATCATTTGAAGCACAAGAGCAAGGAGTTCATCATCAACGCACCATTTGTTACTTGTTGGAGAGTGGTGTCTCCTAGATTGGCTAGGTGTCACTTGGGAGCCTCGACAAGATTGTGGAGTTGAACCAAGGAGTTTGTAAGGGCAAGGAGATCGCCTACTTCGTGAAGATCTACCGCTAGTGAGGCAAGTCCTTCGTGGGCGACGGCCATGGTGGGATAAACAAGGTTGCTTCTTCGTGGACCCTTCGTGGGTGGAGCCCTCCGTGGACTCACAAGAACTGCTACCCTTCGTGGGTTGAAGTATCCATCAACGTGGATGTACGATAGCACCACCTATCGGAACCACGCCAAAAACATCCGTGTCTTCAAATTGCGTTTGAATCCTCCAATCCCTTCCCTTTACATTCTTGCAAGTTGCATGCTTTATTTTCCGCTGCTCATATACTCTTTGCATGCGTGCTTGCTATATGTTGTGAATGTTAAACTTGTGCCTAAACTCCACTCAAACTTTAAAGAAACTTAAAAACTGCAACTTTGGTACTTAGTGTCTAATCACCCCCCCCCCTCTAGACACCTCTTCTCAAGGTCCTACAACTAGGAAGTTTCATCTTCTTAGTTGTTTCGAAGGATAGGTCTCATCTTGATAAACCATGTAGGTTTTTTTCTTTCTCAAGCTCAAACACATGCAGCCTCGTTGTATCTTCCATCTTCTTTTGGAACTTCCTGAAGATCTGAATGTTGTAGAGCTCATGCACTTGTCGTTCTATACTGTATTTGGACCAGAACTTGTGCGCATCCTTTTTGTTTCTAGACAAGTGATCACATTTCTTGCTCCCTCTCATTAATGACTTCTATTATCCTATCATACTCTCTTAGGAAGCTTTTTGCACTGAATTTAGCCCCCACTCTCCTTTTGAATAGTGGATTTTTCATACTCTCCTTGAGGTACAATGAGTGCCCTTTGATGCTATATTCCATTGCATATGATTTGATTG
This sequence comes from Aegilops longissima, assembly GCA_021605205.1. Classification (NCBI taxonomy): domain Eukaryota; kingdom Viridiplantae; phylum Streptophyta; class Magnoliopsida; order Poales; family Poaceae; genus Aegilops; species Aegilops longissima. The sequence goes on along the minus strand of CM038678.1, from coordinate 374,935,701 downwards.
CAGGCATCTGCACTCAATGTTTTCAGAAAGTATAAGTAATGAAGTGTTGTAGAATAAACAAGAGCATTCTGATGTCCCCATTTGTCCTTTTTTCGGCCTGTGTTCTAATGTTTGTTCTGTTAAGTTGTGTTCTTCAACATATGTGAATGATCCTCACAGGGAGCTTGTTTTTCTTTCATATGTCATGAGGTAGGAGAGAGATCTTGGAGGAGTTGGTGGATAAGAGGGGGGTGTTTACCTGTGTTTTTTCTGCATCTCCTGCATAATTTGTGTCCCAGATCATGGAGGAATTGCCCTCTCTAGTGTGGACCCATTCAAATTCGTGTTGTTGGTGTGTTTATAGTGCATTTTCTTAGTGGATTTACAGTGTAATTCTAAGTGGATTTACACTGTAATTCCTACTGGATTTACATTGTTTTTCTTAGTGGATTTCCAGTGTAATTCTATGTAGATTTACAGTGTATTTTCAAGTGGATTTACACTATAATTCCTACTGGATTTATAGTGTTTTTCTTAGTGGATTCCAGTGTAACTCTAAGTAGATTTACAGTGTAATTTCAAGTAGTTTTACACTTTGGAGTTATAGTGTTTTTCTTAGTGGATTTCCACTGTAATTCTAAGTAGATCTGCAGCGTAATTCTAAGTGGATTTACATTGTAATTCCTACTGGATTTACAGTGTTTTTCTTAGTGGATTTCCACTGAAATGCTTAGTGTAATTATTTAATAGAAATTATTTGGATTGTTTGTGTATTTTTAGCAGTATTTACAGTGTAATTTAGTGGATTTTACAGTGTAATTTATTGAATTTTACATTGTAATTCCTGTAATCCTTTAGTGGAATTATTAATGTACAATTCTTTTCCAATGTGTATTTTGTCATTTCATTTTGGTCCTTTCCTCCCTCTGCTAAGTTTAGCTTAGTAGACATAGGAAGGCTTGGCTATAACGTTGGGTGATTTTCTCTTTTTTGTTGCTTTCTTTTCGGGTTGGAAATGTTGGGGTATGAACCTGTTAAGACATGTTGCTGGTCTGTTTAAAAGCGGGACAAATAGGAACAAACAGGGGACATGGGACAGTGGGACACTTGTCATCCTGGCACTGGCGGAAAAATATGGCTGAAAGCGAATTGGTTTTCATCTGGATGTAAGATAGACAGTCCCGTAAACTAATCGAGGAGTATATAGTAAGCATGGCAACCACAGTAGATAACAACAGATGGTTCCGGAGAAGTGCTTTATCTGTATGCTCTACACAATAAGCCTCCTGACAAAGGTTGGTAATCACCCATGGATTTCATCCATATGATTGAGCTTAGTTATCTCTATTGGTGTTGTGCTACTATTTAGATACTATCATGAGAAAGTGGTATTGTCCTTGAGAACTGCTTCATCTATGATGTTTTAAATATTTCCTTTCTTTTTTTCCGAGCAAACAGAGATGCTAGCATTTAGTTGTCCTGTTGTCTTTGCACAAAAGGATCATCTTCCTCTGAAGAAGAATACGGAGTACGTCAAGTGACTAGTTCCGATTATTCCGGGATCAGAAGGAGTAGTTGAAGGATGGTTACATTACTACCCACAAGACCAAACTAACTTTAGTTCAGAAGGACTGACATATCTCCATCTTTTTGCTGTGATGCGCAAGTACAGTGTTGTTCTAGGATTCTTTCCGGTGAGTTCCATTTTTTAAAAGTGTGCTCTACATGGACCATGTAGGTGCATGTTTAAAATGTCAATTCATAGTACAATTTGCTTTATACTAATCACTTTTTTGTATTTGTGCAAACAGGGGTGCTCACCTTGATTTCAAAGGGAACTGCACAAAAATTTTATGAATACATTGAATCATTCATTTCCACCACAAGAAAGGAGGTGCCGATATGTTCAAGGCATTGCAACATATAAGGGCGAAATTATACAAGCTACGCGCGAATTTGGTTGATTTTGGCGGAACTGCACAAAAAGAACAACTGGTTTATTTAGCACGAGGTGCCATGTCAATGCCCGAACTGATGGCAAACCCTACCCATTCCACAATCATAGGCATTTGATATTTTGGAATGGGAAAACCTTGTCAAAGTTTGCTCATTGATGCACAAAAACAACAAGCATTTGACATTTTGGAATGGGACAACCTTGTCAAATTTTTCTCATTGATGTTAGCAAGAAGACATGCGTTTGATATTCTCGAATGGGACACCCTTTGCTATCAGCAGCGTCGATCTATTTTCTTTATTCTTTAGTTGTGAAATAAATATTGGCTCTTACATGTGAATCGCTAAGATGCATAATCATCGATTGTTTTGAATGTTCTCTATGAATTGCCAGGCTTGTGTGTTTGATTGCAATGTGCAGGAATGCTAAAAAGCTGCTCAAACTCTTTGTACTCCGGTCAAAGTAGAGATACTTTGACTGCAGACAAAACTTGTATGTAGACTAAAAAGGACCAGAGGGAGTACATGTGAAACTGCTGCAAACGAAGTGATCACCCTAGGAATAATGCTAGTATGTTTTGTTTTGCATGTTCATCCAATGCCAGTGATACAAGAATTCCAACTAATCGAACTAAATTCATTCATGCTCGGTCGGATTTCATATAAACATGCCGGATTTCATTACATTTCATACATTCTTCAACTAAAAAGGGGTGCGCTGGAGGTATAATTAATTAATCGAAGCTACCCACCTATGTCCGGCTGAGCCGAACAGAAGCTTCTTCTCCAGCGGACTGAGCTTCAGTGACTTAACTACAGGTGCAGTTGCGTAACTGACATGTTCCCGAGATGCTTGTTGGGCCCACGTGTCAGTGAGCCAACTGCACAAGTAGAAGCAGCGTCCTTCTCCAACATAGCTCACCGACTCCACGTCACCGCCAAGAAGCTAATTGGCCGTCAATGGTCAACCCGCCTAGCTTGGCTTCAACCGGAGGGTAGCAGCGGTGGCCTTAGTTGGACCCGAGCGGCGGCGACCTACCGTGTTCTACTCTTCCTTGTTTTCTGTGTGGTGCGACCTCGTTGGCAGCGGGGCAGGGTCTCGACGGAGCCGGCGATGTCCTCTATCTCGTTGCCGGCGGAGCGATGCCTCGGCGGAGTGGGGGAAATCCTCCCCCTCGTTGCTGGCAGGGTGGGGCCTCAGCTGAGTTGGCGATGTCCTCTGCCTCGTTGTTGGTGGGGCGGGGTCTCGGCGGAGTAGGGCCTCCGCCTCGGTGCCGGCGGGGCAGGGCCTCGGCGGAGCCGGCAGTGTCCTCTGCCTCATTGTTGGCGCTGCGGGGCCTCGGCGGAGCAGGGCCTTGTCGACGCCAGCGGAGCAGGGGCTCGTCGGAGCCGGCATTGTCCTCTGCCTCGTTGTTGGCGGGGCGGGGTCTCGACGGAGTAGGGCCTCCGCCTCGGTGCCGGCAGGGCGGGTGTCGGTGTCAAAACCGGCGGATCTCGGGTAGGGGGTCCCGAACTGTGCGTCTAAGGCGGATGGTAACAGGAGGTAGGGGACACAATGTTACCCAGGTTCGGGCCCTCTCGATGGAGGTAATACCCTACTTCCTGCTTGATTGAACTTGATGATATTAGTATTACAAGAGTTGATCTACCACGAGATCGTAGAGGCTGAACCCTAAAAGCTAGCCTATGATTATGATTGTTGTTGTCCTACGGACTAAACCCTCCGGTTTATATAGACATCGGAGGGGGCTAGGGTTACACAGAGTCGGTTACAAGGGAGGAGATCAACATATCTGAATTTCTAAGCTTGCCTTCCCCGCAAAGGAGAGTCCCATCCGGACACGGGACAAAGTCTTCAATCTTGTATCTTCATAGTCCAACAGTCCGGCCAAAGTATACAGTCCGGCTGTCCGAGGACCCCCTAATCCAGGACTCCCTCAGTAGCCCCTGAACCAGGCTTCAATGACGATGAGTCTGGCGCGCAGATCGTCTTTGGCATTGCAAGGCGGGTTCCTTCTCCAAATACTCCATAGAATATTTCGAACACAAGGATCGTGTCCGGCTCTGCAAAACAAATTCCACATACCACCGTAGAGAGCATAATATTACCACAAATCTAATCTGCTGACAACTTTTCATAACGTGACATCACGCCATGGCCCGGTCATTATTCAAACCGTTTTTCTCAACCATCAAGTGCACATATTGCGAGGCGGTTTTCTTGGCACGTCTTGTCGAAGCAAAGATCGTGTCCCCTTATTACAAGATTCTCATCAATACGGGTGTGGGTAAGCCAACCGCGCCATCAATCACGGCGCTTGGGAAATAAGCGAGTTTACCATCCCTGCTGCCTTTATAAGGGGATAAGGACTCCCTTTCACACCCATGCCTTCTTCTTCCCGATTCATTCCCCTTCGCTAGAGCTCCAGCGCCCAAGCGTTTGTCTTCTTCGCCCAAAAAGGCCTTTCAAAAATGTCCGGATCCGGAGCAGGAGGCAAGTGGATGGACTCTACCGTCCGGGAGAAGGATATCAAAAAGCTTCGGGAGGCCGGGTATCTGGCCAAGAAAATCAACCACTGTCTCCCGACGGCGGGACAGACCGTCCCTACTCCGGGAACCCACGAGAGGGTTGTATTCCTCCATCATTTTGTCCGCGGGCTAGGGTTTCCCCTCCACCCGTTCGTTCACGGCATCATGTATTATTACAGGATCGATTTTCATGATCTATCCCCTAATTCCTTCCTCAACATCTCGACATTTATCGTCGTGTGCGAGGCTTTTCTTCGCATCTCGCCACACTTTGGCTTATGGCTGAAGATCTTTAACGTGAAGCCCAAGGTAGTGAGCGGCGAGCACGCCGAGTGCGGGGGCGCTATGGTGAGCAAGATGCCCAACGTCACATGGCCGACAGGTACTTCTAATGATTCCATCAAAGAGTGGCAACAACAGTGGTTTTACATCACTAAGCCGCGCGGCACGGAATGGGCCGCTGCTCCAGAGTTCCGATCCGGAGCCCCTCTGCGGCTCACATCCTGGCCTAAGAAGGGCCTGAACTGGTCTTCGTCCGACGAACTGTCGGTGCTCCAGACGCACGTTAACGATATGGAAGACAAAAACATCGAACTTGTCAATGTAGTCTAGGTGATGTTAGTTCGCCGGATCCTGCCTTGTCAACACCGGACTTGCAATTTATGGGAGTTCGATCCGGCCAAGCACCAGACCCTGCGAGAGATCTTTGGCTCCTTGCACAAAGACATTTGGAAGATGCTTTTCAAGTCCGGCAAATCATGGCCGGACTCGGCTGAGGACAGCGGGTACCAACTGTCCCGCCCTGCAAGCTCGGTAAGTTATTTTACGTTTTATCCACATAACCCAAGGGAAATGCTTAGTGTGTTTTCCCCAATTCCCCTAGGGCTGGATGAAGAAGGCGGAGCGGATCCACTGTCCGGCCCTGCTGCCCGAAGGACCGGCCGACCCACTTCTGACGAAGATGCTGGTCCCGGCGCCGTACAAGGCGCCGAAGAAGAAGGCCGAGAAGGAGGCCAAAAAGACCCGGGGTGGCCTTCGTCGCCGCGGCACTTCAGACACAATATCCGAAGGTTCCAACGCCCGTTCTACCTCCGAAGAGGACAAGGAGGAGGAGGAAGATGAATCCCCAGCGGGGGGAAGAAAGAAGAGGGTTGCCTCCATACACTTGGAGGCCGAGTCTCCTAAAAGGGGAAAAGCTCCTCTTCCGGAAGAGTCCACTGGCGCCAACAACATCCCGGCGTGGGATCCAAGGGCCCAGCCCCTGGTGAACTCGTGAGTATAAAATCCGAACACATTTATGCGTCCAGTCTCATCATGGCGCAATATTTTGACCTGAGCCATATTTTTTGTTGTTCGGCGAGGTCCCGCACCGAACAATCCTCATCAGAGGATTTGCTGAGCTCGGATGCTATGGAGAGTGGGATGCCCGCGAAGGCCCCTTCCCCGAAACATGTGGATAACACCGAGGCTTCGTCCTAGAAGGACCCCGGCCAAGGAGGGGAGGAAGAGATCGTGAAAGTGGCGCCTGGAGGTCAAACTTCAGGGGCCAGAGACATGGGGGAGAAGATTCCCATGGGAGTCGTCCGCGGGAGCCATCTTGAATTCGGCTCCCAGCCGGACGCAATTCCGGAGACCAATACGGCTCCAGAATCAAGATGGCAGCCTCCCTCGGCTGGAGGGGGCGTGCCTGTTCCACCGACAATCTCTGTCCAACCAGAGGTGTCGGATGCTTTGTTGGCGCCGCTCAAGAGCGCCTCCATCATCGATGAACACCGTGCCCTTATGGGTGCGGTGATTGAGAAGATTCAGTCTGCTGAGAGTGGACTGAATGAAGCCTGCATCAGCCTTATAAGAGGCTTTGAGGTATGTTTTATGAGGTTTCAAAGAATGTCATAGTATGGATAGTAGCCCCTGATACACTGTTCGGTGAAAGAAAAAACCAGACAGAGGATCAAATTTAATTTTCGTAGGAAGACTCATTTGGTGACATCTCTTTCTCTTTCATAAGCAGGCGTCTGCAGCGGCTACTGCCTCTCATACTGTGGAGGCCTCCGGACTGAATCAAAGTATGGAGCGGACCAAAGAAGAGCTTGGCCAGTTGAAAAGGCAGTTGGAAGATAAGCAAGGTATGCGCAAGCCTTGTTCGCGTTTGGTCCGAACGAATTTCTAGTATGATAAAATATGTTCCATGATTTTGTCTAGGGACGATGACCGAAGTCGAGGCTCTTAAGAAGGCTGTGGCCGAGGCCGAGGAAAAGGCAGCCGCAGAGCAGGCTCTTCGTGAGAAGCACGAGGCCAGGGTTATTGAAGCTGAGCAGAAGCTTCAAGAGGCCGTTAAGAAATGCGAGACCTTGGAGCAGAGTTTGACGGAGAACAAATCCGAACACACCAGGGCTCATCAGGCCGTGCGCGATGCCCAGGGGGAAACCCAAGGCGCCCTGCAGGGGATCCAAGAGATGAGGAAAACCGCAGCGGGTAAGGCTCTTTTCCATGTAAATCAAGTATTTGAGGAGAAAATCATGTTTCTAATTTTGAGTTCGGATTTCTCCAGGGGTGTTTACGGAACTGCCCCGCAGCATATCGGATGCCGCCCAATTCTACCGAGACGAAGAAAGGAACACTACGGATAAGCTCTTCTAGTCGCAGTATTTGGCACCGAATTATCCGGTGCCTTTCGTCAACCAACTGAAATAGCTGATCAAACTGCATAAGGCGACCGAACTAGCCATGAAGGATTTGATTATCCTGCTATGGCCCGCCGAGCCGATTCCAAGCAGCTAATTCAGGCTCGTGAAGCGGCTTGTGGGTGCCTGCCCTCGACTTGACGTCATCAAGCGGTCGGTCTGTATATAGGGTGCGCGAATGGCCTTCGCCCATGCAAAGGTGCACTGTGGGAAGATGGATGCTGAAAAGCTGATGACCGAGGGACCGCCAGAGGGGAAGGAGCACCGCAAACCCGAATTATATTATGAAAGTGTCCTGAAAGGATCCTGCCTTGCGGCGGAGCAATGCACCAAGGACATTATATTTCCATGAATACAATCATGTTGTCCTTTGTAATGTTGAACAAGGTCATGTCTATTATTTATTGCCTGTTATATAAGAGTTTATCCTCCTGCGCGGCCGTTTTATATATTATCCCGAGAGTTGGCCAGTCGTCGGCTTCTGCCCCCACGTAGGAAGTACGGGGGTGTTCTGATAAACCTGATCACTCTTTATCCCAGTTTTGGGTCCTTCGAAGGAGGTGTTCAGCACAACGAACCAGGCAATCGGACTATAGGGCTTTATCACTCTCACTTAGCCATAGTTGCTTTAGGAAAGGAAGGTAGGTGCAGCCCCTGGTGTTCGGAAGACTGCACGAGGGGCTCTTATAAGCACCTGATCAGAAGAAAAGCCGATCCATCGCACGCTGCATTGGTTATGGCATTATGCGGGAGAAATCCTTAAAGATTTTACAACCTCTCGAATAGCTGACTAGCTCTCGCCGTATCATGACAATAAGTTTTTGGCTTTCTCTCTGAGGTGCTCGTCTGGAAGAACCGGGACACAATCGCAGTAGTTCTCCCTGTGCCGCCTTAGCCGATATAGGAACGTAAGGCAGCAAAACATGGTAGCCGGGCAAACCCAACATTTGACCCAAGACATGATTCGGAGCTGATGCATATAATGCTATAAGTTCGGGGTGCCGAACTTCCATGAAGGCGTTCGGACTTTATTGCCGTATTATGGGTAAAACGAAGCCCCTGGCATATTTAGGGCATATCGCGGTGTACGGATGCCACTTGAAAAAGAATTTTAATAAGAAATAACAGCAGATAAGCGTTATATAAATCCACATGTTGTATTTTGAATAGTACGTCGATGAGTATTAGTACAAGTAATGTGATAAAAAAGGAAATATGACTATGGAACCTGCCGAGAACAGGGGGGAAGAAGCTGTGTGCGGATCTGGAGTATAGTTGGATGGTCATCGCGGGGAATATCTAAGGATTCCCTTGCACGTTCGAGCTGCTTCCATATCGCCAGTCCTGGTCTGTGCAAAGTTTATCCTGAAACAAAATGTAAGAAATGCTTGTGCGTCGCAGAGCGGTTGAGCCGCGGTATGTGGCCTGTCCTGGCCTTCGCCGGAGTGTTTAATTGAGCTCTGGACGAGCCGGGCTATCCTGCCGTGAAGTAGTTCGGAGTCCTTTGGCGGTGTCCGGGAGCCTGGCCTTCGACTCGAGGTTCGATTGAAAGGTGCCACTCGTTGCTTCTGCTGTTAAAGCAGCGGTATACTTTTTGGTACCGAGGGAAAGTTCGGCCTTGCCATTAACCGTGATGACGCCGCGTGGACCGGGCATCTTGAGCTTACGGTAGGCATAATGTGGTACCGCGTTGAATCGAGCAAACGCGGTTCGTCCGAGCAGTGCCTGATAATCACTGCGAAAGGGGACGATGTCGAAGATTAACTCTTCGGCACGGTAATTGTTTGGAGATCCGAAGACTACCTCAAGGGTGATGGAGCCTGTACAACTGGCCTCCACACCTGGTATAATACCTCTGAAGGTGGTTTTAGTGGGCTTGATCACCGAATGATCGATGCCCATCTTACGCACTGTGTCCTTGTAAAGCAGGTTTAGACTGCTACCTCTGTCCATAAGGACTCGTGTGAGGTGGAACCCGTCAATTATTGGGTTGAGGACTAGTGCGGCTGGATTGCCCTGATTGGTGTTAACCGGACGATCCGTGCGGTTGAAGGTGATCGGCCCTAGTTTATATTGTGGGATGACTTGTTCCGTTAAGTTGTCATCCCTAAGGGTGCGCACCCGGTTCGGGTTGTAGGTGTCGTTTACCACGTTCACCTTTTATATTTGCGGGGGAAATTTTCGTTTCCCTCCTGTACTTGGTGATCTGGGCTCCTCGTCGTCGTCTTCGCTTTGAGACCCCTTATCTTTGTTTTCGGCGTCTGACCTGCCAGCTTGTTTGAAGACCCATCATTCTCTGTTGGTATGATTTGCTGGTGTTCTTGGGGTGCCATGAATTTGGCATGGGCGGTCGAGTATGTGGTCCAGACTAGACGGGCCCGAATTGTCATTTTTGAGTGGCCCATCTCGCTGACTGGACTTAGAGCCCCTAAATCCGGCATTGACTGCCGTATCTTTGGCGTTTTCACCATTTTTTGCGGCGCTTGTGTTTGTTGCGTCGGGGTTTGCCGTTGCTATCTCTGGCTTCTGATGTGCCAGGGTTGCTTGCTGTGTTGTTGCTACGGGCCCACCAGCTATCTTCGCCCGCGCAAAAGCGGGTCATGAGTGTCATGAGGTCTGCCATGGATTTTGGCTTCTCTTGGCCGAGATGTCGGGTGAGCCACTCGTCACGGATGTTATGTATGAAGGCCACGAGGGCTTTGGCATCCGGACAGTCAACAATTTGGTTCTTTTTAGTTAGGAACCGAGTCTAGAATTTCCTGGCTGACTCTCCTGGCTGTTGTGTTATGTGACTTAAATCGTCAAGATCCAAAGTGGCAAGACATAAGTGCCCCGAAGGTGTCCAGAATGCGCTTGCCGTGTTCTCCCAACTTCCAATGGAGTTTGCCGGCCAGCTATTCAGCCAATGCCGAGCCGGCCCTTTGAGTTTTAGCGGGAGATACTTGATGGCGTGTAGATCATCCCCGTGGGCCATGTGAATGTGGAGGAAAAAATCCACTATCCATACCGCGGGGTCTGTAGTGCCGTCATATGATTCAATGTTCACGGGTTTAAACCCTTCTGGGAATTCGTGATCCGTTACTTTATCAGTGAAGCATAGGGGGTGTGCGGCGCCTCTGTGCCGGGCTCTATCACGAGCAGTTCATATGAGTCTTGTCTACTGTGTTCGGCCCGGCCGGATTTGCTTTTAGTAAATACGGCGTGACGGTTGTCGTCATGCATTGGGGCGCGCCCCCGTGATCCGTAGATCGATCTTGCATGTACTGCTTTGTTTTCCAATACGTCTCGCAGGTCCTGCGTGTTACCCCGGGCCTTGGTATTTTTGTTTGACTGGCGACGGGGTGCGGGCTGGGCTTCGGCCTGATATGCCGCTTTGTCTCGGCCACGAGGTGGCCGGTCAGCCGTATCATACGCTGGAAGTGTAGGCTTTAATGCTTCCTCCTCGAGTTAGGGTAGCAACCTGCACTTTGGGTAACTTTTGGTTGGGCGCTCGAGTTCGTATTCCTCGGCCGCTAGGACCTCAGTCCATCTAACCGCTAGCAGATCTTGGTCAGCTTTAAGCTGCTGTTGCTTTTTCTTCAGGCTTTTTGTTGTGGCTATAAGCCGGCGCTGGAAGCGCTCCTGTTCAACGAGATCCTCAGGCACGATAACTTCTTCGTCGCCGAGGTTCACCTCGTCTTCGGAGAGAGGCATGTAATTGTCATCCTCTGATTCTCCATCTGCTGCCTATTCCTTAGGGCTAGCTTGCCCATACTCCCGCTCGAGGCCTGGCTGGAGGGGATTGTCTTCGTCTTCGGCACTATCCGCAACGTTATTGTCTCTTGTGCCGATATCACCGCTTTTGTTATGGCGGGGCTTAGAGCCGCGCCGTTGACGCCGGTGCTTAGATTGCTTCTCGAGGGGATTATCCTTCGTTCCCTTATTGCCATCGCTTTCTTTGGGGGTGTCCACCATGTATATATCATATGATGAGGTGGCAGTCCAGATCCTCGTGGTGGTGGTTCTGTTCTTCCCTACATCGTCAGTACATATCGTCGATGTCTTCGGAGCCAAAATCAAGCATGTCGGTTAAGTCGTCGACAGTGGGTATTGAGTGGGTGGTGGATGGGGAACAAATTTCTTTGTCATCCGCTTCCCACTCGAGCCGGACATAGTTCGGCCAAGGGCCTCCTGACAAGGAGAGATACCTTAATGAATTTAGCACATCGCCCAGGGGCGAGTGCAGAAAGATATCTGTGGAGGAAAACTCCATGGTCGGTGCCCAATCAGATTCGATGAGGCAGCGACGCAGTGTCTTCGAGCCGTGGCGAAGAACGAATCCAAGAGTCCGGCAACACAGGTCTCATAGGAGGCGAAGTCAGTATTCAGCTCTATCGCCACTGAGTGTGCGACCTCCGTGGCGGGGTCCATCCACCCGTCCTCGGACGGCGCAATCTGCTACGGATTGAGGGCCGGAGTAGCCGCAGGTGTGATCTCCCAAACACCGTCCGACGGGAGAGCTAAGTCATGCTCGTCGTGACTGTGCGGCGCACCTGACATGGGCTCGAATCCGTCGAAGATCAAGTCTCTGCGGATGTCGACAGTATAGTTTAAGCTTCCGAATCTCACCTGACGGCCAGGGGCGTAGCCCTCGATCTGCTCCAGATGGCCAAGCGAGTTGGCCCGCAGCGCGAAGCTGCCGAATACAAAGATCTGCCCGGGGAGAAAACCTCACCCTGGATCGCATCGTTGCCGATGATCGAAGGAGCCATCAGGCCTTATGGTGACGGCACAGTGGAACTCTCAATGAAAGCACCAATTTCGGTGTCAAAACCGGCGGATCTCGGGTAGGGGGTCCCAAACTATGTGTCTAAGGCGGATGGTAACAGGAGGCAGGGGACACAATGTTTACCCAGGTTCGGGCCCTCTCGATGGAGGTAATACCCTACTTCCTGCTTGATTGATCTTGATGATATGAGTATTACAAGAGTTGCTCTACCACGAGATCGTAGAGGCTGTACCCTAAAAGCTAGCCTATGATTATGATTGTTGTTGTCCTACGGATTAAACCCTCCGGTTTATATAGACACGGAGGGGGCTAGGGTTACACAGAGTCGGTTACAAGGGAGGAGATCTATATATCATAATTGCCAAGCCTGCCTTCCACGCAAAGGAGAGTTCCATCCGGACACGGGACGAAGTCTTCAATCTTGTATCTTCATAGTCCAACAGTCCGGCTAAAGTATACAGTCCGACTGTCCGAGGATCCCCTAATCCAGGACTCCCTCAGTGGGCCTCGGCGGACCGACGGTTTCCTCTGCCTCGTTGTTGGCGCCGCGACGCCTCGGTGGAGCAGGGCCTCGTCGACGCCAGTAGAGCGGGGAATCGTCAGAGCCAGCATTGTCCTCTGCCTCGTCCTCGGTCTCGCCAAATAGCGCCTCGCCTGCTTCATCGCCCTCTTTGTAGGCGGCCGCAGCCTCCGTCACCCGCATGCGGTACCGCCAGCGCTCGAGGCGACCCTCGCGGGCAGAGTTGTACGAGTCGATCAGCGCCTCCTGCTCCGCCCGCTCCACGGTGATCTGCTCCTCCGCGTGCATGTGCTCCTGGAGGATATGGTGGTTGTAGGCGGGGTTGCCGTGCGCCTCCCGAAACTACTCCTCACGCTTCTGCCTCACCGTGTCCATGTATTGGGCATGAGCCTCGCCGATGGTCATGGTGCAATAAACCGGTTAGGATGGCATGGAGGAGGGGGTTGGCGCCGGATCTCGACGTCCTCCAGCTGCCTGCCTGCCAGGCAGTCGGCAACAATGGCTGCCATCTCCTTGTGGACCATTGTCCGCCTGTCCCAAAGAGCGCTGGAGCACGAGGAAGCCATGGTGGGCAGTAGTGGATTGGACAGGAGAAAGGAAACGGAGGCGGATGACTGCGGCTATGGCCGGTGCAGCAGTTTATATAGAAATGGTGGGTGAGAGAGTCCTGGATTAGGGGGTACTCGGACAACCGGACTATATGCTTTGGCCAGACTGTTGGACTATGAAGATACAAGGTTGAAGACTTCGTCCCGTGTCCGTATGGGACTCTCCTTTGCGTGGAAGGCAAGCTTGGCAACTCGGATATGTACATCTCCTCCCATGTAACCTTCTCTATGTAACCCTAGCCCCCTCCGGTGTCTATATAAACCGGAGGGTTTAGTCCGTTGGACAAGAACAATCATAATCATAGGCTAGCTTCTAGGGTTTAGCCTCTACGATCTCGTGGTAGATCAACTCTTGTAATACTCATATCATCAAGATCAATCAAGCAGGAAGTAGGGTTATACCTCCATCGAGAGGGCCCGAACCTGGGTAAACATTGTGTCCCCCGCCTCCTATTACCATCCGCCTTAGACGCACAGTTCGAGACCCCATACCCGAGATCCGCCGGTTTTGACACCAACATTGGTTCTTTAATTAAGAGTTCCACTATGCCGTCACCATAAGGCTTGATGGCTCCTTCGATCATCGGCAACGATGCGATCTAGGGTGAGAGTTTTCTCCCCGGACAGATCTTCAGATTCGGCGTTTCAAGATCAAGGGCCAACTTGCTTGGCCATCCGAGCAGATCGAGAGCTACGCCCCTGGCCGTCAGGTCAGATTTGGAAGCTTAAACTATACTGCCGACATCTGTGGAGATTTGATCTTTGACGGATTCGAGCCCATGTCAAAAGGCCGCCCACGACGACGACAGCGTGACTTAGCTCTGCCGTCGGACGGTGTTCGGGAGATCACACCGGTGGCTACTCCGGCCCTTAATCCGGAGCAGATTGCGCCGTCTGTGGACAAGTGGATGGACCCCGCCATGGAGGCAGCACACTTAGTGGCGATAGAGCCGAATACTGACTTCACCTCTTATGAGACATGTGTTGCCGGACCTTTGGATTCGTCCCCGGCCACGGGCTCCAAACCGCCTGCGTCCGTGCCTATCGAATCTGATTGGGCACCGATCATGGAGTTTACCTCCGCGGATATTTTCCAGCACTCGCCCTTGGGCGATATGCTAGATTCTTTAAAGTATCTCTCCTGTCGAGACCTCGCTGAACTATGTCCGCCGAGGGAAGCGGACGACGAAGAAATTCGCTCCCCACCCACCACCCAGCTTAATAGCCACTATCGATTTATTTAACCGACATGCTTGATTTCGACTCCGAAGACATCGACGGTATGGACGACGATGCATGAGAGGAACAGGAACCACCGCCCATAGGGCGCTGGACAGCCACTTCATCACACGATATATATATGGTGGACACACCCAAAGAAAACAATGACGAGGAACGGGAAGAGGTAGCGAAGGATAGTTCCCTCGAGAAGGAACCAAAGCGACGGCGTGGGCGCCGCTCCAAATCCCGCCTCGGCAAAAACAGCGATAACAGCGCAAGAAAGAATAATACCCCGGTCGACTCCAAAGGAAACGACGACCACATGGACCCAGCGACAGAGCATGATGAACCAGCGGACGGCGAACATAGTACGGAGCCGCTGTCCGATCACGACGACGCCGACGGTAAAGCTAAGCAACCTGCCTCCGGAGAGAACAGTCCGGATGACGACGCACACATCATCCCGAAAAGGCACTTGGAGCAAGAGAACCTCCATAGAAGGCTTATTGCCACCGCAAGGAGTCTAAAGAAGCAGAAGCAAAGGCTTAAGGCTGCGCAAAATACACTCAACAACAGATGGAACAAAGTGCTCGACACTGAAGAAAAGTATGGTGGCAGTCGCCACACAAAGAGCTATCCAAAGCGCAAGCTACTGCCTGATCGATGACGAGGCTTTAGAGCCTATACAGCCGAAAAATAAAACGGCCGATCAGCCGGATCGACCAACCCGCCGCCGCGATAGGGCGGCTAACGATGCCGCATATAAGTCAGCACATGATTTACGTCAGGACTTGCACCAAAAAGCCGGTATGACCAGGTCCATCTATGGATCTAGGAAGCGCGCTCCGGTATAGAATAAAAACCGAACAGTACGACCGTCAGAATGCCATGACACATCCAAATACAGGGGTGCCACGCACCCCCTATGCTTCATCGATGAGGTGCTGGATCACGAATTTCCAGAGGGATTCAAACCCGTGAACATAGATGCATACGACGGAACGACAGACCCTGGGGGTCTGGATTGAGGACTTTATCCTTCATGTCCATATGGCTCGCGGAGATGATCTCCACGCCATCAAATACTTGCCCCTCAAGTTGAAAGGACCAGCTCGGCACTGGCTAAAGAGCCTCCCCGAAAACTCAACTGGAAGTTGGGAAGAGCTTGAGGACGCTTTTAGGGCTAATTTTCAAGGGACTTATGTCCGACCTCCGGATGCAGACGATTTAAGTCATATAATTCAACACCCCGGAGAGTCAGCCCGAAAGCTTTGGAACAGATTCCTCACTAAGAAGAATCAAATCGTCGACTGCCCAGACGCCGAAGCCTTAGCGGCTTTCAAACACAGTGTCTGGGACGAATGGCTCGCCAGACACCTCGGCCAGGAAAAACCAAGGACAATGGTAGCCCTAACAAGCCCTATGACCTGCTTTTGCATGGGCGACGATAGTTGGCTGGCCCGTAGCGGCACCAGCGACCCAGGCACATCCAAACTCAGGGACGGCAATGGAAAACCACGACACAATAAAAGCAAGCGTCGAAACAATGAAGAGAGCCCAGAAAACACGACGGTAAACACCGGATTCAGGGGCTCTCGACCCGGTCAGCGGAAAAAGCCATTCAACGGCAGCAGAGATGGACCGTCCAGCCTAAACAAGATTCTAGACAGATTATGTCAAATTCATGGCACCTCCGACAAACCTGCAAATCACACCAACAGAGAATGCTGGGTCTTCAAGCAGGCCGACAAGCTAAACGTCGAACACAAGGGGAGGGAGACACCAAGTGAAGACGAGGATGAGCCTCGCCAGCAAAACACTGGGGGACAGAAAAAATTCCCACCAGAGGTAAAAACAGTGAACATGGTTCACGTAACGAAGAGGAGGAGCAAACGCGTAATCTGAGACGTATGCGCCTGGGAGCCTGTTACCCCCAGGTTCAACCTTGGTCAGCCTGCCCGATCACTTTTGATCGCAGGGATCACCCGACTAGTATCCGGCACAGAGGATCGGATGCCTTGGTACTAGACCCAATAATTGATGGATACCATCTCAACCGAGTCCTTATGGACGGCGGCAGTAGTCTTAATCTGATATATCAGGACACAGTCCGCAAAATGGGGATAGACCTGACAAGAATCAGCCAAAGCAATACTACCATTAAAGTAGTAATATCAGGCTGTAACGCCCCGGATTCGACGCGCCAGGTGTCCGCCAGTTATTCGCCATCGTTGCCATGTCATGTGCTTGCGTGTTGCACTTTGCCATGTCATCATATGCATTTCATATCATGTCATCATGTGCATTTCATTTTGCATACGTGTTCGCCTCATGCATCCGAGCATTTTCCTGTTGTCCGCTTTTGCAATCCGCACTCCTATGTCTCCCGGCGCCTTTTGCCTCTCTTTCAGATAAAGGCGTGTTAAACTTTCTCGAATGGCCCAAGGTTTGCCAAGCGGCCTTGGTATAGCACCGTAGATCACAGGTCAAGTTTTCGTGCCATTTGGAGGTCGTTTATACCCAACGGTTAACCGGTAACCGCAAAAGCCTCTTTGTATTGCAGCCCAACACCCTTCCAAAGTGGCCCAAAACCCAGCAAACTCCTCTCCATGCTCTCGGTCGCTCGATCACGATCGTGGGCGAAAACCGCACCTCATTTGGACTCTCCTAGCTCCTCTACCTATAAATATGTCCTCCTCCAAATTCCGGATCAATTCGCCTCAAACCCTAAAATCATCCTCCGCCACGCCGACATGTCCGTCCGCCTGCCGGACGTCCCACACACCCAGCGCCAGCTGGCAGCGCCGCCACATCGCGCCCACGCCAAGCCAAGCCCGCCCGAGCCCATCGCTGGGCCTTGCTTGCCGGCTGGCACACTGCCGCCGCGGGCGCCTCACCCATGCGATGTATTGCTGTTGGGTGCCTTGCCATGCCATGTATTGCTCTGTGGTGAGTGGTTCAAGCTAACCAACATGCCTACTTATTGTTGTTCCTGCCATGTATGAATCTGTAATATAACTTGCCATGTTTACATGGGTGCCATCATATTTTCTGATCCTTTTTGGCTCATGGTCAGTAAAGGACTTTTGTTCTATGCAATTAGTAGATTCATGCCATGCCTTTGGTTTTCCAAGATAAGTTCCTGTAGCATGTTGTTTGATAGCTCTAAACATTGCAACCTGATGTTATTTCCTGATAAGTGTGAAACTGTTATTATTTGCAATCTTGCCATGTGTTTTTGAGCATGTTCTAGTGATTTCTGGAAATAGCTCAGTGTTCATGTTTTGTCATGCTTTACCTGTACATCATGCCCATGCCTTTTGTTATTGCGTTGAGATGCTGTAGCATGTTGTTTTGATGCTTGCAATATGCCTACTTGCTGTTTTGGACAGATTGTTGTCATGTCTTGTATTGTGTGTATGTGTTGAACCGTTGCTCCGTTTTGAGTGTGCTCTATATGAAACTTGCTTGATTTTGCATGTAGTTTCATATTACCATGTTGCATCCTTGTTTTGAGGTGTTTGCTTGATGGTTGTATGCATTTTGCATCAATGCCATGCTTATCTTGTTTTGCTCATATCTTCTAGGCCGTAACTCCGAATTAAATGAACTTTATATGTAACTTGACTAGAATTTCGTGTAGATCATCGTGGTGCATCTTAACTTGCTGTTTAAGAACTTCAACATAAGGTTTATTCAGATCTGGACCAATTTCGAAATTTGCATATGAGGACTTACCGGAGTTGTTATATGTTGTTCCCGGCCTCATTTAAACTTGCTTTGACGTGTTGCTCTTGTTTGCATCATCTCTTGCCATGAGTAGCCTCATCTAGCTTTGTCATGCATCATGCTTGTTGTGCATCATGTCTTGTTCATGTGTGGTGTGTTTACCATGTTGTGTGCTTCTTCTTGTTAGTTCCTGTTTCGTTGCGATCGTGAGGATTCGCTCGCTCACGCTTAGTTCGCTTCATCCGCTCATCTTCTTCATGGACTCGTTCTTCTTCCTTATGGGATTTCAGGCAAGATGACCGCTACCCTGGATCTCACTACTATCATTTCTATGCTAGTTGCTTCGTTCTATCGCTATGCTGCGCTACCTATTACCTGTTTATCAAGCCATCCCAAATTGCCATGTTAGCCTCTAACCTTTTGCACCCTTCCTAGCAAACCATTGTTTGGCTATGTTACCGCTTTGCTCAGCCAATCTTATAGCGTTGTTAGTTGCAGGTGAAGATGAAGTTTGTTCCTTGTTGGAACATGGAGAAGTTTGTTCCTTGTTGGAACATGGAGATGTTGTTCCTTGCTGGAACATGTTTACTTGTTGGGATATCACAATATATCTTATTTAATTAATGCATTTATATACTTGGTAAAGGGTGGAAGGCTCGGCCTTATGCCTGGTGTTTTGTTCCACTCTTGCCGCCCTAGTTTCCGTCATATCGGTATTATGTTCCCGGATTTTGCGTCCCTAACGCGGTCGGGTGATTTATGGGACCCCTTGACAGTTCGCTTTGAATAAGACTCCTCCAAAGAAGGCCCAACATTGGTTTTACCATTTGCCTCGACCTATTACCTTTTTCCCTTGGGAGTCGCGCCTCAAGGGTCATCTTCATTTTAGCCCCCGGCCAATGCTTGTCTAAGTGTTGGTCCAAACTAGAGCCCTTTGCAGCGCCACCCGGGAAACTTGAGGGCTGGTTTTAGTTGTACAGATCGCTCATCCGGTCGTGGCTCGAGACGAGATACGCTGCGCTACTATCGTGGTGTCGGCACGCGGGAGGTCTTGCTGGTCTTGTTTTATTGCTGTCGAAATGTCTTGTAGCCGGATTCCGAGACTGACCGGTCTTCCCGGGAGAAGGAATATCCTTCGTTGATCGCGAGAGCTTATCATGGGCTAAGTTGGGACACCCTGCAGGTATGAACTTTCGAGAGCCGTGCTCATGTTTATGTGGCAGATGGGAATTTGTTAATATCCGTTGTAGTAAACTTGAAGCGAACTCTTCTAAAATACACCAACTGTGTGTAACCGTGAGTTCTCTTTTCGGGATGATCGAAAGGAGAACACGGTTTCGGGTTATGTTTGACGAAGTAGGAGTTCGTGATCACTTCTTGATCATTACTAGTTGACGACTGCCTTTGTTTCTCTTCTCGCCTCATTTATGTATGTTAGCCACCATATATGCTTAGCCGCTGCTGCAACCTCACCACTTTACCCCTTCCTTTCCTATTAAGCTTTGCTAGTCTTGATACCCATGGTAATGGGATTGTTGAGTCCTCGTGGCTCACAGATTACTACAACACCAGTTGCAGGTACAGGTTTTGCGATGATCATGACGTGAGAGCGATGTTTGCTTGTATTGGAGTTCTTCTTTTGCTTCTTCTTCGATCAGGGGATAGGTTCCAGGTCGGCAGCCTGGGCTAGCAGGGTGGATGTTGTTTGAGCTTCTGTTTCTGTTTCATCCGTAGTCGGATGTTGACCTTGTATATGATGTTGATGTATTCATGTGTCATTGTATGTATTGGATGTATCCCCATCTATTATGTAATGTTGATGTAATGATATCCACCTTGCAAAAGCGTTTCAATATGCGGGTCTATCCTTGGTGGGACCTTCGAGTTCCTTTTGGATAGGGTTGCATATTGGGCGTGACAAGTTGGTATCAGAGCCTCGACCGACCTTAGGAGCCCCTTGATTGATCGTAGTAGTTTGGCCGTTGTTGAGTCTAGAAGAAAACTGTTTTCGAGTCTAGCTATATCGAGAGTAGGAATTCTTTTTACTCCTCAGCCCTTCGTCGCCTCGTAAGGAATCTTGACGAGGTGTTTTGAATTACTCCTCTTCTCCTTCAAATTTTTCTTTAGGATCACGCAGTTGGTTTTTCCGGTAGTTGTTCCTCAGCTCTTTTCATCTGGTGCATTTTCTCGTCAAGTCGATTCAACCTCTTTGTTCTCGAAAGTTCAATCCTCAGTTGTTTTCTTTTCCCACCCGCCCACCCTTTTTCCTTCTCGGAACCGGAGTCCGTAATTGAGTATCCATCCTACTCGTGCGAAGTCTTTGTTTTCTTTCCTCAATGATTTCAATCGGTGTTTTTCTCTTCAAGATATTCATCGGTTTCCCCTTCCAAGTTGTCTTTGTTTTCCCGTCCTCCCACCCTATTATTCCCGCAGTTCGAGTTTCTTCCGACCATCAATTCCACTCGTGTGGAGCCTCTTCAGTCTTTCGTAAATCATTTCAACCAGTGAATTCTCGTCTCATTTGTCATTCTTCATCCCTTTCTTTTTCCGGTGCACTCAATTCAAGTTTTTCGGTGTTGATCATATTCTTTTCCTCGGACCAAATGTTTTCCCCTTGCTCGTTCGCCTCTCGCCAGTTTATCCTTCCGGAGTGCACAAGTCATCTCAGGAGATTCGTCTGTTTTCGAATTAATTCGAGGTTGTCACCTCAGTCAAATATTTCAGTTATTCCGGTGCATCATCTACCTCTTCAACAATCCTTTCCAACGGTGTTTTCTCGTTAGTGGGCCCTAACCCACAGGTCTTTTCCCAGGATCTTACCTGACTCTTCTAATTATTCCGGAGCTATTCCCAATTCTTTTCAAGTCTGACGTAAGTATGAATTTCATCAGTCAGATGTTTTTCCAAGATCAATTTCAAATCATTTCATTGTTGGCTCAACCTCTCTGCTTTTCATTCTACCGGGGTACCTCAGTTATTTTGGTGGTGATCCTCGTCGTCATTTCAAGATTGAAGAAGAGTTTTTCCTCTAAATCTTGCCCGTTCTCTTGAAGATTCGTGGTTCTATCTTCGTGCTATCCTCTCGATTTATTCCATTTGTCAGATATTCCTTTTCTCACCTACCCGGAGTATGTCAGGAGTTGATCTCTGTCTCTTTCCACCGGAGGCCATCATTCCAGTTATCGTTCTCTATTTATCCCGGTGCTTCATTCTAGTGTTCTTTAATCAGTTCATGATCTCTTTGTTCTTTTGCATCTAAAGCCCCTCGAGCTTATTTGTTCTTCTAATTTTTCCCGGCGATTCTTCCATCAGTCATTTTCGAATTCTTACGGTGGTTCGTTCAAGATTCTTTTTCCTTCACTATCATTTTAATTCATTCGTTCTTTTCAATTCTACCGGTGGTTCATGAAGACTTTCTCAAGCTTTGCGCCATATTTCCCTTAATCATTTTCAAGAAGAATAAGTAGTTTGCAAAATCCATTGCTTGTCATCAATTTTATTCGATGAAGGATAAGCATACAATAAATCTTATTCTTATTTTATCCAAGCGAGTAATCCCTATCTTCAGAGTTTGTTCTTGGGGAATAAATTCTAGTTCCAAGTGTTTTCATCTTTTCTTTTCCGGAGTTCAAATTCCCTCGGCCATCTCGTCGGAACCTCCATCTTAATCATCGCAAGGCTTAATCTTATTCTTTCCATCCTTTATTCTATCTTATCATCATTTTGTTACCGGAGTTCTTCATGGTGGTTCTTCATGATTTATTTCATTCTTCAAGAGTTCATCAAGATTTTGTTGGTGGAATTCAAGTATCTGTCTTCTCGCCTCAAGTGTAATTAATTCTCCGTATTCTTTTGAATTGGAGTTTTGCATTTCTTCGTTCTTCTAAGTTATCCAATCATTTCCGTTTGCGGCTGGTTATCAGCTCATAATTTTGAGATGTTATCCATAAGTTCACATCAAGCATATGCTTTTCGTTGTTGATTGTCTCAACAACTCCATTTAAACCCCCATTCTAAAGGTGCTTTCAATTTCATTCGCAGCACAAGTTGATATTTTCTTCTCTGTTCTTTTCATTCAACTCTATCAATTCTTTCCGGAGGTTTTTGTGTCATGTCTTCATCAAGTATCATTCCATCCTCTCAAGTTCATGTTCTATTCTTTCCTTGTTCAGTCAGAGTGCGGCCTAAATCCTTTCAGTCTTATTCGTTTCTTTTCTCATTCTAACCACTCCGGTTAGAACGAGTGCTTTCATAGTCTATCTGATTCAGTGAGATTTCGATTCTCGCCATTCTCGCTGCTCGCTCTCTTCTTCTCGAGTGCTCTCGCTTTTTGCTTTTTCTCTTGAGTTCCTGTTTCACCTCATCCCTTTTCCCTTCCATCTGGTCCTAAGATCTCGGACGAGATCTCTTGTTAGTGGAGGAGTGTTGTAACGCCTCGGATTCGACGCGCCAGTGTCCGCCATTATTCGCCGTCGCTGCTATGTCATGTGCTTGCGTGTTGCACTTTGCCATGTCATCATCTGCATTTCATATCATGTCATCATGTGCATTTCATTTTGCATACGTGTTCGTCTCATGCATCCGAGCATTTTCCCCGTTGTCCGTTTTGCAATCCGGCACTCCTATGTCTCCCGGCGCCCCCTTTTGCCTCTCTTTCGTATGCGGGTGTTAAACTTTCTCGGAATGGCCAGAGGTTTGCCAAGCGGCCTTGGTATAGCACCGGTAGACCGCCTGTCAAGTTTCGTGCCATTTGGAGGTCGTTTGGTACTCCAACGGTTCACCGGGTAACCGCAAAAGCCTCTTTTGTATTGCAGCCCAACACCCCTTCCAAAGTGGCCCAAAACCCAGCAAACTCCTCTCCATGCTCTCGGTCGTTCGATCACGATCGTGTGGGCGAAAACCGCACCTCATTTGGACTCTCCTAGCTCCCTCTACCTATAAATATGTCCTCCCCCTCCGAAATTCCGGATCAATTCGCCCCGAAACCCTAAAAATCATCCTCCGCCACGCCGGACATGTCCGTCCGCCACGGACGTCCCACACACCGCCCAGTGGCGCGCCACGTATGCCCCACCGGCCACCGCCAAGCCCGCCCAGCCCATCATGGGCCTGCCGCCAGCTGCACAAGGCCGCACGGCGCCCCTGGCGCTGGCACATCGCCCGCCTCGCTGCTGCCAGCGCCTCGCCGGCGCCTGCCCCTGCTCTTGCCGGCGCCTCTGAAGGCCGCCTCCCTCGCCCGGCGTGCTGCGCCCGCCACCAGCAGCTGCCCTCTCCACCACCTCGTCCCGGCACCTCCGGCCAAGGCCAGCCTGGCCAAGGCCCGCCTCCGCCGGCCCGTCCCACGCCCGGCTCTCCCGAGCCTCCCGGCGCCCTCGCCGGAGCTCCCCCTCCGACCTCGCCGGACCTCACCCGCCCCGGATCCACCTCGCCGGACCCGATTCATCCCGCGTTGACTTTTCCCCGAGGTGCTAAAACTGCTAAGTCCCGAGTATTTTGCACATTATATGCCATGTTCATTGTGCCATAACTCTGCATCCGTAGCTCTGTTTCGTGCGTATAATATGTCGAATTGTTCGTCTCGATGAGTACATCATTTCATCTCATTGCATCATTTTCATTTGAGCTCATCTTGATGCCCGAAATGCTGTTAGAAGAGGGCTATGTGATGTTAGTTTCAGATTCTTATCAGAACATGCACTTTTGTCATTTTTGCCATGATTGATGTGTGCACCCTATGGACTTGAGTCCTACATGTGTTTTGTAATATGCCATTCCATCTTTACAGGGGTGTATGCCATGTATTTTTGTGATCTCTGTGGTGACTAGCACAAGCATGCAAACTAGGCTTCATGATGTTGCTGATTTCAGCCCTGTTCTGCTGATATTTTTATGCCATGTTAAGATGCTACAGAGAGGTCCATGCTTATTTTGAGATACTTCAGTAATGATGTTTTGTTCTACATGTCTTGCTCTATCTATCCATTCCATTGTTTTCAATTATGGAGTGCCATAGCTTGAGTCAATCGAGCTCTACTTTTACTATAAAATGTTTCCTGGCAGGTTGTTTACATGTTATTCAATTTTGTCAAGGTAGTTGTAGTTGATCCGTGTATGCTATGATGTTGGTCTTGCCATGTATAGCTTCTATGCCATGTCTTATTACTGTTGGGTGCCTTGCCATGCCATGTATTGCTCTGTGGTGAGTGGTTCAAGCTCACCAACATGCCTACTTATTGTTGTTCCTGCCATGTATGAATCTGTAATATAACTTGCCATGTTTACATGGGTGCCATCATATTTTCTGATCCTTTTTGGCTCATGGTCAGTAAAGGACTTTTGTTCTATGCAATTAGTATATTCATTCCATTCCTTTGTTTTCCAAGATAAGTTCCTGTAGCGTGTTGTTTGATAGCTCTAAACATTGCAACCTGATGTTATTTCCTAATAAGTCTGAAACTGTTATTATTTGCAATCTTTCCATGTGTTTTTGAGCATGTTCTAGTGATTTCTGGAAATAGCTCAGTGTTCATGTTTTGTCATGCTTTACCTGTAAATCATGCCGATGCCTTTTGTTATTGCGTTGAGATGCTGTAGCATGTTGTTTTGATGCTTGCAATATGCCTACTTGCTGTTTTGGACAGATTGTTGTCATGTCTTGTATTGTGTGTATGTGTTGAACCGTTGCTCCGTTTTGAGTGTGCTCTATATGAAACTTGCTTGATTTTGCATGTAGTTTCATATTATCATGTTGCATCCTTGTTTTGAGGTGTTTGCTTGATGGTTGTATGCATTTTGCATCAATGCCATGCTTATCTTGTTTTGCTCATATCTTCTAGGCCGAGTCTCAATTAAATGAACTTTATATGTAACTTGACTAGAATTTCGTGTAGATCATCGTGGTGCATCTTAACTTGCTGTTTAAGAACTTCAACATAAGGTTTATTCAGATCTGGACCAATTTCGAAATTTGCATATGAGGACTTACCGAATTGTTATATGTTGTTCCCGCCTCATTTAAACTTGCTTTAACGTGTTTCTCTTGTTTGCATCATCTCTTGCCATGAGTAGCCTCATCTAGCTTTGTCATGCATCATGCTTGTTGTGCATCATGTCTTGTTCATGTGTGGTGTGTTTACCATGTTGTGTGCTTCTTCTTGTTAGTTCCTGCTTGCTATGCATCGTGAGGATTCGCTCGCTCACGCTTGGTTCGGCTTCATCCGCTCATCTTCTTCATGGACTCGTTCTTCTTACTTATGGATTTCAGGCAAGATGACCGCTACCCTGGATCTCACTACTATCATTGCTATGCTAGTTGCTTCGTTTCTATCGCTATGCTGCGCTACCTATTACCTGCTTATCAAGCCATCCCAAATTGCCATGTCAGCCTCTAACCTTTTGCACCCTTCCTAGCAAACCATTGTTTGGCTATGTTACCGCTTTGCTCACCCATCTTATAGCGCTGTTAGTTGCAGGTGAAGATGAAGTTTGTTCCTTGTTGAACATGGAGAAGTTTGTTCCTTGTTGAACATGGAGATGTTGTTCCTTGTTGAACATGTTTACTTGTTGGGATATCACAATATATCTTATTTAATTAATGCATCTATATACTTGGTAAAGGGTGGAAGGCTCGGCCTTATGCCTGGTGTTTTGTTCCACTCTTGCCGCTAGTTTCCGCCATATCGGTATTATGTTCCCGGATTTTGCGCCCCTAACGCTGTCGGGTGATTTATGGGACCCCTTGACAGTTCGCTTTGAATAAGACTCCTCCAAAGAAGGCCCAACATTGGTTTTACCATTTGCCTGACCTATTACCTTTTTCCCTTGGGAGTCGCGCTCTCAAGGGTCATCTTCATTTTAGCCCCCCGGGCCAATGCTTGTCTAAGTGTTGGTCCAAACTAGAGCCCTTTGCAGCGCCACCTCGGGGAAACTTGAGGGCTGGTTTTAGTTGTACGGACTGCTCATCCGGTCGTGGCCTGAGACGAGATACGCACGGCTACTATCAGGGTGTCGGCATGCCGGGAGGTCTTGCTGGTCTTGTTTTATTGCTGTCGAAATGTCTTGTAGCCGGGATTCCGAGACTTATCGGGTCTTCCCGGGGAGAAGGAATATCCTTCGTTGATCGCGAGAGCTTATCATGGGCTTGTTGGGACACCCCGCAGGTATAAACTTTCGAGAGCCGTGCCCGCGTTATGTGGCGATGGGAATTTGTTAATATCCGTTGTAGTAAACTTGAAGCAAACTCTTCTAACATACACCAACCGTGTGTAACCGTGAGTGTCTCTTTTCGGGATGATCGAAAGGAGAACACGGTTTCTGGGTTATGTTTGACGAAGTAGGAGTTCAGGATCACTTCTTGATCATTACTAGTTGACGACTGCCTTTGTTTCTCTTCTCGCCTCATTTGCGTATGTTATCCACCATATATGCTTAGTCGCTGCTGCAACCTCACCACTTTACCCCTTCCTTTCCCATTAAGCTTTGCTAGTCTTGATACCCATGGTAATGGGATTGCTGAGTCCTCGTGGCTCACAGATTACTACAACACCAGTTGCAGGTACAGGTTTTGCGATGATCATGACCTGAGAGCGATGTTTGCTTGTATTGGAGTTCTTCTTCTGCTTCTTCTTTGATCAGGGGATAGGAAGGTCGGTAGCCTGGGCTAGCAGGGTGGATGTCGTTTGAGCTTCTGTTTCTGTTTCATCCGTAGTCGGATGTTGACCTTGTATATGATGTTTATGTATTCATGTGTCATTGTATGTATTGGATGTATCCCCATCTATTATGTAATGTTGATGTAATGATATCCACCTTGCAAAAGTGTTTCAATATGCGGGTCTATCCTTGGTGGGACCTTCGAGTTCCTTTTGGATAGGGTTGCATATTGGGCGTGACACAGGCCCAGAGGCCCACTGCACGGGCTCTCTAGTACTTGAGGTTGTCTTCGGTTCTCCTGACAACTTCCAAAGTGAAAAGTTATCCTTCAACATCGCTCCATTCCGAAGCGGCTATCAAGCACTGCTCAGAAGAACGGCCTTCGCTCATTTTAATGCAGTACTGCATTACGCTTATCTTAAGCTTAAGATGCCCGGTCCATGTGGCATCATCATAGTTAGTGGAAACACAGAGCATTCCTTACATGCGGAAGAACGTGTGGCGGCTTTAGCAGCCGAACACTGAACGGTATCTCCAACCAGAATAAATGATCGGTCGTCAAGACCGCGGACACTGCTAGACAAGTCCGACGCACCCCTAGATGTAAAAGCTTAGATAAACCTGAGATTGGGTCGAGGGATATACCCCCATATGTGGTACTAGGGGCTTCCCGCATGTAAAAAGGACTACAGTTCGCCTTGACATTATTTAGATTAAATTTTAATGGTTTATTAAGAATAACCAATTTTTCGCACGAAGACTTTCACCTTGTTTTTTCTCTTTTACAGATGATAACCGTGCTACACCCTTCCAGGATACGGCACAACAGAGACATAGACGCAGACGTGCAGCAGGGCCCCACTCAAAGGTTTCTTTTTAGATTAAGACCCTGTGTAAACCTTTTTTACTGTCTCTTGTTGTTTCATAACCTCCGGATACTCAACATAACCAAGAGGGATGCTGACGTTATTGGCATTTCGGCACGTCAGACTAATGCACGTACCTGGAAATTCAGGGCTTATTATCGAGGGCGTTACTCAGGCCAGTATACGTTGTAAATACCGAATACCTTAGGGAGTGTTCGCGTCATGAAGTTTGGCCTTATATGCATCAGTTCCGAATCATGTCTTTGGTCAATAGTTGGGTTTGCCTGCCCTGTTTTGCTACCTTACGCTCGCTTATCGCTACGGTGGCACCGAGAACTATCGCGACAGTTCCTGGTTCATCTAGACGAGCACCTTAGTAGAGAAAGCCGAAAGCTGACTATCGTGATAAAGTGCGAGACTGGTCAACCACTCGATGACCCAGCGGAATCTTCGTGATTCCTCCGCATTAACGAAGGGCCGGTTTCCTGGTCATGTATGTGCGCGCCCCGTATTCGGATGAGCGCGGAAGTACTAGGGGCTATATAGTAGCCCCACCGTCAAACTCCTATGGCTAAGTGAAAGTGTTAAAGCTATATAGTCCGATTGCCTTGTTCGCCGCGCCATCACCTCCTTAAAGGACCAAGACGTTGGATCATGTGTGAATACGCACTTTTTCGAACACCCCCGCATTATATGCGTGGGGGCTGAAGCCGACGACTGCAAACTTTCAGGATATATACATACATAAACGGCCGCACAGGAGGCATCATAATACTTTCAGGCAAAAGTATAAACATAGCCTTTATAATGCAAATAGCATTGTTTTTACAATCGAGATACATGTCACTCGAACATGATACTCTTTGAGCATTGAGCCTCTATTAAACGAGCACCTTCTAGGACTTCTTCAAAATAGTGCTCGACCGAGACCTGGCCTACGGTCGGATCCTGGGTTGCAATAGCGGTGGCCTCCATCCCTGCCCAGTATGTCTTAACATGGGCAAGAGCCATCCACAGACCTCTATGCATGCCGACCTCTTTACAAATACCGATATGCGGCACAACACCAAGGAATCGCAGCACTAAACCAAAATAACTATTCGCCTTGGTCCTTCCCGCCAAAGATGATCCATTTACGCACCTCATGGCAAGTCCCACAATCTATGGAGTTCAGCCCACTCAGCCATTTGTTCATTTAACAAAGCAGCGGACGATTGGAGCAATCAATTGCACTGTAACAACTTCTCCACTTCGTGATCTTTTTATATTTGAAAACTCAACAGATCAAGAACACTCGCTGCCAAGTCCAAGCACGCCTCATAGACTCCATAACTTATCCAGAGGGGCATACTTGATCTCCAAACTTCGTCCGAATAAAAGGGCATCCAAGCCGTGATATTTCCGGCTTGACGAAGCTCCTTCTTCGTCGCTCTGATTTTAGAGCGGGTTTCCATGGCTGCTATCACGGCTTTTCAGGTCCGCCGCTTGGCTTTCTTTCTTTTCAAGAAGATCATACCGTCGGGCGGCATCCTTCACTCAACAGCCATCTTGGCTATTTTATCTTCGCCCGGCGATGAGCAGCTTGTTTGGTTTTAACTTTCGCCGCTTTAGGGCGGCTACATCGCTCGCCGGCTTGTTCCTTGGCTCAGCAAGATCCGCCTAAAGGGTCTCCACGGCGGTAGCTCCATTTGCAAATACAAGATATTACAAATACTAGCATCATGCTCCTCTTAATATCTGTTGACCACCGGAGAATACATACCATGTGCCTCGCTGCCGCTTGTTTACAAGCACGATGTCGGCATCTCGCTGCATCAAGTTGCCGCCATTTCAGCAAACTCACCGTCCAGCCAGCCACCGACCTCAAATTACCGCACATGAAGGCAGCATGATCATTACTCGACTATGATCCTCGGTTTGTCGCTTTTGGACAGCAACCGTAGTCTCAAGGGCTACTATTCGATAGGGCACACCTAGCGTAGCGGTACCGCCAAAAAATATATATTACTTTGCATACCTCAAAGCCTCTTAGCAGTGCTCATAAAAGCTTCATGCAACCCACTTGGCAGATGAAATCCTCTCAACCACCGCATCTATTAAAGCACGATGCGCCTCGAGATAGCCGCTGCTCTGCAACACCCATCGCTGTGTCCGTTGTGCACTAAACAGTCCCGGACTCTTTCGTTGTTTCCTTAGGAGCCGAATACTGAGACTTCGTGGTCAAGGGTTACCTTTTGGCCTTGGTGGATCAGGAGAAATCCTCCGTGATTTACACCTCGTGGTCGCTCGCCTCATGAGACGGGAAGACAAGGAGGTGTTTCGCCTCCATCATCTCCTAAGAAGATCCCCAAAGACTAACTCACGAGAAGGGCTACGATCTGAGCTACAAGACATATGTCTCGGTTATTGTCTTCAGAGATGAAGCAGGATATATTTACCAAAAATACTCTTGTTCACTTACAGCTCGGTGGAGGGCTGATCTCTTGGCACCAGGCGGTAAGGATGCCCTCCGGCAGGGCCTCCTCATGGAAGGTTTTTCCCTCGCTTGAAACCCTCGCTTCCAAGTCTTCAGAGGCGGTCCTTTTCTTCCTTGGGGAGAGGGAATTTTAGATTCTTCTCCCCGGTTATCCTCCTTCGCGGACACACTAATTCGCCCGGTCTGGATGAGTAATGCGTGAAGCCCGCTTTCGGCTTATTTATTCCTCCCTTTATCTTCCTCTGATGGCACTTGATAAGGTGCACGCTCGAGCATCCTAGCTAGTACAGGATCTAGTGAGCCTTCGGGAAGGGGGCCGAACACCTGATCATCTTCGCCTTTTTTACCCAGTCCTGGTCAAAGGGCGATTTTTCAGAATGATGTTAGAACAAATGAAAAGATAGCATGTACGGTCGCAGAATTACTTACGTGGGTATCTGGACGATTGCAGGTTAGACCCGCATCTTCGGTGGTGTCTGGACACTTTATTCATGATCCGAAGAACAATCCATACATCCCTTCGAGCGTCACGCTGAAGAATTGTGAATAGTTTGCGGTCCTTCCAGGTTGAACTCCCACATACGGAGAGGTCGACGCTGACATGGCATGACCCGATTTAACTAGCATGACTTATGCTATTTGACAAGGCCGACATCTCTCTTGAGGAGATCTCGATGCGACTCGCAATGTCGGCATCGCCATTAATCGCCCCAGCCCAGCCCCTTGTTGACCCATGACGCCAGCTTGTATGGGGGCCCGAATGTATAGGGGAACAGCTGCCCACTTAGTACTTTCCGGAGCTGTGATGTAAAACCACTCCCGCTGCCATAAGTCGGACATCTCCGGAAGGAACCCCGTGGCTATGGAGCATCGGGCGCTTTTGCTTATTATGGCACCTCCAAGATTCTCATGGTCGCCCATCGATCATCTTCGCTTCACATTGAAGGTCTTGAGCCATAAGTCAAGTGTGGGTGATGCGAGGAAGGCCTCACACACGACGATGAACGATTTAGATGTGAAGGATGGAACCGGAGCCGATCATGGAAATCAAGCCCATAATAGAACATAAGCCCTCTAACAAAGGGATCAAGACTAAAGCCTAGCCCTCGGAGGAAGTGGGAAACAAATACGACACTCTAGTTGGGTTCGGGAGTGGGGATGACCTGCCCTTGAGCAGCTAGCCTATGCGAGATTTCGCGGTCGACACCGGGCTTCTTTAGCTTTTGATGTCCTCCTCTCAGGATGAGGAGACCATCCGCCGCCTTGAAGGTTGGATCCGGACATGATTGAAGGTCCAAAGCGCTTAGCCTGAGCCTTGGGTGTTGGAACTCGAGGTGGGGGTAGGGAAGGATCGAGCGTGAGAAGAAAAGGACAGGCCTTGGCCCCTTTATAAAGAGGGTGAATATCAAGCTTCCTCCAAGGGCCGCTTGGAACTTGCCTAAAATCGAGGAGTCATACCAGCAGGCGATTGGGTTACCCATACCCGTATTGATGAGAATCCCATGATAAGGGGAACACGATCTCTGGTTCGACAAGACGTGCCAATAAAACCGCCTCGCAACACGTGCAATGGCAGGCTGGGAAAAATGGTTCGTAATGACCAAACCACGGCAGGACGTCACGTTATGAAAGGTTGTCAGCAGATTAGATTTGTGGAAGTATTATACTCTGTACGGTGGTATGTGAAATTTTTTTTGTAGAGCCGGACACTATCCTTGTGTTCAAAATCTTCTATGGAGTATCCAGAGGAAGAACCTGCCTTGCAATGCCGAAGACAATCTATGCACTGGACTCATCGTCATTGAAGCCTGGTTCAGGAGTTACTGAGGGAGTCCTCGATTAGGGGGTCCTCGAACAGCCGGACTATATGCTTTGGCCGGACTATTGGACTATGAAGATACAAGATTGAAGACTTCGTCCCGTGTCCGGATGGGACTATCTCATGCTGAAGGCAAGCTTGGAAATTGGATATGTAGATCTCCTCCTTGTAACCGACTGTAACCCTAGCCCCTCCTCGTGTCTATATAAACCGGAGGGTTTAGTCCGTAGGACAAGAACAATCGTAATCATAGGCTAGCTTCTAGGGTTTAGCCTCTACGATCTCATGGTAGATCAACTCTTGTAATACTCAGATCATCAAGATCAATCAAGCAAGAAGTAGGGTTTTACCTCCATTGTGAGGGCCCGAACCAGGGTAAACATTGTGTCCCCCGCCTCCTGTTACCATCCGCCTTAGACGCACAGTTCGGGACCCCCTACCCGAGATCCGCCGGTTTTGACACTGATAGTGGGCGGTAGCGGGACGGACGTGTGGCGCCGGAGTAGCCATCTTGGCAACCGCGTATCATTAATGTGGGCGGCAGACAGAAGGACGGGCGACACTTGTGACGTTTGAAGGCGGAGCAATCACCTGCATCGGGAAGCGGGGCGGGCGACGCTGACCGTTTCGGGCGGAAATCGCGCGCGGGCGAGGGAGCTGGTCCTGGTGGGCCCGGGCAGTCAGACTCATGCTTGGCAGTGGGTCGGTCCTGCAGCCAGACATGCTGGCTGGCCAGCGAGCACGCCGAGCTGAGCAACGACAATCAGACAATGGACGTAGCTTCCGACCAGGAGCCGGCGCCACTGTCCAAGATGGTTCATGCTGTGTTCACCAGAGAGCAGGTGTGGCCGCACTTCGACACCCTAATGGCGGAAGAGCTACCAGCGTAGGAGGACCTGTGCTGCAACCTCCGTCTCATCAACGAGCACCGTGAACAAGTTTAACGACAATGCCGCCCCGACATGTGGCCCTATGATCCTTGCTTCCCTAATGAGCAGCGGGCGCAGATGCACCATCCGTAGGGGCCCGTGATGCCCTCTTCGCCCTTCGAGTTGTTGCGCCGCCATGGCGCCCGCCTGGTTCGCTGTCAACATGGTCAACAGACATGAGGAATAAGGAGATGACTTTACTTGGAGAGGATGACAGTGGGGACCCACCAGGGCCATAGCCGCACGTCCGCAAGTGCCTCCTTAATATATACTACAACTATACTTTTTTTTGCTTCCTGCTAGTTTCTTGACATCACGGTCCCACACCATTGTCAACATATATAGTCAATAAACGAGAGAATTGAGAAAGCAGCGGCCGACAGCTGGGACCAAGCAGCTCGAGCAGTATTTGTGTTTTTGAGGTGTGAGCACTGCATAGTTTTTCTTGAGCGATGTTTTCATTTTTTTTAGACAAGAGCGATGTTTTCGTTGTTGTTCAGAGGAGAGCAGTGTATTAACTGGGCGGGCTGTGGCCCATTTAGCCCAGGTCCGATATCTAGCCCAGATATTATTTTCTTTAAGATGAAAATGGCTAACCCAACTATACTTTTTTTGAGGAATACCCAGGCAAGGTGTCGGTGCACAAAACTAGGGGCACATTTTTGTACCCCTTTACCTGCATCGGGCAATGTGAGCCGCTACCACACCACACCAAGTAGAGCGAGGTAGGTGAGCCAAGGTAAGACCGAAGCCCAAGATGGCCAGAGCAACGCCAAGGCCAAGGCCACAAAGAGCAAAGGGACGAAGCAGGTTCCCCCGGTAGGAGACCCTTGCCAGGGGCAGCCTCGGCAGCCCCAGCAAAACCCTTGTCGGGCCAGCTCACCCCACCAACAGAGTGAGCCACCCTTGAGCCCACGATCCCCAACACCGTCATCCACGTGGCTCCAGGGCTCGAGAAGGCACCTCCGAGGTGGCATGCAGATATTTGTGAAGACATATCCAAGAATAGACGAGGATTAGAAGATGACGACTTCGCAAGACCCTTTGCTGGGACGCGACGGCGTTACTGCAAGACCTTTGTCGGGGACGACGGGCGTACGATAAGACTTCGCCGGCCACCCAGAAGGCCATTACTAAGGGTGCTAGCGGGCCATCGCTAGGCCCCGCCGCACTAAGCTTCCACCGCCATTCAAGATACAACCGCCAGCCCAACCAACTGGCAGGCACCTGCGTATGCACATGCAGCCCCTGTGCCAACTCATCAAGCGCCACAGAAGCGGCATGCAGATCCTCAAGATGGTTCCACCACCATGCCACCTCAGCTGCCGCCTGCCTACATGGTGCCGCATTTATGACCGCCTGTATGCCGTGTCGGCTAAGGAAGAGTGGCGACGGACGGACGGGCCTCGCTCTATCCATGATAAAGCACAGGGACACTCGCGATGCATTAAATGCATTTTGTCCTATAATACGGGATAACCTCGCAACACTGGTTTTCCACCTCCTGTGTGCCACTGTGGCAACCCCTTTTTCTATAAAAGGAGGCCCAAGGCAACGAGGGGGGGATTCAGCTTTTTGGAGCTCGTTACACCCCGTAGCTAGTTCAAGAACTCAGAATACATCCACCAAAGTAGGACTAGGTTTTACGATCCTCGCGTCTGAACTCGATAAACGAACCACGTGTTCTCCGTTAGATCTGCTCTTCTTCAACCCCGCTACCAAGAACCGCAGTAGGGATTCTTGTGATCCCATAGGTGTCATTTTCCACCGACATCTTTTGCGCGCCAGGTAGGGGACGCGCAATTGTGAGAATCGGTTTTAGCAGTTAAGTGAGAGTTTCTTCATTGCAATGGCTCTAAGAGAAGCAGGAGAGGGGGTCGAAAGATCGACGCTGGCGCGACTACAAGCAGAAGCTAAGTCACACCGAACCCTGACTAATATTTTTCCTTTTTATATGAGGTTATTTCCCTCGGAGATGTCGTGCCTTTGTATGGAAAACCTGCACGCCAGGGGGCTCTCCCGCTATCGGCAACGCCCTTGCCCTATTTCGAGTCTGCTCAACAGCTCAAGCGGCTGCGTCGAGAGCGGCAGGGTAGCCTTCCGCCATTGACAATGCTCTCGATTCTGATTCGAGTCAAGCTCGACAGTTCGAGCGGCCGCATTAAGAACGGTAAGGTGGCTCGCTCGGCAGCACGCATACCCAGCATGCCAATGGGGATCCGTCCCCAGGACGCCGCCTTGGCTTCCGCGCCGACGAGCTTGCCCAGTTGGCGTAGGGTGCATATACAAGGGAAATTGAACAGGGAAATAACATGCATAGTACTGAAAGTGCTGCAGAGTTATGTTACATCAAATTGTTGCCGCGGTTCTAACTCGAGAAAGCAATTGTCTTGGTTCTGAACCTGCAGCGACTATAAGGAACGGGATGCCTAATCCCGGCGCTGGCCCTCCACCCTCAGGATTCCGCCGACACGGCTGATGATGGGCTTGATCCGCTCCCTGAGCGGCGCGAGGTCGACACCCTCCGGCAAGCTCTCCAGCGCGGCGTCAAAGTCGAGGTCGGGGTACCAGTGCGCTACCTTGGTCATGGCGCCCTGACAAAGCATCCGGGACTCCTCGGCCAGTGAGGCCTCCTGGTTGGCGTGGAGCCGCTCCAGAGCACGGACGACCTTCTCAAAGAACAAGGTCAGCTGCATTGGCGCCACGCCCCGCTCCGGGACATACCTCACGTCCGGCATCCCCATGATGGCAAGCTGCGTGGCGGCCTGGTTGGCGACGGTGGCAAGGCGTTCAAGCCAACGGTTCTCGCCCGCCACATGATCGGGCGGTTGAGGCCCCTGCTTCTCCAAGAATCGCTTCTCACCCTCCAGCGCCTTGGACAGGGTTTCCTCTCGATTCTTGGCCTCCTCCAGCGCCTCCTCGAGACCCTTCAGCTTCACTTGAGATCTCCGATGGAGTTGTTGGCCTCGGCAAGCTCCCCAGCCTTGCTGATGGCCGCGCCCTGTGCCTCCGTCAGAGCATTGTTAAGCGTGTCCATCTCCTAGGACAACTTCAGCGCATGCTCCTTAAGCCCGTCGCGCTCCTCCTCCAGCTCCATCACCTTGCCGGCGTGAACCTGGGCCTGGGCATTGAGTGCCTCCTTGTGCCTCTGCTCCAGCTCACTGGTCCGCTGCAGGACAAGCCTCTCCTCCTCGGCAACTTTGCCATGAAGTGTGGCGGCGAGCTTCTCCTCGCGTGCGGCAAGGTCCTCCTCCTGGGAGTTCAGCACGGCCTTGGGCTGGGTCCGAACGGCCTTGGCGGCCTCGGCCGAGTTCTTTGCCGCCCCCTGAGCTTTCTCGACGTTGGCAAGCTTGTCGCGCTTGGCCTGCTCATCCTGAGCTGCCTTGAGCTCCTTGTGGGCCTCGCGAAACCAGTCCCGCGCCTCGGCGACGCGCTCCTGGAGGTCCGCCTCCTCCTTCTCCACCACCGCCATCCTGGACTTAACCTTGTCCAGGCAGGTGCGGTGGAGCGCCTGGAGCTTCCGGAAGCTGGCGCCCATGTTATGGAGGAGCCGCTCTTCCTGCGAACCGCCGCCGCCAACGATTGGCTAGTCGGCGACTTTGAGCCCAGCGGTGGCAAGCACCTCGTCGTCGAACACCTCTCCTCAATAGGTGTCCTGGTGCTCGACGCACCTAGAAGGTGGATGAACAAGTCATCGCTCACCCTCAGGTACTTGCCGAAGCCGGAAGCAGCAAAGGAGGAAGGCCGGTCACCAGCCTCCTCCTCCGTCTACCCGGCAAGCCCCTTGCCGGCCTCCTCAGCGGCAGCCTTTTCGGTCTCCCCGGTAGGCCCTTTGCCGGCCTCCTCAGCGGCAGCCTTGTCGGCCTCCCCGGTAGATCCCTCGGCGGCGTCCTCGGCAGCGTCCTTGGCAGCCTCCTCGGCGGCGACCTTCTCGGCGTCCGCCTTGGCGGCCTTGGCGACGCCCTCGATGACGGCGTCCATGTCCTCTGGGTCCACCAAGGAGGAATCTGGGCGCCGAAGACGGGGGTGAGGCAAAGCCAAGACCAAGAACCGGAAAGAAGAAGAAGCAGGGACAAACGGCGATTGACTTACCGGTGCCAGCAACCGGCTGGGAAACAGAAGTCCCCTCCCCGCCAACATTTGGCGTCGAGGCAAAGCCACCGGCACCCAAGTTCTCTTCCTCCTCCTCCATGTGTGTGGGCTCGGTGCTTGCCGCCCTCGCTGGGGACGTCCCTCGGGGCGGCATGGTCGATGGGGGCGGCGTGTTGGTAGTACCCCCTGTGGATCCCCCTGCTGCTGCTCCCCTCCTGCATACCTGGCAAGGTCAGCACCAAAGTGTCGCGCCCCTGACACATGTCAAAGAGAGAAGAATGATGAACTTACACTAGGGCCTTTGCCGGGGGCTGCTGTCCGGGCTGCTCAATACCACCAAGGGCACCCTCGAAGTACTAGCCGGGGGCTGGCCACCCGCCGAGACCTTGGCCCTTTTTGCTCTCTGGGCCAGCATCTCCGCGTCCCTGCAAAGACGAAGACAAGTCAAGATAAGCAACGCAGGTTGGGGAGGCAGAGATAACGGAGAGGAACCGAATGCTTACTCATCGTCTTCCTCCTCCTCTGCTGTCTTCCTCTTCTTCCTCGGACTGAAGGATCCATAATCAAAGGTGATCCCCGCGCCGACGTTCGCCGGAGGAGGGGAGGGAGGCGGCGTCTGGGCACGCTTGGATGGAGAAGGAGCGACCTTCTTCTTCTTCACCGCGACCTTCGCCGGCTTATTCGCCGCCAAGAGCCCCTCGTGGTGGGGCCGACCCTCAAGGTCAGCTGCGGGCTTGCGCAGCCTCTGCTGGGCTGAACTGCTCACCGGAATCGCCCGCCACAGGACTTGCCCCCTCCCCGCAGGTGGCGTCGGGTCTGCGGTCTCGTCCTCCTCCGACGACGACTCGCCGGTCACATCTCAACTGTGGAGCCTCGGTGCACGGCCGCTGGCTCCCGGCTACCGCCCACCGGCGAAGCTCCTCCTCCTCCTCCTCGCCGCGCCTTGTCCTCCACGCCGCCGTTGTCGGCCTTGCCTCGGTGAGCTGTGCCTCCCTCGACCTGGTGGCGATGTAGTCCAGCTCCGCCGGTGGTGTCCATGACAATCGCCGCTGGGCGTCGGTGTTGACGCACTCCCTCGTGCAGGTGTCAAAGAACTGCTGCACTTCGCGCCCTTCGCTCCTCCCAGCTCGGTCGGGCCATGCGCATTGCAGTCCGCATCATAGCAATGATATCGACCGACGCGAAGTTATTACACAACGGACCACCCGCTGGCAGCTTGAACAACGGCCCTTGAGGACTTTTGCGGCATTCGCAGGGCCCTCGCAACCTTGCCGGTCCGCTGACCTCGCCACACGCCCACGCTAAGCGGGAAGAGCTACCGCAGAAATGGGCGTGCGGCATCACCGTAAAGTTGTTGTCAAGGCCGGGGCGGAGTCGCATGATGTCAGCGGGGTTCGTGAAGAGCGAGGCTGGCCTGCCCTTGTTATGCAACGGAGCAATCTGGCGGCGGATGAAGTCCGCCCCGATCATTTCAAGGGTGCGCCCAGCCTGGGTAAGCCGGAGAATCCTGGTGGAGGCAACCGTGAGCTTTCCGTCGGCGGCATCAATGTCACTCCAATCGCTGATGCGAACCACCGGCCCCGCAATTCCTCCTTATCTTCAATCCAGCACCACCGGCCCCGCCATTCCTCCCACCTCTCCTTCATGGTGCCGTCTGGGTACGCCCTCTTGGATCTTGGGATCCAGGTGACGCAACCAGAGATGGCACCCCCCGTCTGGATCCGAGGGAAGAAATAGTGGCGGAAGAGCGCCATGCTAGGGTGCACCCCGACAAAGCTTTCGCAAAGGTGCGCGAAAAGGGCCATGCACGCCACCGCATTCGGAGTAAAATCAAAGAGACGTAAGCCGAAGGTGTGCATGATGTCGCTGAAGAAATCAGAGAAGGGAGGGCAGAGCCCGCAAGGGAAGTAATCGACGAAGAAGGGGTACCGATTTGGGGCAGGCTCGGCGCAGCGGCGGGATGACGCCAGCGGGCGGATGCCCGAATCCCCGCCTTCGCTCCCCACAGGGCTTGAAGGAGTCCCAAGCTCAACACGCCGACCGTCCGAGGGAAGAAGAAGCGGACTGCGCGTTGCCGCTTCTCGACAAACAGGCTCTCCAATGCTCCATAGCCCCGGCATCCTTGGCCACCCCCTTGCCCTTGGTGGATTTTGGCGCCATGGTGGCTGAAGGAGGAGGGAGGAGCGGAGGGCAACGGAAGCGCAACGGCGGTGAGCGGAAATGAAGCTTGGAGAAGAGGAGGGAGACATGCGGAGGTTTCCGAGATTGGGGTTGCGCGAAGGGTAAAAGGAACAGTGCCCCACAGTTATCCCTTTTTATGGGGAAGCCGCGGCTCGCGCCGCCCATTTACTGTGATGTGACGCATGCATGTGAAAACCGCCCCACGCATGCCACCCACGTCACGCACGCCCCTCCACTCCGTGCAGCTGCTGGTCGCTTGAAGCACAGGCATGAAAATCTTACCATGTAAAACTGCCCGCTTGCTCAGCGCGATCGTCTGGCCTGACCCAACAAGTGTCGCGCTTATGTGTGGCCCAGGCCGGGCTCCTGCTGTGTACAAAACTAGGGCACATTTTTGTACCCCTTTACCTGCACGGGTAGTCGAGCCGCTACCACACCGCACCAAGCAGAGCGAGGAGGTGAGCCAAGGTAAGACCGGCCCAAGATGGCTGTGAGTAACGCCAAGGCGAAGGACACAAAGAGCAAAGGGACGAAGTAGGTTCCCCTGGCAGGAGACCCTTCCCGGGGGCAGCCTCGGCAGCCCCGGCAAGACCTTTGCCGGGGCAGCTCGCCCCACACCAACGGAGTGAGCCACCTTGAGCCCACGATCCCCAACGCCATCATCCACGTGGAGCCAGGGTTCGGGAAGGCACCTCCAAGGTGGCATGCAAATCTTTGTGAAGACATATCCAAGAATAGACGAGGATTAGAAGATGACGACCCCCAGCAAGACCCTTGCCGGGGACGACGGCGTGCCACGACAAGATCATCGTCGGGCCACCCGGCAAGGCCATTACCAAGGGTGCTAGCGGGGCCACCGCTAGGCCCGCCGGTGACCAAGCTTCCATCGCTGTCAGATCACCTGCCAGCCCAACTAGTCAAGGCACCTGCATGGAGACATGCAGCTCCCAGGCCAACTCATCAAGCACCTGCATGGCGGCATGCAGATCCTCGAGATGGCTCCACCACCATGCCACCTCAGCTGCCGGCCTGCCTACATGGTGCCACATGCATCACTGGCCAGGGCGCGTGTTGAAGCAAGGAAGAGCGGCGACGGACCGGACGGGCCTCGCCCCCGTCCCCGATAAAGCACAGGGACACCTGTGCGATGCATTAAATGCATTTTGTTCTGTAATATGAAGGATAACCTCGCAACACTATTGCCTTTCCACCTCCTGTGTGCCACTGTGGCAACCCCTTTTTCTATAAAAGGAGGCCCAAGGAAACGAGGGGAGGATTCGGCTTTTTGGAGCTCGTTACACCCAATAGCTAGTTCAAGAACTCAGAATACATCCACCAAAGCAGGACTAGGGTTTTACGCATCCTTGCGGCCCGAACCTGGATAAACGAACCGCGTGCTCTCTGTTAGATCCGCTCTTCTCTCAACCCCGCGCCCCGCAACCGCAGTAGGGATTCTTGTGATCCAATAGGTGTCATTTTCCACCGACACAAGGTCAACTTGTTATTCTCCGCCCCGCTAGGCTGCAAATCTTTCCCAAGAGGGATGCATTAGGCTTAACAAGAAAATGGGCTTTAAGAAATAATAAATGGGATGTAATTATAAAAACTGGGTTGTAACTATAAAAAAATGCAGCAAACACGTTATTAGTTTATAAAATATTATTTTTGGATTTTGAAAATTTTAATTTCATTAATTGTTGCACGCATAATGTTTCGTTGGATTTTTACGTAAGACAAATTTATATTGAAATTGTATTTAATCTGACTAGAAATATAGGGATGAAAATATTTTGGATCCCATCAAAATGTGAGAAATTTTATTGAATTCTGTTTTGAACGGTTGGTTGAAATTATTAATCGTTGTCCTAGCTAGAAAATGGAATGTACTTTTAACAAACTATAAATGGGCTGTAGTAAATTCCATTAGAATTCAAAAATAGGCTGTATATTCTTACAAATCTCAAATGGGCTATAAGTTCTCTGCCACACACTTGTGGGCCTACTAAGTTGACGCTTCCCCTCAAAAACAAATTGACGCATATGCAAGGCTTTATCAACTTATAGTCAACACACGGTTCTAGCAACAGTGGCCGTTGGATGTCCATCCAACGAATGTCGGGCTTCTTCTTCAATCTTGGATACTGTAGCTTCACCTGCCCAAAAAATGATTCCTCCCCCTGACATCTAGGACGCACCGTTTCGGAGGCTGGCCTGTGGGGCTACTAAGTTGACGCGTACCAAGGGCTTTGTCAACTTAGTCAATATAAACGATTCTATCTGCAGTGACCGTACGATGTCCATCGAACGACCGTCGTGCTTCTTCAACCTCTGGTCTTCTTGCTCTAGCCTCCCAAACCAGCACCGGTCGTGCCGCCTGCTCCTGCCTCCCGTGGCTGGTTGTGCTGCCACAAGGACCTCACAGCCCCTACTACTCCCACCGCTGGCCAGGCCCTGCGGCAACGACAGCCTCACACCACAACCGAACCAGTGAACCCTCGTACTCCTCTCTGCGTGGGCATCCACTGCCACTTCTTCCCCGGCTCCGCGTCATTCCCTTCCTAGGCCTTGCCGTCGTCCACCACCTTGGTGCTCTCGGCACGGCATGGTCAATGTGGTCAACGAACGGCTTCCATCGAAACAGTACTGTACGTGGAGAGGCTGGCGGCTGGGTCCACGGCCGTAGCAAGGAAGTGCCTCCTTATTACGTTGAAAATAATGATTCCTCCACCTGACAGCAGGGACCCACCAGACGGGCCATCGTATTTTGCGAAAATAAAACGTTTCCCCCTGACTGCTAGGACCCACCAGCTACATCTTTGCACGCAAGGAAGTGCGTCCATATTACGGGCAAAAAGAATGATTCGCCCCCTAACTGCTGGGACCCACTAGCTCGATCTTCGCACGCAAGGAAGTGCCTGACAGTCGGGACCCACCTGGTCGAAGCGTACATAGCGTTGTCATTCTGGTGGTGAATATGTACGTACATACGATCGGTCTGTCTGCAGGCTGCATCGATGAACCGTGGCCATGTAAGGAAGGGCACGTGTCGTAGTAGACGCGTGCACTTGTCGTAGTAGAGGAGCACATGTAGCATGTACACGTATATACAACGGCCAGGGTGCAAGAAATTAAATACGGACACGTACGTACATACGGGCAGGGTCTTGAACGCCTACTCATGCATACGTACGGCCAGGGCTTGTGTACATGGCTGGGTCAGAACGGAGAAACTGCATCGTCATCATGTTCTTGGGGAGGCAACAGAATGCGTCGTGTTCATCGAGAGGCAATGTAACGCGTGCTGTTCATCAGGAGCCAACCGGCTTGGACGGAACAACCGATGGAAACAAGGCCTGGCGTACCGTAGAACAGAGGAAAGGGCCTTGTGTTCGACCGGCCACGGTCGAAACGGGATCCTATTCATCGGGAGGGCTCTGGCGTACCGCAAAACGGTCGAAACGGGGTCCTGTTGATCGGGAGGGGTGTGGCGTGCCGCAAAACGGAGGAAAGGACTTGTGTTGGAGCGCTACGGTCGAAACGGGGGTCCTGTTCATCGGGAGGGGTGTGGCATACCGCAAAACGGGACTCCACGGGATACTGTTCATCTCCACCATCGACCTCCTCCAGCCTCCACGGGCTACTATTAATCCACCGTCGACCTCCTCCAACCTCCACCTGCGACTGTTCATCCACATGCTCCTGTTCATCCAGCCTCCACCGCACGCTCCTCCACCGGCTACTGTTCAACCGGCCCTCTCCACGGGGTCTTGTTCAACCACCCTTCACGGGCTACTATTCATCCAGCCCTCCACGGTCTACTGTTCATCCAGCCCTCGACCGGCTACTGTTCATCCAGCCCTCCACCGGCTACTGTTCATCGAGCCCTCCATGGGGTCCTGTTCATCCACCGGCTCTATCGATCGGGGTCCTGTTCATCAAGCGGCAAAAGCCTCTACTACCACGGGTTCCTGTTCATCCAACCCCCACCGGAACTGTTCATCCAAAGCCCCTCAACAACGCTCCCGTTTCATCAAGGGAAGGAGGCAGCAGTGTTCAATCGGCTTTAGTTAGCAGCAGTAGCGAAGAAATCACTTGGGTTCAGTTAACAGGCAAGGGATCGATCGCTGGGGTTCAGTAACGTAGCCAGTGCAATCGCTCGGGTTAAGTTAGAGCCCAAGGCCTCGCACACACGCGCGTATGTACGTATGTACGAGAGAAACGTGCATCACTCGGCCCTGACCACCCACCGTAACCGGGAACTCCCCCGGTATTTTCCTCGCCCTCGCTTCTACCATGATTTTTTCCGTCACGGAAGGCCCAAAGAATGTCATGCAGCTGCGTCTCCGGCCCGCCCAGGATGAAAAGCCCATTTTCTGTCATGATTTTTTGTCATAGAAGTAGGAGCCCACCACATCTATGATGATACCAGGTTTTGTCACAATTATCGTCATAGAAGTGTCATAAGTATGACAGAAAAAATATTTGTTCGGCCCAAAATGTCACGGATGTGTCTTTTTGTTGTAGTGAACGTCCCCCCAGCTCTGTCTAAATCAACAAGGCATGTTGGGAAAAAAAGTGGTTGTCTAGAGCATGCACCATTCCGATCATTTTGTGCAGTTCCA
This sequence comes from Aegilops longissima, assembly GCA_021605205.1. NCBI lineage: Eukaryota > Viridiplantae > Streptophyta > Magnoliopsida > Poales > Poaceae > Aegilops > Aegilops longissima. The sequence goes on along the minus strand of CM038678.1, from coordinate 374,892,070 downwards.
CTAAAATAGAGCTGAGCGTCCCTGTTCCAAAGATATTAGGTGTGATTACGATAATAGAGGACTGCTGATGAAACAATAAACACAGAAATAGAAGTCGGTCACCTTTTCAGTCTCTCTTAAGACTAACTAGTTGGAGAAGATTAAGCAAATAGTTGGAGAAGATTAGGCTCGGAGTTGGATGAGGATGATAGAGCAAAACCAATCTCCCTTTGTGCAGTCGCACTGAAATGTAGAGAGGTTACCCATGTGACATTTTAGTACAACTGCACAAAACACTCTTAAGAAAAAAGTGATTTGTGTAGTTCACCAAAAGGTCGCAATAGCAACGAGGTGAAATGGATAGCCCTGTTTGCAAAAAAGAGGTAGAAAGGAAACAATTACTAGCCAATAACAGTTGATGACACATACAACGACAAAAAAGAAGCATATTCCTTGTCCTAAGGGAAGATAACAACAAGGTTGTGTTTTTCTAAAACGGTGTGAGGACGAGATTGCAATATGGAAAGTACGCTGGACGAGCTAAGTTTTGGGCAAAGAACTATGGAAGATCCACATGCAGCGACGTGGGAAGACGGGCAGTGGAGCAAGGCCGGAGGGGATACTTGGGGGTCGTCGGGATGTAACTAGGTGAGCGGCGGCGGGCGGGGTCTGCCCATATTGCGGCAGCGAGCAGGTGGCGTAGGCCCTACCGCGCCGGAGCTTGGTCAGAGAGAACAACGGGTACCACAGATCGGGACGTGCTGCCTCGGCGTCGTCGAACGGAGAAACGATGCACATCCTCCCTTTCCGCCGGCGGATGGGATGCGGCAGGATCAGTGACCAACGGTGGGAGAAAGAGAGGCCGCCGCCGCCTTGTGTGAGATACTCTAAAGAGATACAAACCCAGGCAGGCAGGCTCCATTGTATATAGTGGAGCGGACTACCTTTTTCTCCACAGAAATCGTTTTATATTCTGTGTACATGCCATTGAGCGATATAACTTTATTTAAAAATAAAGCGCCAATTGATCAAGTCAAACTTTGTTTCGTGCACGTGTGGTACACGACCTCCGTAGGTAAACAACCGCTACACGCGTTCAAATTAGAACGTGGGCTGCCATGTTCGTACAGAAATGAGCTCCACTGTGTACCCGTGCGGGTGTGGCTGGGCACGAAGCGTGAGTATGTGCACCTATTCTCTTCATGTACGTACACCACCTACGTGGGGTTGTGTGAGAGAGATACAAACATAGAGAGATATAGTGTGTGGGTTCGTGAGTGTTTTTTTTTTGGGGGAGGGGAGGTCAATCAAAAAATGTAACACATGCAATTTGTGTGAAATAGAGTCATGGATATATCATATATATATAGAGAGGGGGCGATCCACGAGAAGAGAGTGGAGGTATCATCGGCTTGAGGTATCCATAGAATCGAAGAGAGGGATGATGTGTGTGTGCACGCGCGCGGTCGATAAAGAGTGCCATCGAATTTGTGTGTGCCCACGTCAAAGATATAGAGTGGCTGGCCTACTAGAACATGATAGGGGACAAGTGCAATTTGTCTCTGTGGCATGGATACCTACCTACAACGCTCGACTATCGGTGTGTGGTGGGGGGAGGCCTAATTAATTATATAGGTACAATGGCCGGTATATGTGTGGAGGAGGAGAGAGGCCTACCTTATGTATTAAGGGAGATCGATCGGCATCCATGCATATGTGTAGGAGAGGAATAAGGTTGGGAGAGAGACAGAGCTAGAGTTTTGGAGGGGGTGGTAGTGGAGTTAATTCTAACAAATGGTGGGAGACAATGGCGGACCTAGGAATGGGCCAGGCCCCAGGCGAACTGGGCCAAGGCCCAGGCAGCTTAGTTGACTGTAGCATTTTATTGTAGCTACAGTGCTAAAATATACAAAGGAGATGGGCCTTATGCCCCAGGCCACCGCCCCTTCTGCCTGGGGCCTGAATCCTCCCATGGTGGGAGAGGCTTGTTAGACAAACGAAGGGCACGTATGCAATATCAATAAGAGAGGGGATGGCTGCTTGTCTGTGCACGTGCGTGCGAGAGACGGGTCAGGAGGCATGCACGAATGATGAGGGGGACGATATGGCTGTGGTAAGTAGACGTGACTAGATAGGAAGATGAATCGTCCTTTGTCGAAGAAAGGAGAGACATAACTTGTGAGGTACGTCGATCGATGGGTGGGGGGAAAATATTTAAAGTCGACCTAGGTATATGTAGGGAGATCGATCGGTATGCATGCATGTATGTGTTAGAAGCAAATAAGGCCCGTGGAGAAGGATAGAGAGAGAGGGATGCATCTAGGAGGTGGTGCGAGAGGCATACTATATCGAGGGGGAATGAGTGTGCGAGTATGAGATCAATGAAAAGAGTGGTGGGAGTGAGGCATGGACGGTGAGAAGAGAAGACGGGAAGCTTGTGTTTGTGGTAGGCACACCTGGCTAGAGAGGCATATCGATCGGTGCGTGCCGTAAAGGAGCTGGGGGGCCTACACACACCATGGGTGAACGATCTAAAGTGAAAAGATGAATTTGCGCGATGGAGCTAGAGAATGCTGAGGGAGGGTCAGAGGGATGCGGGCGTGTGCATGCACGAGAGAAAGTTAGCGCTAGCTACAAAGGTAAGAGGATTGTGTGGGTGTAAAAGACGAATAGAGATCATAATTCATTATAAAAAGCGAATTCGGATATTTGAAGAATTTATCATAGTGTTTTAAACTGACGCATGCGTGAATATATATAACGGTGATACACATGGTGTGGTTATGAACATGTTAGACTACATATAATATATTTTATCTCTACTCTTATAAAAAAATAGTGTTGTTGATGATGGTGTGCCTGCCATCCTGCAATATAGGCCGTCCTATTCATATCTGACGGATAGGAAGGAAACTATGGCAATTTTGAAAAAAGATACCCACACCCCTCTCCATATTTGCAAATAAGGCCTCCCCTTGATCATGTTGATGTTCCGTGGAACGCATGGGCATCTTGCTAGTACTACATATAATATATAGAACATTGATTATAATTTGGGTTAATGTGTGGCTTTTGTAGCTCAGCGCTAAATACTTGTCATAATGTAGGGGGCGGGGCACTATAATTTGTGTGATAAACACGGTGTACGTATGGAACATGGTTTAGATTATGAATATATAGTTAGTACATCAAATGTACTATTATTTGGAACCAACATCAAGTGTATTCAAAAAATTGAATTCGAGTTCATATAGTACACATATTTCATATCTATCTCTATAGTAATCATGTGGTGTGTTGTTAAGGTAACCCATGAATGATGGTTGAAGTTGGCAACAATCATGCTTGTAGATTCTTATTGAAATAGAGAAACGAATTCAAATTCAGTTTGAATTGCAGCGGTAGTATAAACATTTGGAATGCACTAAAATGTTGGTATGAGTAGGTTACATGCATTATACAGCCAGTGAAAAATTTCATTGGACATAACATGGATTCATACTCCCTCCTTCCATATATAGGGCCTAATGCGCTTTTTAAGACCGCCTTTGACTACTGACAAGATTAATAGTACATGACATGCACAATGTGAAAATTATATCACTGAAAGCTCCTTTCACACATGAACTTAACGGTGTGCTTTGTGAAAGTTGCATGTCATATATTATTGCTCTAATATTTGGTCAAAGTTAGCCTTGAAAAATGCATTAGGACATATATAGATGGAAGGAGGGAGTAGCTTTGAATAGCATTTGTATAGTAAACGGGACAAGACTCTCTCTTTGTGTGGTGTGAATAGTCTTTTTTTTCGTTTTTTTCGTAGAGGGAAGTGCGAATTGATTTGGTACGTAGAAGTATAATATTACATGTCAGGTTTGTCCCTAAAATTCAACCCATGCCTTGTGATATCCCCAAAATACAGATACCGTGCTCCAAAAACGGGCGCCTTCACAACCCGCGCCTTGCTATCCCGAAATTACAACGCGCGCGAAAACTCCCTCCAGCTGGCAAATCCCGACACACGAAATCCCCCTTCTAACCTTGAGCCGAAAGGGCCGCTAGTTCAAATCGGTGGGGGTACTTTTGTAACACACCCTACATTTTGGACAAGCGCGTCGCTAAGTCATGGTTCCCCCTCCCATCGCCTCCTTTTCTCCATTCGTTATCCTAGGCCGCCATAACCTCTCTGCTCCAGCCGCGAAACCCCACCCTCCTACGTTCGCCACCTCACCGCTTCCCAGCCGGAGCCTCTTCCCCGACGAAGTCGTCCACCACAACAGCTCGACGTCCCTAATCCACCTCCCCATATGAGGATCCGTCGTCCATCTCGTCGTCCTGTCAGTTCAGCCGCCCCGTCCTCCACCTCCAAGGAGCTGCTCCGACGATCGCCTCATCTATCGCGGGTGCTCCATCCCCACAGCGCCGCCTTAACCTGCTCCACCGGAACCGCAGCATCCTCACCGACTCCTCGGACGAAGCCGAGGCCTACTCGGCGCCACCAAAGAGGTTGCACACTCATCGCATTGCACCTTCTCCTTAACTCGACCTCCCAGCACCAACGGTGATCCATCCCGCACCCCATGGAGCGGCTACCTCGAAGCCGGCGTCGCGGGCGACATCTCCACAATGGCTCTCCCCCAATGCGAGGCCCCTTCAGCGGCGGCGGCCCTACCAATCGGATCTGTTGCTGCTTCTCCAGCTCTCGCTCGCGCTGCTGCTCCGGCTCACGCTCGCTCGCGCTGCTGCTGCTCCGGCTCTCGCTCGCTCGTGCTGCTGCTGCTTCTCTCCCCTTTGCTCGTGCTACTGCTCTGCTCCCATTTAGCTACACTTCAGTCGACTGAATCGACTTTTGGGTCAGTCGATTTTCAGGGGGTGGGGGGGGGGCTCGCCAGAGTTAAGGAAGAACCACCCGCAGTGGGGAGGGGGGCTCCCCAGAGAGGTACCCCACTATCTATCTTAGGGTTCAGGGTGGGGGCGGTGGTCGTCGGCGGTGGTGGGGCGGTGGTGTGGGGATCGCCACAGAAAAAGCTCGGCACGGGGGGGGGGGGGCTAGAGGGCTAGCCGGACTGGTGGTGGGGAGTTGTTTCGGGGCGGCGACAGACCGACGGTGGGGAGTTGTTTCGGGGCGGCGAGGCGGCGAGTGTTGGGGAACGTAGTAATTTCAAAAAAAATCCTACGCACACGCAAGATCATGGTGATGCATAGCAACGAGAGGGGAGAGTGTGTCCACGTACCCTCGTAGACCGAAAGCGGAAGCGTTAGCACAACGCGGTTGATGTAGTCGTACGTCTTCATGATCCGACCGATCAAGTACTGAACGCACGGCACCTCCGAGTTCAGCACACGGTCAACTCGATGATGTGCCTCGAACTCCAATCCAGCTGAGCTTTGAGGGAGAGTTCCGTCAGCACGACGGCGTGGTGACAATGATGATGTTCTACCGATGCAGGGCTTCGCCTAAGCACCGCTACGATATTATTAAGGTGGATTATGGTGGAGGGGGGCACCGCACACGGCTAAGAGATCCAAGGGATCAATTGTTGTGTCTCCAAGGGGTGCCTCTCTCCCCGTATATAAAGGAGTGGAGGAGGGGGAGGGGGCCGGCCACCCTAGGCACGCCCCTTGAGGAGTCCTACTTCCACCGGGATTAGGACTCCCCCTTCCATGTGGGAGTAGGAGAGGAGAGGGAAGGAGAGAAGGGGGAAAGGAAAGGGGGGCGCGGCCCCCCCTCCTTGTCCAATTCAGACTGGGGGGAGGGGGCGTGCGTCTGCCCCTTGGCCGCCCCTCCTCTTCTCCACTAGGTCCCAATAGGCCCATTAGTCTCCACGGGGGGTTCCGGTAACCCCCCCCCCCCGGTACTCCGGTATATGCCCGATACTCTCCGAAACCATTCCGGTGTCAGAACATAATCGTCCAATATATCAATCTTCATGTCTCGACCATTTCGAAACTCCTCGTCATGTCCGTGATCACATCCTGGACTCTGAACTACCTTCGGTACATCAAAACACATAAACTCATAATATAACCGTCATCAAACTTTAAGCATGCGGACCCTACAGGTTTGAGAACTATGTAGACATGACCGAGACACATCTCCGGTCAATAACCAATAGCAGAACCAGGATGCTCATATTGGCTCACACATATTCTACGAAGATCTTTATCGGTCAAACCGCATAACAACATACATTGTTCCCTTTGTCATCGGTGTGTTACTTGCCCGAGATTCGATCGTCGGTATCTCAATACCTAGTTCAATCTCGTTACCGGCAAGTCTCTTTACTCGTCCCGTAACACATCATCCAGCAACTAACTCATTAGTTGCAATGCTTGCAAGGCTTAAGTGATGTGCATTACCGAGTGGGCCCAGAGATACCTTTCCGACAATCGGAGTGACAAATCCTAATCTCGAAATACGCCAACCCAACAAGTACCTTTGGAGACACCTGTAGAGCACCTTTATAATCACCCGATTCGTTGTGACATTTGGTAGCACACAAAGTGTTCCTCCGTAAACGGAGTTTCATAATCTCATAGTCACAGGAACATGTATAAGTCCTGAAGAAAGCAATAGCAACATACTAAATGATCGAGTGCTAAGCTAACGAAATGGGTCAAGTCAATCACATCATTCTCCTACTGATGTGATCCCGTTAATCAAATGACAACTCTTTGTCTATGGCTAGGAAACATAACCATCTTTGATCAATGAGCTAGTCAAGTAGAGGCATACTAGTGACACTCTATTTGTCTATGTATTCACACATGTATCATGTTTCCAGTTAATACTATTCTAGCATGAATAATAAACATTTATCGTGATATAAGGAAATAAATAATAACTTTATTATTGCCTCTAGGGCATATTTCCTTCAGTCTCCCACTTGCACTAGAGTCAATAATCTAGATTACACAGTAATGGTTCTAACACCCATGGAGCCTTGGTGCTGATCATGTTTTGCTCGTGGAAGAGGCTTAGTCAATGGGTCTGCAACATTCAGATCTGTATGTATCTTGCAAATCTGTATGTATCCCACCTGGACTTGATCCCGGATGGAGTTGAAGCGTCTCTTGATGTGCTTGGTTCTCTTGTGATATCTGGATTCCTTTGCCAAAGCAATTGCACCAGTATTGTCACAAAAGATTTTCATTGGACCCGATGCACTAGGTATGACACCTAGACCGGAAATGAACTCCTTCATCTAGACTCCTTCATTTGCTGCTTCCGAAGCAGCTATGTACTTCGCTTCACATGTAGATCCTGCTACGACACTTTGTTTAGAACTGCACCAACTGACAGCTCCACCATTCAATAAAAACAAGTATCCGGTTTGCGATTTAGAATCGTCCAGATCAGTGTCAAAGCTTGCATCGACGTAACCATTTACGACGAGCTCTTTCTCACCTCCATAAACAAGAAAGATATCCTTCGTCCTTTTCAGGTATTTCAGGATGTTCTTGACTGCTGTCCAGTGATCCACTCCTGGATTACTTTTCTACCTCCCTGCTAAACTAATAGCAAGGCACACATCAGGTCTGGTACACAGCATTGCATACATGATAGAGCCTATGGCTGAAGCATAGGGAACATCTTTCATTTTGTCTCTATCTTCTGTAGTGGTCGGGCATTGAGTCTTACTCAACTTCATACCTTGTAACACATGCAAGAACCCTTTCTTTGCTTGATCCATTTTGAAATTCTTCAAAACTTTGTCAAGGTATGTGCTTTGTGAAAGTCCAATTAAGCGTCTCGATCTATCTCTATAGATCTTGATGCCCAATATATAAGCATCTTCACCGAGGTCCTTCATTGAAAAACTCTTATTCAAATATCCTTTATGCTATCCAGAAATTCTATATCACTTCCAATCAACAATATGTCATCCACATATAATATCAGAAATGCTACAGAGCTCCCACTCACTTTCTTGTAAACACAGGCTTCTCCAAAAGTCTATATAAAACCATATGCTTTGATCACACTATCAAAACGTTTATTCCAACTCCGAGAGTCTTGCACCAGTCTATAAATGGATCGCTGGAGCTTGCACACTTTGGTAGCTCCCTTTGGATCAACAAAACGTTCCGGTTGCATCATATACAACTCTTCTTCCAGAAATCCGTTCAGGAATGCAGTTTTGACATCCATTTGCCAAATTTTATTATCATAAAATGCGGCAATTGCTAACATGATTCGGACAGACTTAAGCGTCGCTACGTGTGAGAAGGTCTCATCGTGGTCAGTCCCTTGAACTTGTCGAAAACCTTTTGGAACAAGTCGAGCTTTATAGACAGTAACATTACCGTCAGCGTTAGTCTTCTTCTTGAAGATCCATTAATTCTCGATGGCTTGCCGATCATCGGGCAAGTCAACCAAAGTCCATACTTTGTTGTCATACATGGATCCCATCTTAGATTTCATGGCCTCAAGCCATTTTGCGGAATCTGCGCTCACCATCGCTTCTTCATAGTTCGTAGGTTCGTCATGGTCTAGTAACATAACCTCTAGAACAGGATTACCGTACCACTCTGGTGCGGATCTTACTCTGGTTGACCTACGAGGTTTAGTAATAACTTGATCTGAAGTTTCATGATCATCATCATTAACTTCCTCATTAATTGGTGTAGACTTCACAGAAACCGGTTTCTGTGATGAACTATTTTCCAATAAGGGAGCAGGTACTGTTACCTCATCAAGTTCTACTTTCCTCCCACTCACTTCTTTCGAGAGAAACTCCTTCTCTAGAAAGGATGCATTCTTGGCAACGATTGTCTTGCCTTCGGGTCTGTGATAGAAGGTGTACCCAATAGTTTCCTTTGGGTATCCTATGAAGACACATTTCTCCGATTTGGGTTCGAGCTTATCCGGTTGAAGCTTTTTCACATAAGCATCGCAGCCCCAAACTTTAAGAAACGACAACTTTGGTTTCTTGCCAAACCACAGTTCATAAGGCGTCGTCTCAACGTATTTTGATGGTGCCCTATTTAACGTGAATGCGGTCGTCTCTAAAGCATAACCCCAAAACGATAGCGGTAAATCAGTAAGAGACATCATAGATCGCACCATATCTAGTAAAGTACAATTACGACGTTCGGACACACCATTACGCTGTGGTGTTCCGGGTGGCTTGAGTTGTGAAACTATTCCGCATTGTTTCAAATGTAGACCAAACTCGTAACTCAAATACTCTCCTCCACGATCAGATCGCAGAAACTTTATTTTCTTATTACGATGATTTTCAACTTCACTCTAATTTTCAAATGTTTCATACTTATGTTTCATTAAGTAGATATACCCATATCTGCTTAAATCATCTATGAAGGTGAGAAAATAACGATACCCGCCGCGAGCCTCAACATTCATTGGACCACATACATCAGTATGTATGATCTCCAACAAATCAGTTGCTCGCTCCATAGTGCCGGAGCACGGTGTTTTAATCATCTTGCCCATGAGGCATGGTTCGCAAGTATCAAGTGATTCATAATCAAGTGGTTCCAAAAGTCCATCAGTATGGAGTTTCTTCATGCGCTTTACACCAATATGACCCAAACGATAGTGCCACAAATAAGTTGCACTATCATTATCAACTCTGCATCTTTTGGCTTCAACATTATGAATATGTGTATCACTACTATCGAGATTCATCAAAAATAGACCACTCTTCAAGGGTGCTTGACCATAAAAGATATTACTCATATAAATAGAACAAACATTATTCTTAGATTTAAATGAATAACCATCTCGCATCAAACAAGATCCAGATATAATGTTCATGCTCAACGCTAGCACCAAATAACAATTATTTAGGTCTAAAACTAATCCCGAAGTTAGATGTAGAGGTAGCGTGCCGACGGCGATCACATCGACTTTGGAACCATTTCCCACGCGCATCGTCACCTCGTCCTTAGCCAGTGTTCACTTAATCCGTAGTCCCTATTTTGAGTTGTAAATATTAGCAACAGAACCAGTATCAAATACACAGGTGCTACTACGAGCTCTGGTAAGGTACACATCAGTAACATGTATATCACATATACCATTGTTCACCTTGCCATCCTTCTTATCTGCCAAATACTTGGGGCAGTTCCGCTTCCAGTGACCAGTCTGCTTGCAGTAGAAGCACTCAGTCTCAGGCTTAGGTCTAGACTTGGGTTTCTTCTCTTGAGCAGCAACTTGTTTGTTGTTCTTCTTGAAGTTCCTCTTCTTCTTCCCTTTGCCCTTTTTCTTGAAACTGGTGGTCTTATTGACCATCAACACTTGATGCTCCTTCTTGATTTCTACCTCCGCAGCCTTTAGCATTGCGAAGAGCTCGGGAATCGTCTTATCCATCCCTTGCATGTTATAGTTCATCATGAAGCTCTTGTAGCTTGGTGGTAGTGATTGAAGAATTATGTCAATGATGCTATCATCCGGAAGATTAACTCCCAGTTGAATCAAGTGATTGTTATACCCAGACATTCTGAGTATATGCTCACTGACAGAACTATTCTCCTCCATCTTGTAGCTGTAGAACTTATTGGAGACTTCATATCTCTCAATCTGGGCATTTGCTTGAAATATTAACTTCAACTCCTGGAACATCTCATATGCTCCATGACGTTCAAAACGTCGTTGAAGTCCCGGTTCTAAGTCGTAAAGCATGGCACACTGAACTATCGAGTAGTCATCAGCTTTGCTCTGGCAGACGTTCATAACATCTGGTGTTGCTCCTGCAGCAGGTTTGGCACCTAGCGGTGCTTCCAGGACGTAATTCTTCTGTGCAGAAAATGAGGATAATCCACAAGTTACGGACCCAGACCGTGTAATTGCTACCATCATCTTTCAACTTTGCTTTCTCAAGGAACACATTAAAATTCAACGGAAGAACAACACGAGCCATCTATCTACAACAAACATAGACTTGCAAAATACTATCAGGTACTAAGTTCATGATTAATTTAATTTCAATTAATCATATTACTTAAGAACCCCCACTTAGATAGACATCCCTCTAATCATCTAAGTGATCACATGATCTAAATCAACTAAGCCATAACCGATCATCACGTGAAATGGAGTAGTTTTCAATGGTGAACATCACTATGTTGATCATATCTACTATATGACCCACGCTCGACCTTTCGGTCTCAGTGTTCCGAGGCCATATCTGCATATGCTAGGCTCGTCAAGTTTAACCTGAGTATTCTGCGTGTGCAAAACTGGCTTGCACCCGTTGTAGATGGACGTAGAGCTTATCACACCCGATCATCACGTGGTGTCTGGGCATGACGAACTTTGGTAACGGTGCATACTCAGGGAGAACACTTTTATCTTGAAATTTAGTGAGAGATCATCTTATAATGCTACTGCCAGTCAAAGCAAAATAAGATGCATAAAAGATAGACATCACATGCAATTGACATAAGTGATATGATATGGCCATCATCATCTTGTGCTTGTGATCTCCATCTCCGAAGCACCGTCATGATCACCATCGTCACCGCCGCGACACCTTGATCTCCATCGTAGCATCATTGTCGTCTCGCCAACTATTGCTTCTACGACTATCGCTACTGCTTAGTGATAAAGTAAAGCAATTACAGGGTGATTGCATTGCATACAATAAAGCGACAACCATATGGCTCCTACCAGTTGCTGATAACTCGGTTACAAAACATGATCATCTCATACAATAAAATACAGCATCATGTCTTGAGCATATCACATCACAACATGCCCTGCAAAAACAAGTTAGACGTCCTCTACTTTGTTGTTGCAAGTTTTACATGGCTGCTATGGGCTGAGCAAGAACCGTTCTTACCTACGCATCAAAACCACAACGATAGTTCGTCAAGTTAGTGTTGTTTTAACCTTATCAAGGACCGGGCGTAGCCACTCTTGGTGCAACTAAAGTTGGAGAAACTGACACCCGCCAGCCACCTGTGTGCAAAGCACGTCGGTAGAACCAGTCTCGCGTAAGCGTACGCGTAATGTCGGTCCGGGCCGCTTCATCCAACAATACCGCCGAACCAAAGTGTGACATGCTGGTAAGTAGTATGACTTGTATTGACCACAACTCACTTGTGTTCTACTCATGCATATAACATCAACGCATAAAACCTGGCTCTGATACCACTGTTGGGGAATGTAGTAATTTCAAAAAAATTCCTACGCACACGCAAGATCATGGTGGTACATAGCAACGAGAGGGGAGAGTGTGTCCACGTACCCTCGTAGACCGAAAGCGGAAGCGTTAGCACAACACGGTTGATGTAGTCGTACGTCTTCATGATCCGACCGATCAAGTACCGAACGCACGGCACCTTCGAGTTCAGCACACGTTCAACTCGATGACGTCCCTCGAACTGCGATCCAGCCGAGCTTTGAGGGAGAGTTCCGTCAGCACGACGGCGTGGTGACGATGATGATGTTCTACCGACACAGGGCTTCGCCTAAGCACCGCTACAATATTATTGAGGTGGATTATGGTGGAGGGGAGCACCGCACACGGCTAAGAGATCCAAGGGATCAATTGTTGTGTCTCCAAGGGATGCCTCTCTCCCCGTTTATAAAGGAGTGGAGGAGGGGGAGGGGGCCGGCCACCCTAGGGGCGCCCCATGAGGAGTCCTACTCCCACGGGGAGTAGGACTCCCCCCTTCCATGTGGGAGTAGGACAGGGGAGGGAAGGAGAGAAGGGGGAAAGGAAAGGGGCCCCCCTCCTTGTCCAATTCGGACTGGGGGGGAGGGGGCCGCACGGCTGCCCCTTGGCTGCCCCTCCTCTTCTCCACTAGGGCCCAATAGGCCCATCAGTCTCCTCGGGGGTTCCGGTAACCCCCCATACTCCTGTATATGCCCGATACTCTCTGAAACCATTCCGGTGTCCGAACATAGTCGTCCAATATATCAATTTTCATGTCTCGACCATTTTGAGACTCCTCGTCATCGAAAACTACCTTCGGTACATCAAAACACATAAACTCATAAACTCATAATATAACCTTCATCGAACTTTAAGCGTGCGGACCCTACGGGTTCGAGAACTATGTAGAAATGACCGAGACACGTCTCCGGCCAATAACCAATAGCGGAACATGGATGCTCATATTGGCTCCCACATATTCTACGAAGATCTTTATCGGTCAAACCGCATAACAACATACATTGTTCACTTTGTCATCGGTGTGTTACTTGCCCGAGATTCGACCTTCGGTATCTCAATACCTAGTTCAATCTCGTTACCGACAAGTCTGTTTACTTGTCCTGTAACATATCATCCCGCAACTAACTCGTTAGTTGCAATGCTTGCAAGGCTTAAGTGATGTGCATTACTGAGTGGGCCCAGAGATACCTCTCCGACAATCGGAGTGACAAATCCTAATCTCGAAATACGCCAACCCAACAAGTACCTTTGGAGACACCTGTAGAGCACCTTTATAATCACCCAGTTAGGTTGTGACATTTGGTAGCACGCAAAGTGTTCCTCCGGTAAGGGGAGTTGCATAATCTCATAATCATAGGAACATGTATAAGTCATGAAGAAAGCAATGGCAACATACTAAATGATCAAGTGCTAAGCTAATGGAATGAGTTAAGTCAATCACATCATTCTCCTAATGATGTGATCTCGTTAATCAAATGACAACTCTTTGTCTATGGCTAGGAAACATAACCATCTTTGATCAACGAGCTAGTCAAGTAGAGGCATACTAGTGACACTCTGTTTGTCTATGTATTCACACATGTATCATGTTTCCGGTTAATACAATTCCAGCATGAATAATAAACATTTATCATGATATAAGGAAATAAATAATAACTTTATTATTGCCTCTAGGGCATATTTCCTTCAGCGAGGTGGCGCGGGGGCCGGCGGTTCGGCCGGTGGTGGCTGGCGGCACAGGGGGGTGCGGGTTGAAGATGAACTGCTGGCCCTCCCTAAACTACATGTCAAGTGTCTCTCTGCTACCATTGCGTTCAATTTCGACAGTAGCATTCAGATTCCGCAGTAAATTTCAGTTTCGACAGTTAAGTTTAGAGTCAACAGTTTTTACCTCATCTGTTGTAGTCAAGTGGTTTTTGGTGGTGTAAATTTTACATCTATTTTACATCATCTATTGGAGATGCTATTAGAATCCCACTTGAGATTAACGATGTCTTTCTTGTGCTGCTTCAACCTTGACGTCTTACGGCTCACCGGAGCTGCTCCAATGACAGAACGATCCATCACAACAGAGCAGTGCCCTGGATGCGTCTACAGATTCCTCAAATCTTCCTCCACACCTCCGACAGCCACCTCTGCCTCAACTTCTTCAAATACCATCCCAATGATCTTTGAGGTTAAACACTGCTACGGCAAAGAGGTTGTACACTTGTTGCATCACTTATTACTCTACATTCATGTCGATCCATTAGGGCTATTTTGGTTCAATAGCAAAATATAGCAATAGGAAATTTTCCTATGGCACTCCACTATTCAATTATGTACGCATTTTTTTGAAAGGAATGGAGCAAAACATCCACCTCGACCTACTTTTCAAAATCCTATGCATGAAAACATGACCAAGTGCATTAGTGGCAGAATAACATTCTAACTGTACCCGCTTTCATATGGTTTCACTTTATTTTGGCCATGTTTCTTTGCATTCCTCTGCTCTTCCAGTTCCTGTGAACCAAACACCCAAGTTGACAGAAATCCTGTGTTTACAAATGCTCTGTTTACCATGAGCATTCCTATCGTAGTCTGTTGTTTTTCCTATCCCTGCGTTTTTAGAATCATGCAAGCCAAATGAGCCCTTACAGGATAACTTCAGTTACAGGTAGGTGTCGAAGGAAACTTTGTGTGGTTTGTCCTGCTCCTACCGCGACGTCGTCCACCTCACCTAAGCTGCTCCATCGACAGAAGCATCCACCAAACCAGACATCAGGACTCCTGACCGTCTTTTGCTGCCTCAGATCTCCTTCCCTGCCACCAGCACCCATCGCAATGGCATAACCATCATCGACTCAGCATATGAACCCGAGGAGTACATGGGTCCACAAGAGAGGTCGCACTCTTATGTTTATGCTTATGTTATGCATTGCTTAAAATTACCTGCTACTTTATCGTCCTTTTCACCTCTTAGACTCCAAGTCAGGTCCAAATTAATGTTCAAACTTGAGTTCTAAATTAGTTGTGGGGCACATATCGAGGCAACAATGAGTAGTATCTCTGTCTAATATCTGGTTCACCTAGGGTATGCCTATGTTGTTCATCTTGGGTGGGAAACAAATAGTAAAGCAATCATCATCTGTCTTTTTATTAAATTAAAGCAATCATGAGCCTGCTATCATTATTTTTGGATCCATCCACTGATTGTTACCATCACTCTAGATTTCTGCATGCTCTCCTTACATAATCTCACCATATTTTTTTCATATGCATGTCAGATATTGTACACAGTCATGCTGAACATATAGAGAAAAAGAGAAGAGTTTTGCGCGGCAATACAATGTCATGCAGACATCGCTCCATGGTGGGTTCAATGGCAAACCCTCCCCCCCTCTCCTGATTGTAATCCAGAGGAAGATATATGTTCTGAGGTGGATTCAGACGCAGCTGACCACTCCTATTTACCCCCCAAGGTGTTTGCTCTACCTTGGCATGATGATATTAGTTATATCATGCATATGTTGCCTTGCAGTGCCTACTTTTGACATCATATATGTCATATGCTTAGTTTAGACATGTTCTGTAATGCCACCTATTTATTTTCTATATCATATATGGGAATTATGCAGTCTCGTGTCTTTTAGCCAGCCATAATATATGTGAAATGTGCAATGCCATCCTGTTTAACCAGGCATCATATATTTGAATGATATCTTGCCCATCCTTTTCTTCATTACATTTCCATTTGTCGACAATGTTTGTACATTAAACTACTCTTCCCGTGAATGAGCCATATGGGTGGGAGATGGAAAAATCTGGAGTGAAAACAAGGCCTTTAGAGCACACAGTGCTACCTGTCGAAGTAGATCTCTTGTTGGGTCCCGATAGCTCCTCAGAGATAGATTCAGAGACAAATGACCAGGCCTATTCCCCCACCGAGGTGTATGCTCTAACTTGGCACAGTTATACTGCTCATATCATGCATATGGTGTCTTGCATTGCATAGTTTAGACATCATATACAAAATATTCAACACCATGTTCTTAGTTCAGACATCATATCGAATGCCCTCTGTTTAGCATATAAATCACGTATGTCAATTAAATCATGCGATCCTGATTACTTAGATAACATGTATGTGAATTATGTCATGCGATCCTGTTTAGTTATTCATCATATCTTTGAATTATGTTATGCTATGCTATCCAGTTTAGATAGACATCATATATGTGAAATTATGTCATGCTATCCGTTTTAGTTAAACAATATACATGTCAACTATTTCATGCCCTCTTTTTTCCACACTATCTATTGCATCTGTCTCTCATACAATGCCTGTGCATTCAACTATGTTTCCTGTTTATCAGCCATTTGAATTGGAGTGGGTGATGCCAGTATCTAGCAGAGTAAAAACACGGTCTTCAAATAAAATAGTGCTACCTCTTGGTGGAGATAGCACCCCGGTTGTACATGCACGAGAACCAGCCCTACCACACATAACCCAGACTCTCGCAGATTGTACCCCTACTGCGATGGTCAGAGAACCAGCTTCACCCAATCTAACCCCAACCCCAGCAGATAGTAACCCAGT
Source organism: Aegilops longissima (assembly GCA_021605205.1). Classification (NCBI taxonomy): domain Eukaryota; kingdom Viridiplantae; phylum Streptophyta; class Magnoliopsida; order Poales; family Poaceae; genus Aegilops; species Aegilops longissima. The sequence continues at coordinate 374,875,366 of CM038678.1, read as the reverse complement.
TCCTGTTGACACAACATCATCTCCACCACAGAGCTCCCAAACAAGAGCAATTAGTAAGGCAGCTCCAGTGCCCAAAGGGCCAATACTACCACGGCGAATCCCAACTCCACCAGTTAGTACGCCTATTCCTGTGGAGGAAGCACAACCAGCCAGTCGTAGTTTTTAATCTATCGCATTTGATGTTGTTAAATCCTATGTGCGTATCTTCCCATCTTGGAAATAATATACTGAAGATGAAGGAAAATGCCAGATGCAGGTGTTTGTCCAGGAGTTATGTGTAAGTAATGTTATTCATGGAAATTACTTTGCTTTGTCCCATACATTGTACCTCCATGATGGTTATAAGACAACAAGTTTCCCCATTTTTCTCTATAGAGAAGGACCTATTTGGAAATTCAGAATGAGGTAACCTGTGCTAATACCTCTCCTATATTCAAGAATGCTTGGTGGCAGTATCGGAATTACCTGAAGAAAACGTACTTCACTGGCAAAGAAACTCATCAAATTCCCTTACGTTCTCTTGAGACACATTTACTGGACGATGACTGGGAACGCCTTGTTCTCTACTGGTCCCGAACCAAGAATGTGGTAAGGTCTATGAGCTCATCTTTTAAGTACTGTATTTTTATGTCTTACTGTATTCTGTTCATGTAGAACAAGTTCTTAAACCTAAAGAACAACTGTTCTAATTTAAGATTTCATTGCTATCATGCATACTGCTTTGCTCTTGTATCACTTTATTTACTCATACAAACTTATTTTTAAATTGAAGGATCCAATCGAAACCGCACAGCAGGTATGTTCACGCATGTTTCTTTAACATGTTTGCTCTTGTCAATAGCTCTGTTGATTTCAATTTCAATTGTGTATACAGTTGACTTCTCATATCATGCACATTACTAGCATCACAACAAAGCCAATAGTGTTGTTGTACATGTAGAGCCGTCATACCCATATGAAATCTTGTTGTGCCGTGTAGTTTCCCACGCTTTGTATTCTTTCACTGTTGCTTTGTCTTGAACTGATATGATTTGAACCGTGTCTCTATTTTGATATGGCAAGACAATGCAGTGACCATAGGACATAGATATATGTTTGTTTGATGCTTTTATTATGTACTAGTACTTGGCAGTAGAAGACTTGGTAGTTTAATCGTGTCCACCTTCCTAATGAACTGGTTCACCGAAATGAGTTTCTTATACTAGTACATGCTAAACCTGTTATGTGTCTGCTTGTTTCTTCTTTTAGAATGCTGACAGAATATTGGGGAAGAGTGCCTTATTAAGCAATGGTAAAGGAAGTAATGCAGATAAGGTTCAGGATAGTGAGATATCCTTGGTGGTCTCCAACAAAGCTGATAAAATAGCTAAGGAAGACTATCTTGAAGACAGTGAGACAACCCCAAAGTCCTGTCTTGGTTTAGTGCTCACGTTACTGGCCACTACCGCTTGCACAAGCTATTCAAACTCACTGTCCAAATCAGTTCGGTTTCTTGAGTCTCAACTACAAGCTGAAAGACATCGATCAGTTTGTCTTTGCAACAAGCGGAAGGACTGCGGAAGTCCTGGAGCATTCGGATGCATACTTTACGGTGCAACGACAAGCGTTGGAGGATTTTAGCGCCAAGCAGGACAAAGCTAATAAGCTTGCTAAGCTTATTGCCAGGCATGGTGGATACCGGGATAACGTTTCTCGAGCTCTTCGAAGTTGTTTTAGTTATGCTCTTGTTTATTTGCCGCATTTATTTGCCTTTGGTGGCCAATTTTGACGGCCGCATGTATGTAATATGTTGCTTTGTTCCCTATATTTGCACTGGTGGCGAAATTTGATGCCCAGTGGATGTAATATGTGTAATAGTTGTAATAGGCTAGCATTAGTTGCTTGCTTATTTATTTCCTTATTGTCTTGTTTAGTTGTTTGCTTGTAGTCACTGCAGTTCTTTTTCCGCGTTTTTTTTGTGGCCACAATAACCTATTTTTGGTAACTAGGCCACAATAATCATGGCAACACATGGACTGTTGTAACCATGGGCCTCCCGCGGGCCGTAGGATCCATGGGCCTTCTACAGGCCGTAGGATCCATGGGCCTTCTATGGGCCATAGGATCCATGGACTTTCTACGGGCCTTATGATCCATGGGCCTTCTACAGGCCGTAGGGTCCATTGGTGTTCTACGGGCCGTAGGATCCATGGACCTTCTACGGGGCGTATAATCATTTCGCCAAACATGGGCCGTACTATTCGTGGACCACAACAGGCCGTTAATAGGCCATATTTGATAAGGCTATGAAAACAGACCAACGGGTTAACGGGCCACAAACGGGCCTAATGTAACCTCAGGCTGAATTTGGCCCACAAACGGAACATGCCAACGGACCGTAACTAACCAAATTCTAGAAATGAGCCCAAGAATAAATGCGCCCTTAGAAGGCCGAAAGTTAACACGGACTGGAAACGGCCGACGGTATAATGGGCCGTTAATGGGTATAAAGCGGTACACTGTTCATTATGGGCCAGTTTCATCTCGGATCTTTATTGGGCCCAGAGTTACGATGGGCCTCATATGGGCCGAAAGACATCCTGGGTCATACATGGGCCGGAAGTAACAACAGGCTGTAATCATATTGGGCGGCCCAGATGAAGCTACTGGGCTGAATTCCGATATACCGTAACGGTCCAGGAGTTAGCGGGCCATAAATGGGCGATATACAAACAGGTCGTTAACAGGCTTTCCGTGGGCCGGCCCGTTACCTTTTGACCAAGTCAAACGGGCCAGCCTTTTCACCGGAATGGGCCTCTGTTGGGCCATGCCACGTGGCGACGTATCATAGGTGCCTCCTGTCCAATGAGTGGATGACATCTGTCCCAACGGTGAGCCAACACGTGTTTCCTGTGGCCAATGATAATTTTACACATGGAAAACCCCATTGGCCCGGGCTGTTAATGGGTTATCGGATCCAAAACTAGACCCGATAGCTTAACAGCGACCTGTTATGGTGGATGCCACGTGTCGGTCACCCTTGACGAAAACACTTCTATGACGCGCGATTTATCATCATGGAAGTGGACACTTCCGTGATGATAATTTTGGTAATGTCATGGAACACTTCTACGACAGCACAGGTATGACTATCTTGATTCTGTCATAAAATCGTCATGGATATACATGCATGACAGAAAACGTGACCTACTATGACAAACACGTATGATCACAGTAGTGTATTTTTTTGTAGTGGTGGTACCTGTTCAACGTCCGAAGATACGTATGACCATAGTTCGGTTAAGCCGAACACTTGGTTTTTGGCTAGATTGGGCCCCCACGGCTACCCATGGTATTTTGAACGCGAACTTGTGCTGATGAGGCACATAATGTGCGAATTGGGAGGGTGTGTTGTGGGGGGGGGGGGCATATCCCAATTTACGTGAAACATAGGGATGCTCCTCAAATGGAGATAGAGCTCGGGCTCGTTTCCTAGCTTCCCTTGCCTTGACGGCATGATGATGATGGGGCCCTTCGATGTTGGTTTGGAATTCGGCCGCTAGGGCCGCTGTGTGCTCTTCAGTCCGGAGTGAGCGTTCCCTATTACCATTGACTGTAGCCCTTAGGTCCGGGCATCTTTAGCTTGAAGTATGCATAATGAGGGACAACATTGAAGTGGGCGAACGCTGTCCGGCCCAGGAGTGCGTGATAGCCGTTGTGAAAGGGGACAATGACGAAGATCAAGTCTTCACTGCGGAAGTTGTCTGGTGAGCCGAACACTACTTCCAAAGTCAAGGTGCCCGAGGAGCAAGCCTCCACGCGTGGGATTTCCCCCTTGAAGCTGGTGTTACTGATACGTCTATGTCGTATCTATAATTTTTGGTTGTTTCATGCCAATATTATATGACTTTTACATATTTTTGCCAACTTTTTATATGATTTATAGGACTAACCTATTGATCCAGTGCCCAGTGCCAGTTCCTGTTTGTTGCATGTGTTTTTTTGCAGAAAATCCATATCAAACGATGTCCACACGCGATAAAATTATACGAAAAATTATTTTGGAATATATGTGATTTTTAGGACTTAAAATAAACGCAAACGGGGGCCCACGATGCCCAGAGCCCCAGGGGCCAGGCACGTGGTGGTAGGTTGTGCTCACCTCGTACATCGGTTGGGGCTCTACTTCGGGCGCAAGGAAGCTTATATTTGGAAAAAAATAGTGTTAAAATCTCAGCACAATCGGACTTACGGATCTTCCCGAATATAAGAAACGGTTTTCGGCCAGATCTGGCGAGGGAGATGTCGGCATTCTGGGAACGGGGGTACCCAGACTTGCCTGCGTGCGGCCTGCGGCGTGGCTCAAGGGGTGGCCCGGCATGGCCCATCTTCATCGGCACAAGCTCAAGACCCTCGCGAGGCCAAGCCTCATGAGGTGGACGACAGAAGCTTCCTCGGCACGGCCTCGTCAGGCTGGCTCACGAGGAGGCGGAGAGATCAAGGCGGGGTACCTCACGAGGTGCCCATGACGCAAGCCATGACGACTAAGGGCGCCAGGCGGGCGCCAGCCCGCGTAGTGTCCTCATTTCCTCTTTGGTGCAAAGGAGGCAAGTGCAGGCGAGAGCATCAAGCAAAGGCAACCGTTTCGGTGCAACAAGACCAAGACCAACGCAACGGCAGGAAGGAGGTCATCGTGGAGCCCAAGCCGGCGTCACCGCTAGAGCCTTTGACAGGCGAGGACCAACTTTAGTCAGGATAAGTGTACTAGATGTTCCCCTTCAAAATGGCCAATTGTTGGCGCCCTTCCCGCTCAATATTTGGGAAGAGGCCTAGGGCCTCTGCCTATAAATAGGACTAGCCACCTACAGGAGAGGAGAGAGAGAACGGAGAACAGAGCTAGAGGTCAAGCAATCTAGAGAGAGAGAGAGAGAGAGAGAGAGACCGAACTCCCCCTAACAGTTCGTCGCACTGACCGGGAACAGACCCTCGCGAGGCTGTTCTTCCTTGTATTGTTCATCATCAGCCCCTGAGGCAATCCACCACACCACACACTGGAGTAGGGTATTACAACACAATGGTGGCCCGAACTAGTATAAACCTTGTGTCTCTTGTGTTGCTCTTTGTGTTGTTTAGATCCTTGTGAGGTGACGAGGTGCAGGTAGGTAGGGGGTGAGATCTCCGCGTGCACCCTAGAGTTCGAACCTGGAGGGTCTGCCGGAACCCAAAATCCGACATTTGGCGCTCCAGGTAGGGGTGCGCCGGAATCCGCCTTACGCCGCCCTGTTCTTCGCCGCCCACCGCATCCATGTCAGATGCACGTCGGGCCCGCGCCGAGCGTCGGGCCGCTCTCGCCACCCGCGTCGCCCAGACGGCCCCCGTCGGCGGCCGCCCCCGCCGTTCCCCGTCGCCTGCCGTCAACGCTGCCACCAGCTCGGCTGGGAACGAGCAGCAAGCTCGTCCCAGCATCCATCCGTGAGGCGAGACGGCCGTACCGCTACTCCTTCGCTCGCCCCAGCTGGTTCTTCGTCTCGCTCGCTCCGCGCGCCCATGGAGGCTCGAGCCGCGCTCATCGCGGCAAACGAGCTCCTACGCTACCGCCCCGTCAACGACATCTACGAAGAGTGGCTCGACCGCGTCGCCGAGCTCGTCCACAAGAAGCTGCCAGTGCTCCTCGCACCGCCCGTCCACGACCAGCGCTCTGCTCCAAAGACGCTAAGACCCTTGCTTGCTCCCGGCGGCAACGCATGGGGACCCGCAAGACCAGGCCCCGTCACCAAAGGCCTCCGTGGCCCTGCAGAGGCTGCGCGCTTTCACCGCCGAGCTACACAGCGTTGTGTGGCCCGGCAAGTTCAAGCCAGACCCGCCTCCCTTTCTGACGGCACGGCCGACCACAGGGAGTTCCTCCACTTCTGAGCTAGGCATAGAAGCCACCAGGCGAGGGCGAGAAGGTCATGGCGAACTGGTTTCCCATGGCGCTCAAAGACGGTGCCCTTTGGCTCTGAACACGGCTCTGCACGATCTCCTCCTGGGACAAGATGAGCGCCCGCTTCATCGCCAACTTCCAAGGCACTCGCGACCGGCCTCCTGCCGTGAGCGACATGCGCCGCATCAAGCAGCAGCCAGGAGAAACCCTGCAAAAGTACATCCAGCGCTTCAACAACGCACGTCTCAAGATTCCCAAGTTGACCGAGGAGGCCATCATCTCAGCCTTCTCCGATGGGGTGCGTGACGTCAAGATGAAGGAGGAGCTTGCGATGCATGAAGACCTGTGCACATCCCTGGAGCTGTTCAACTTGGCGACCAAGTCCGCCAGGGCTGAGGAAGGACGCCTTTCCCTCCTCGAGTTGCCAGCTGCTGACCCAGAAGAGAAGAAGCTCAAGGTCAAGGACGTGAATCGCAAGGGGGCTGCCGTGCTCGCGGCAGAACCATATACCAAGCGAGGCAGGGATCAGCCAGAGACTTCCAAGGGCAGCCGGTACTGTGTGTACCACGACCTCCACACCCACAACACCAATGAATGTCAAGAACTCCGAGCCGTGCGAGAAGGGCGAATCGATCGACGCCTCGACCGCAGTGATCGAGGCTACGGCCGAGGAGGAGGAAGAAACGGAGGACGCTGGGAAGACTGCGGCCCTCGCCAAGGGTGGCGCGACCGACCTTGCAAGGACCGCTGGCAGGATCAGCCTCGCGAGGGAGGTTGGAGGGACCCGCCTCGCGAGGGAGGCTGGAGGGATCAGCCTCTCAAAGATCGCCCGCAAGGCAACGCAGTCCTCCCTCCTCTGCCACCGCAGCCAAGGAGAAATGAGGACCACCATCAGGACGAGGGGGCTGGGGGCTTCCAGGAGCCGCGCGCAATCGCTTGCATCCTGGGCGGAGCTCAAGCCCCAGCCTCTCAGCGCATCTTCAAGCAGTTCGCCCGCGAAGTGAATGCAGTCCTCCCCAAGCTCGAAGCCACGCGCCCTCTCACGTGGTCAGCATGCACCATCACATTCAGCTCAGCGGATCAGCTCAAGTGCGCGGCACAGCCGGAGTCCTCCCGATGCTTTGCTCCCCAATCATCAGCAACGTGCAAGTCACTAGGACCCTCATCAATGGCGGAGCAGGGCTCAATGTCCTGTCCGTCGAGACGTTCAACAATCTCCAAGTGCCTTACAATCAGCTAGAGCCAACCAAGCCTTTCTCCGGAGTCACCGATGGCTCCACGATTCCGATTGGGCAGGTCCGCCTCTCTGTCACCTTCGGGGCGCGCGACAACTACCGCACCGAGCTCATCGACTTCGACGTCGCCCACATTCGCCTACCATACAATGCCATCCTCGGGTACCCAGCTCTGGCCAAGTTCATGGCCGTGACTCATCACGGCTACAACGTCCTCAAGATGCCGGGAAGCGGCGGAGTCATCACGGTGCCTTGTGAAGAGAGGGACGCAGTGTGCTCCCTGGAGCGTGCTTTTCAAGCCGTGTCACTTGAAGACCCAGATCGCAGGAGCGGGAGGCTCCCCGAGGCTGCTCCCAAGAAGAAGAAGACATCGCCTGGCCCGACCCCTCGGGAGGCAGGCCCCTCAGGGTCCGCGCCTGTTTAGGGAGCACCTCCTTCTGTCGCATAGGAAGGCGCGCCCGGCACCCTCCTCGAGCAAGGCTCGTGGGCTCTCTCCTGGAGGGCCACCGACTTTGCTAAGGTCACGAGGGAGGCGCTTGGGCACCACTTGGAGGCGTGTTTCAAAGCACGTTTTCCTCAGGAAGGAGCGAGGCAAGGAGGGCCAAACCCTCAGGAGTTCGTCAGCCAGATCATTCAGGAGCTGCAGGAGTCAAGAGTCATGAGTGGCAGCTGCCGCTTACCCGCCATAGCTCCCCATCCATGCGAGGATGGTGGGCTGCGCGTCTGCATCGACATACCAGGGCTCAACCGAGCCGCCTCTCAGGAGCGCTTCTGGCCCTCGCGCATAGGGCGTTGTGAAGGTACACCCCACAGCTACGTTTGCATGCCTTACGGTTTGCTGAACGCGGCTGCCGCACGCCAGCGCCTCATAGGAAGCATCCTGGAGGCTCAAGAGGCCAGGCGTTCCGCAGTCCTGGCGGAGATGGAGATGGTCCGCAAGGAGCCACCAGCGCCTCCGGAGCCTCCCGAGGCTCCTGGGCCTGGGGGCTCGTGAAGATCGGCTTCCGCAGCCCACGGCGTCCACTACTTCAGCATCCCTTCGTCTTCAACGTTATCAGGTGACATCCTTCGAGTTTCATTTTCAGCTGAGAGCACCCCCCAGGGCTGCATCATTCCCAGGCCGCGTGGGTCCGTCCCTGCGGCATGTATCCCTTTTTTCTTCATGTTCTTAGCTTAGTTTATTGGGGGCACCCCTCGGGTCGCATCATCCCCAAGTCGCTCAGGCCAGACCCAGCGATGTCTGCCTTCCCTGCACCTATCTAAATGAACTTGCTCCTTCATGATTAACGTGTTTGACACCAACTAATGAAGCTGCTCCCTAACGGCACGACGCTTGCGCATGGGTCAGTCCCTGCAACGCCGACAAACCTGAATGGCCGAGCTCTGGCCGCGGCAGCCCCGCATGGCGCCACCTCGTCAAGCCTTCAGTGCCTCGTCACCCCTCCAGAGCAACCAACGGCTGACCTTCGCTTGTCATGGCGAACTCTTGTTCTTCTTGTGATGAGCCTGCAGGATCTCTTCAAGAAACAGCGCCAGGCGAGGCCCTCACGGCATCTTCTTCACTCTCGTCCGCGCGAACCACTTGCATGTTAAAGGGGGGGTACCTGAGCATCGCGACTCATGGGCTCCTACTGGCTCTCCAGCCCTCACCCTCTGGCCTTGACCACGGCATCGCGACCTGGCATACCAGCGACGGCTGAGACCCGCTCGAGGGCCGGGACCCGAGGACGTAGAGCAGAAAGGGGAGCAAAGGCGAGAGGGAAGAGGCACGCGGGGACCTCGCCAGGCAGCTCCTCGTCTGCCGATGCGCGGGCCCAACGCCGCACCAGGAAGAGGTTCCTGACTCCCGAGATAAGTCATCCTCCGGAAACACTAGCTGTCGCAGCACCGACCTCGCACCTAAGGCAATCCTGTGCTAGCAATGTCGCGCTCCCTTCTCACCGAACGATGGCTGCTTGAGCGCTAAAGGGGACCTCCTGAGCATCGCGACTCAGGGGCTCTTACTGGACCCCGGGCTGCTCACCTCATGGCCTTGACCACGGCATCGCGACCTGGCATACCAGCGACGGCTGAAGCCTGCCTTGGGACTGGGACCTGTCAGCGCAGAGCATCAAGCCCTCGTGAGGTTCGAAAGGAGGAACTGAGCTAAGATGGAATGAACATCTCGCACTACTTCACGACAAGGATCATATTAACAAACAGAACCACAGACACCTTACAAGCACCCACGGGGCGCGTTTTTCGATTCCTCGCAGGGAACAGAGGGAGCAGATCCTAAAGAACGCTAACTACACACGCTTCTGCAAGAGACGCCATCATCAACAGTGGGCCGTCAGGCACCGGCGCCAAACCCATCCAGATCAGAGGCGACGGCGGCCTGACGAGCCCGCCCTGCTCCGAGAGCGACGCAAGCTCGGGGGCTCGTAGCTGTCGTCGCTCGTCTCCGGAGTCGCGAAGAGCTCGGCGGAGTCGCTGGATCATCCGACGCCTCTGCCGTCTGAGGAGCTGCTGAGGGAGCGATCGGCGCGCCTGGTCCTCACCACGGCAGGGCCCCGACCACCTCTCCCAGGGCAGCACTCCAGCCGGCGTCCTTCCGCGTCAAAGACCTTGAAGAACATCACGGAAGCGCCGTCGTACTCCAGGTGGATCGCGAGGGCGCCCCTCGTCCTGCAGACCCGGGCGATCTCGCCCCAGCCTCGAGTCATGAAGACCTTGCCCGGAACAACGACCGCGACCTCCGCTTCGGTCGCAAGGGTGCTGCAGCCGGCGTGCTGCAACCAGAGCTCCATAGATCCCCTCTGCGGCATCACGAATGCGAAGGAGGGAGGAAGGTGAATCCAAGACTAAGGAGGCATGGCGGCGTGGAGCACAAACTCTCGGGAGGAGCCCTCGGCATGGACTCCAGGAGGAAAAATGCGCACCGTCGTGACCCACCGGCGCCGTCGGCGCCGTCGTCCATGGCGCTCGGCGACAACTCCTTCAGGGCCCTCAATGCGGGCGTAGAAGGGCAGCGGGAACCCTGGCGGCGGCCGGTTGTGCCAAGGCCTCGACACCTCCTGCCGAGCGCCCTCATCTTGATGGCAGAGGGCTAGCCGTTTCTTCGGCGGAAGCGGGTCGGGACCCTCTCGGGGAGCCTTTCCTTTCTCTTCCGCGGAGAACCGGCGGATCGGAGCCATTGTCGCAAAGTGGAGCAAGGGATGGAGAAGAAGGAGGAGCAAGAAGAGATGGACTGGATGGGCACGCGCCGTTCCGTACTTATAGCCGGGGAAGGCCAACCGTCGACCTCCACGATCACAGGTAATTATGACCCGCTTTGCATGCAGGGACTTGTCAATTCGTGCAGTTGTCAAGGCATCGTGGGAGAGCAGAGACGCCCACGTCCAATCAACCGCCATGTGGTGCCCAAGGCTGCAGAATGTTAGGGCCCGCGGCGCTTCGCACTTGCCCCTTCGCTTCTCTGCTCAGCCAAGTCCAGACGCGCCTTGGGCCCGGGGGCTACTGTCGGCGTTCAGGAACAGGGGTACCAGACTTGCACGCTGCGGCCTCTGGCGTGGCTCAAGGGGTGGCCCGGCACGGCCCATCTTCATCAGCACAAGCTCAAGACCCTCGCGAGGGGCCAAGCCTCGCGGGGCGGACGACAGGAAGCTTCCTCAGGTGCGGGCTCGTCAGGCTGGCTCACGAGGAGACGGAGAGATCAAGGCGGGGTACCTCACGAGGTGCCCATGACGCAAGCCATGACGACCAAGGGCGCCAGGCGGGCGCCAGCCCGCGCAGTGTCCTCATTTCCTCTTTGGTGCGAAGGAGGCAAGCGCAGGCGAGAGCATCAAGCAAAGGCAACCGTTTCGGTGCAACAAGACCAAGACCAACGCAACGGCAGGAAGGAGGTCATCGTGGAGCCCAAGCCGGCGTCACCGCCAGAGCCTTTAACAGGCGAGGACCAACTTTAGTCAGGATAAGTGTACTAGATGTTCCCCTTCAAAATGGCCAATTGTTGGCGCCCTTCCCGCTCAATATTTGGGAAGAGGCCCAGGGCCTCTGCCTATAAATAGGATTAGCCACCCACAGGAGAGGAGAGAGGGAACAGAGAACAGAGCTAAAGGTCAAGCAATCTAGAGAGAGAGAGAGAGAGCGACCGAACTCCCCCTAGCAGTTCGTCGAACTGACCAGGAACAGACCCTCGCGAGGTTGTTCTTCCTTGTATTGTTCATCATTAGCCCCTGAGGCAATCCACCACACCACACACTGGAGTAGGGTATTACACCACAATGGTGGCCCAAACCAGTATAAACCTTGTGTCTCTTGTGTTGCTCTTTGCGTAGTTTAGATCCTTGCGAGGCGACGAGGTGCAGGTAGGTAGGGGGTGAGATCTCCACGTGCACCACAGAGTTCGAACCTAGAGGGTCTGCCGGAACCCGAAATCCGACAGGCGAAACAGAAGAGAACATAGAGGGAGATCCAATCTCGGAGGAGCTTGTCGGGACCCCGATCCTAAGTCACACCGATCTAGCATGTAACACATCATATCACATTGCGGCCTCACGCACGGTATCCCCACGGGTGTCGCCTTACCATGGCCCGGGACCGTTTGCGCCTTTTGGCTCACGTATATGATAGTGTCGCTAGCATCCATATGACAGAGAACCCGGGCCGACATGACTAGTCGTGAACCCAAAGTGGCACCAACCTATGGGGACAGGCATACATGAATCACATCGAGCATGTCGGTCATCAACGTATATATTCGGGCTGTAGCCTTGGCTAACAGGACTCCGGTATCCCGGCTGTAGCAGGCTAGGCAGGACTCGAATAACACCGCGTGACATTTCCCAAAGGGACAGACATAGGAACGAAGTGAAACACATGCCGGCGAGATCAAGTGTCCAAGCAGTAGTCTTTGGGCTAGCGAGACTCCGTGAACCGGGCTGTAGCGGACTACTATCGCTCGAAGCACGAGACTACATTTCCCCATAAGAGAGGCTACCAAGGATAAACAACTAGGTTGTCGGATCCCACACATAGCAATACAAGTTACACGTCGCATAACATGCAAGTATGTGCTGTACAACATGGCATCACAACATAACATAAACTCATATAGATAAAGGCTCGGAAGAGCCACAAAGCAATAAAGTACAAGCAGGGGTCACATGACCCATCATTGAAACATACAAACAACAAGCGGAAGCATTACATGTCTGAGTACGACAACTACAAAAGAAAAAGGCTGAGAAGCCTGACTATCTACAAGACCCTCCCAAGGGTACAAGATCGTAGCTGAGGTAACAAGCTACTAAATCAAGTCCAAGCGGAACTACTAGCAAGACCAAAGTCTCCGCTGCAAAAACATAAATAAAACAACGTGAGTACAAAGGTACTCAGAAGACTTACATCAGATCCTATCATACATGCATTAGTGTCAAAAGGTAATGTGGAGTTTAGTTGCAGCAAGCCAGCTTTGACTCTGTGGCTATCCTGTTCTCGACTACAAGAAACTCTTGAGGTGAGACAACGTGCACGAGTCCACTAATCACCACATCAATACACTACTACGGATTCATTCCCGTCTCCATACGAGAAGGCCATCCATAGAACTCACACTTGTCTTGAGCATTTTAGAGTATCCACTTCAAGTTGTCTATGTACCACGTAAGCATCCAAGAAGTCCATAACCGAGGACACGGCTATTCGAATAGATCATGATAACCCTGCAGGGGTGTACTTCTTCACACACGCTCTCGCCACTTACCGCCATATACACGTCATGTATCTCGGCAACCTTCAAGCGGAAGCTTTGGCGAGGTGTCGGCCACGACGACTAACCACACAAGACTCTAGTCCGGCTTATCGCCTATTCGGGTTCCATCCATAAGGAGATCCGGCGGGGTGTCGCTCACGACCCCAAGCGATGTGAGCAGGGTTCCCAAGCCCACCATCCGGGTGCCACTTGGTACACCGTGCCACACTGTGCCTAATCTGTCCCAAGCCCACCTGCGGGTGCCACTTGGTAGAAAAATAGCACTACCTACAAACACGAAAACTAGTTGCGACTCACGGACAGAGATCAAGTTGATTAATAAGTCGAGAGGGTCGAGTTACGGAACAATGTGTGGTAGTATCGAGTCATTGGACAACATACATAGAACTCGATTGCTTAGGGCGGTTCGGTGAGACAACCCACCATGTGCTCCTACATGGCCTCTCACCACTACCTTTACCAAATCGTGTTCACACACTTCACTCTCGAAGATCGTAACACAGAACTGTACTCCAATTCATTCCCAATGAATCAGACTGACACAACTCTAAGCAATAGCAGGCATAGCATGGTAGGAACACAACATGGCTCAATCAACTCCTACACATGCTAGTGGGTTTCAACTAATTCTTGTGGCAATGACAGTCATGCAGAGGAATGGGTTCAACTACCGCAGCACAAAGTAGCGTATGAATCGTTGTTGTCCTAATGCAATAGCGAGAGCAGGAGGCGAGAGAGTAGGATTATCGGAATGAACAAGGGATTTGCTTGCTGGTAAATCAACAAGGAGGCACCGCTTCATAGATGTACTCTGGGCGTCTCGGGAGCGGACCTATCGAGAAGGAACAGTGCCGCAATCAATACACAATCATATGCAACAATATGATGCATGAGTATGGCATGTAGATGTGATGCTGTTTGAGCTAATGCAAGCTGGTATTCAATTTGAATGAAGTCCATTTGAACCAAAGGTTCAAATGCAATTCAAAATAAGCTCTTATAAATGCCATTCATAAGTTTTCACCTATGCAGCAAGTATAAGTTGTTTTGTCATGCATGAAACTAGTACAGATGGATAGATTGAATTTTTCGATAATTTTCATATATAAATTATTTCAATCTGAGCTACGGTTGAATTTCTATGAATTTTGAAGTTTTGAAAATATTCGGAATTTCCTGATTTAATTAATCCAGAAAATATAATATTGCGTCGACTACATAAGCATGGCGTCGCAGGTCAGCTCGGCTGGCTGGAGTCAAACTGGCGTGTGGGGCCACACGTTAGTGTCTCGATTAGTTAACGGGGGTTTAATTCTAATCTAATTCAGATTAGTGGCGCCGGGCCCCTTGCCGATGTTAGGGGTAGGTTAGTTGGTGATTAGCACTACTTAAGCGGCGCCACGTCAGCTCGTCGGAGCTTGGTCGGCGACGACCAAAAAGCGCGAGGCTCGCCGGAGTTGCTCGGTTTCTCGTCACGGGCCATCGTTTGGCGTCTGGGGCACCAGAGGAAGCCCTTGCTCGGCCGCATCGAGCCGAGGCAGCAGCGAGGGCGCAGGGTGGCGGGAGCTCGCCGGGCGGAGCCAGCGGCGCGCCGGGTTCGAGGCGGAGAGGAGAAGAGGGCTACGGTGCACGGCAGGGCGGCGGAATGTGTGCGTTAGGCTCTGAGGGCCGACTGAATGCGGTGAATGCGCTTCGGGCGCTGCGTGCGTGCACGGCCGTAGCCACGACGGCGACATGGCGGCGGCGAGGGTGCTTTCGGGATCGAAGAAGCGGTGGCTACGCGGCGTGTCGAGCACGGGAGGTAGGGGCTAGGTAGAGGAGCTCACGACGGATCCGGAGAGCTGGTTGGCGGCCTTGGGGAAGCACGGACGGCGGCGAACGACGGTGGCGATCTCCGGTGGCGGAGATGGAGAAGATGGCGATGGCGTCGCGATGGTGCCTCCGGGCTCGCGTGGCTTGACAGGAGGGCGAGGTCGGCGACGCGGAGCTCGGGGGCGTCTCGAGATGCTCTCGAGGTGCGGTGGCTACGGCCTCTGGCGAGCAGCGGCGCGGTGGCGTCGGGTTGGCGAGAGCGAGGAGAGAGAGAGAGGAGAGGACTGGGAGAGGGGAGCGGTCGGGCGGCGCGTGGCGTCGTTCGAGGTGTCGAGGCGACGAGGGGGAAGCAGGAGGTGGCGGGAGGCGTGTCCCCGGCCGGACGTGGTGGCAGCTGCCGGGCGTGCCCCTGTCCTCTGGCCTTGAGGAAGGGGACGGTGGCGCTTGGCGGTCGGCTGGGCAACTTCTTTGGGCGGCTGGGCGAACCACACAGCCTTGAGCATGATAAGTTAGGTCGTAAAGTGTTTTTCCTATTTTGTTTCTTTTTAAATATTCGACATTTGTTTGATTTATTTAAAATACCAAATCACTTTATTTAATTATGCCAATTTTATAGGAGCTATTTATATTATTCGAGCTCCTCAACAAAAGGCACAATTTTGGACAATATATAATATATATAGCATATATATATCCAATGCAAATAGGTATGCACTAATTCCAAATGCCCAAATATAAATACTTATGAACCCCAAAATATTGGTTTGATTATTATCTCTGTCCAATATTTTAGGAGAGCCACATGAGCATTTTCTGGACCCTTTGGAGCAATTTTTATTTTGGGTCATTTCAAAAATTATTACGAGGGTTTCACAAATCTCCATTTCAAAATTAAATGGAATTTAAACATGATGCACAATGACTAGTTAGCCTTGAGCATACCAGCACTAGGGATGTGACAACTTCGCCCCACTTGAAAGAATCTCGTCCGAGATTGAGGGTCGACGGAAAGAAAGCGGGTACTCGGTCGAAGACGATCTTCTCGCTCCCAAGTAGCTTCTCTCTCGGAATGATGAGACCACTGAACTTTGAGAAACTTGATATTCTGACGTCGAGTAACACGCTCTGCTTGATCAAGAATGCGAACCGGGTACTCTCGGTATGTGAGGTTATCTTGGAGATCAAGCATTTCATGGTCCACTCCGCGGATAGGATCCGAGAAGCAACGCCTGAGTTGAGAGACGTGGAAGACATCATGAACTCGAGAAAGATGTGGGGGTAGTTCCAACTGGTAGGCAACCTCTCCTCGTTTAGCGAGAATGCGAAAGGGGCCGATGTAACGAGGAGCCAACTTGCCCTTGATACCGAAACGATGGGTACCCTTTAGAGGAGTAACCCGAAGGTAAGCCTTATCGCCAACTTCATAAGCCACTTCCTTATGACGACGGTCATCTTGGCTCTTTGACGAGATTGGGCTGTTTTCAAATTCTCACGAATGATCGAACTTGCTCTTACGCCTCTGGATCATGTCCGGTCCAAAGAATTGTCTTTCACGGTTTCGACCAGTTCAAAGGTGTTCGACATCTTCGTCCATAGAGAATCTCAAAAGGAGCTTTCTTGAGACTGGATTGATAGCTATTGTTATAAGCAAACTCGGCGAAAGGAAGACATTTCTCCCAATCCATACCGAATGAGATAACATAAGCTCTAAGCATGTCTTGAGAATTTGGTTGACCCTTTCCACCGACCACTTGGTGAGGGTGGAAAGCGGTCTCAAGAAAAGATGGGTTCCCATGGCAGTTTGGAAACTCTCCCGAAATGAGAAGTGAAAAGACTACCATGGTCTGAATTGATCTCTAGTGGAACACCATGGGTGACACTATTAGAAATGTATAAGTCAGCGAGCTGACTAGCGATGATACTCTCTCGAGCAGGAAGGAAGTGAGCCACTTTGGAAGGCGATCAACGACTACGAAGATAGCATTATTCCCTTTCTTGGTCCCGGGAAAACCGGTGATGAAATCCATACCAACTTTATCCCATTTCCACTCAGGAATAGCTAAGGGCTGAAGGGTGCCAGCAGGCCTTTGATGCTCTGCCTTAACGCGACGACAAACGTCACGATTAGCAATAAAGCGAGCAATTTCTCTCTTCATCCTAGTCCACGGAACCTCTGGCGTAGGTCTGATACATCTTAGTACTACGGGATGAATTGTGAGAGGAGATTCATCGCCTCCTTAAGAATCGGTTGGCGAAGATGTTGCTTCTTGGGGACCACCAGGCGGTGCCCAAAGAAAACGACACCTCGATCATCTATAGAGAAACTACCAGCAATACCCTTGGCAACGTTTCTCTTGATCCGGGTAATCCCCGTATCATGCTTCTGGGCTTCTATGATATGATCCACCGAGTAGGTTTAGCCACCAAGGTAGAAAGGAATCCGTGAGGAGCAATGTGAAGGTTAAGCTTACAAAATCCCTCATGGAGAAGTGGTTGGCCTTGCTGCAACATGAGATTGTTGCAATAGGTTCTGACAACGCATCAGCCATGACATTGGCTTTGCACGGGTGTAGGTAATCCCTAGATCATAATCTGTGATCAACTCCAACCAACGTCTTTGTCTAAGGTTCAAATCTGGTTGGGTGAAGATATACTTGAGACTCGGTGATCGGTGTAGATCTACAAGCGTTTACCAAGAAGGTAATGTCGCCAGGTCTTGAGTGCATAGACTACGGCTGCAAGCTCTAGATCATGTGTAGGATAATTCTCCTCATGTGGATGCAAGCGACGAGATGCATAGGCAATCACATGACGATCCTGCATAAGAATGCAACCTAATCCCTGTCGTGAGGCGTCGCATGAGATAACAAAGTCTTTAGTGAAATCCGGTGGCACTAGTATGGGAGCAGAAGTCGAGCGTCTTTTCAGTTCTGAAAACTGTACTCACACTGTGGGGACCACTCAAACTTTTATCTTTCTTGAGAAGTTCCGTGAGGGGTTTAGCTACTTTGGAGAAGTTTTCAACAAAGCGGCGACAATAGCTGGCTAGACCAAGGAAACTCCTAACTTGTTTAACGGTTTCGGTGGAGTCCAATCAAGAACGGCTGAACTCTCTCGGGATTGACAGCAATGCCCTTACCGGAGATTACGTGGCCTAGGTAGGTCACTTACGGCAACCAAAATTCACACTTGGAGAACTTGGCATAAAGGCGGTGCTCTCTGAGTTTTCTAGCACAAGTCTGAGATGTTCGGCATGCTCTTCCTCGTTCTTCGAATAAATAAGAATATCATCGAGGTAAACCACGACAAATTTATCTAAGTACTCCATGAAGATCGAGTTCATCAAGCGGGAGAATGTAGCTGGAGCGTTGGTTAGACCAAAGGACATGACGGTGTACTCATACTGGCCATAACGAGTGACAAAGGCTGTCTTGGGAATGTCTCCATTCCTGATCTTGATTTGATGGTAGCCTAACCTCAAATCCATCTTGAAAAATCGAGGATCCAGCGAGCTGATCATACAGGTCGTTGATCTCAGGGAGCGGATACTTGTTCTTTATCGTGACCAAATTAACGGACGATAATCTACAACCATCCGGTCCGTACCATCCTTCTTCTTGACGAAAAGGACGGGGGCAAGCCCAAGGAGAAGAACTAGGACGGATGAAACCCTTTGCAAGGACTCATCAAGTTGTTTCTTAAGCTCGGCTAGTTCTAAGGGTGCCATCTTATAAGGTCTCCTAGAGATTGGGGCGGTTCTCGGGATAAGATCTATGATTTAACTCTACATCTCCGTCGGGTGGAACACTGGCAGTTCCTCTGAAAAACATCCGGAAAGTCACGGACTACCGGATATCTTCAAGGTCTAGAAGAGGGCTGGCATTAAGAGAATAGAGTTGGCGCTTTGCAACTCTAGTGGAGACAGTGACTATCTTGCCAGATGGGTGTGTAAGCTGAACAGACCTAGTGAAACAATCAATCTTGGCATGATGAGCTGTCATCCGGTCCATACCCAAGATGATGTTAATATCTGAAGACTTGAGGGCTATAAGTGAGGCAAGGATGTCAGGACCCCGATTCCAAATCACATAGACCTAGCCGGTAACACTTCATATCGCTTTGCGGCCTCACGCACGGTATCCCCACGGGTGTCGCCTTACCATGGCCCGGGACCGTTTGCGTCTATTGGCTCACGTATATGATAGTGTCGCTAGCATCCACATGACAAAGAACCCGGGCCGACATGGCTAGTCGTGAACCCAAAGCGGCACTAACCTATGGGGACAGGCATACATGAAACACCTCGAGCATGTCGGTCATCAACGTATGAACTTGGGCTGTAGCACTGGGCTAACAGGACTCCGGTATCCCGGCTGTAGCAGGCTAAGGCAGGACTCAAGTATCACCGTGACATTTCCCGAAGGACAGACATAGGAACGAAATGAATCACATGCCGGCCAGATCAAGTGTCCAAGCGGTAGTCTTTGGGCTAGCGGACTCCGTGAACCGGGCTGTAGCGGACTACTATCGCTCGAAGCACAAGACTTACATTTCCCCATATGAGAGGCTGCCAAGGATAAACAACTAGATTGTCGGATCCCACTCATACCAAGCATTTCAATCATACACATAATATGCCCGATATGAGTAAATACAACAAGGCATCACAACAAAACTCTACAACTCAAGTACTTTATTTAAGAGGCTCAGGAGCCATACATACATAGTCATACAGGTAGGGGTCACATGACCCAACACTCAAATCATACAATCATACAAGCACATGCGGAAGCAAAGTAGTCTGAGTCTGAGGCACTAGAAAGAAAGAAAGCTTGTTGGAGCCTTTCTATCTACATGGCCCTTCACAAGTCTTAGATCGCCACACACAGTGGCTAGCTTACTAAATCGAAGTCAACATCTACATAGAATCCGTCGGAGGGTAGTATAGTCCTCTGAAAAATATTGATTAAGCAAACATGAGTACAAAAGTACTCAGCAAGTCTTACCACAGAATCCTATCATACATGCACATTCTCAAGGAAGGAGTGGAGTTAAATGCAGCAAGCCAGCTTTGACTCTTGGCTAAGCTATCCTCGTGACACACTTTGTAAAGCATTTTGTCGTACAGAGTCCACTAATCACCATCACAATACTCCACCGTGGATCCTCTCTCGTCATCCCGAGAGGGCCATCCACGATACTCACACTATCTTGAGGCTTTTAGTAGTATCCATTTACTTGTCTATGAACTGATATAGGTAACCCGAAGTCCTTCTCCGTGGACACGGCTATTCGAATAGATCATATTTAACCTGCGGGGTATACTTCTTCACACGCTCTCACCACTTATAAATCGTTTACGACATGTACTCGGCAACCTTCAGCGGAAGCCCAGCGTGGGTGTCGGCCACGGCCTACCTAAACACTCAAGTCCCTAGTCCAGGTTATCGCCTATTCGGGTTCCATCCATGAGGAGTCGGCGAGGTTTCCCATACAGCCCGAGCGATGTGTGCGGGGTTCCCGAGATACCAAGCGGGCACTTTCGGTACACGACCCACAGTGCCTACCGCAACACAACCCACCCCTAAGGTCAGCGTTGCGTGCGGCCCCACATGCTACAAACACGAAACTACTTGCAACTCCGGACTATGAGCAGGGGTGGTTAAGAAGCCGAGAGGGTCCATTGGTTTGGGCCCAATGTGTGGTAGTAGCTAGTTCATGGATCACAAACACAGATCTCAGTTCTTAAGTTCGGCTTCAATGAAACAACCCACCATGTACTCCTACATGGCCTCTCATCGATACCTTTACCAAATCGTGTTCAACACTTACCCTCTCGAACCAACACAACCTTTCACTCCAGTTCATCATCCCGATGAGCCAGACCTGACACAACTCTAAGCATAGCAAGCATAGCATGGTAGGAATCACAAACATGGCTCAATCAACTCCTACACATACTAGTGGGTTTCATCTAATTCTTGTGGCAATGACAGTCATGCAAAGGAAGTGGGTTCAACTACCGCAGCACACAACAGTTGAATCGCGTTGTCTTAATGCAGTAAAATGAGAAGCGAAGCGAGAACATGGGTTTGTATCGGAATGTTCAATGAATTGCTTGCTGATGGAATTGGGGTAGAGAACTGCCCTTCAGATGGGTTATCGAGATTATCTTCGGGGGCAGAACCTATCATGAAAACACACCAAAATAAACATACAACCAATGTGCAACATTATGATGCATGCTATGACATGGCAAGATGAATGTGTGTTGGTCTAATGCAAATTGGAGGGACAGGGGATGATCTCATTTGAACCAAAGGTTCAAATGATAGACCATGTGAGTTAGTCCTAATGGTGCAAAATCTTAATCTGGTTGTTCAGCATAGTTAACTTGTTTTAACATGCATGAAACCTGTACCAATGGATAGAGTGTATTTTTCTGATAAATTTTCATATATAAATCTTTGCATTTGGAGTTATAGAATAAAAGTTATAAGCATTTGAAATTTGAATTATATTCTGGATTTTATTATATAAAATAATTCCAGAATTTAAATTAATCGTCGACATGAGGTCAACATGGCGTCGAGGGTCAGCAGGGTCGTCCAGGTCAAACTGACCAGTGGGACCCGCATGTCGAGTTAGTTTAGCTAATTAGTTTTAATTAAAACTAATCCTAATTAGATTAGCCGGAGGGGGTCCACTGTCATCGACCCGGAGGTCAGCAGGGGCCTGGTGAGGTCAACTCACGGCGTCTAGCCGCCAGCGAGGCAGACGCGGCGGAGCAAGTGACTTTGCGTTCGGGCTCCAAATGGAGCAGGAGAGCATCTGGGTAGCTAGAGGTGAGCAGCGGTGTGCAGGTGGAGCTAGTTTAGGTCGGGATGGCGGAGTGGGCGCCCGGCGACAGTCGAGGCGGCGACCGGGCTCGGCCACCGACGGGTTAGGGGTTAGCGGCCTCGGCGAGGCTCGGGAGTGTCTGGTTAGCCTCGTTGGAGAGTGGTGAGTGTGATGGACATAGTGGTGTGGCGAGAAGGTGGCCGGAGGCTCGTCGGCTGACAGCGCCAGCAGGCGGTGGGTTCAGCGATCGTCGGGTGCTCGCTGTGGTGCAAGAAGGAAGAACGGAGAGGATAGAGGTAGCTAGGTTCACGGTGAACCTGCGGGAAGCTTCGTCGGGGTCGGGGCGGACTGATCGGCGGCGGCGGCGATGGGGATCTCCGTGACCTTGGACTCGGCGAGTCGGAGTAGTGGCCTCGGGGTCTTGGGCGAGGGACTAGCTGGCTAGGGGTAGCTGGATCTGGCGGAGCGGCGGACATGGCGGTGAGTGCGTGGGCGGCGGGAACCACGGCGGCGACGGTGGCGTGTCGGCGATGGCGTCGGCCAGGTCGAGCGAGCGAGAGAGAGCGGCGGGGAAGTCACGGTGTCCGGGGGTTGAGGCGGCGTGGGTCGTCCCGAGTCGGCGAGGCGGCGAGGGCGAGGCGGCGGCCAGCTGCGTGGCGCCCTGCGCTCGCCCGGCCGACACCAACCTGCTGCTGGCCGAGCCAAGCAGCTGTTGGCCTTGACTCTTTGGGCTGGGCCGGCAGGTGGGCCGAGTGCTGGCGACAGGTAAGAGTTTTCCCTTTTTTTTATCTTTTCTATTTCCTGCAATTCTGTTTAGGGTTTTTAAAAATACCAAAACCTTTTCAAAAATTACCAAAATGCTCCTGGTCACTAGTTGGAATATTCCCAACA
This sequence comes from Aegilops longissima, assembly GCA_021605205.1. Taxonomy (NCBI): domain Eukaryota; kingdom Viridiplantae; phylum Streptophyta; class Magnoliopsida; order Poales; family Poaceae; genus Aegilops; species Aegilops longissima. The sequence goes on along the minus strand of CM038678.1, from coordinate 374,852,931 downwards.
TGAAACATTTTAGTTTAACAATTTTTGAACACTTAAAATATTTTCCCTAATTTAAAAATGCCCATTTCAGAAATTTGTAAATTAAATTTAGAACCCTTAGGTGACCTAGAAAATGTCCCACCTTCTTTGACATGGATCTTAAACCCAAACATAGAGGATGAGCATTTTGAAGGGCATTTCGGATTCATTGAATTAAATTTTAGTAAACCCTAGTTATTTTAAAGGGGGGTTACGGGGTTTCTGCTTTCCCCATTTCAAATTCAGATGAAATTTAAACATGATGCACACCCTAATGCATGGTCTATACGGGATGTGACAACTCACCCCCACTCAAAAGAATCTCGTCCCCGAGATTTAGGATCTATTCTTGAAAAAGGTGGGGTACTCAAGTCGAAGGCGATCCTCCCTTTCCCAAGTTGCTTCTTGCTCGGAATGGTTTGACCATTGAACCTTTAGAAACTTGATATTCCGGCGTCGAGTGGTGCGCTCGGTTTGATCGAGAATCTGAGCAGGATACTCTCGATAGGTGAGGTTATCTTGGAGATCAAGCGTTTAGTGGTCTACTCCACGGATAGGATCCGAGAAGCAACGCGCTGAGTTGGGAAGCGTGGAAGACATCATGGACCTTGGAAGATCGGAGGTAGTTCAATTGGTAGGCAACTTCTCCTCGTTTGGCAAGAATGCGAAAGGGTCCAATGTAACGAGGAGCCAACTTGCCCTTGATGCCGAATCGATGGGTTCCCTTTAAAGGAGAAACCCGGAGGTAAGCCTTCTCGCCAATTTCATAAGCCATAGGCTTATGCTTGCGGTCATATTGACTCTTCTGACGAGATTGGGCTGTTTTCAAATTCTCACGAACAACGCGAACTTGCTCTTCTGCTTCCTGGATCATATCCGGGCCAAAGAGTTGTCTCTCCCGGTTTCGACCAGTTAAGAGCGTTCGACATTTTCGTCCATAAAGAACTTGAAGGGCTTTGCCCGGTAAAGCTTGATAACTGTTGTTATAAGCGAACTTCGGCGAATGGAAGGCATTTCTCCCAATTCATGCGAAGGAGATGTGGCGAAGCTCGAAGCATATCCTCTAAGATTTGATTGACTCGTTCTACTTGACCACTTGATTGGGGATGGAAAGCGGTGCTAAAGGAGGCGAGTCCCCATAGCGTTTGGAAACTTTCCCAAAATCGAGAGGTGAAGAGACTACCACGGTCGAGTTAATTTCCAATGGAACACCATGAAGAGACACTATTAGGAGATGTACAAATCAGCTAGCTGGCTAGCGGTTATACTCTCACGAACAGGTAGGAAGTGGGCTACTTTGGAAGGCGATCAACAACAGCGAAGATAGCGTTATTCCCTCTCTTGGTCTGAAAACCGGTAATGAAATCCATACCGATTTTATCCCATTTCCATTCAGGAATGTCCAAAGGTTGAAGGGTACCAGCAGGCCGTTGATGCTCGCTTTAACTTTCGACGACAAGCGTCGCGATTAGCAATGTATTGAGCGATTTCTCTCTTCATCCTAGTCCACCAAAACCTCTGGCGTAGATCTTGATACATTTTAGTACTACCGGGATGAATGGTGAGAGGAGAGTCATGAGCTTCCTTAAGATCAATCGCCTCGGGTTGCGCACCTTAGGAACCACTAGGCGGTCCCCAAAGAACCGACACCTTGTTCATCAATGGAGAAACAATCTGCGACTCCTTTCTTGATGTTTCTCTTGATCGGAGATTCCGGATCTACCTTCCGTGCTTTGATGATCTGATCCGTAAGGGTAGGTTTCGCCACCAGGGGTGGAAAGGAATCCTCGAGGAACAATGTGAAGGTTAAGCTTACGAAATTCCTCGTGGAGAATTGGTTGACCTTGTTGTAACATCAAATTATTACAATGAGATTTGCGACTTAGTCGTCAGCCATGACATTAGCTTTGCACAGGGTGTAGGATATTCCTAAGTCGAAATCTGTAATCAACTCGACCCAACGTCTTTGCCTGAGATTCAAATCCGGTTGGGTAAAGATATATTTCAGACTTTGGTGATCAGTGTAGATTTCGCAATGGTTACCCAAAAGGTAATGTCGCCAGGTTTTGAGTGCATGAACCACTGCTGCAAGCTCTAGATCGTGTGTGGGATAGTTATCCTCATGTGGACGCAACTGTCGAGATGCGTAGGCAATCACATGACGATCTTGCATGAGTATGCAACCTAGTCCTTGTCGCGAGGCGTCGCAATAGATAATAAAGTCCTTAGAAAAATCTGGTGGAATAAGTACGGGAGCAGATGTCAGGCGTCTTTTCAGTTCTGAAAGCTGATCTCGCCTTTGTGGCGTCCACTCGAACTTCTTATCTTTCTTGAGGAGTTCGGTTAGAGGTTTAACAACTTTAGAAATTCTCGACAAAGCGGCGGCAATAGCTCGCTAACCCGAGAAACTCGAACTTGCTTTACCGATTCAGGTGGAGTCCAATCAAGGCGGCTTGAACTCGCTTCGGGATTGACAGCAATACCCTTACCAGAAATTACATGTCCTAGATAGGTCACTTCTGGTAACCAGAATTCACATTTAGAGAATTTGGCATAAAGGCGGTGCTCTCGAAGTTTCATCAATACTAGCCTTAGATGTTCGGCATGTTCTTCCTCATTCTTGGAGTAGATGAGTATATCATCGAGGTATACCACGACGAATTTATCCAAATACTCCATGAAGATTGAGTTCATTAACCGAGAGAAGGTGGCTGGAGCATTGGTTAATCCGAAGGACATGACGGTGTACTCGTATTGGCCATAACGAGTGACAAAGGCCGTTTTAGGAATGTCCCCGTTCCTGATTTTGATTTGATGGTAGCCCAACCTCAAATCCATCTTGGAGAAGACTGAGGATCCAGCGAGCTGATCATACAGGTCGTTGATCCTGGGGAGCGGATACTTGTTCTTGATAGTGACCAAATTGACAGGTCGGTAATCTACAACCATCCGATCCGTACCATCCTTCTTCTTGACGAAGAGGACGGGGCAAGCCCATGGAGATGAACTAGGACGGATGAAACCCTTTTGCAAGGACTCATCGAGTTGTTTCTTAAGTTCAGCTAGTTCTAGGGGTGCCATCTTATAAGGTCTTCTAGAGATTGGGACGGTTCCGGGGATAAGATCTATCACGAACTCGACATCCCTGTCAGGTGGAACACCTGGCAGTTCTTCCGGAAAGACATCCGGGAAATCACGGACTACCGGAATATCTTCGAGATCTGGAAGAGGGTTGGCATTTAAGGAGTAAAGCTGGCGCTTAGACACTCGGGTTAGAACATCCACTGTTTTGCCCGAAGGATGGGTAAGTTGAACGGTTCTAGTCGAGCAATCAATCTTGGCATAATGGGCTGACATCCAGTCCATACCCAAGATGATGTTTATGTCCGAGGACTTGAGAGCTATTAGGGATGCAAGGAAAACTAATCTGTCGACAAGAATTTCATTCCATGACTTATTCTAGAGGTTTGCCATCTAGAACCAGGAGTTTAATTTCCATGGAGGTAGGCATGTCGCAGAATGTGGTGTTGTGCAAGCGAGCATAGCTCTCGAAAATAAATGAATGAGATGCTCGAAGATCAAAAAAACGATTGCGGATGGCAATTAACAAGAAGCGTCGAGGGCGGCGTTGGGATCCTCATAGGTTTCTTCAGCAGAGACATAGTTGACATGGCCACGGCGGTGGCAAGCGGCAGGCATAGGGAACCTTTCTGCTGGCTTGCGCGACCAGCAGACTTTCCAAATTGATTGGGGTTGTTCAGGGACACTCTCGAATATAGTGGCCCGTCTCTCCACACTTGAAGCAAGTGATCACATTTGGCCGTGGGGCCACATTAGCGATTGGACCTCCATATGTCTTGGGTGGAAAATCTGGCTGGTTGGGGCGGCGCCTCGAAGGATGGCCTCGGGGTGTACAGGGTGGTAGAGCCGTATTAGGAACCCAAACCCGCGCTTCGGGAACGAGCGGATGATGATCCAGAATCACGGATGTGTTTGCGTGAAGCCTCGAAGTCAGTCTGCCCAGTCTCGGCGCTGATAGCCTTATTGACTAGCTTTGAGAAAGAGGTGCATTCATGCAGACGGAGATCTCGGCGTAGCTCAGGGCTAAGTCCCTTACGGAACCTCGCCTGCTTCTTAGCATCGGTAGACACTTCTTCGGGAGCATAGCGTGCTAGCCTCCCGAATTCGCGGCTGTAGGCATCCACGTTCAGCCGGCCTTGGGTGAAACTGCAGAATTCCTCACGTTTGCGGTCCATAAGTCCCTCTGGAATATGGTGCTCGCGGAAGGCGGCACTGAATTCATCCCAAGTTGTAACTTGTCCAGCCGGACGCATAGCCTCATAGTTTTCCCACGGTAGCGGGGCCTTCCGGATGGTAGGCGGCAAAGGTAACTTTGTCAGCCTCAGACACATTGGCGGAACGCAGCTTGTGATGGATACTGCGGAGCCAATCATCGGCGTCGAGTGGCTCGACGGAACATTTGAACTTTGGAGGATAAAGCTTGACGAAATCGTTGAGTGAAACCCCATCGTTTCTTGGCTGGCGGGCTGTGTTTTGTTCAATACGCTCCAATAAGCGGTTAGTTTCGCGCTTATTGCGTTCTGCTTCCAGCATCACCTCAGCCAAAGATGGCGGTTGCGGCAGATTCACATTTCGGCTGCATGGCCTCTCCTGCTCTGGAACAGCGGGAGAGTTTGAGTGTTGACCATCACGGGAGACAAAACAAAGGTTTAAACCAGGATGGCAGAATTTAACAAGGAAGTGCGGAAGGTAATGGACAGTATGGAATGCAAAGATGTTCATCCGTATGACATGGTAATATAACTGCCATATATATATATACCAACGGTCATACACACCATTCATAGTTTAGTACAAGCCCGACGGAGTACAACTATAAGGAAAGGCGTTACATCTCATGGAAGCATTCCAACTCCTATACATTATTTTTCTACACTTAGGAATGATACACACTAAGTCGTATTCCACGAGTCACGCAGACGGTGGAAACACAACTAGTACCATACTAGCAATACTACTACTATCTCGAGGCAGCTCCATAGTAGTCCTCATAGAAATCACCACCCAGGACACAGAAGTGGAACATGGTCGTCAGGAGCAGACAATCTGTGGGGCACTGTGGACCATAAGGACTCGGATGTGGTCGTGGACCCACAAAGGGTGGCGAAGAGGCCCACGAGGAGGTGATGCCTCCAACTTCACGCCACTCCATGAAGTCCGCAAACTCGCCCTTACAGGTACAAATCCTCATGTCCATACATCCGCTTGCACGGCGGTGCAAACCTAGTCGAGTAGCCAGTGGTGGAGCGGGCATTATACAGCTCCATACGCAAGGCCGGTTCTCACGGTCCTTGTCCTCCAACAACTCGGTGAGTGGTGCGGAGGTGAGTCCTCATGGGATGCATCACTGTACAAACCACGAAGGTAGCCATGCGCCCGGGAAGGATCTTGGCATATAGCGGAAGTCGGTGTTGCTCAACAAAGCAGTCTGGCTCAAATGATAGTCATCATGGAATAGGCTGCATCTTGCACGACATTCCAATAGTGATTCGAGCCCATAAGAACAGTGAAGTGGCTCGGTAGCTCGGGTAGGATGGATAAATCCGGACCGTGCATAGGTATTGGCTTTGATTGAAATCCTGAACTGCTCCTCGGCGGTATATTCAGGATACCATCGATAACCAGCCTCAATCATCACCCTAACCAACATGGCCGTGTGACCGCACACATCAATGCAGCGAGTCGGGCGAACCACTTGGTTACGGGAACAGGTGGCCATCTGAAAGCACAGCCATAATGCAAAGGCATTAGAATTTCTAGGAAAATCGGGCAGCATAACATCTGTAAATGCTCAAATCAAATTTGAGACATTCAAAATCAGATTTGCAAAACCACTCAACAACATCATATCAAGGTTACGGTCCAAATGGTAGCATACTAAAATTTAGTAACACCGAATCGAGGATGTAACCAACAATCCTACAAGGTACTACGGATAGTAACACGTGAGCACGATAGAGAAGAGAGCCTAGTCCTAAACCCACGTTGAATAAGAGGAGGATGACTCGGATCGGAGGGCATAAGGTAAAGGAGTAAAAAGAGCCTTACGTTCCTCCACAATCAATTCCCTACATATAACTAAAGCATTTCTAGACTCAACTTGACCAGTTTGGCTTAGCGGACCTCTGAGCAGCCCTGCTCGATGCCAACGCTGTCGGGACCCGATTCCAAATCACATAGACCTAGCCGGTAACACTTCATATCACTGCGGCCTCACGCACGGTATCCCCACGGTGTCGCCTTACCATGGCCGGGACCGTTTGCGTCTATTGGCTCACGTATATGATAGTGTCGCTAGCATCCACATGACAAAGAACCGGGCCGACATGGCTAGTCGTGAACCCAAAGCGGCACTAACCTATGGGGACAGGCATACATGAAACACCTCGAGCATGTCGGTCATCAGCGTATGAACTTGGGCTGTAGCACTTGGGCTATGAGGACTCCGGTATCCCGGGCTGTAGCAGGCTAGGCAGGACTCAAAGTATCACCGCGTGACATTTCCCGAAGGAACAGACATAAGAACGAAATGAATCACATGCCGGCCAGTCAAGTGTCCAAGCGGTAGTCTTTGGGCTAGCAGGACTCCGGTGAACCGGGCTGTAGCGGACTACTATCGCTCAGAAGCACAAGACTTACATTTCCCCATATGAGAGGCTGCCAAGGATAAACAACTAGATTGTCGGATCCCACTCATACCAAGCATTTCAATCATACATAATATGCCCGATATGAGTAAATACAACAAGGCATCACAACAAAACTCTACAACTCAAGTACTTTATTTAAGAGGCTCCGAGGAGCCATACATACATAGTCATACAGGTAGGGGTCACATGACCCAACACTCAAGTCATACAATCATACAAGCACATGCGGAAGCAAAGTAGTCTGAGTCTGAGGCTCTAGAAAGAAAGAAAGCTTGTTGGAGCCTTTCTATCTACATGGCCCTTCACAAGTCTTAGATCGCCACACGGGTGGCTAGCTTACTCGTCAAGTCAACATCTACATAGAATCCGTCGGAGGGGGTAGTATAGTCCTCTGAAAAATATTGATTAAGCAAACATGAGTACAAAAGTACTCAGCAAGTCTTACCACAGAATCCTATCATACATGCACATTCTCAAGGAAGGGAGTGGAGTTAAATGCAGCAAGCCAGCTTTGACTCTTGGCTAAGCTATCCTACGTGACACACTTTGTAAAGCATTTTGTCGTACACGAGTCCACTAATCACCATCACAATACTCCACCGTGGATCCTCTCTCGTCATCCCGAGAGGGCCATCCACGATACTCACACTTATCTTGAGGCTTTTAGTAGTATCCATTTACTTGTCTATGAACTGATATAGGTAACCCGAAGTCCTTCTCCGTGGACACGGCTATTCGAATAGATCATATTTAACCTGCGGGTATACTTCTTCACACGCTCTCACCACTTATAAATGCGTTTACCGACATGTACTCGGCAACCTTCAGCGGAAGCCCAGCGTGGGTGTCGGCCACGGCCTACCTAAACACTCAAGTCCCTAGTCCAGTTATCGCCTATTCGGGTTCCATCCGCAGGAGTCGGCCGAGGTTTCCCATACAGCCCGAGCGATGTGTGCGGGGTTCCCGAGATACCAAGCGGGCACTTTCGGTACACAGACCCACGGTGCCTACCGCAACACAACCCACCCCTAAGGTCAGCGTTGCGTGCGGCCCCACATGCTACAAACACGAAACTACTTGCAACTCCGGACTATGAGCAGGGGTGGTTAAGAAGCCGAGAGGGTCCATTGGTTTCGGGCCCAATGTGTGGTAGTAGCTAGTTCATGGATCACAAACACAGATCTCAGTTCTTAAGTTCGGCTTCAATGAAACAACCCACCATGTACTCCTACATGGCCTCTCATCGATACCTTTACCAAATCGTGTTCAACACTTACCCTCTCGAACCAACACAACCTTTCACTCCAGGTTCATCATCCCGATGAGCCGACTGACACAACTCTAAGCATAGCAAGCATAGCATGGTAGGAATCACAAACATGGCTCAATCAACTCCTACACATACTAGTGGGTTTCATCTAGTTACTGTGGCAATGACAGGTCATGCAAAGGAAGTGGGTTCAACTACCGCAGCACACAACAGTTGAATCGCGTTGTCTTAATGCAGTAAAATGAGAGCAGAAGCGAGAACATGGGTTTGTATCGGAATGTTCAATGAATTGCTTGCCTGATGGAATTGGGGTAGAGAACTGCCCTTCAGATGGGTTATCGAGATTATCTTCGGGGGCAGAACCTATCATGAAAACACACCAAAATAAACATACAACCAATGTGCAACATTATGATGCATGCTATGACATGGCAAGATGAATGTGTGTTGGTCTAATGCAAATTGGAGGGACAGGGGATGATCTCATTTGAACCAAAGGTTCAAATGATAGACCATGTGAGTTAGTCCTAATGGTGCAAAATCTTAATCTGGTTGTTCAGCATAGTTAACTTGTTTTAACATGCATGAAACCTGTACCAATGGATAGAGTGTATTTTTCTGATAAATTTTCATATATAAATCTTTGCATTTGGAGTTATAGAATAAAAGTTATAAGCATTTGAAATTTGAATTATATTCTGGATTTTATTATATAAAAATAATTCCAGAATTTAAATTAATCGTCGACATGAGGTCAACATGGCGTCGAGGGGTCAACGGGTCGTCCAGGTCAAACTGACCAGTGGGACCCGCATGTCGAGTTAGTTTAGCTAATTAGTTTTAATTAAAACTAATCCTAATTAGATTAGCGGAGGGTCCACTGTCATCGACCCGGAGGTCAGCAGGCCCTGGTGAGGTCAACTCACCGGCGTCTAGCCGCCGGCGAGGCCAGACGCGGCGGAGCAAGTGACTTTGCACGTTCCGGGCTCCAAATGGAACGCGGAGAGCATCTACGGGTAGCTAGAGGTGAGCCGCGGTGTCTGGTGGAGCTAGTTTAGGTCGGGATGGCCGGAGTGGGCGCCGGCGACGAGTCGGGCGGCGACCGGGGCTCGGCCACCGACGGGTTAGGGGTTAGCGGCCTCGGCGAGGCTCGGGGAGTGTACGGTTAGCCTCGTTGGAGAGTGGTGAGTGTGATGGACATAGTGGTGTGGCCAGAAGGTGACCGGAGGCTCGTCGGCGACGAGCGCCGCGGCGGTGGGTTCAGGCGATCGTCGGGTGCTCGCTGTGGTGCAAGAAGGAGAGAACGGAGAGGATAGAGAGGTAGCTAGGTTCACGGTGAACCTGCGGGAAGCTTCGTCGGGGTCGGGGGCGGACTGATGCGGCGGCGGCGACGATGGGGATCTCCGGCGGCCTTGGACTCGGGCGAGGTCGGAGTAGTGGCCTCGGGGGGTCTTGGAGCGAGGGGGACTAGCTGGCTAGGGGTAGCTGGATCTGGCGGGCGGCGACATGGCGGTGAGTGCGTGGGCGGCGGGAACCACGGCGGCGGCAGTGGCGTGTCGGCGATGATGTCGGCCAGGTCGAGCGGCGAGAGAGAGAGCGAGGGGAAGTCTGCGGTGTCCGGGGTTCGAGGCGACGCGGGTCGTCCCGAGTCGGCGAGGCGGCGAGCGGCAGGCGGCGACCAGCTGCGTGGCGCGCCTGCGCTCGCCGGCCGGCACCAGCCTGCTGCTGGCCGAAACCAAGCAAGCTCATTGGCCAGCGCTGCTGCTGGGCTGGGCCGGCAGGTGGGCCGAGTGCTGGCGACAGGTAAGAGTTTTCCCTTTTTTTATCTTTTCTATTTCCTGCAATTCTGTTTAGGGTTTTTAAAAATACCAAAACCTTTTCAAAAATTACCAAAATGCTCCTGGTCACTAGTTGGAATATTCCCAACATGAAACATTTTAGTTTAACAATTTTTGAACACTTAAAATATTTTCCCTAATTTAAAAATGCCCATTTCAGAAATTTGTAAATTAAATTTAGAACCCTTAGGTGACCTAGAAAATGTCCCACCTTCTTTGACATGGATCTTAAACCCAAACATAGAGGATGAGCATTTTGAAGGGCATTTCGGATTCATTGAATTAAATTTTAGTAAACCCTAGTTATTTTAAAGGGGGGGGGTTCTGGGGTTTCCTGCTTTCCCCATTTCAAATTCAGATGAAATTTAAACATGATGCACACCCTAATGCATGGTCTATCTGGGATGTGACAAAGGAATACAAGTCTGTCAACAAGGATTTCGTTACCATGGCTTATACAAGAAGTTTGCCATTTGGATCCAGGAGTTTGAATGACTAGCGGAGAGGGCATATCACAAAATGATATGTTGTGCAAGTTAGCATAGCTTTCAGAAATGAAGGAATGAGATGCTCCAGTATCGAATAGAACTGAGGCGGGATGACAGTTGACAAGGAGGGTACCAAGAACGACATCCGGATCATCATGAGCGTCTTTAGCTGAGACGTGATGCACACATCCACGTTCAGCGGAAGCTGACTTGACACTGATCATCTTGCGTGATGGCTTAACACAGCCAACAGGCTTCTCGGGCTGGGGTGGATCATAACTGGCTTGAGAGCAGTCACGTGCATAGTGTCCTGGCTCTCCGCATGTGAAGCAAGTCCCTGAAGTTGGACGCGGACCCGCATTGACAAGTGGTCTACCAATAGGCCTGGGTGGAGCATGTAACTGAACTGGTTGAGGCGCCATATGGGATGGCCTCGGTGAATATCCGGGTGGAAGAGCAGAGTTCGGAATCCAAATCCGGCGTTTCTGCGAACTAGAACCGGAGGAAGAAACCAATTCACGGTGGTGCTTACGAGACTCCTCGTAGGTGAGCTGAGCTGTCTCTGCATTAATGGCCTTGTTCACAAGAGCTTGGAATGTATCACAATGGTGCAGGTGGAGGTCACGACGCAACTTGGGGTTGAGACCCTTCCGGAACCTAGCCTGCTTCTTGGCGTCCGTGGACACTTCTTCTGTGGCATAACGGGCAAGGTTCTCAAACTCTCTGCTGTAAGCATCAACAGCCATCTCACTCTGGGTGAAACTACAGAACTCTTCTCTCTTGCGATCGATGAGGGCTTCAGGAATGTGATGCTCGCGAAAAGCCTCGGTGAAATCTCTCCAGGTTGGAATCTGACCAGCTGGAAGCATAGCCTCATAGTTCTGCCACCAAAGACTAGCATGACCTTCCAGGTGGTATGCAGCATAGGTGACCTTGTCATCTTGAGATACGTTTGTGGAACGCAACTTACGAGTGATGCTACGAAGCCAGTCATCGGCATCGAGTGGCTCGATGGAGTGATGGAAGGTGGGTGGGTGCAAGCGAATGAAGTCATGAATGGTCGCAAACCCTTTGGACTGATGTGCGGTGTTCTCCTCGATACGTGCCAACAAACGGTTAGACTCACGCTTGTTCCTCTCCATTTCTAACATGAACCCTGTCAATGAAGGCTGGTCGGGAGGATCCTCATCCCTTCCATCTCCGTGGTTCTGGCTACGAGCAACAGAACTTCGCTTAACTGATGACATCCTGAGAAACGGAACCAAGGACAGAATCAACATCACTACATACTGAAAATGTGGGACACCGATATTAGTAACTCTCGAACTCCTGGGGCAATTCCGGCAGCATAACGGCAGTAAAATGTTCAAAATGAGACATTCTGCAAAATGGGGTAGCACCATGCCCAACATCATCATTAAAGGTTCTGGGATAATACTAAACATGCTACACCAAGGGTACTCGAAAACTGGGGTAAGACTCTGATCAACCAATCCTATGGGACTACGGAAATAGTAACACGTGATCCCGATGAGATGAAGAGATAGCCTAGTTCCTTAACCCCGTAGGAAAGATAGGACGACTCAGATCAGAGGCCATGAGGTAAAGGAGTAAAAAGAGCCTTACGTTCCCTTCCACAATCAATTCCACTATATAACTAAAGCATTTCTAGACTCCACTTCGATCAGGTTGGCTTGGAAATCCTACAGGCAGTCAGGCTCTGATACCAAAGCTGTCGGGACCCCGATCCTAAGTCACACCGATCTAGCATGTAACACATCATATCACATTGCGGCCTCACGCACGGTATCCCCACGGGTGTCGCCTTACCATGGCCCGGGACCGTTTGCGCCTTTTGGCTCACGTATATGATAGTGTCGCTAGCATCCATATGACAGAGAACCCGGGCCGACATGACTAGTCGTGAACCCAAAGTGGCACCAACCTATGGGGACAGGCATACATGAATCACATCGAGCATGTCGGTCATCAACGTATATATTCGGGCTGTAGCACTGGGCTAACAGGACTCCGGTATCCCAGTAGTAGCAGCTAGGCAGGACTCGAATAACACCGCGTGACATTTCCCGAAGGGACGTACATAAGAACGAAGTGAAACACATGCCGCCATCAAGTGTCCAAGCAGTAGTCTTTGGGCTAGCAGGACTCCGTGAACCGGGCTGTAGCGGACTACTATCGCTCAGAAGCACGAGACTACATTTCCCCATAAGAGAGGCTACCAAGGATAAACAACTAGGTTGTCGGATCCCACACATAGCAATACAAGTTACACGTACGCATAACATGCAAGTATGTGCTGTACAACATGGCATCACAACATAACGCAAACTCATATAGATAAAGGCTCGGAAGAGCCACAAAGCAATAAGTACAAACAGGGTCACATGACCCATCATTGAAAGCATACAAACAACAAGCGGAAGCATTACATATCCGAAAGTACGATAACTACAAAAGAAAAAGGCTGAGAAGCCTGACTATCTACAAGACCCTCCCAAGGGTACAAGATCGTAGCTGAGGTAACAAGCTACTCGTCGAAGTCCAAGCGGAACTACTAGCAAGACCAAAGTCTCCGCTGCAAAAACATAAATAAAGCAACGTGAGTACAAAGGTACTCAGCAAGACTTACATCAGATCCTATCATACATGCATTAGTGTCAAAAAGGTAATGTGGAGTTTAGTTGCAGCAAGCCAGCTTTGACTCTGTGGCTATCCTGTTCTACGACTACAAGAAACTCTTGAGGTGAGACAACGTACACGAGTCCACTAATCACCACATCAATACACTACTACGGATTCATTCCCGTCTCCATACGAGAAGGCCATCCATAGAACTCACACTTGTCTTGAGCATTTTAGAGTATCCACTTCAAGTTGTCTATGTACCACGTAAGCATCCAAGAAGTCCATAACCGAGGACACGGCTATTCAATAGATCATGATAACCTGCGGGGTGTACTTCTTCACACGCGCTCGCCACTTACCGCCATATACACGTCATGTATCTCGGCAACCTTCAAGCGGAAGCTTTGGCGAGGTGTCGGCCACGACCGACTAACCACACAAGACTCTAGTCCGTGCTTATCGCCTATTCGGGTTCCATCCGCAAGGAGATCCGGCCGGGTGTCGCCACGGCCCCAAACGATGTGAGCAGGGTTCCCAAGCCCACCATCCGGTGCCACTTGGTACACCGTGCCACATGCCTAGTCTGTCCCAAGCCCACCTGCGGGTGCCACTTGGTAGAAAAATAGCACTACCTACAAACACCGAAACTAGTTGCGACTCACGGACAGAGATCAAGTTGATTAATAAGTCGAGAGGGTCGAGTTACGGAACAATGTGTGGTAGTATCGAGTCATTGGACAACATACATAGAACTCGGTGCTTAAGGACGGTTCCAGTGAGACAACCCACCATGTACTCCTACATGGCCTCTCACCACTACCTTTACCAAATCGTGTTCACACACTTCACTCTCAGCATCAGAACACAGAACTGTACTCCAATTCATTCCCAATGAATCAGACCTGACACAACTCTAAGCAATAGTAGGCATAGCATGGTAGGAACACAACATGGCTCAATCAACTCCTACACATGCTAGTGGGTTTTCAACTAATTACTGTGGCAATGACAGGTCATGCAGAGGAATGGGTTCAACTACCGCAGCACAAAGTAGCGATGAATCGTTGTTGTCCTAATGCAATAACGAGAGCAGGAGCGAGAGAGTAGGATTGTATCGGAATGAACAAGGGATTTGCTTGCACGGTAAATCAACAAGGGAGGCACCGCTTCATAGACAGTACTGGGCGTCTCCGAGCAGGACCTATCGAGAAGGAACGGTGCCGGCAATCAATACACAATCATATGCAACAATATGATGCATGAGTATGGCATGTAGATGTGATGCTGTTTGAGCTAATGCAACTGGTATTCAATTTGAATGAAGTCCATTTGAACCAAAGGTTCAAATGCAATTCCAAAATAAGCTCTTATAAATGCCATTCATAAGTTTTCACCTATGCAGCAAGTATAAGTTGTTTTGTCATGCATGAAACTAGTACAGATGGATAGATTGAATTTTTCTGATAATTTTTCATATATAAATTATTTCAATCTGAGCTACGGTTGAATTTCTATGAATTTTTGAAGTTTTGAAAATATTCTGGAATTTCCTGATTTAATTAATCCAGAAAATATAATATTGCGTCAGCACTACGCAAGCATGATGTCAGCAGGTCAACTGCGGCTGGCTGGGTCAAACCTGACGTGTGGGGGCCACACGTCAGTGTCTCAGTTAGTTAACAGGGGGTTTAATTCTAATCTAATTCAGATTAGTGGCGCTGGGGCCCACTGTCAGTGTTAGGGGGGGTAGGTTAGTTGGTGATTAGCACTACTTAAGCCGGCGCCACGTCAGCTCGTCGGAGCTTGGTCGGCGACGACCAAAAACGCGGCGAGGGCTCGCCGGAGTTGCTCGGTTTCTCGTGCGGGCCATCGTTTGGCGTCCTGGGGGCACCAGGAGGAAGCCCTTGCTCGGCCGCATCGAGCCGAGGCAGCAGCAGGGCACAGGGTGGCCGGAGCTCGCCGGAGCGGAGCTCGCGGCGGCGCCGGGGTTCGGGCGGAGAGGAGAAGAGGGCTACGGTGCACGGCAGGGCGACGGAATGTGTGCGTTAGGCTCCTGAGGACGCACTGAATGCGGTGGTGCGCTCGGACGCGTGCGTGCACGACCGTAGCCACGACGGCGACATGGCCGGCGGCGAGGGGTGCTTGGGATCGAAGGGGGCGGTGGCTACGCGGCGTAATCGAGCACGGGAGGTAGGGGGCTAGGTAGAGGAGCTCACGACGGATCCGGAGAGCTGGTTGGCGGCCTTGGGGAAGCACGGACGGCGGCGAACGACGGTGGCGATCTCCGGTGGCCGGAGATGGAGAAGATGGCGATGGCGTCGCAGTGGTGCCTCCGGGCTCGCGTGGCTTGACAGGGAGGGCGAGGTCGACGACGCGGAGCTCGGGGACGTCTCAGATGCTCTCGAGGGGTGCGGTGGCTACGGCTACGGCGAGCAGCGGCGGCGGTGGCGTTCGGGTTCGGCGAGAGCGAGGGAGAGGAGAGGAGAGGAGAGGACTGGGGAGAGGGGAGCGGTCGGGGCGGCGCGTGGCGTCGTTCTCCAGGTGTCGAGGCGACGAGGGGGGAAGTGGAGGTGGCGGAGACGTGTCCCCACCCGACGCTGTGGTCACAAGCCGGCTGCGTGCCTCTCCTCTGGCGCGA
Source organism: Aegilops longissima (assembly GCA_021605205.1). Classification (NCBI taxonomy): domain Eukaryota; kingdom Viridiplantae; phylum Streptophyta; class Magnoliopsida; order Poales; family Poaceae; genus Aegilops; species Aegilops longissima. The sequence continues at coordinate 374,837,302 of CM038678.1, read as the reverse complement.
GAAGGGGACGGTGGCGCTTGGCGGTCGGTGGCCGGCCTCTTTGGGCATTGGGCGAACCACACAGCCTTGAGCAGCGTATGTTAGGTCGTAAGGGTTTTTCCTATTTTGTTTCTTTTTTAAATATTCTGACATTTGTTTGATTTATTTAAAATACCAAATCACTTTATTTAATTATGCCAATTTTTATAGGAGCTATTTATATTATTCCAGAGCTCCTCAACAAAAGGCACAATTTTTGGACAATATATAATATATATAGCATATATATATCCAATGCAAATAGGTATGCACTAATTCCAAATGCCCAAATATAAATACATATGAACCCCCAAAAATATTGGTTTGATTATTATCTCTGTCCAATATTTTCAGAGGGCCACATGAGCATTTTCCTGGACCCTTTGGAGCAATTTTTATTTTTGGGTCATTTCCAAAAATTATTCTGAGGGTTTCACAAATCCCCATTTCAAAATTAAATGGAATTGAAACATGATGCACAATGACTAGTTAGCCTTGAGCATACCAGCACTAGGGATGTGACAGGGCTCCAGCCCCTCTGCCGCCATGGAGGCCACAGACCAGATGGGGAACTCTCCTCCCATCTAGGGGGGAGTGATACGTCCATTTTGCATTATGTTTACCTATTGTTATTTATAATGTTTTTATGCATAATATCGCTTTCTGGAGTAATTCTAATGCCTTTTCTCTAATAATATGCAAGGGAGAATTCCGACGGCTAGAAATCTGGACCTGAAAAAGCTACGTCAGGCTACCTATTCTGTAGGACTCCAAATGAGTTGAAACTTCACGAGGATTTTTTATGGAATAAATAAGAAATACTGGAGCAAATAACCACCGGAGGGGGGCCGTTGGTGAGCACAAGACACCAGGTGGGTTGTGCTTAGCCCAACCCACCTCCGGTGCCCATCTTCTGGTTTATAAGTCCTTTTGACCTAGAAAAAAGGAGAGGACTTTCGGGACGGAGCGCCGCCATCTCGAGCGGAACTTCGGCAGGACCACTTTTGCCCTCTAGCGGAGTGATTCCGCTGGGGGAACTTCCCTCTCGGAGGGGGAGACCATCGTCATCATCATCACCAACAACTCTCCCATCTTGGGTAGGGCAATCTCCATCAATATCTTCAACGACACCATCTCCTCTCAAACCCTAGTTCATCTCTTGTGTTCAATCTGTGTACCGGAACTATAGATTGGTGCTTGTAGGTGACTAGTAGTGTTGATTACATCTTGTAGTTGATTACTATATGGTTTATTTTTTGCAAGATTATATGTTCAGATCCAATATGCTATTTAATACCCCTCTGATCTTGAGCATGATTATCATTTGTGAGTAGTTACTTTTGTTCTTGAGGTCACGGGACAAATCATGTTGCAAGTAATCATATGAACTTGATATGTGTTTGATATTTTGATAGTATACATGTTTTGATTCCCTTAGTGGTGTCATGTGAACATCGACTACATGAAACTTCACCATATTTGGGCCTAAGGGAATGCATTTTGGGTTAGTTATTAGATGATGGGTTGCGAGAGTGACAGAAGCTTAAACCCTACTTTATGCGCTATTCCGTAAGGATCCGATTGGATACAAAAGTTTAATGCTATGGTTAGAATTTATTATTAATACTTTTCTCGTAGTTGCGGATGTTTGCGAGGGGGTTAATCATAAGTAGGAGGTTTGTTCAAGTAAGAACCACACCTAAGCACCGGTCCACCCACATATCAAATTATCAAAGTAGCGAACATAAATCGAATCAACATGATGGAAGTGACTAGATGAAATTCCCGTGTACCCTCAAGAACGCTTTGCTTATTATAAGAGACCGTTTTGGCCTGTCCTTTGCCTCAAAAGGATTGGGCTACCTTGCTGCACTTTTGTTACTATTATTGTTACTTTCTCGTTACAAATTATCTTGCTATCAAACTACTCTGTTACTTATAATTTCAGCGCTTGCAGCCATTACTTTGCTAAAAACCACTTGTCATTTCCTTCTACTCCTCATTGGGTTCGACACTCTTACTTGTCGAAAATGCTACAATTGATCCCATATACTTGTGGGTCATCAAGGCTCTTTTCTAGCACCGTTGCCGGGTAAGTGAAGCGCTCTTGGTAAGTGGAAATTGGTAAGGAAAAGTTATTACTACGTGCTGAAATTTATTGTCACTTGTAACTATGGAAAACATTCCTTTGAGGGGTTTGTTCGGGGTATCTTCACCTTGACCGGAACCACAATTAGTTACCCCTCAACCTACTTCACCTACTGAAAATAATGAATATGAAATTCCTTCGGGTATTATAGAACAACTGCTAGCTAATCCTTATGCAGGAGATGGAACCGAATATCCTGATATGCACTTGATATATATGGAAGAAATTTGTGGATTGTTTAATCTTGCAGGTTTACCCAGAGATGAAGTTAAGAAGAAGGTTTTCCCTTTATCTTTGAAGGGAAAAGCATTGGCATGGTATAGGCTATGCTATGATATTGGATCTTGGAGTTGGAATCGATTGAAATTGGAGTTTCACCAAAAAAAATTATCCTATGCATCTAGTTCATCGTGAACGGAATTACATATGTAATTTTTGGCCTCGTGAAGGAGAAAGTACCGCTCTATCTTGGGGGAGGCTTAAGTCAATGTTATATTCATGCCCCAATCATGAGCTCTGAAGAGAAATTATTATCCTGAATTTTTATGCTCGGCTTTCTCATAATGATCGATCCATGCTTGATACTTCTTATGCTGGTTCTTTTATGAAGAAGACTATTTAATTCTGGTGGGATCTTTTGGAAAGTATTAAATGCAACTCTGAAGATTGGGAACTCAGCAAAGGTAAAGAGTCGGGTATTAAGCTCAAATTTGATTATATTAAACCTTTTATGAATACCGATGCTTTTCAAAAGTTTAGCAACAAATATGGACTTGACTCTGAGATAGTAGCCTCCTTTTGTGAATCATTTGCTACTCATGTTGATCTCCCTAAAGAGAAGTGGTTTAAATATCACCCACCAATTAAAGAAGAAATTAAAGAACCAGTACTATCTAAAGAGGAAACTATTATTTATAATGTTGATCGAGTTGTTCCTACTGCTTATATTGGGAAACCACATTTCCCTGTTATGATGAAGGAACATGCTAAAGTTTCAAATCTGGTCAACAAAAGTTATATTAGAACACCTAAACACGATGAACAAATCAAAGTAGAACCTAGTGTTGCTATGGTTAAGGATCTCCTGGAAGAAAATATAGATGGGCATGTTATTTACTTCTGTGATGAAGCCGCTAGAATTGCCAAACTCGTTAAAAACGATAAACATAGACCTGTTGTTGGCATGCCCATTGTCTCAGTTAAAATAGGAGATCACTGTTATCATGGTTTATGCGACCTAGGTGCTAGCTTAAGTGCTATTCCTTTTACCTTATATCAAGAAATTATGAATGACATAGCACCCGCAGAGATAGAAGACATAGATGTTACTATTAAACTTGCTAATAGAGATACTATTTCACCAATTGGGATTGTTAGAGATGTTGAAGTTTTGTGTGGGAAAACAAAATACCGTACTGATTTTCTTGTTCTTGGTTCCCCACAAGATGATTTTTGTTCCATTATCTTTGGTAGACCTTTCTTGAACACTGTTAATGCTAAAATAGATTGTGAGAAACAAACTGTCGGTGTTAGCTTTGGTGACGAGTCTCATGAGTTTAATTTTTCCAAGTTTAGTAGAGAACATCATAAAAATAATTGCCTAGTAAGGATGAAATAATTGGTCTTGCTTCTATTGTTGTGCCTCCTACTGATCCTCTAGAACAATACCTGCTAGACCACGAAAATGATTTACATATGCATGAAAGAAACGAAATAGATAAGATTGCTTTGAACAACGTCCTCTGCTTAAACACAATTTTCCTATGAAACTCTAGGAGGTCCTCCTCCACCTAAAGGTGACCCTGTGTTTGAATTAAAACAATTTCCAAACACTATGAAATATGCTTATCTTGATGAGAAGAAGATATATCCTGTTATTATTAGTGCCAACCTTTCAAAACATGAAGAAGAAAGATTATTAAAAGTTCTAAGGAAGCACCGAGCTGCTATTGGATATACTCTTGATGATTTAAAGGGCATTGGTCCCACTCTATGTGAGCACAAGATTAATATGGAACCTGATGCTAAACCGGTTGTTGATCACCAACGTCGGTTAAATCCAAAGATGAAGGAAGTGGTAAGAATGGAAATATTAAAACTTTTGGAAGCAGGTATAATCTATCCTATAGCTGATAGTAGATGGGTACTTCCTATTCATTGTGTCCCTAAGAAAGGAGGTATTACTTTTGTTCTTAATGATAAGAATGAACTTATTCCACAAAGAATTGTTACAGGCTATTGAATGGTAACTGATTTTATAAAATTAAATAAAGCAACTAGAAAAGATCATTACCCTCTGCCTTTTATTGATCAAATGCTAGAAAGATTGTCTAAGCACACACATTTTTGCTTCCTTGATGGATACTCTGGTTTTTCACAAATACCTGTTTCTCAACCTGATCAAGAAAAGACCACTTTTACTTGTCCTTTTGGAACTTATGCTTATAGACGTATGCCTTTTGGTTTATGCAATGCACCTGCTACCTTTCAAAGATGTATGGCTGCTATATTCTCTGAATTTTGTGAAAATATTGTTGAAGTTTTCATGGATGACTTTTCTGTTTATGGGCAGTCTTTTCATGATTGTTTAAGCAATCTTGATCGAGTTCTGCAGAGATGCGAGCAAACAAATCTTGTCTTGAATTGGGAGAAGTACCACTTTATGGTTAATGAAGGTATTGTTTTGGTCCATAAAATTTCCGAAAGAGGTATTGAAGTTGACAAAGCTAAGGTTGATGCAATAGAGAAAATGCCATGTCCTAAAGATATCAAAGGTATTCGTACTTTCTTAGGTCATGCTGGTTTCTATAGGAGATTTATCAAAGACTTTTCCAAAATTTCTAGGCCCCTTACAAATATTTTGCAAAAGGATGTTCCTTTTTTTTTATGATTATTGTTTAGAAGCCTTCGAAACACTCAAGAAAGCCTTAATTTATACACCTATTGTTCAACCACCTGGCTGGAACTTGCCTTTTGAAATTATGTGATGCTAGTGATTATGCCCCTGGTGTTGTTCTAGGACAAAGAGTTGATAAGAAACTAAATGTTATTCATTACGCTAGTAAAACTCTAGACAGTGCACAAAGAAATTATGCTACTATTGAAAAATAATTTCTAGCAGTGGTGTTTGCCTGTGATAAATTTAGATCTCACAATATGGATTCAAAAGTAATTGTTCACACTGACCAAGCTGCTATTAAATATCTTATGGAAAAGAAAGATGCTAAACCTAGGCTTATTCGATGGGTTCTCTTGCTACAAGAATTTGATTTACATATCACTGATAGAAAAGGAGCCGAGAACCCCGTAGCTGATAACTTGTCTAGGTTGCATAATGTCCTTGATGACCCACTACCTATTGATGATAGTTCTCCTGATGAGCAGTTAGCTGCAATAAATGTTTCTCATAATACTCCTTGGTATGCTGACTATGATAATTACATTTTTGCTAATTATTTACCACCTAGCTTTACATACCAACAAAAGAAAAAAATTCTGCTATGATTTAAGACATTACTTCTGGGATGACCCACATCTTTATAAAGAAGGAGTATATTGTATTATTAGACGTTGTGTACCTGAGCATGAACAGGGACAAATCCTATGAAAATGTCACTCCGAAGCTTATGGAGGGCATCATGCGGGAGACAGAACTGCTCACAAGGTATTGCAATCTGGGTTTTATTGGCCTACTCTCTTCAAGGATGCTCGTAAGTTTGTATTATCTTGTGATGAATGTGAAAGAATAGGTAATAACGGTAAGCATCAAGAAATGCCTATGAATTATTCACTTGTTGTTGAACCATTTGATGTTTGTGGATTTCATTGCATGGGACCTTTTCCTTCCTCTAACGGGTATACACATATTTTGGTTGCTGTTGATTATGTTACTAAGTGGGTAGAAGCTATTCCAACTAGTAGTGCTGATCACAACACCTCTATTAAAATGCTTAAGGAAGTTATTTTTCCAAGGTTTGGAGTCCCAAGATATTTAATGACTGATGGTGGTTCACACTTTATTCATGGTGCTTTCTGTAAAATGCTTGCCAAGTATGATGTTAACCATAGAATTGCATCACCCTATCATCCTTAGTCTAGTGGTTAAGTTGAACTTAGCAATAGAGAAATAAAATTAATCTTGCAAAAGACTCTCAATAGGCCCCGGAAGAATTGATCTAAGAAATTAGATGATGCACTTTGGGCCTATAGAACAACATATAAAAATCCTATGGGTATGTCTCCTTATAAAATGGTTTATGGAAAGGCTTCATTTGCCTCTTGAGTTAGAACATAAAGCTTATTGGGCAATCAAAGAACTCAAGTATGATTTTAAACTTGCCGGCGAAAAGAGGTTATTTGATATTAGCTCATTAGATGAATGGAGAACCCAAGCTTATGAAAATGCCAAGTTATTTAAAGAAAAAGTTAAAAGATGGCATGATAAAAGAATCCAAAAGCGTGAGTTCAAAGTTGGAGAATATGTTCTTTTGTACAACTCTCGTTTTATATTCTTTGCAGGAAAACTCCTCTCCAAATGGGCAGGACCCTATGTTATCAATGAGGTTTATCGATTTGGAGCTATCAGAAATAATAATGCCGAGGGCATGAACCCGAAGGTTGTTAATGGGCAAAGAATAAAACATTATATCTCAGGTACGCCAATTAATGTTGAAAGCAATATTATCCAAACTATGACACCGGAAGAACACATAAAAGAGACCTTCCGGAACACTCCAGAATCGTGAAAAAGAGGAGGTACGTGATACGGTAAGTAAACGGACTCCGAAAAATCTTCAAAAATATTTTCTATCCGTTTTGGAAAATATTTTTTTAGGAAAATAAGAAACAATCAAGAAGGTCACCCTGGTGGGCACAAGACACCAGGGCGCGCCTGGCAGCCAGGCACACCCAGGTGGGTTGTGCCCACCTCGGGTACCTTCCAGACTCCATTTTTCTTCCGTTTGCTTGCTTCCCAAGATAAAAAAATCTTTATATACCCCCTAACCTATTGACCACCCTATCACGGAGAAATCTTTCGTTTTCTTTTCCTTGTTGTTTCCTGACAGACCCCATCTACCATGGCCGCTTCAAGCTCGTCCAAGGACAAGTTCTTCAAGAACGTTATCAACCCATATTTGCGGGAGGTGGTGCAGCACCCTTAGGTCGTCCATATGCCTGAGGGGGTGCTTCACATCCGCGATGTTCAAGAACCCAAGGGAACGGGAACCATGGAGGCCAGGATTGAAGCTATCGAGCAGGAGGTCTTCCGGTGCAAGGGGATGGTGGAGCGTGGACTCAATGCCAATCACCTCATGATCATGGACTTTTACCCGTGATCTCAAGGTGGATGGCAAGTCCACGAAGGACAACATTTTCACCCTCAACGAGCAAATCAACTTCCTCCAAAGCCAGATCTACGATCTCCAAAACCAAGTCTTTGAATATGAGGCGAGGTTTAAAGGTATGAGTTTGGCTGCCAGTTGCAGGACCCGTGAGACTCATTCTTCCTCTTATGATGGTGGACCTCTGCCATGGAAACCCGAGGACAAGATTGCCTCTACTTCATCACCAAAATAAAATTGAGTATCGGGTATGGGCACTCCCCTTGGCTTCCGCCAAGCTTGGGGGAGGTGCCCCGGAATCGTATCACCCCCACTATCTTTTGCCTTTACTTATTTAGTTCGATCCTTAGTTATCTTTTGCTTTTGATGAATAAAAGTTTAGTTCGATCCTTTCTTTTTGAGAGTTTGCTTAGTGATCTATCCTTGTAATCGTGTGCGAGATATATAATAAAGTTTAGTTTGAGTTTTTGCTTTCTTTACTTTCATGTTTCAATAAAAAGAAAAGAAGTAAATGAAAAAGATCATATGCTAATCTTATGGTAGTTAATGACACCACATAAGGAAAAGTATAAGTAGACAATTTTATTAGAGATTAACAAACATAGCATTGGTCAATGATGCACTCATGAAAGAATTAATAAGGGAAGAGAAGATTCACATACAAATACACTATCCTGCAAATCTCTTGTGATTGTGAGCCCTCATCAAAATATTATATGCCAAATTTGTTGATGTTGGACAATGAAGACAACGTAATGATTTATGTTTGTTCATATTCACATAGAAGTTAAATTGTCATAGATCCTTCAACATGTGGTGCTTTCCCCCCATCCTTGCTAACCAAAAATTCCGCACCAAGTAGAGATACTACTTGTGCTGCCAAAAACCCTTAAACCCAAATCTTATTTTCAAGAGTCCACCATACCTACCTATGGATGGAGTAAGATCCTTCAAGTAAGTTGTCATCGGTGCAATAAGGCAATAAAAATTGCAGCTAAAAGTGTGAGATCATTTAGTGTAAGGGAAAATTGAGCGTTGTACAAACTTGTGATGGTAAAGAATAAAAGCGACAGACTGCATAATAAAGGTTTCCATCACAAGGGGAAATGTAACGTGGCCTTCTCTTGCACTAAGGGGTTGAGCATACAAACAAATAAGCGCATGTCAACCTCTACTTCCCTCTGTGAAGGGCCTATCTTTTGCTTTTATGTATTTACTTTCATGCAAGAGTCAAAGTTTTTCGCTCTATTCCTTTTTATTTTTCTCCTTTGGCAAGCATCATGTGGTGAGGAAAGATCTAGGAACATATGTCCAGTTGAATATGGGTAGCGTGAGTTATTATTGTTGACATTACCCTTGAGGTGAATACGTTGGGAGGCGGAATTATAAGCCCCTATCTTTCTATGTGTCTGGTTGAAACATTTTACTCATGTGTATGCGGTGAGTGTTAGCAATTATAGAAGACTATATGATGGTTGAGTATGTGGACTTGCCAAAGGCTCCGATACGTGACCCTTCCTGAAAAGATGATGAATTGTAGTTGCAAAGTTGACTGAGAACATAGTTTGTTGGTTTCCAATAGAGTTTATGCTTTATACTTTGATAGTGTGATGAATTGTTACTTGTTCATGAGAAGTCTACGATAAAAGTTCTATGACAAAAGTTTTATGTTAAAGTTTGTTGCGATTATAATAATTCACATGATGCTTCTATGTCCGTATTTAGTTTTTAACCACACCTCTCTCTCTAAGCATGTGGACATATTTTTTGATTTCAGTTTTCGCTTGAGGACAAGCGAGGTCTAAGCTTGGGGGAGTTGATACATCCATTTTGCATCATGTTTACTTACTGTTATTTATAATGTTTTTATGCATAATAATGCTTTTTGGAGTAATTATAATGCATTTTCTCCCATAATATGCAAGGTACACACAAAAAGGGAGAATTCGGGCAGCTGGAAATCTGCCCTGAAAAAGCTACGTCAAGCTACCTATTATGCACAACTCCAAATGAGCTGAAACATCACGAGGATTTTTTATGGAATAAATAAAAAGTACAGGAGAAAATAACCACCGGAGGGAGGCCACTTGGTGAGCACAAGACACCAGGGCGTGCCTGCCCCCCCCCCCCCCAGGCGCGCCTTGGTGGGTTGTGCTCAACCCAGCCCACCTTCAGTGCCCATCTTATGGTATATAAGTCATTTTAACCTAGAAAAAAGAAGGAGAGAACTTTCGGGACAGAGCGCCGCCATCTCGAGGCGGAACTTGCGCAGGAGCACTTTTGCCCTCCAGCAGAGTGATTCCGCTGAGGGAACTTCCCTCCCAGAGGGGGAAATCATCATCATCATCATCACCAACAACTCTCTCATCTTCGGGAGGGCAATCTCCATCAACATATTCAATAGCACCATCTCCTCTCAAATCCTAGTTCATCTCTTGTGTTCAATTGTGTACCGCAACTAAAGATTGGTGCTTGTGGGTGACTAGTAGTGTTGATTACATCTTGTAGTTGATTACTATATGGTTTATTTGATGGAAGATTATATGTTCAGATCCAATATGCTATTTAATAGCCCTCTGATCTTGAGCATGATTATCATTTGTGAGTAGTTACTTTTGTTCTTGAGGTCACGAGACAAATCATGTTGCAAGTAATCATGTGAACTTGATATGTGTTCGATATTTTGATAGTATGTATGTTGTGATTCCCTTAGTGGTGTCATGTGAACGTCGACTACATGACACTTCACCATATCTGGGCCTAAGGAATGCATTGTGGAGTAGTTATTAGATGATGGGTTGCGAGAGTGACAGAAGCTTAAACCCTAGTTTATGCGCTATTCTGTAAGGGACGGATTGGATCCAAAAGTTTAATGCTATGGTTAGAATTTATTCTGAATAATTTTCTCGTAGTTGCGGATGCTTGTGATGGGGTTAATCATAAGAGGAGGTTTGTTCAAGTAAGAACAGCACCTAAGCACCGGTCCACCCACATATAGAATTATCAAAGTAGCAAACACAAATCGAATCAACATGATGAAAGTGACTAGATGAAATTCCCATGTACCCGCAAGAATGCTTTGCTTATTATAAGAGACCATTTTGGCTTTTCCTTTGCCTCAAAGGGATTGGGCTACCTTGCTGCACTTTTGTTACTATTTGTGTTACTTGCTCGTTACAAATTATCTTGCTATCAAACTAATCTGTTACTTACAATTTCAGCGCTTGCAGACATTACCTTGCTGAAAACCACTTGTCATTTCCTTCTGCTCCTCGTTGGGTTCGACACTCTTACTTATCGAAAAGGCTACAATTGATCCGATATACTTGTGGGTAATCAGGGAGGCCAAGGAAGAAGAAGAAGAAGGAGGGGGGCTCTCTCCCCCTCTCTCCCGGTGGCGCCAGAGTGTCGCCGGGGCTAGGATCGTGCCGACGATCTACATCAACAATGTTGCTACCGTCAACACCAACTTTATCCCCCTCTATGAAGCGGTGTAACCTCCCTTCTCTCCGCTATAATCTCTACTTAAACATGGTGATCAACTCCATATATTATTTCCCAATGATATTTGGCTATCCTATGATGTTTGAGTAGATCCATTTTGTCCTATGGGTTAACCGTGATCTTGGTTGGTATGATTGTATATTTTATTTATGGTGTTGTCCTACGGCACCCTTCGTGTCGCGCAAACGGAGGGGACCCCGCTGTAGGGTGTTGCAATATGTTCATGATTCGCTTATGGTGGGTTGCGGGAGTGACAGAAGCTTAAACCCGAGTAAGTGGGTTATGGCGTATGGGAGTAAAGAGGACTTGATACTTAATGCTATGGTTGGGTTTCACGACCTTAATGATCTTTAGTAGTTGCGGATGCTTGCTAGGGGTCCAATCATAAGTGCATATGATCCAAGTAGAGAAAGTATGTTAGGTCATGTCTCTCCCTCATATAGAATTGCAAGAATGATTACCGGTACTTGTGATCGATTGCCTAGGGACAAATGACTTTCTTATTGAAAAAAGCTATCCAATTTTATTACCTTGCTATTTATTCGTAGCTCTATTCTCGCAAAGTACTTGTAGTTTTATTCTTGCAAAATAGTTTCATACTTATTTTAGGTAAAGCAAACGTTAAGTGTGCGTAGAGTTGTATCGCTGGTCAATAGAACTTGAGGGAATATTTGTTCTGCCTTTAGCTCCTCGTTGGGTTTGACACACTTATTTATCGAATAAGGCTACAAACGATCCCATATACTTGTGGGTTATCAAGACCTTTGTCTGGCGCCGTTGCCGGGGAGCAATAGCATGGGGTGAATATTTTCGTGTGTGCTTGTTTGCTTTATCACTAAGTAGTTTTTATTTTCTGTTCTAAGTTGTTCTCTATCTTTAGTTATGGATATGGAACACGAAACACCAAAAATATTAGTGGTACTTGCTACTCATGGAGATGGGGAACCTCCTAAAACCCTTGGTGCTCGTTATCTGAAAGATACTATGCACTACTTTGATAATCCTGAGAAAACCCCATTGAACTATATAATGGGAGTAACGTTGGATCAACATGAATACTTTAGGGATTATCGGTTGACTCAAAAAGGAAAACTGTTATGGGATCAAATTCATATGTTGCATTGGTATTCTCATGAGCTATGTTTGAGATATGATTATACTTGTTGCTCTAGGATGAACGCTCCACACCTTCCCTTTTCATGCAAATTTAATGATAATGAAACCTTAGCTTCTTATGCTAATGGTATATAGGATTACTATGATGTGGAACGAGTAGAAGAATCTGTTGCTTTTAAGGGTGCTTATGAAATTGGATCTTTGTTTTTAAAATATGAAGCTTTTTATGATGATGTTTATAGACCTAAAAATTTTGCCATCCTTAAATATTGCTATGATAGTTATAAATACAATTCTGATATTGATGAATTTATTGAGAAAGTCTCCGCTGTCCGAGAAGAGACTAATATTTTGCAGGAGTCTATGGAAGAAGGAATTTATGAAACTATGAGCTCATTGGATGAAAAAGATGATGAGGAGAGTGAAGAACAAAAGGAGGAAGAGCGAATTAGCTACCCGTGCCCATCTTCTAATGAGAGTAACTCTTCAACTCATACATTGTTTAATGCCCCTTTGTTCTTACCGAAGGATGAATGCTATGATAATTGCTATGATCCTATTGATTCGTTTGAAATATCCCTTCTTTATGAACTTGATGCTTGCTACGCTTGTGGCCATGATGCCAATATGAATTATACTTATGGAGATGAACTTGCTATAGTCCCTTATGTTAATAATGAGATTGTTGCTATTGCACCCATACATAGTCCTATTATATTTTTTAATTCTCCAAACTACACTATATCAGAGAAGTTTGCGCTTATTAAGGATTATATTGATGGGTTGCCTTTTACCGTTGCACATGATGATTTTGATGAATATAATATTCATGTGCTTGCTTCTCCTACTTGCAATTATTATGAGAGAGGAACTATATCTTCACCTCTGTATGCTTCCAACACGATAAAATTGCAAGATACTACTTATGCTATGTATTGGCCTTTACTTGGTGTGCATGAATTGTTCTTGTATGACATGTCGATGCATAGGAAGAGAGTTAGACTTTGTCATTGCTTGATATATGTTGCTTTGTGCTCATTAATGAATGCTAATCATTGCTAAATAAAATTGGCTTTGATATACCTTGGGATCCGGGTGGGTTCATTAATTGAGCACTTCATGCCTAACTTAATGGCTTTAAAGAAAGCGCTGCCAGGGAGACAACCCGGAAGTTTTAGAGAGTCGTTTCTTTCTGTTGAGTGCTTTTATAAAGTTTAAAAACAAAAAATATAGAGGGGAACTTAAAAAAAATTCACAAAAGAGAAGCGATTGGAAGTTATGCATTGGAGAAGTGAGGGTCGACCTTGAACACTTGTGTTCATGCTCATGGAAACAATGTAGAATTTTTCATGAAGATTCTCAAAAAAATAATTATCCTCTTGTACAATTCCATTGTATTATAAAAATGTGCCAAGATTTGCCTTTAGGATGAGTAGATTGCTTGTTGGTATGTGCGGTGCAAAAACAGAAACTTTGGCTGTAGTGCGTGATTTTACATTTTTTATTGGAACGTCGAAAGTTTCTGAAACTTATTGCACAATCTTTCTATACAAATTGTTTATTTTGTCCTAATTTTTAAGAACTTTTGGTACCAGAAGTATGGTGAATGTTCATATTACTACAGACTGTCCTGTTTAAGACAAATTCTGTTTTTGATGCATTGTTTTGCTTGTTTTGATGAAACTATCGATTCTATCGGTGGTATAAGCCATGGAAAAGTTATATTACAGTAGCTACAATGCAAAAACAAAATATGAATTGCTTTGCAACAATACTTAGAGTAGTGATTTGCTTTATTATACTAACGGATCTTATGGAGCTTTCTGTTGAGTTTTGTGTGGTTGAAGTGATCAAAGATCGAGGAGGTCTCGATATGAGGAGAAGGAGGAGAGGCAAGAGCTCAAGCTCGGGGATGCCCAAGGCACCCCAAGTAAATATTCAAGGATACTCAAGCGTCTAAGCTTGGGGATGCCCCGGAAGGCATTCCATCTTTCTTCCACAAGTATCGGTATGTTTTCATCTTCGTTTCGTTCACGTGATATGCGCAGATCTTGGAGCGTATTTTGCATTTTGCATTTAGTTTTCATTTTTGTTTTATGCACCAGGCTAGTATGAGATAGTCCATGGTCGATTTATAGAATGCTCATTGCACTTCACTTATATCTTTTGAGTATGGCTTTATAGAATGTTTCATGTGCTTTTATATCATTTGAAGTTTGGATTGCCTGTTTCTCTTCACATAGAAAACCGTTATTTGAAGAATGCTATTTTGCTTCACTTATATTTATTAGAGAATGATCTTTTTTAGCAACAATTAAACTCTCATGCTTCACTTTGATCTATTTAGAGAGTCAACATGAATTGGTCAATTGCATGGTTAGTCATGAAATCCTACATAAAACTTATGGATCATTGGATATGATATGTTTGATTCCTTGCAATAGTTTTGAGATATAGAGACGGAATATGTGGGAGGTACTAGTAAAAGGTTGTGGTTAGTAAGAATATTTGTGTTAAGGTTTGTGATTCCTGAAGCATGCACGTATGGTCTCTTGTTATGCTATGAAGTTGGAGCATGATTTATTATTCATTGTCTTCCTTATGAGTGGCAGTCGGGGACGAGCAATGGTCTTTTCCTACCAATCTATCCCCCTAGGGGCATACGTAGTAGTACTTTGCTTCGAGGGCTAATAAACGTTTGCAATATGTATATGAGTTCTTTATGACTAATGTGAGTCCATGGATTATACGCACTCTTACCTTTCCGCATTTTGCTAGCCTCTACGGTACCGTGCATTGCCCTTTCTCACCTCGAGAGTTGGTGCAAACTTCACAGGTGCATCCAAACCCCGTGATATGATACGCTCTATCATAGATAAGCCTTATTATATCTTCCTAAAAAAAGCCACCATACCTACCTATTATGGCCCTTCCATAGCCATTCCGATATATATATTGCCATGCAACTTCCACAGCTTCTGTTTTGATGACTTGAGCATTCATTGTCATATTGCTTTGCATGATCGTAAGATAGCTAGCATGATATTTCCATGGCTTGTCCATTTTTTGATATCGTTGTTATGCTAGATCATTGCACATCATGGTACATGCGAGAGGCATTCATATAGAGTCATACTTTGTCATAGGTATCGAGTTGTAATTTTTCTTTCTTTTGAGTTATAAGTAAATAGAAGTGTGATGATCATCATTATTCATTTTTAGAGCATTGCCCTAGTGAGGAAAGGATGATGTAGACTATGATTCCCCCACAAGTCGTGATGAGACTCCGGACAATGAGAGAGAGAAAATACAAAAAAGAAAAAAAGAAGGAAAAAAGAAAAAAAAGAAAAAAAGAAAATAAAAAGAGAGAAGGGGCATGCTAGTTCCACACTTGTGCTTCAAAGTAGCACCATGTTTTTCATATGGAGAGTCTCCTATGTTGTCACTTTCATATACTAGTGGGAATTTTTTCATTATAGGATTAGATGCACACCCACTTAGTTTTCATATTGAGCTTTCATACACTTATAGCTCTTAGTGCATTCGTTGCATGGCAATCCCTACTCCTCGCATTGATATCAATTGATGGGCATCTCCATAGCCCGTTGGTTAGCCGCATCGGTGTGAGACTTTCTTACTTTTTTGTCTTCTCTATATTTACCCCTATCATCATACTCTATTCCACCCGTAGTGCTATATCCATGGCTTGTGCTCATGTATTGCACGAGGGTTGAAAAAGTTGAAGCCCGTTAAAAAGTATGAACCAATTTCTCAGCTTGTCATCGGGGTTGTGCATGATAAATACTTTGTGCTAAGAAGACAGAGCATGACAAACCTATATGATTTTGTAGGGATAGCTTTCTTTAGCGTTGATATTCTGAAAGACATGATTGTTTGTTGGGATGCCTGAGTATTGATGTGTTTATGTCAAATTATAGACTATTGCTTTGAATCACTTATGTCTTAATATTCATGCCATGACTAGACATATGATCAAGTTTATGCTAGGTAGAATTCCACACAAAAATTATCTTTTTTATCATTTACCAACTCGAGGACGAACAGGAATTAAGCTTGGGGATGCTGATACGTCTCCGTCGTATCTATAATTTCTGATTGTTTCATGCCAATATTATACAACTTTTACATATGTTAGCAACTTTAAATATGATTTATTGGACTAACCTAGTGATCCAGTGCCTAGTGCCAGTTACTAGGCTTGATCCTTGACGGGCCAATGCCCATCTTCCACATTGTATGTAGATAAATTAGATTGAGGCTACTGCCCCCATCCATGAGGACTCTAGTGAGGTGATACCCATCGATAATGGGGTCGAGGACCAAGGCTGCCGACACTCCGTGACGGATACTGGTTGGATGGTCTCTGCGGTCGAAGGTGATCGGGAATGCCGACCATGGGTTAAATTTCGGGGCTACAGGTTCTACGGCATAGATTTCCCGAAGTGCACGTTTCCGCTCCTTGGGTATATGGGTGGCGTAGATCATGTTCACCATTTTTACCTAAGGAGGGAATTTTTTCTAGCCTCCATTGCTCGGCCTGCGAGGTTCTTCGTCCTCCTTGCTGCGGGGGCTTCCCTGCATCCTCAGTTGTGATCTTGCCGGCCTGTTTGATCACCCAACAGTTACGGTTGGTGTGGTTGGCAGGTTTGTCATATGTGTTGTGGATCTGGCAGGGTCTGCCCAGAATTGTACCCAATTTGGTGGGTCCATCCTGGTTCCCCTTAGAGGGTTTCTTCTGCGGTCCTATTTTGGTGTTGCGGAATCCGGCATTCACTTCCGTGTCTTTGGCTACACCACTGTTGTGGCGACACTTGTTTTTGTTGCACCCTGGTTCTCCATTACTGTCCTGGACCTCCGAGGTGCCGGGGTCTTTTGTTTTGGTGCTTCTACAACCAAACCAACTATCTTCCCCCGTGCAAAAGCGGGTCATGAGAGAGGTAAGTGCCACCATCATCTTTGGATTATCCTGGCCGAGCTAGCGTGCTAGCCATTCGTCCCGGATGTTGTGCCTGAATGCAGCTATTGCTTCTGCATCCGAAGAATTGACGATCTAGTTCTTCTTGGTCAGAAACCGATTCCAAAATTGCTGGGCTGATTCTCCAGGCTGTTGGACCATGTGGCTTAGGTCATCGGCATCCGGAGGCCGGACATAAGTGAAGGAAATATGCCCTAGAGGCAATAATAAGGTTATTATTTATTTCCTTATATCATGATAAATGTTTATTATTCATGCAAGAATTGTATTAACTAGAAACATGATACATGTGTGAATACATAGACAAACGAAGTGTCACTAGTATGCCTCTACTTGACTAGCTCGTTGATCAAAGATGGTTATGTTTCCTAACCATAGACATGAGTTGTCATTTGATAAACGGGATCACATCATTGGGAGAATGATGTGATTGACTTGACCATTCCGTTAGTTTAGCACTTGATCATTTAGTATGTTGCTATTGCTTTGTTCATGACTTATACATGTTCCTATGACTATGATATTATGCAACTCCCGAATACCGGAGGAACACTTTGTGTGCTACCAAACATCACAACGTAACTGGGTGATTATAAAGGTGCTCTACAGGTGTCTCCGAAGGTAATTGTTGAGTTGGCATATATCGAGATTAGGATTTGTCACTCCGAATATCGGAGAGGTATCTCTGGGCCCACTCGGTAATGCACATCACTATAAGCCTTGCAAGCATTGTAACTAATGAGTTAGTTGCAGGATTATGTATTATGTAACGAGTGAAGAGACTTGCCGGTAACGAGATTGAACTAGGTATTGAGATACCGACGATCGAATCTCGAGCAAGTAACATACCGATGACAAAGGGAATAACGTATGTTGTTATGCAGTTTGACCGATAAAGATCTTCGTAGAATATGTAGGAGCCAATATGAGCATCCAGGTTCCGCTATTGGTTATTGACCGGAGATGTGTCTCGATCATGTCTACATTGTTCTCGAACCCGTAGGGTCCGCATGCTTAAAGTTCGGCGACAATCGGTGTTATGAGTTTTAGTGTTTTGATGTACAGAAGGTAGTTCGGAGTCCCGGATATGATCATGGACATGACGAGTAGTCTCGAAATGGTCGAGACGTAAAGATCGATATATTGGACGACTTTGTTTGGACACCGGAAGGGCTCCGGGAGGTTTCGGGCATATACCCGAGTACCGGGGGTTACCGGAACCCCCCGGGGAGTTAATTGGGCCTCATGGGCCTTAGTGGGAGAAGAGGAGGGGCGGCCAGGGCATCCGCGCGCCCCCTCCCCCTCTAGTCCGAATTGGACAAGGAGGGGGGGCGGCGCCCCCGTTTTTCCTTCTCTTCCTCTCTCCCTTCCATCCCTTCTCCTACTTCTACTTGGAAGGGGGAGTCGTACTCCCGGTGGGAGTAGGACTCCTCATGGGGCGCGCCTAGGGAGGCCGGCCTCCTCCCCTTCCTCCACTCCTTTATATACGGGGAGGGGGGCACCCCTTGGAGACAACAATTGATCATTGATCTCTTAGCCGTGTGCGGTGCCCCCCTCCACCATAATCCACCTCGATAATATCGTAGCGGTGCTTTGGCGAAGCCCTGCGTCGGTAGCATCATCATCACCGTCATCATGCCGTCATGCTGAGGAAACTCTCCGGCGAAGCTCTGCTGGATCGGAGCTCGCGGGACGTCATCGAGTTGAACATGTGCTGAACTTGGAGGTACCATGCGTTTGGTACTTGGATCGGTCGGATCGTGAAGACATACGACTACTTCAACCACGTTGTGCTAACGCTTCCACTTTCGGTCTACGAGGGTACGTGGACACACTCTCCCCTCTCGTTGCTATCCATCACCATGATCCTGTGTGTGCGTAGGAATTTTTTTGAAATTACTATGTTCCCCAACAATAAGTGCCTTCAAAGTTAGCTCGGAAAGCATCATCAAGCTCTTCCCAACTCCCTATAGAGTTTTCACGGAGGCTATTTAGCCAATGCATGGCTGGTCCTTTGAGCTTTAATGGAAAATAATTTATGGCATGGAAGTCGTCCCCTCAAGCCATATGGATGTGGAGAAGAAAGTCTTCGATCCACATGGCCTAGTATGTAGTCCCATCGTATTGTTCGATGTTTACGGGTTTAAACCCTTCGTGGAACTAATGCCACATTACCTCGTCGGTGAAGCACATCGGGTGGGCGGCACACCTAACCCGGTCTGCGTCACGCTATAGATTGGCGGCTGTATCAACCCGATGCTGCTCCCAAATTCTATCGTTTCGATCGCGCCATGATTGGTATCCGTCCCGTCCAGCCGGGGCATAATCCCGAGATCCGTAAATGGATCGTGTCTATCCTACTCTGATGGCGAGGTCATGACAGAGATCATATTGATATTCTGGTTGTGCTGCCTCCTTGCCTTTACGGCGAGGGGGGGCAGGTGGGTATTCGGCTTCTCCAGCCGGCATGTCCCTTCCCCGAGGGGGCGTCGGGCTAGTCAGCTTATGTGTATCTTGGTGGTGCGGGCGCAAGGGCCTTGTCATTGAATTGTGGCATCTGAGGGAGTCCTGGATCGAGGGGTCCTCGGGCATCCGGCCTGTTATCCATGGGCCGGACTGATGGGTTGTGAAGATATGAAGGCCGAAGACTGTACCCGTGTCCGGATTGGACTCTACTCGGAGTGGAAGCCAAGCTTGGCGAACGAAGATTCCTTCTTATGTAACCGACTCCATGTAAACCCTAAATCCCCCCGGTGTCTATATAAACTAGAGGGGTTAGTCCGGAAAGGACACACACATTACTATAGTCATATAGGCTAGACTTCTAGGGTTTAGCCATTACGATCTCGTGGTAGATCAACTCTTGTAATACTCATATTCATCAAGATCAATCAAGCAGGAAGTGGGGTATTACCTCCATAGAGAGGGCCCGAACCTGGGTAAACATTGTGCCCCCCGTCTCCTGTTACCATCGATCCTAGACGCACAGTTTGGGATCCCCTACCCGAGATCCGCCGGTTTTGACACCGACATCGGTGCTTTCATTGAGAGTTCCAAGGTGCCGTCGACAAAAGGTTTTGATGGCCCCATCAATTGTCGCTAACGATGCTGTCCAAGGAGGAACCTTCCTCCCCAGACAGATTTTTGTGTTCAGCGGCTTCGTACTGCGGGCCAACTCGCTTGGCCGTCTGGAGCAGATCGACAGCTACGCCCCTGGCCATCAGGTCAGATTTGGAAGCTTGAAATACGTCGCGGATATCCGTGGAGAATTGATCTTCAATGGGTTCGAGACCACGGTGATCGCTCCTCCTCGCTCTGATGAACATGACTTAAATCTGTCACCGGATCACACCTAGGAGATAGTTCCTGTTGCTGCAACGGCCTTAGATCCGGAGCAGATCGTACTGTCTGAGGCCACAGAGTCTGCGGCGTTGGAGCCGCACACGGACTCAACACTCGGCAATATTTGCTTCAACGGAACCTTGGACTCATCTCCGGTCATACGTTTCGGACCATGTACACCTGCGGACATCGAGCTAGATCGGTTATCGACTTTCGAATTCAGCGCCGCTGACGTTTTCCAGCACTCACCTTTGGGTGATGTGCTGAACTCTCTAAAGAATTTGTCCTTGGAGAAGGACTCGCAGCCAAACTATGTTTGGTTCGAGTTAGAGGCCAATGATGAGGAATTTTTCTTCCCAACCTCCACCCACTTCATAGCTACCGTCGAGGACTTAACCGACGAGCTCGACTATGGCTCTGGAGACATCGACGGTATGGACGAGGATGCAGACAAGGAGCAAGGCCAAGACCCGCCATTCGCTGGACGTTGGATGACCACCTCTTCATACGACGTGTACATGGTTGATACACCTAAAGGATCTGGCGATGACAAAGAAGAGCCAGATGCGAATAAACACTCCGAGACACAGTCCAAACATCGGCGCCCTAAACGTTGCTCTAAGCCTCGTCGCTCAAAAGATGTCAACACTGGCACCGGAGAAAACAGTACTTGGGGCAACGCTGAAAACAATGAAGACCCTGATGGAGCCGCATCCGAACAAGAGGAGCAAGACAACGAGTAGGTTAACCCTGATAAATAGGCCACGCCCAATGACCCGGATGACGATAGCTATCGTCCACCCTCCGAGGATGATGAGAGCCTTCGCAATGAAGACTTCATCGTTCCTGAGGCACCCGTCGAGCAGGAACGCTTTAAGCGCCAACTCATAGCTACTGCAAGAAGCCTAAAGAAAAACCAGCAACAGCTGCAAGCAGATCAAGACCTACTCATCGATAGATGGACCGATGTCCTGGCAGCCAAAGAATACGGCCTCAAGCGCCCAGCCAAGAGTTACCCAAAACGTAGACTGCTACGTCAGTTCGATGAAGAGGCACCAGATCCCATACCTCCCTCGCGCAATGCGGACCGACCACCACGCGGTCGGGATAAAACGGCAACTCAGGCCGAACAGCAACTCGGCCCACCGCCTTGCAAACACAGGGACAAACCAGCTCGGGACCATACATACGACCTTCAGCAGGAATTGGACAGTAGAGCAGGACACACCAGATCAATATACAGACCGTGAGGACGCTTCCCTACTCGGGATGACAGCTACCTATTCGGACGTGACAAACTCAATCACACACGGGCCGATAACCACAAACGGACTTCGTCGGAGGAGCGCCGTGACGGGGCCCGCTATAGAGGCGCCGCACACCCTCTCTGCTTCACAGATGAGGTGCTGGATCACGAATTCCCCAAGGGTTTCAAGCCTATCAATATTGAATCATACGATGGAACAACCGACCCCGCAGTGTGGCCCGAGGGGACGACCTCCACGCTATCAAATACCTCCCATTAAAACTCAAGGGATCAGCTCGACACTGGCTAAATAGTCTGCCTGAGAACTCTATCGGCAGCTGGGAGGACTTGGAGGAAGCCTTCCTCGACAACTTCCAAGGTACATATGTCCGGCCACCCGATGCCGATGACTTAAGCCACATAGTTCAACAATCTGGAGAATCTGCCAAAAAATTCTGGACTAGGTTCCTAACCAAAAAGAACCAGATCGTTGACTGTCCGGATGCTGAAGCCCTAGCGGCCTTTAAACACAACATCCGCGACGAATGGCTAGCACGCCACCTCGGCCAAGAAAAACTGAGGTCCATGGCAGCCCTCACGGCACTTATGACCCGCTTTTGCGCGGGTGAGGATAGTTGGCTGGCTCGCAGTAGAAACACAGCCAACGAAGCAGGCCCCTCCGAGGCCAGAAATAGCACCGGCAAGCTCCGGCGCAATAGACACAAGCACCGAAGTAATGGCGATAACACCGATGACACTACAGTTCACGCCGGATTCAGTGGCTCCAAGTCCGGCCAGCGAAAGAAGCCCTATAAAAGGAACAGCGGAGGACCATCCAGCTTGGACCGCATACTCGATCATCTGTGCCAGATACATGGCACTCCAGACAAACCAGCCAACCATACTAATCGATATTGTCGGGTCTTTAAGCAAGCCAGCAGGGTAAATAGTGGAAACAAGGAAAGGGAATCGCATAGCAAGGACGATGACGAGGAGCCCCGGCAGCCGAACACTAGGGGGCAGAAGAAATTCCCGCCTCAAGTCAAAACGGTGAACATGATATATGCTACACACATCCCCAAAAGGGAGCGCAAGCGCGCACTTAGGGACGTCTATGAGGTAGAGCCAGTCGCCCCAAAATTGAACCCATGGTCATCATTCCCGATCACCTTTGATCGTCGAGATCACCCAACTAGTATTCGACATGGTGGTTCGGCCGCATTGGTACTCGACTAAATTATCAACGGATTTCATATGACACGAGTCCTAATGGACGGTGGCAGCAGCCTCAACCTGCTCTATCAGGATACAGTATGCAAAATGGGCATTAATCCCTCACGAATCAAGCCCACGATAACTACCATTAAAGGAGTCATACCAGGCGTAGAGGCCCGTTGTACGGGCTCAATCACGCTGGAGGTGCTCTTCGGTTCCCCGGATAACTTCTGAAGCGAAGAGCTAATCTTTGATATCATCCCATTCCGCAGCGGCTATCACGCACTACTCGGACGAACCGCGTTTGCTAGATTCAACGTGGTGCCACATTATGCTTATCTCAAGCCTAAGATGCCCGGTCCACGCGGCGTCATTACAGTAAATGGAAACACGGAATGTTCCCTCCGTACAGAGGAGCACACCGCAGCCCTAGCAACAAAAGTACAGAGTGGCCTTCTAAAGCAGCACCACAATCCGGCCTCCGAGCCCCTGGACATCGTTAAGAAGGTCCGGACTACACTGCAACAGGAAACTCGGTTCGTCAAGAGCTGAATTAATAATTCGACCTCTGTCCCAACCCCGATGAGGAAATGGCATTCGTACCACGCGTACATAATTACACACTCAAATCCTCACGGGTACCGACGGAGGCATAACTCGCTAGCGACCCACAGTGCGGCTGGACCGACCCTGGGATTCGCATGCCTTTACTTTTTTCTCTTTATTACGGGTTTTTTTCTCTTTTCGAGGTCTATACAGACGACCCGCTTGCGGAACACACCAAGGAGGCGAGGAGCTCTGGCGTACAAGGGAATTCCCAGTTGGTCTCTATCAAACGATTGCCATACCTGCTTTACATACCCACATGTAGCTCACCCTTGGTTGCGGCATGTTAAATAGCTTTACTTGCTTATCGCATTACTTGCACAAAGTATGCCTCGACGTACTAATTACATCACAATAGTGAATGCATGGTGGGGTCAGCTTATTACTTAATTTTTCTGTTTCCTCGCCTTTGGATATGTTGCTTATCGCACGCATACACCATTGTACGTATCATACGCCAGGGGCTTCATCACACCCCACATTACGACAATAAAACCCCGAACACTTATACAGTATAGTTCGGCACCCCAAACTTATAACATTATATGCATCGGCTCCGAATCATGTCTTTGGTCAATAGTTGGGTTGCCCGGCTCCTGTGCTTGCTACCTTACGTTCCGTTATATCGGCTAGGGTAGTAAAGGGAGAACTACTACGATTGTGTCCCGGTTCTTCCGGACGAGCACCTCAGTAGAGAAAGCCGAAAACTGACTGTCATGATGCGGCGAGAGCTGGTCAGCTGTTCGAGAGGTCCCAAATAGTTAGAGATTTTTTTCCGCTTCTCGCGAAGAATCGGTTCCCCCGATTAGGCGTGTACAATGCCCCTAGTTCGGCCTTCCGAATACCAGGGGATTCACCAACTTTCTTAATTGTCAAACTCCTATGGCTAAGTGAGGGTGGTAAAGGCCGCATAGTCTGATTACCTTGTTCATTACACTAAACACCTCCTTTAAGGACCAGAATTTGGAGCAAAGAGTGTTTAGATTTATCCCGAACACCCCCGTACTATCTACGTGGGGGCAGAAGCCGACGACTGGTCAACCCTCAGATTTCATAAACGGCCGCACATGAGGTAAAATATAAATTGCAAGCATTATAATACATAAAACATCATTGTTCAATATTACAGGACAGGATTATACAAATGTTCTCATGGGAATATGACATCCTTCGAACATTGCTCCGCCACAAGGCGGGACCCCTCCAGGAGACCATTAAAATAGAGCTCGGGTCGACGATGCTCGTTGCCCTCCGGTGGTCCCTCGGTCATTAGCTTCTTGGCATCCAGCTTGGACCAATGCGTCTTGACGCGGGCAAAGGCCATACACGCACCTTCAATACAGATCGACCGCTTCACGGCTTCGAGCCGCGGACAGTCACTTACAAGCCGCTTAACAAGACCGAAGTAGCTTCTAGGTACAGTCTCGGCAGGCCACAGCCGGACTATCAGGTCCTTCATGGCTAGCTCTGCCGACCTGTGTAGCTCGACCAACTGCTTCAGCTGGTCGCTGAAGGGTACCGGATGCTCGGGTCCAAGATATTGGGACCAGAATAGCTTCTCCGTGGACATCCCTTCTTCCGCTCTATAATACTTGGCAGCATCTGATATGCTGCGCGGCAGATCCGTAAACGCCCCAGGAAAACCCAAATTCGGATAAGTACAAGGAACGTTTCTTTATATACTTGATTGGCACGGTGAAATACTTAACCGCCGCAATCTCCTTGGCCGCCTGAATTTCTTGGAGGGCGTTCTGGGCTTTGGCTCGTGCATCCTGTGTGCTCTGGCGTACCTTCGCCAGTTCGGACTCTTGCGCCTTACAATCGCGCTCCAAGGACTCAAATCTCTCGATCGCGCCCCGGAGGTGTTGCTGCGCCTCTCCCACCTGGGCCTCATGCTTCTCGCGCGCGGTGTGCTCCTTGGCCGCTTTGTCCTCTGCCTAGGCTAACGCCTTTTTGAGGGCTGCCACCTCGGTCATGGCCCCTAATAAAGTTCATGACACTTTAGTTAGCTTGAACAATTTACTCTTCAATATACACACAGGTTACTGCATACCTTCGCTATCCTCCAACTGCTTCTTTACGCGGCCGAGCTCTTCCTCAGCCTGCTCCAGTTTCTGCTTCAGTCCAGAGACCTCCGCAGTTTGAGCGGTAGCAGCCCGCAACGAGCCCTGCTTATTCACATAGACACTTTATGTTAGACTCCTGCGAAAATTAATTTTGATCCTCTGTTTGGCTTTTCTTTCCGGACACCGAACAGAGCATCAGGGGCTACTGTCTACGCTGTGATATTCTTCTTATAATCATGTGCTCACCTCAAAGCCTGCTAGAAGGCTAGCACAGGCTTCGGTCAGCCCGTTTTTGATGGACCGAACCTTTTCAACCACCGCACCCATATGGGCACGGTGCTCATCCACGATGGAGGCGCCTTGCAGCGCTTCCAGTAGATGATCTGCAGCCTCTGGTTGGACAGAGGACACTGGCTGCACGACCCCTCCTTCCGGGAAGGGCCGTTTGCCGGACTCCGGAGCGGTGTAGGCCTCCGGAATAGAATCCGGCTGAGGGTCGACTAGAACTCGGCCCGCACCATCCGTCTCCGTAGGGGCTTTTTGCCCCATGTATCCGGCACTCTGGGAGTCATCCTGGGGCGCCGTCCTGATGATCTCCGGAGTCTTCCCCCGGTCCAAGGAGGCCCTTCGAGACGCCTCCTCATCGTCACCCTTGGTCGAGGGGGAGTAAGCGGGCGGCGGCGACATGCTGGCCCTCTCCATTGGGTCCAGTGAACCTTCCGATGAAGATAGCGGAGAGCTGTCCCGAGCCGGACTGCAATAACACAACTTAAACATTGCAAGGCTGAAAGTACGATGTTCGGGCGTGCGTAAGGATTCTTGATACTTACGATTTAGCTCGAGGCTTGGCCCGGGAAGGCCGCTCCGGACTACTATCAACGTCCCACGCGGAGTTATCCGCTAGGGAGCCTTTTCCCCTTTTGGGCGCCTTTGCCTCCAGGTTCTTGGAGGCCGCCTCCTTTTTCCTCCCCGCTTCGGGTGGGAGTCATCTTCTTCTTCCCCCTCTTCATCATCGTCTTCGGCGGACGAAGAGTGAGTCTTGTCTTCAGACATCGCGTCCGAAGCTCCTTTCCGGTGAAGGCCACTCCTGGTCCCCTTGGTCGCTTTCCTAGCCTTCTTCTCCGGCACGTCATAAGGCGCCGGAAACAACTTCTTCGTCAGAAGTGGGAATTCTTGCTCCTCAGGAAGCGGAGCTGGACAGTTAATCTGCCCTGCCACCTCGATCCAGGCCTGGCAAAGTGGATATAAGAGCTTAGAATCCATCCTCAAAATATGCTGGTGAAGGGTATACCTTGAAAACATTAAAGGACTTACCGGATTGGCTTGGCCCTTTAAGCTAAGCCCGCGATCTTCAGTCGTGGGCGGTGGCATCTCGCCAGCCTTGAAGAGCACTTTCCAGATACCTTCATGCGTCGCGCCGAAGAGCTCTAGCAGTGTCTGCTGCTTGGTTGGGTCGTACTCCCACAAATAGAAAGTCTGGCGTTGGCACGGAAGGATCCGACGAACAAGCATAACCTGGATCACATTAACAAGCTTGATCTTCTTGGTTATCATGTTCTGGACACATGTCTGGAGCCCAGTTATCTCGTTCGAAGATCCCCAGGTCAGTCCCTTCTCTTGCCAGGAAGTGAGCCGCATCGGAACTCCGAATCTGAATTCGGGGGCTGCTACCCAATCGGTGTCACGCGGCTCGGTGATGTAAAACCACCCCGATTGCCATCCCTTCACCGTCTCTGCGAAGAAGCCTTCGGGCCAGGTGACATTGGGCATATTGCCCACCATGGCGCCTCCACACTCTGCTTGCTGACCGCTCACCACCTTCGGTTTCACATTGAAGGTATTCAGCCATAGGCCGAAGTGAGGTGGGATGCGGAGAAAGGCCTCGCACACGACGATAAATGCCGAGATATTGAGGGTAAAGTTGGGGGCCATATCGTGGAAGTCCAACCCATAGTAAAACATCAATCCACAGACAAATGGAGGAAGAGGGAATCCCAGCCCGCGGACAAAGTGTGTGAGAAACACAACCCTCTCATGGGCTCGGGGGTAGGGACGATTTTCCCTTTTGCCGGGAGTCAGTGAGCAATATCATTGGCTAAATATCAGGCCTCCCGGAGCTCCGTGATGTCCTTCTTCTTGACGGAGGAGGCCATCCACTTGCCTCCAGCTCCGGATCCGGACATGTTTGGGGTGCCTTCTCGAACGAGGGGAAGCTAAAGCTTGGGCGCCAGAGCTCAAGGACGGAAGGACTGAAGGAGAGAAAGGGTGTGGGTAAAGGAAGGGAGTTCTTATCCCCTTACAAAGGTAGCGAATATCAAGCGCCTCCCCACTCGTCCTAAAAACTCGCCTATTCCCAAGGGCTGTATAAACGACACAGTTGGATTACCCATGCTCAAATTAATGAGAACCCCGTGATAAGGGGACACGATCCCTGCTTTGACAAGACGTGCCAATGGCAACCGCGTCTCAAAATGTGGAGCTGCAGACAAGAAACGGTTCGAAATTATGACCGGACAGACGTCGTGCCGTGTTATAAAAAGCTGTCAGCGGATAGAATGCATGTGAAAATATATATTCTCTCTGCGTTTATGTATGGTGTGTATGTGGCAGGTCCAAATACCATTATCGCGTCCGAAGACTATCTTGGAGTTCGGAAAGGGGAACCTGCCTTGCAGTGCCGGAGACAATCTGCGCGCCGGACTACTCGTCATTGAAGCCAGGTTCAGGGGCTACTGAGGGAGTCCTAGATTGAGGGGTCCTCAGGCGTCCGGCCTGTTATCCATGGGCCGGACTAATGGTATGTGAAGACATGAAGGCCGAAGACTGTACCAATGTCCGCATTGGACTCTACTTGGCGTGGAAGGCAAGCTTGGCGACCAAAGATTCCTTCTTATGTAACCAACTCCATGTAAACCCTAGATCCCCCCAGTGTCTATATAAACTGGAGGGGTTAGTCCGGAAAGGGCACACAGATTACCATAGTCATATAGGCTTGACTTATAGGGTTTAGCCATTACGATCTCGTGGTAGATCAACTCTTGTAATACTCATATTCATCTTGATCAATCGAGCAAGAAGTAGGGTATTACCTCCATAGAGAGGGCCCGAACCTGGGTAAACATCGTGTCCCCCGTCTCCTGTTACCATCGATCCTAGACGCACAGTTCGGGACCCCCTACCCGAGATCCGCCGGTTTTGACACCGACAGCAACAGCTTCTGCTTTGGGTAGCTTTTAGTCTGCTGTTGGTAGTCGTGCCATTCTTTGGCTGCCAGGACTTTTGTCCATCTATCATTGAGGGTATTCTCTTCGGCCTTCAGCTGCTGCTGCTTCTTCTTCAAGCTCCATGCTATGGCTATGAGCTGCTACTTGAACCACTCCTGGTCCAATGAATCTTCTGGAATGATAAAATCTTCAACTCTGAGGCTGGCCTCTTGCTCAGAGAGAGGCATATAGTTGCTATCCTCAGAATCATTGGCGTCCTCGGGGTTATGCTAACTCCCATGCCCCTCTGAGTCATCAGGTTGGTGCTCGGGGGTGAGGTCACCGAGGTCATCTGCATTGTCCGGAGTGTCATCCTCTCTAGTGCCAGTGTTGCTTTCCCTCCCTCGACGCCCTTTGGATCACCGGTGTTGTTTCCGGCGTTTGGGGGGCTCCTCTCGAGGCTTGTTACTATCTCTTTTGGGGGTGCCATCCCCATTGTTAGCTCCATCGCCGCCGTCCTTGGGGGTGTCCACCATGTAGACGCCATAGGTGGAGGTGGCCATCCATCTGCCGGTGATGGGAGGAGCAACGTGGGTCATGGCTTCGCTGTCGCCGTCCATGTCGCCGGCACCCTCGGAGGCGTAGTCCAACATGTCAGTTAAGTCCTCAATAGTGGCTACTAAGTGGGTGGTGGGTGGGACGTAAAATTCCTTGTGGCCTGCCTCAAGGCTCCATTGAGCGTGACCCGAGGATGGGCCATCAACAATAGTCATCATATGGTGTCACATCCCTAGTTCCGGTATGCTCTGAGCTAGCTAGTCATGTGTTGCATCATGTTTAAATTCTTTTGAATTTGAAATGGGGATTGATCAAACCCTACCAGATAATTATTTCAACTAGGTTCAAGTTTAAATCTTTTCAATGAACCCAGAATGCCCTCCAAAAAAGTTCATGGTTTTTGATAAAGGTTAAAACCCCTGCCAAAAATGGTGCACATTTTTCTAGGCCATTCTGGATTTTGAGCTAAATCATATTGTATTTTAATTGGAGCACTTCAATAATTCTAAAAATAATTGAGGGCTGTTGGAAATAATTCAAAAGATGTCCACAATTATTTTAAGGAGTTATGGAAATGGTTTAGTATTTTTGCTAAATCAGAAAACAAAGACAGAAAATAGGAAACACAAACAAATTAGAAAAGGAGAGAGAGAACACCCACCTGGGCCACTTACCTGTAGCCGGCCCAGCTGCACCAGCCCAGCCCACCGTGGTAGAGTGGCTGTCTTCAACCTCTGCCGATGGCGAGGCGGTCGCTGCCTGCACGGGAGGCCTCCATCTCTGCTTGCGGTGGCAGCCCCCCGACATCCTCGCGAAGCCACGGAGACACCCAGAGCCTCGTCTCGTTATCCTCTCTCCCTGGACCTCCTCTGCTCTCTCTCCCGCGCAACTGCCGTGAGCACCCGAGAGCGCCATCGCCGTTCACCTTAGCCACCGTGCACCCCAGGCTTCACCGATGGGTCACATCCCATTGCCGGACTCTTCTTAATGTTCACGACGACGCAGGCTACCGGAGAAGGCCACAGTTGACCGCAACATTGCCATCTTCGTCCTCTGCCCCGATGAACGCTGTCGTCTGATTCGCATCGTCCAGAGCTTCCCCGTCCATGTTGTTTGCTCCGCTGGAATCCCTGTGAGCTCCCGCGTCAAACCCCTCTTCTACCTCTCTCGTTCTCGCTCGCTAGCCTCACTCCCAACCATGGCAGTGAGCTCATCGCTGGCGTCCATGCCGTCGCCGTCGTTGCAGAGGACAAAC
The DNA here is from genome assembly GCA_021605205.1 of Aegilops longissima. Taxonomy (NCBI): domain Eukaryota; kingdom Viridiplantae; phylum Streptophyta; class Magnoliopsida; order Poales; family Poaceae; genus Aegilops; species Aegilops longissima. The sequence goes on along the minus strand of CM038678.1, from coordinate 374,806,686 downwards.
CTCGTGTTCGATCCCGTCAACGCGCTCAGAATGGTCCCAGTAGACGAGCGCAACCACCCGTTTGCCCTGCCTTGCACCGTAGCCCGGGACCCGAGGTCAGCCGAACTTCAGCCGCCGCCCAACTTGCCGCTGCCGCCGCTACAGATCGCCCCGCGACCAGCCGGTGCCTCCCCTGGATGCAGGCGAGCGAGGGCAACCCCCTGGTGCCCTTGGCTGTACCCACCGGCGCCCGTAGTGCCGCTCCGGCGACCTTCCGCCGCGACTTGAGGTCGCCGGCGTCTAACCCCGGTGGCTGGTGACGTGGCACCTTCTTTAGGGCCTAATCACCCTGCTAACCAACCCCTGGGCCACTGATGCACTGGCCCCACGCCCAAATTAACCCAGCTTTATTTTTGCTTAGATTAATTATAACTTAATGGGACCCACACGTCAGAGTTGACCGTGCTGACATGGGCGTTGACCGGACCCACCTGTCTGTGTCACTAACTAACACTGGTTCACTGACCAATGGGTCCCACTGGTTAGGTTTGACCTAGACCGGGTCAGTTGACCGATGACATCACACTGACGCCACACTGATGCAGTAAATCCTTTTCTGGATTTATTCTAATACGAAATAAACCAGGAAATTCCAGAAAATGTTTAAAACTTCTAAAATTCATAGAAAATAAACTGTAACTCCAAATGAAATGATTTATATATGAAAAATTATCAAAAAAAGCCAAATAATCTTATTATAGCATTTCCATGCATGTTTTGAGCAACTTAAAGTTGCTGTATAAGACAATTTGAGTTAATGGCATTTGAAATGTCATATGTGGAGTTTGAATTTGAATTTAGTGTTCAAACCAACTCCATTTAAATCGTTTCTAGATGCATTAGTTCAATCAACAACACATTTCCATGTCATGAGCGTGCATCATATTGTCGCATTGCATTGATTGTGTTTCCTCCTTGTTTGTCGGTATTTGTCCGCTTTTGATAGACATGATTTCGACGATGTGATCAATGACACCGATGAAGAGCTATATCATCTTCAGAAGTGTCAGGAAAGCAAAACCCCTTTTTCATTCCGATACAATCTCATTCTCTCACTCCTGCTCTCTTTTACTGCATTAGGACAACAATGATTCAACTGTTGCATGCTCCGGTAGTTGAACCCCTTTTCCTCTGCATGAACTGTCATTGCCCCAGTAAATAGATGAAACCCACTAGCATGAGTAGGAGTTGTTTGAGCCCTGATGTGCCTACTCATTCATGCTTGTTTGTCATGCCCGCTACTGCTTACAATTGAGTCAGGTCTGATTCATCGGGGATGAATTGGAATGTGGTGAACATGTCTTACTGTTGAGAGCTAAGTGCGTGAACACGATTTGGTAAAGGTAGCGGTGAGAGGCCATGTAGGAGTACATGGTGGGTTGTCTCATTGAAACCGTCCTCAGGAACTGAGTTCTATGTTTGTTATCCATGAACAGCTACTACCACACATTGGGATCCTTAATTGACTCTCTCGACTTATTAACCGCCTTGATCTCTGTGCAGGAGTTGCAACTAATTTCTGGTGTTTGTAGGATATGTGTTGGAGGCCGTGCGTAGCGCTGACCCTAGCGGTGGGCTATGATGCGCTAGATACACCATGGCACGGTGTACCGGGCGCCCGTTTGGTGTCTCGGGAACCCTGCACACATCGTTTGGGGCTGTGAGCGAAACCCCAGTGGGATCTCCTCGCGGATGGAACCCGAATAGGCGATAAACCTGGACTAGAGACTTGTGTGGTTAGTCGGTCGTGGCTGACTCCCTCGCCGAGCTTCCGCTTGAAGGTTGCGAGATACAGCGTGTACATGGTGGTAAGTGGTGAGAGCATGTGTGAAGAACTACACCCCGCAGGGTTATAAATGATCTATTGAATTGCCGTGTCATGATAAAGGACTTCAGGGTTGCACATGCACAGTTCATAGGCGTGAAAGTGGATACTCTAAAATCGCAAGATAGCGTGAGTGCTATGGATGGCGTTCTCGTGAGGGAGGCGGGGCGGATCCATAGTGGTCTATTGAAATGTTGAATATGTGGACTCGTGTGCCACCTCGGAAGAGTTACTTGCATAGTAGTTCAGGTTAGCCACCGAGTCAAAGCTGGCTTCTGCGATTAAACCCCACCATCCCTTTATTGATATTGATGCATATGTAGTTAGTTACGATGTAAGTCTTCTGGGTACATTTGTACTCATGTTTGCTTAATTTGTGTTTTTGCAGAGAGACTTCAGTCTCGCTAGTAGTTCCGTGTGGACTTCGACGTTTAGCTTGATACCTCAGCTTAGATCTTGTGCCCTCCGCATGATTTGGTAGATAGTCAGGCTTCTCAGCCTTTTTCATTTGTAGATGTCTGTACTCAGACATGTTAAGCTTCCGCATGTGTTTTTGACTTCTATGCTCTGAATGTTGGGTCTCAAGACCCATGTTTGTAATATCTGGCTCTTCGGAGCCTAATGAATAAATACGTTGAGTCGTAGAGTTTTCTTGTGATGCCATGTTGTATTTACACATATTGAGCATATTGTGTGTATGATTGGAATGCTTGGTATGTGTGGGATCCGACAACCTAGTTGTCTATCCTTGGTAGCCTCTCTTATGGGGAAATGTAGTCTGGTGCTTCCACTGAGCCATGGTAGTCTGCTACAGCCCGGATCACCGGAGTCCTGCTAGCCCAGTTACTACTGCTCCGGAACACTTAGACTGGCCGGCATGTGATCCACTTCGTTCCCGTGTCTGTCCCTTCGGGGAAATGTCACGCGGTGACTTCCGGAGTCCTGCTAGCCTACTACAGCCCGGGTTCCCAGAGTCCTGTTAGACCAGTTGCTACAGCCCGGATTCACACGCTGATGACTGACATGTTTGATGCTAGTTCATGTATGCCTGTCCCTGTAAGTTAGTGCCACTTTGGGTTCACGACCAGTCATGTGGGCCCGGGTTCTTTGTCATATGTATGCTAGCGACACTATCAGATACGTGAGCCAAAAGGTGCAAATGGTCCCGGGCCAGGTAAGGTGGCACCCATGGGAATATCGTGCATGAGGCCGCAAAGTGATATGATGTGTTACATGCTAGATCGGTGTGACTTAGGATCGGGGTCCTGACAGCTTTGGTATCAGAGCCTGACTGCCTGTAGGATTACCAAGCCAAACTGGTCGAAGTTGAGTCTAGAAATGCTTTAGTTATATAAGGGAATTGATTGGGGAAGGGAACGTAAGGCTCTTTTTACTACTTTACCTTATGGCCTTCTGATCCGAGTCATCCTATCTCTTCTACGGGGATTAAGAACTAGGCTTCTCATCTTCTATCAGGATCACGTGTTACGAATCTGTAGACTTATAAGATTGTTGGACTCAAGCCTCGGTTCAGTTTCTACTACTTCCGTATGTTCATAGCTGGCCTCAGAACCTTGATATTGTGATGTTGAGTTGTCATGCCACTATTTTGCAGGATGTCTCAAATCTTTTTGAGCATTTACAGTCGTTATGCTGTCCGAGTCATCCCAGGTTTCTAAATAGTCTGATGCATTTGCAACTCCCTTCTTTCCATTCCCGATGTTCCTTTGTGCCAGATTAACCACACTAATCAGTGAGTTGAGGTACTCCATTGCCTCTACATATATGTTGGAGCTATTATTATGAACCTAGGTGTCTTAGGGAGTCACCTAGTAATCTAGCCATGCTTTGTATCCCTAGTGTGACGATTCTGGCCATTATTCTCGAAAGCATCCTGTGATGCCATTTAGTTAGTAGGCATTCTATTTCTGGGTTCTTGAACCCAAGATTCTCTCTACTTAATTCGTGTAGATAGTGTTTGCTCGTTCCTTTAGGATATTAGTAACCTTTGTGATAGTCCTTGAGGTTCATGGTTTATCATTCTTCCAACACCATGAGCCCTCCTCGGTGGGAGTTCCTTTGAACCAAAAGATCACAATCAGAGTGCTCTTGATGAGTTCTCCATTCTATATTGTGACTCTGCCAGATCAACCTTTTTGCATGGGTTATCCGGAAGAAATATGCTGAGCTTTGTTCGACATACTAATCTATGCATCCACAACTCAGAAAACCATATGTTCCTTTGAGTTGTCCCTCTTTAGTTGTATTCTGTTCTCCGTCTATCATTTGATAGTCAAGAGTATGTCATGCATTCATGCTCATCGATACGTCATATTCCTGTGGTCCGTCAAGCCATTCTATTCCGGAATGACTAGGAGAAACAAACTCCAGCACCTCATCCATTTCTTGGACTGGTCAAAGTAGTTGTATTCCGCAGATCAAAATGCCAATCCAGCTTTTTTTCTGTTCTACCTTGGAGTATTACCCTCCTTAGGTCAAGAATATCATAGGAATTGCACCACTTCTTTTGAATTCTTGACGTAGTGATAATTATATCATTATTCATCCTCGGTTTCGTGTTGTCGCAACTGGAATGCCGGCAAGTGAATCGTAATGTGTGAAATCTATACTCCTAGCAACTCCGTTGCTTGGTAGTTAAATGGACAAAAATCACATTCTTAGTGTGTTTATTATTGAATCATCACCCTAAAAATTGATCGTGCTACCTAGCCCTTATTTCCGGTGCACCCTTCGATCAAAGAGTTAGGATTGTGTTAATCCCTTGCTTATTTGATCATATCATCTTGCCTGAAAAGTAAGATTGTTCTCGAGCTTAAGAACATATCGGTGGTTCGTGATTTTCCAATTATCTTCTCGGAAGTATCGCCAAGTTGTTCCCTGACTGTTATGTTTTGCTCGCGATCAAGTTAGTTTCTTGTAAATCACCCCTTCTCCAAGAATCTGTGTTGGATACCCCTGGGCTAGTTGGTTAATCTAAACAACAACTTGGAGAGTTGGAAGATAAAATCTTGTCCGACTTAGTTCATTTCAAGGGATATCCTGTGTGCATATGTTGTAGGAAGATAATATCCTCATCAATTATTCCCGGCGATCAATTGTTGGAGCCATTGTCTTATCCAGTCTTTGGTTTGAGTACAGATTGTCGTCAAATCAAATCAGAACCAATGATGTTCGTAATGTTGTCTTACTCATGGTTGTTTCCTCGAGCATACACCATTATATCTTTTGGGGCTGACCAATACTATCACATTGTTCACATAATGGTGGAATTTCAGTGATATGGAAGTTCCGATGAGCTGTTGTTGAGCCCATCAGCAGCATCTTGTCTTCCCCACGATTAATGTTGGACGTTGAGCTAGTGTTGGAAACTTTGTAAGCATTGCCATCGTGTTCCGCTCATGAGGTATATGTTTCGGTGAAAGAAGTGACTTTCTCCAAGTTCACGTGCATTAGGTGTAAGTTGCCGCCATGAATTTGAGAAAGGTTTTTTTTGTTTCCTCTGGAATCATCCCAAGTTAGTTATGCATGTGTGAATGTATTCTATGGTTTGGTAGATTAATTACCTCCACTCCATATGTATTCCCTAGCACACCAAGCCACTGATTGAGTTGTTCAAGGAGAAGAAGTTCCTTCCTAAGAGCATGCCTTATGCAAGGACTTCGATATCCTCGATGATGATTCCCAACAAGAACTTAGTAGTGTTTTATGGTAAGGATTATTTGTGCTCACGCTTGTCTTGTACAGTATGTTCACATGTATCTTGCAACCCAGCTCATGTTTTGGAGCTTGCTACCGTAGTTCATTTCCCGAGAATCTCGCAACGTCATCTCGTCGGTTTGAGTTGCAAACTTTCTTTTCCAGACATGTTGTCTAAAATATTTTGTTACCAACCAGATCTGAATTTCAGGCTGTCGGATTTCGGGTTCCGGCAGACCCTCTAGGTTCGAACACTGGGGTGCGCGCAGAGATCTCGCCCTCTACCTACCTGCACCTCGCCACCTCGCTAGGATCTAAGCTATGAAAAGAACAACACAAGAGACACAGGGTTTATACTAGTTCGGGCCACCATTGTGGTGTAATACCCTACTCTAGTTTGTGGTGTGGTGGATTGCCTCTTGGGCTAATGATGAACAACACAAGGAAGAACAGCCTCGCGAGGGTCTGTTCTTGGCTGGTGCGATGAACTGCTAGGGGAGTTCCGTCGCTCTCTCTCTACTAATGCCAGCTGCCTCTACCCTGTGGGTGGCTAGTCCTATTTATAGGCAAAGGCCCTAGGCCTCTTCCCAAATATCGAGCGGGAAGGGCGCCAACAATTGGCCATTTTGAAGGGGAACATCTAGTACACTTATCCCGACTAAAGTTGGTCCTCTTTGTCAAAGGCTCGTGGTGGTGGCCTTGGCTTGGGCTCCACGATGACTTCCTTCCTGCCGTTGCGACGGGCTTGGTCTTGTTGCACCGAAACGGATGCCTTTTCTTGATACTCTTGCCTGCGCTTGCTCCCTTTGCACCAAAGAGGAAAAGGAGGACACTGCGCGGGCTGGCGCCCGCCTGGCGCCCTTGGTCGTCATGGCTTGCGTCATGGGCACCTCGTGAGGTACCCCGCCTTGATCTCTCCGCCTCCTCGTGAGCCAACCTGACGAGGCCGTGCCTGAGGAAGCTCCTGTTGTCCGCCACATGAGGCTTGGCCTCGCGAGGTCTTGAGCTTATCTTGATGAAGATGGGCCGTCTTTGGGCCACCCCTTGAAACCACGCCAGTGCATGAGCAAGTCTGGGCACCCCCGTTCCCAGAACGCCGACAGTAGCCCCCGGGCCCAAGGCGCGCCCAGACTTGGCTGTGCAGAGAGGCGAAGGGGCAAGGGCGAAGCACCGCGGGCCCTAACAGCCTATGGCCTTGGGCGCCGCGTGGCGGTTGGTTGGACGTGGGCGCCTTAGCAACTGCGTGAATCGACAAAAGAGCGACGTCTGCCTAGGCTTTGCTTCCCTTGCTTCCTCCGGTCATTGCTCAGATCCCCTTTCTTGCGCCTTTCCTTCCTACCTCTGAAATCTCCAGATCTAATTTGACCGCGTGCCCTAGCAAGACATGGCGCCTCGCCAGACCCCGGCCGGAGCTTGGTACTCAGCCGCCTTGGACTCGCCGAATGTGTCGGAGGAGGGCCTTGCCCGGGTGCGCCGGATGGTGGCGGCGCAAGGCATCGACGGGGCAGAGGTGTTCAAGGCTGGCTCCGCCCTTTCCGAGGGCCAAGGAAGCACCTTCTATCCGCTCTTCGTGAGCGCCATTGCTACCGGTCTGGTGCCTCCCTTTTCTGAGTTCTTCTTCTCTATCCTCCGCCACTACAAACTGCAAGCTCTGCACCTCCACCCCAACTCTGTTCTTCTTCTGGCGATCTTCGCCTACTATTGTGAGGCTCACGTCAGGGTGCAGCCCTCAGTGGCCTTGCTGCGCCACTACTTCTCCCTTCGGACCTCTCGCGGTCCCATCTCCGTGTGCGCGAGCTTTGTCACGTATGGCAGCTCCAACGCCATCTCGAAGCCCTGGAAGAGGATTGAGGGCTTCAGGAGCAAGTGGGTCTTGGTAGATGCTGGGCGCATCCACCCTCGGCTGATTCTGCCCACGGAGCAACCCACGCTCAGAGACGCTAGGTCTCGCGCGGAACTCATGGATCCCCGTGCGAAGCCGGAGCCGGAGAAGATGGACGCGGATCTGTGGCCGAGCAACATGGGGTGGCGAAGCTGACTGGTGCGTCGCTCCTGAGGGAGTTCCTGGAGCATCAGGTGGCCCCGCTTCGTTAGTACTCGCTTCACTGTGGAGGTTTCGGCCGAGCCCTTGCAGTCTTGGCCGACGAAGATCTGGCCGCGGTCCTCAAATCCTTGGTCGGCGGAGACGTGGCGAGGCTGGAGGGCACTCCTGTGCCCTTGTTCCTTTGAGATGATTGGGAGCAGGCGGTGGAATCCATGTCCGTCTTCAATGGGGACGGGCCCGTGCCCGCGGAGGTTCCCGAGGACCCGGCGGCCCTAGCGACGGTGAACGTGTCCTCCGGCGACTCCAGCGAAGAGGAGGAAGAAGAGGAGCGAGAAGCGGGGCCTGACTCCGAAGCGACCGACGGGGAGTCGAGAGCGCCCCTCCCCCGGCGCAGGTCCCGTGCTCTCCGCCTCTTGCCGAGCAATGATGAAGAGGATGGCGATGAACGGGGCGGCGAGAGCTTGCCCCCGATCCCGAAAAAGGACAGGACTGGGCTGGTCCCCCGCGGGTCTGCCTCGGCTCCGAGGCGATCCGCCAACGTGCCTCCTGATCCCGGGCCTCTTGAGGCTGATCCCTGCAGCCAGCTCTCGGGCTTCAAGTATGGCCGGAGGTTGCTCGAGCTCGCGAGTGATGACCAGTAAGTGCTTGATTCTTGTTTTATTCCTTGCTTTGTCGCTGAGGCTTGATATCTGCATCTCTTGGCTAGGCCAGGCGCTGCAGTGAAGCTAGTGAAGGAGCTCCTGAGGCTCCGTCTGGGGCAGCGCCTTTGCCCGCGAAGGAAGGCGACGGCAAGACACGGGCCTCTCCTGCCCGGTCATCCTCGCGAGGCCTGGTGGAGCTGGCTGGGGCGAGCTCAGCCCCCATGGCCCGAGCGACCCCTGAGGTGTCCTTGCCTGATGCCACCGCCACAGCTGTTGGGGCGCAGCAGGTCCCGCCTCAGGATACTGTGGTTACGTTGCCGTCCTCTCCTCCTACTCCACCAACTGCTGTCTCTCCGACTCCTCCCACTGTCCTGGATCGTGCTACTGCTGAATTGGACCGGCTGCGGCAAGATCTTCTAGGCGCCGACCCTTTCTTGGCGGCCGGGCGCTTGGAGCTGGCCTCTGGCTGGATTCGCTCTGACGCTTCGATTCAAGCAGCGCTGGTTCAGGCCTCGACGGCTTGCGACGAGGAGAAGCAGGCCGTCCTTGGGGCGAAAGCTGCTCATGACGCCACCTTGGGGGAGGTAGCCGATGTCCGAGGTAGCTGCAAGGCGCTGGAGAGCGAGCTGCAGGGCCTGCGGGACCAGCTTGCCAAGGAGGCCCGCATTCGCCAAGAGAAGGAGGAAGACATGAAGGCTCGCGAGGCGGCCGTCAAGGACCGGGACGCCAATGTAACACCCCGGAAGTAACTTTCCATATTTGTAACTCCAACTCTTGCCATTTTCGGCATTGATATATGATATTCCCTCCGTGGTTGGATTTTCTTCATTTTGCATTTTTTCCATGTCATGCATTTTATATTTATGTCATCATGTGCATCGCATTTGCATACGTGTTCGTCTCATGATTCGAGCATTTTCCCGTTGTCCGTTTTGCAATCCGCACTCCTATCTCCCGGCGGTCCCTTTTACGTTTTTCCGTGTGCGGTACTAAACCTTCTCGAAATGGACCGAGGTTTGTCTAGTGGCCTTGGTATACCACCGTAGACCACCGGTCAAGTTTCGGTCATTTGGAGCTCGTTTGGTACTCCAACGGTTAACCGCACTCTCGCAAAGGCCTCTTTTAAGTTGCATCCCAACACCCCTTCAAAACAGCCCAATAACCCATCTAAGTCACTTCCATGCTCTCGTCGTTCGATCACGATCGTGTGGGCGAAACTACACCTCATTTGGACTCTCCTAGCTCCTCTATGCCTATTTAAGCAAACTTCCCCGTCCAAATTCGCGGATCAAACTCCCCGAAACCTAAAAAATCTCCTCTCCCGCGCGGACGTGTCCGTCCGTGCGGACGAAGCTCAGCGCCGCTGCCGCGCAGCCAGCTCGCGCCTGCCACGTAGCCGCCACCGCCTCCTGCCCCGCCCTTGAAACTGTCGCGGGCCAAGGCTGCCCGCCGCCGGCCGAGCGCGCCCTGCGCCTGCCGCGACCTCCGCCCGCGAACTCCGCCCGCCGCCGTCTTCCTCCCTCCGCTGCGGCGCCCATGCCGCCGCTTCCACCGCCGGGCGCCGTCGCCAGATCTCGGCCGGGTCGTCGCCACGGCGTCGTCGCCGCCCGCCACCACCACGCTTCGCCAGGCGCCGCCTCCCTCCTCGGTCGGCCCCCGCCCGGCTGCCTCCTCCTCTCCGCGAGCCGGCCAGCGCCCGCCGCCCGCCGTCGCCGATCGGGCGAGTCCCATCCAGATCCAAAACGCCGTTGACTTCTCCTTCCCCCCTCTATTTTCTTCTAAGTCTTTTTCACTCTGATGATATTTTGTGTCATTTTCAACGTGGTGTAACTCTGTCATCGTAGCTCCATTTTGCGTGTATAATATATCAAAATGTTTGCCTCGAAGAGTAGATCATTTCATCTCATTGCATCATTTTCATTTGAGCTCATCTTGATGCCCGAAATGCTGTTGGAAGAGTGCTATGTGATGTTAGTTTCTGTTTCTTAACAGAACTTGCACTTTTGTTATTTTTGCCATGATTAATGTGTGCACCCTATGAATTTGAGTCCTACATGTGTTTTGAAATATGCCATGCCATCTTTCCAGGGGTGTATGCCATGTATTTTTGTGATCTATGTGGTGACTAGCACAAGCATGCAAAGTAGGTGTCCTGATGTTGCTGTTTTCAGCCCTGTTTAGCTGATTTTGATGCCATGTTAACTTGATGCTACCGAGAGATCCATGCATATTTTGAGATACTTCAGTAAGGATGTTTTGTAAAACATGTCTTGCTCTATCCATCCATGTCTTTGTTTGCAATTATGGAGTGCCATAGCTTGAGTCAATCGAGCTCTACTTTTGCTATCAAATGTTTCCTGGCAGATTGTTTACAGGTTATTCAATTTTGCCAAGCTTGTTGTGGTTGATCCGTATATGCTATGTTCTTGTTCTTGCCATGTATGTCTTCTATGCCATGTCTTCTTGATGTATGTATGCTTAGTTTATCATATAAGGCTCCGTAGTGAGTGCATTGAGCTTGTAAACATGCCTACTTGTTATCAGTTTTGGACATGCCATGTTGCTGAATCTGTTAACGAAACTTTCAATATTGACATGGGTGTTACTATATTTTCTGATCCTTTTTGGCTTATGGTCAGTAAGGGACTTTTCATCTATGCTTTGAGTAGATTCATGCCATGCCATGTTTTGCTATTTTAAGTTCCTGTAGCATGTAGTTTTGTTGCTCTGAACATTGCAACCTGATGCTGTTTTGCCATGTCCAGCCTGATATTTTTGCATTTTTGCCATGCTTGTTTGAACCTGTTATGATGTGAACTAGCCGTAGCTCAGTGTTCATCTTTTGTCGAGCATCTTGTGTAGATCACTGACATGTGCTTTGTTGATACGTTTGGGTGCAGTAGCTTAATTATTTATTGCTTGCTAAGTGGCATCATGCTGTTAATGGCAGATTTGCGCCATTCTTGTTTTGCTTGTCATTTGCAAACCGTGCATCCGATTCGGTGATCTTTATATCGATTTCAACCAAATCATCTCATCTTTCAGTGGCATACTTGGTTTGCCAAGTTGATTCCTGGTTCATCATTTTCCTTCCGGGCCTTTGTACGCATTGCATATCACATCCCGCATATCATGTCATGTTTTGCATCATGTTGATTGTGCTTTGCACCGTGATTTATTATGGTTCCTTGTTTGTGTTGTTGCTTTAGGTAGAGCCGGGAGACGAGTACGTGAACGAGGAACCTGTTGAGAACGCTTACGAGGATCAAGCTTTTGACAAATCTGAGAACATTGCAGGCAAGATGACCATACCCTCGAAATCACTTCTATCTTTGCTATGCTAGTTGCTCGCTCTTTTGCTATGCCTATGCTACGATGCCTACCACTTGCTATATCATGCCACCCATGTTGCCATGTCAGCCCCTAACCATCATTTTCCTAGCAAACCGTTGATTGGCTATGTTACCGCTTTGCTCAGCCCTCTTATAGCGTTGCTAGTTGCAGGTGAAGCTGAAGTTTGTTCCTTGTTGGAACATGGAGATGTTGTTCCTTGTTGGAACATGTTTACTTGTTGGGGATATCACAATATATATCTGCTATAATTAATACATCTATATACTTGGTAAAGGGTGGAAGGCTCGGCCTTATGCCTGGTGTTTTGTTCCACTCTTGCCACCCTAGTCCCCGTCATACCGGTGTTATGTTCCTTGATTTCGTTCCTTACGGTTGGGTGATTTATGGGACCCCTTGACAGTTCTCTTTGAATAAGACTCGTCCAAAGAAGGCCCAACATTGGTTTAACCATTTGCCACCTAAGCCTTTTCCCCGGTTTTCGCGAGCCCGAGGGTCATCTTTATTTTAACCCCGGACCAGTGCTCCTTGAGTGCTGGCCCGAACCGGCAGATCACGGGCCACCACGGGCAACTCGAGGGCTGGTTTTACTCAGAGGCTGACCTATCCGGTGTGCCCGAGAACGAGGTATGTGCAGCTCCTATCGGGATTTGTCGGCACAACAAGTGGCTTTGCTGGTCTTGTTTTGTTGCTTTGTCGAAATGTCTTGTAGTCCGGGATTCGAGATTGATCGGGTCTTCCCGGTAGAAGGAATATCCTTCGTTGACCGTGAGAGCTTATAATGGGCTAAGTTGGGACACCCCTGCAGGGTAATATCTTTCGAAAGCCGTGCCCGCGGTTATGAGGCAGATGGGAATTTGTTAATGTCCGGTTGTAGAAAACCCAAAGTTGACCTCAATTAAAATACACATCAATCGCGTGTGTAACCGTGATGGTCTCTTCTCGGCGGAGTCCGGGAAGTGAACACGGTGTTGGAGTTATGTCTGACGTAAGTAGTTCAGGATCACTTCTTGATCGCTATTAGCCTCACGACCGTGCTTCGCTTCTCTTCTCGCTCTCTTTATGATGTAGCCACCATATATGCTAGTAAACTGCAGCAGCTCCACTTTACTACCATGTCCTTCCTATAAGCTTAAATAGTCTTGATCTCGCGGGTGTGAGATTGCTGAGTCCCCGTGACTCACGATTCTACCAACACAGTTGCAGTGCCGACGATGCGGTGCAGGTGGCGCATCCGAGCTCCAGTGGGAGTTCGACGAGGCGTGGTCGTTACTATGTGTCTTTTCCCGATGATCGTTAGTGGTGCCAGCTGGGGACGATCGGGATCCGTGTAGCATTTGGGGTATCTTCTTTTATTTTGGTTCCGTGGTCGGACCTTGAGTGTACTCTGAATGTTGGATGTTTTATTTATGTACTGTGTGAAGTGGCGACTGTAAGCCAACTATGTATCTCTTTCCCTTATTAATTACATGGGTTGTGTGAAGATTACCTCACTTGCGACATTGCTTTCAATGCGGTTATGCCTCTAAGTCGTGCCTCGACACGTGGGAGATATAGCCGCATCGGGGGCGTTACAGCCATGCTTAACAGGCGCCGTGACCGCCTGGGTGCGCTGGAGCAGGAGTTGGAGGCGAAGAAGGTCGAGCTGGACGACAAGGCGCGGGTTCTTGCCGAGGACCGCGAGGCCTTCACGGAGATGGAGGTGAAGGCTCGCACCTTCCGAGGATCGCTTTGACAGCGGCCTGAAAGCTCAGCCCGGGCGCCGAGGACGGCCCCGCCAAGCTGCTTCCCTTCCTGATCCGCGCTCTTGAAGATGTCACCCTTGGCCTTGGCCCTACGGCTGAGGCCGAGGCGCATGTCTTGTCTTCTGCAGCGCTGACGCGGGTCCTTACCCACGTCTACCTTCGCGATCCCGACGTCGACCCCGACAGCCTACTGGAGCTAGCGAGCGGCGAGCTTGCCGCTACCGCTGCTGAGGCCGTGAAGGGTCGAGCGGAGGCTCTGCTGTCGAAGTTCCGGGCCTTCAGCACCAAGCCGAAGCGAGGCACTGCCGGTCCTGAGGCTTCACGGGGCGAACCCGCTCGGCGCAGCTCCGTCGTCGATAAGTGACTCCGTTGTGGCTCCTGTTCTGCCTCCTGCAACATGCATCATGCCTCGGGGAGGCGTTTAAACTTGTGTTTGGTGTTGCGATAACAGTTATGGACTATAATATTTGCTTTTGAATTCCTTGAGATTTGCGCTTCTCCTTCCTACGTGCTTATGTTCTACGCCGGTAGAGCCCGGCCCACAGATACCTCAGCCGCTGTTAGCCCCCCGACCGGGAACCAGGACGGGACCAAGGAGTGAGGGGCTACGTGACAAGTTAGGCTCTGAGTCGCGATGCTCAGAGTCCCCTTAGCGCCTGAACAGCAAGTAGGGAGGTGAGATGTGGGTGAATCTACCATTCTACGTCTGCAGAGCCCGGCCCCGCGCATACCTCAACCGCCGTTAGCCTTTCGGAACTAAGGAGTGAGGGGCTATGTGACCAGTTAGGCTCCTGAGTCGCGATGCTCAGGAGTCCCCCTTGATGCTCAAACGGCCTCGCACCTTGGCTCCGCTCGGGAGAGATCGTCAGACAAACCAGGCCCGAGGGGCCTGGCTGGGTGGCGTGCGTCTGGGCGTGACCCAGGCGTAGCCCCCGTGCCCAGCCCCCTCGCCCGGCACTCCCGACGGGAGGCGTTGCGATGAGGCTAGACAATGAGCTCTGGGCTCCCTGAGGTTGATGCGGCCGGGGGCCACCCTCAGTTGTTTATCACCAGCGCGGAACATAGAGCTTCTGTATGTGTACGGGCATAGCCGCTCCTCAGCAGTGTCGTCAGCCAGCGTGGAGCATGGTGCTTCCACTGGTGCGTGGGAGGGGTTTCCCCTCCGGGAGGAGCCCCCGGGGCGTGTACAGCCCCGCCCTGACACGTGGCTGGCACGGTAGGGCCTGATGAGGTGTATCTGGGCACCCGTGAGCCAGCGCGGGACTCACAGGGCCCTACCCCGAGGCGGGTTGCGCCTGGCAATGGGCCTTAACTTGTGATGTGTTCCTGCAGATTTGGTTAGATGCCGACGCTCTACGTCCTCGGGTCCCAGCCCTCGAGCTGGTCTCGCTGTCAGCTGGTATGCCAGTGTCGCGATGCCATGGACAAGGCCGAGGGTGAGGGCTGGAGAGCCAGAGGAGCCCCGAGTCGCGATGCTCAGTACCCCCCTTAACATGCAAGCGGCCGACATGAAGGAAGAAGGAGTGCCGTGGATAGGCATCAAATAACAATCATGATGGGTCGAACGAAGACCCAAATAAACACAAGAGGGTACATGTCACTGGTCCGCCCGAGCGACGGGGATGATGCAGCCTGAGGGCGCCCCAACAAGGTAAGCTAGGAACATGAAGTAAAAGGGGATACACGCCGAAGGGACGGACCCACCCGGCCTGGGAATAATGCAGCCCTGGGGGGCGCTCCTAGCTGGAAATGAAACTTGAAGGATGTCACCTGATAACGTTGAGGGCGAAGGGATGTTGAGGTAGCGGACGTCGTGGGCTGCGGAGCCGACCTTCACGAGCCCCCAGGCCCAGGAGCCTCGGGAGGCTCCGGAGGCGCTGGTGGCTCCTCGCGGACCATCTCCATCTCCGCCAGGACTGTGGAACGCCTGGCCTCTCGAGCCTCCAGGATGCTCCTCATGAGGCGCTGGTAAGTCGCGGCCGCGTTCGGTAGGCCGTAGGGCATGCGAATGTAGCTGTGGGGCGGACCTTCGCCGTGGCGCCTCGCTGGTGAGGCCAAGCGCCCACGAGAGGCAGCTCGGTTGAGCCCTGGGATGTCGATGCAGACGCGCAGCCCACCATCCTCACCTGGATGGGGAGCTACGGCGGGTAAGCGGCGGCTGCCGCTCATGACTCTTGACTCCTGCAACTCCTGCGTGATCGGACTGACGAACTCCGAGGGTTTGGCCCTCCTTGCCTCGCTTCCTTCCTCGAGGGAACGTGCTTTGAAGCACGCCTCAAGCGGTGCCCAAGCGCCTCCCTCGTGATCTTAGCAAGGTCGGTGGCCCTCCAGAGAGAGCCCCGAGCCTTGCTTGAGGAGGGTGCCAGGGCGTCTTCCTATGCGACAGGAGGTGCCCCCTGAACAGCGCTGACCCCGAGGGGCCTGCCTCCGAGGGTCGGCCTCGCGATGTCTTCTTCTTCTTGGGAGCGGTCTCGGGGCCTCACGCCTCCGCGATCCAGGTCTTCAAGTGATGCGGCTTGAAAGGCTCGCTCCGGGGAGCACATCTGTGTCTCTCTCTTCACAAGGCACCGCGATGACTCCGCCGCTCGGCATCTTGAGGACGCTAGCCGTGATGAGTCACGGCCATGAACTTGGCCGAGCTGGGTACCCGAGGATGGCATTGTATGGCAGGCGAATGTGGGCGACATCGAAGTCGATAAGCTCGGTGCGGTAGTTGTCGCGTGCCCCGAAGGTGACAGGGAGGCGGACCTGCCCAATTGGAACCGTGGAGCCATCGGTGACTCCGGAGAAGGGCTTGGTTGGCTGAAGCTGATTGTAAGGCACTTGAGATTGTTGAATGTCTCTACGGACAGGGCGTTGAGCCCTGCTCCGCCGCCGGCGAGAGTCCCGTGACTTGCACGCTTCTCGGCGATTGGGGAACAAAGCATCGAGGACTCCGGCTGTGGCCGCACACTTGAGCTGATCCGCTGAGCTGAACGTGATGGCGCACACTGACGACCTGAGAGGGCGCATGGCTTCAAGCTTGGGGAGGACTGCATTCACTTCGCGAGCGAACTGCTTGAAGATGCATTGGGAAGCTGGGGCTTGAGCTCCGCTCAAGATGCAAGCGATCGCGCGCGGCTCCTGGAAGCCCCCAGCCCCCTCGTCCTGATGATGGTCCTTGTTTCTCCTTTGCTGTGGCGGCAGAGGAGGGAGGCCTGCGTTTCCTTGCGGGCGATCCTCGCGAGGCTGATCCCTCCAGTCTCCCTCACGAGGCTGATCCTGCCAGCAATCCTCGCGAGGTCAGTCACGCCACCCTTGGCGAGGGCCACGGTCTTCCCAGCGTCTTGTGTTCCTTCCTCCTCCTCGGCCGAGCCTCGATCAAGGCGGTCGGGCGTCGGTCGATCCTCCTTCTCGCACGGCTCGGAGCTCTTGACATTCGCTGGTGCTGTGGGTGTGGAGGTCGTGGTACACACAGCATCGCTGCCCTTGGAAGGCTCGGCTGATCTCTGCCTCACTGGTGTCCGTCCTCTGCCACAGCATGGCAGCCCCTTGCGCTTCACGCCCTGGCCCTGGATTTCTTCTCTTCCGGGTCTACGGCCGGCAGCTCGAGGAGGGAAAGGCGCCTTCCTTAGCCCCCGCGCACTTGGTCGCCAAGTTGAACAGCTCCAAGGAAGTGCACAGATCTTCATGCATCGCCAGCTCCTCCTTCATCTTGACGCCACGCACACCGCCGGAGAAGGTAGAGATGATGGGCTCTCACCACCTTGGGAATCTTGAGGCGGCGTTGTTGAAGCGCTGGATGTACTTCTCGCAGGTCTCCCCGGTTGCTGCTTGATGCGGCGCATGTCGCCACGGCAGAGGCCGGTCATGAGTACCTTGGAAGTTGGCGATGAAGCGGTACGCATCTCGCCCCAGGAGGAGATCGTGCCGAGCCGTGTTCAGAGCCCGGTGCGGGCTCCGCCCTGAGTGCCATGGGAAACCAGTTCGCCATGACCTTCTCATCCTGGGCTTGGCGGCTTAATGCCCAGCTCAGAGCTGGAGGAACTCGCAGGGTCGGTTGTGCCGTCAGAGCGAGGAGGCAGGTCTGGCTTGAACTTGCCGGGCCACGCGACGCTGCGCAGCTCGGTGGCGAAGGCACGACAGCGTGTTGTGGCCACGGGAGGCCTCTGGTGACGAAGAGCATGGTCTTGAGGGTCCCCATGCGCTACAGCTGGGAGCAGCGCGGGTCTTGGCGGCTTTGGAGCAGGAGCGTGGTCGTGGACGAGCCGCAGGTGGAGCACACGGGCAGCTTCTTGGGGCGAGGACCTCTTGACAGCTCGCTTTGCTGCGCCGGGCGCCGGACGGAGCGGTCCCGCCCGGGCCACGACCTTGGGGCCAGGGCGCCTTCTGAGGGGAGGCCGAGGCGCCCCGAGTTTCATTGCACACAGAGGGCGGGCGCGGCAGCGAGAAGGACGGCGCTGGGGAGCCTCAAGTGTGCGACGAGCTCGGCGACGCGGTCGAGCCACTCTTCATAGACGTCATCGACAGGGCGGTAGCGCAGGAGCTCGTTTGCCGCGATGAGCGTAGCTCGAGCCTCCATGGGCGCGTGGAGCGCGCAAGACAAAGAACCAGCTGGGGCGAGTGAAGGAGTGGCGGTGCGGCCTTCTCGCCTTACGAACGGATGCTGGGACGATGCTTGCTGCTCGTTCCCCGCCGGGCCGGTGGCGGCGTTGACAGAAGGCGACGGGGAACGGCAGGGACGGCCGCCGATGGGGGCCGTCTGGGCGACGTGGGAAGCGAGAGCGGCTCAGCGCTCGGCGTGGGCCCGACGAGCGTCTGACATGGATGCGATGGTCGGCGAAAAACAGGGCGGCGGAAGATGAATTCTGGTGCACCCCTACCTGGCGCGCCAAATGTCGGATTTCGGGTTCCAGCAGACCCTCTAGGTTTGAACACTGGGGTGCGCGCGGAGATCTCGCCCTCTACCTACCTGCACCTCGCCGCCTCGCTAGGATCTAAGCTATAAAAAGAACAACACAAGAGACACAGGCTTTATACTAGTTCGGGCCACCATTGTGGTGTAATACCCTACTCTAGTTTGTGTGTGGTGGATTGCCTCTTGGGCTGATGATGAACAACACAAGGAAGAACAGCCTCGCGAGGGTCTGTTCTTGGCTGGTGCAATGAACTGCTAGGGGAGTTCCGTCGCTCTCTCTGTGCTAATGCCAACTGCCTCTACCCTATGGGTGGCTAGTCCTATTTATAGGCAAAGGCCCTGGGCCTCTTCCCAAATATCAAGCGGGAAGGGCGCCAACAATTGGATATTTTGAAGGGGAACATCTAGTACACTCATCCTGACTAAAGTTGGTCCTCGCCTGTCAAAGGCTTTGGTGGTGACGCCGGCTTGGGCTCCACGATGACTTCCTTCCTGCCGTTGCGACGGTCTTGGTCTTGTTGCACCAAAACGGATGCCTTTGCTTGATACTCTTGCATGTGGTTGCTCCTTTTGCACCAAAGAGGAAAGGAGGACACTGCGCGGGCTGGCGCCCGCCTGGCGCCCTTGGTCATCATGGCTTGCGTCATGGGCACCTCGTGAGGTACCCCGCCTTGATCTCTCCGCCTCCTCGCGAGCCAGCCTGACGAGGCCGTGCCTGAGGAAGCTCCTTGTCGTCCGCCCCGCGAGGGTTGGCCCCTCGCGAGGGTCTTGAGCTTGTGCTGATGAAGATGGGCCGTGCTGGGCCACCCCTTGAGCCACGCCGCAGGCCGCACGCAGGCAAGTCTGGGGACCCCCGTTCCCAGAACGCCGACACAGCCAGATATGATGGTTGGAACTTTTCCAAGATCTATGATGTAGGCCTCGACAAGGTTGATGTTCTGGCCGACACACCTAGCCGGAATATCTATCATTGTAGTATCTTGATTGAGCTATTTGACCATCTTCTCCATGAGGATTTTGTGTGACTTATTCTAGAAGTTGCTCCTTAGGGGTTCTTGTGCCCCTCGGTTATGATATAACCATTCAAACAGTGGAATCACTCTCTGTTGATCTTTCCCCAGTTACTAGAATCATTCTCAGCATTTGCATTTTGTTCCCAGCTTGCACCGCCGGTGTGCCAAATTTCCATGGGCTGTCTTTCTTAGTAGTTGATGTTCAGGATCATCTTCAAGAGTGGTCCTACCATGAGTCCCATCCATTTCTGATGATAAGCAAAAATCATTCCTTGTGTTGTCTTCATAGTCCACATCGTCCATTCTAGTCCGGGTATGCCATTCTTTCGTACTCTGCCAAACGATTGTTGGTGAATTGCCTTAGGCTGGTATATAGAGTTTCGATGATCTATGTATCAAAAGTAATTCTGTTTGCCACTAAAGGGAATAATCCTATGATCCACCTCCCTAAGGTGCCCCACTATGGAATCATGGCAATTATTCCCTAGCTACCTTGAAACCATGCACCATCTTACTCAAGGGTCGAATTGTTGCCTACCAACTTGAACCTTCGTCATTTGTTATTTTCCATACCTTTCGATGTATTTTTGTGTCTCAGCTCAAGAGATGTTTCAACATCTTATTCCGTGAGTTGATCGTGAGTTCCTCAATCTTTGAGAAGATCGATTTCTGTAGAGTTTCTTTCTGTCGTCATAGTTAAATGAAGATCTCAAAAGCAACGATGTCAAGACCAACATGATGCAATGGATCAACATCTTCGGAAAAGGCAGTTGGATAGAGAAGATGGTGATAGTTTTGTGACCCCCTTTCCCCTTACCTCACGCCTTGAATCTCGAGACGAGATTCTTGTTTAGTGGGGGTGAGTTGTCACATCCCTAGTTCTGGTATGCTCTGAGCTAGCTAGTGATGTGTTGCATCATGTTTAAGTTCTTTTGAATTTGAAATGGGGATTTATCAAACCCTAGCAGATAATTATTTCAACTAGGTTCAAGTTTAAATCTTTTCAATGAACCCAGAATGCCCTCCAGAAAAGTTCATGGTTTTTGATAAAGGTTAAAACCTCTGCCAAAAATGGTGAACATTTTTCTAGGCCATTCTGGATTTTTGAGCTAAATCATATTGTATTTTAATTGGAGCATTTAATGACTATAAATATTTTAAATGCTTCAATAATTCTAAAAATAATTGAGGGCTGTTGGAAATAATTCAAAAGATGTCCACAATTATTTTAAGGAGTTATGGAAATGGTTTAGTATTTTTGTTAAATAAGAAAACAAAGACAGAAAATTGGAAACAGAAACAAATTAGAAAAGGAGAGAGAGAACACCCACCTGGGCCACTTACCTGTAGCCGGCCCAACTGCACCAGCCCAGCTCATCGTGGTAGAGCGACCGTCTTCAACCTCTCGCCAAGAGGGCGAGGCGGTCAGCGACGCAAGACACGCTGAGGCCTCCACCTCCGCTTCGGTGGCAGCCCCCCGACATCCTCGCGACGCCACGGAGACACCCAGAGCCTCCCCTCATTGTCCTCTCTCCCTGGACCTCCTCCCCCTCCTCTGCTCTCTCTCCCGCGCAACCGCCGTGAGCACCCGAGAGCGTCGTCGCCGTTCACCTTAGCCACCGCGCACCCCAGGCTTCACCGATGGGTCACATCCCATTGGCGGACTCGTCTTAATGTTCACGATGACGCAGGCGACCGGAGAAGGCCACAGTTGACCGCAACATCGCCATCTTCGTCCTCTGCCCCGACGACCATTGTCGTCCGATTCGCATCGTCCAGAGCTTCCCCGTCCATGCCGTTTGCTCCGCTGGAATCCCTGTGAGCTCCCGCATCGAACCCCTCTTCTCCCTCTCTCGTTCCCGCTGGCTAGGCTCACTCCCAACCATCGTCGTGAGCTCATCGCCGGCGTCCATGCCGTTGTCGTCGTTGCAGAGGACACTCGCGTTCGAGCCCGTCAACGCGCTCAGAATGGTCCCAGTAGACGAGCGCAACCACCCGTTTGCCCTGCCTTGCATCGTAGCCCCGTCCCCGAGGTCGGCCGAACTCCGGCCGCCGCCCAACTTGCCTCTGCCGCCGCTATAGATCGCCCCGCGACCAGCCAGTGCCTCCTGGATGCGGGCGAGCGAGGGCAACCCCCTGGTGCCCTTGGCTTGACCCACCGCCACCCGTAGCGCCGCTCCAGCGACCTTCCGCCGCGACTTGAGGTCGCCAACGTCTAACCCCGATGGCTGGTGACGTGGCACCATCTTTAGGGCCTAATCACCCTGCTAACCAACCCCTGGGCCACTGACGCATTGGCCCCACACCCTAATTAACCCAGCTTTATTTTTGCTTAGATTAATTATAACTAAACGGGACCCACACGTCAGAGTTGACCGTGCTGACGTGGCCGTTGACCGGACCCACCTGTCTGTGTCACTAATTGACACTTGGTCACTAACCAATGGGTCCCACTGGTCAGGTTTGACCCGGACCGGGTCAGTTGACCGATGACGTCACACTGACGCCAGACTGACGCAGTAAATCCTTTTCTGGATTTATTCTAATCCGAAATAAACCAGGAAATTCCAGAAAATGTTTAAAACTTCTAAAATTCATAGAAAATAAATTATAACTCCAAATGAAATGATTTATATATGAAAAATTATCAGAAAAATCCAAAGAACCTGATTATAGCATTGTCATGCATGTTTGAACAACTTAAAGTTGCTGTATAAGACAATTTGAGTTAATGGCATTTGAAATGTCATATGTGGAGTTTGAATTTGAATTTAGTGTTCAAACCAACTCCATTTAAATCGTTGCTAGATGCATTAGTTCAATCAACAGCATATTGCCATGTCATGAGCATGCATCATATTGTCGCATTGAATTTATTCTATTTCCTCCTTGTTTGTCAGTATTTGTCCCCTTTCGATAGACGTGATTTCGACGATGTGATCAATGACACCAATG
Source organism: Aegilops longissima (assembly GCA_021605205.1). NCBI lineage: Eukaryota > Viridiplantae > Streptophyta > Magnoliopsida > Poales > Poaceae > Aegilops > Aegilops longissima. The sequence goes on along the minus strand of CM038678.1, from coordinate 374,784,459 downwards.
AAGAGCTATATCATCTTCAGAAGTGCCAGGCAAGCAAAACCCCCTTGTTCATTCCGATACAATCCCACTCTCTCGCTCCTACTCTCTTTTACTGCATTAGGAAAACAACGATTCAACTGTTACATGCTCCAGTAGTTGAACCCCTTTTCCTCTGCATGACCTGTCATTGCCACAGTAAATAGATGAATCCCACTAGCATGAGTAGGAGTTGTTTGAGCCTTGATGTGCCTACTCATTCATGCTTGTTTGTCATGCCCGCCATCGCTACAGGCTTGAGTCGTGTCCTGATTCATCGGGGATGAATTGGAATGTGGTGAACATGTCTTACTGTTGAGAGCCCAGTGCGTGAACACGATTTGGTAAAGGTAGCGGTGAGAGGCCATGTAGGAGTACATGGTGGGTTGTCTCATTGAAACCGTCCTCAGGAACTGAGTTCTTTGTTTGTGATCCATGAACAGCTACTACCACACATTGGGATCCTTAATTGACTCTCTCGACTTATTAACCGCCTTGATCTCTGTCCAGGAGTTGCAACTAGTTTCTGGTGTTTGTAAGATATGTGTTGGAGCCCGTGCGTAGCACTGACCCTAGGGGTGGGCTATGATGCGGTAGATACACCATGGCACGTTGTAACGGGCGCCCGTTTGGTGTCTCGGGAACCCTGCACACATCATTTGGGGCTGTGAGAGAAACCCCGGCCGGATCTCCTCGCAGATGAAACCCGAATAGGTGATAAACCTGGACCAGAGACTTGTGTGGTTAGTCAGGTCGTGGCCGACTCCCTCTCCAGGCTTCCGCTTGAAGGTTGCCGAGATACATGACGTGTACTTGGTGGTAAGTGGCGAGAGCATGTGTGAATAAGTACACCCCTACAGGGTTATAAATGATCTATTCGAATAGCCGTGTCCATGGTAAAGGACTTCTGGGATACATGTACAGTTCATAGACAAGTGAAAGTGGATACTCTAAAATGCGCAAGATAAGCGTGAGTGCTATGGATGGCGTTCTCGTAGGGAGACGGGAGCGGATCCATAGTGGTTTATTGAAATGGTGAATATGTGGACTCGCAAAGCGCCACCTCGTAAGAGTTACTTGCGTAGTAGTTCAAAGTTAGCCATCGAAGTCAAAGATGGCTTGCTGTAGTTAAACCCCACCATCTCGTTGTTGATATTGATGCATATGTAGTTAGTTCTGATGTAAGTCTTGCTGGGTACATTTGTACTCATGTTTGTTTAATTTATTTTTTTGCAGAGATACTTCAGTCTCGCTAGTAGTTCCGTGTGGACTTCGACGTTTAGCTTGATACCTCAGCTACAATCTTGTGCCCTTGGCAGGATTTGGTAGATAGTCACGCTTCTCAGCCTTTTTCATTTGTAGATGTCTGTACTCAGACATGTTAAGCTTCCGCATGTGTTTTTGACTTGTATGCTCTGAATGTTGGGTCTCAAGACCCATGTTTGTAATATCTAGCTCTTCGGAGCCTAATGAATAAATACGTTGAGTCGTAGAGTTTTGTTGTGATCGAGCATATTGTGTGTATGATTGGAATGCTTGGTATGTGTGGGATCCGACAACCTAGTTGTCTATCCTTGGTAGCCTCTCTTATGGGGAAATGTAGTCTGGTGCTTCCATTGAGCCATGGTAGTCTGCTACAGCCCGGTTTACCAGAGTCCTGCTAGCCTAGTTACTATTGCTCTGGAACACTTAGACTGGCCGGCATGTGATCCACTTCGTTCCTGTGTCTGTCCCTTTGGGGAAATGTCACGCGGTGACTTCCGGAGTCCTGCTAGCCTGCTACACCCTGGGTTCCCGGAGTCATGTTAGCCCAGTTGCTACAGCCCGGATTCACACGCTGATGACCGACATGTTCGATGCTGGTTCATGTATGCCTATCCCCGTAAGTTAGTGCCACTTTGGGTTCACGACTAGTCATGTCGGCCCGGGTTCTTTGTCATATGGATGCTAGCGACACTATCATATACGTGAGCCAAAAGGCGCAAACGGTCCCGGGCCAGGTAAGGTGGCACCCGTGGGAATACCGTGCGTGAGGCCGCAAAGTGATATGATGTGTTACATGCTAGATCGGTGTGACTTAGGATCGGGGTCTTGACATCTGGATCTGATCAAGTGCCTCATTTAACAGGGTGATGCTGGCCGGATTGGCGTATGAGTTTTCTCCGGAGCTGACCTCCATCGTCACGGTGGGGGCGAGGCATGAGTCCGGAAGGGCGGAATCCTGGTCTTCGGGTGCCGCACTTACGTCAAGGCTCAAAGCTGAGTCTGTAGTAAGGGGGGCCAGTCCGGCTGGGGTTGGCTCCCAGTCTTCCGATGCCGAACTCCCGTTAGGGCTCAAAGCTAGATCCACGGTAAGTAGGTAAGGTCCGAACAGGGTTGATTCCTGGTCTTCGGATGTAAGAGTTGCATTCGAGCTCGAAGCCGACAATGCGGTAAGGGAAGATCCGGAGTATGGATCTAGGAGAGGCCCCAAAGTTGATGCTTCAGAGGTCGTGGGCGTTCTCGGTAAAGCTGAGAAGCCAGTGAAGATTGTTGGGAACGTAGTATTTCAAAAAATTTGCCTACGATCACGCAAGATCTATCTAGGAGAAGCATAGAAACGAGCGGGGAGAGTGTGTCTACGTACCCTCGTAGACCGAAAGCGGAAGCGTTTAGTAACGCGGTGATGTAGTTGAACGTCTTCGCGATCCAACCGATCCAAGTACCGAATGCATGGCACCTCCGCAATCTGCACACGTTCAGCTCGGTGACGTCGCTTGAACTCTTGATCCAGTTGAGGCCGAGGGAGAGTTTCGTCAGCACGACGGCGTGGTGACGGTGATGATGAAGTTCACCGGTGCAGAGCTTCGCCTAAGAACTACGACGATGTGACCGAGGTGTGTAACTGTGGAGGGGGGCACTGCACACAGCTAAGAGAAACTTGTGTGTCTTGGGGTTCCCCCTTGGCCATGTATAAAAAGGAGGGAGGTGGAGGAGGCCGGCCTAGGAGGGGCGCACCTATAGGGGGAGGCCAACTAGGATTCCCAATCCTAGTTGGAGTCCCCTTCCTTTTCCAAGAGGGGAGAGAGGGAAGGAGTAGGAGAGGGAGAACGAAAGAGAGGGGGGCGGCGCCCCCTCCCTAGTCCAATTTAGACTTGCCACGGGGGGCGCGCGGCCACCCCTTGAGGCCCTTCTCTCCTTTCCCATATGGGCCATTAAGGCCCACTACTTCCCCCGACGAATTCCTTAACTCTCTGGTACTCCAAAAAATACCCGAATCACTCGGAACCTTTCTGATGTCTGAATATAGCCTTTCAATATATCAATATTTACATCTCGACCATTTTGAGACTCCTCGTCATGTCCGTGATCTCATCCCGGACTCCGAACAACCATCGGTACATCAAATCATATAACTCATAATACAAATTATCATCGAACGTTAAGCATGCGGACCCTACGGGTTCGAGAACTATGTAGACATGATCGATACACATCTCTGGTCAATAACCAACAGCGGAACCTGGATGCTCATATTCTCTCCTACATATTCTACCTAGATCTTTATCGGTCAAACCGCATAACAACATACGTTGTTCCCTTTGTCATCGGTATGTTACTTGCCCGAGATTCGATCGTCGGTATCATCATACCTAGTTCAATTTTGTTACCGGCAAGTCTCTTTACTCGTTCCGTAATGCATCATCCCGCAACTAACTCATTAGTCACATTGCTTCCAAGGCTTATAGTAATGTGCATTACCTAGAGGGCCCAGAGATACCTCTCTGATACACGGAGTGACAAATCCTAATCTCGATCTATGCCAACTCAACAAACACCATCAGAGACACCTGTAGAGCATCTTTATAATCACCCAGTTACGTTGTGAGGTTTGATAGCACACAAGGTGTTCTTCCAGTATTCAGGGGTTGCATAATCTCATAGTCTGAGGAACATGTATAAGTCATGAAGAAAGCAATAGCAATAAAACTAAACGATCATTATGCTAAACTAATGGATGGGTCTTGTCCATCACATCATTCTCTAATGATGCGACCCCATTCGTCAAATGACAAAACATGTCTATGGCTAGGAAACTTAACCATCTTTGATTAACGAGCTAGTCAAGTAGAGGCATACTAGGGACACTCTGTTTGTCTATGTATTCACACATGTACTAAGTTTCCGGTTAATACGATTCTAGCATGAATAATAAAAATTTATCGTCACGTGATTTCACACCAATAGTTCACATCTTTATGTGATTAGTTCACATCTCCATGTGACTAATACCCAAAGGGTTTACTAGAGTTAATAATTTAGTTCACATCGCTATGTGATGAACACCCAAAGAGTGATCATGTTTTGCTTGTGAAAGAAGTTTAGTCAACAGGTTTGCCACATTCGGAGCCGTATGTATTTTGCAATTTTTCTATGTCTAGAATGCTCTGCATGGAGCTACTCTAGCTAATCGCTCCCACTTTCAATATGTATCTAGATCAAGACTTAGAGTCATCCAGATCAGTGTCAAAGCTTGCATCGACGTAACTCTTTACGACGAACTCTTTGTCGCCTCCATAACCGAGAAACATTTCCTTATTCCACTAAGGATAATTTTGATCATGTTCAGTGATCCACTCGGATCACTACTGCACTTCTCTTGCCAAACTCATGGTGAGGTACACAATAGGTCTGGTACACAGCATAGCATATTTTATAGAACCTATGACTGAGGCATAGGGAATGACTTTTCATTCTCTTTCTATTTTCTGTCGTGGTCGGGTTTTGAGTCTTTACTCAACTTCACACCTTACAACACAGGCAAGAACTCCTTCTTTGACTGTTCCATTTTGAATTACTTCAAAATCTTGTCAAGGTATATACTCGTTGAAAAAAATCTTATTAAGCGTCTTGATCTATCTCTATATATCTTGATGCTCAATATGTAAGCAGCTTCACCGAGGTCTTTCTTTGAAAAACTCCTTTCAGATACTCCTTTATGCTTTCCAGAAAACTCTACATTATTTCCGATCAACAATATGTCATTCACATATACTTATCAGAAAAGGTTGTAGTGCTCCCACTCACTTTTTGTAAATACAGGCTTCACCGCAAGTCTGTATAAAACTATATGCTCTGATCAACTTATCAAAGTGTATATTCCAACTCCGAGATGCTTGCACCAGTCCATAGATGGATCGCTGGAGCTTGCATATTTCGTTAGGACCTTTAGGATCAAAACCTTCTGGTTGTATCATATACAACTCTTCTTTAATAAATCCATTAAGGAATGCAGTTTTGATATCCATTTGTCAGATTTCATGAAATGTGGCAATTGCTAACATCTTGAACTTGTCAAAAGCCCTTTTCGACAAGTCGAGCTTTGTAGATAGTAACACTACTATCAGCATCTGTCTTCCTCTTGAAGATCCATTTATTCTCAATGGCTTGCCGATCATCGGGCAAGTTCACCAAGGTCCACACTTTGTTCTCATACATGGATTATATCTCAGATTTCATGGCCTCAAGCCATCTGTCGGAATCTGGGTTCACCATTGTTTCGTCATAGTTCGTAGGTACATCATGGTCTAGTAACATGACTTCCAGAACAGGATTACTATACGACTCTGGTGCGGATCATACTCTGGTTGACCTACGAGGTTCAGTAGTAACTTGATCTGAAGTTTCATGATTATCATCATTAACTTCCTCACTAATAGGTGTAGGTATCACTGGAACTGATTTCAGTGATGAGCTACTTTCCAATTTGAGAGAAGGTACAATTACCTCATCAAGTTCTACTTTCCTCCCACTCACTTCTTTCGAAAGAAACTTCTTCTCTAGAAAGGATCCACTCTTAGCAACAAAGATCTTGCCTTCGGATCTGTGATAGAAGGTGTACCCAACAGTTTCCTTTGGGTATTCTATTGAAGACGCACATCTCCGATTTGGGTTTGAGCTTATCAGGCTGAAACTTTTTCACATAAGCATCGTAACCCCAAACTTTAAGAAACGACAACTTGGGTTTCTTGCAGAACAACAGTTCATATGGTGTCGTCTCAATGGATTTAGATGGTGCCCTATTTAACGTGAATGCAGCTGTCTCTAATGCATAACCCCAAAACGATAGTGATAAATCGGTAAGAGACATCATAGATCGCACCATATCTAATAAAGTACGATTATGACGTTCGGAATACCATTACGCTGTGGTGTTCCAGGTAGCGTGAGTTGCAAAACTATTCCACGTTGTTTCAAATGAAGACCAAACTCATAACTCAAACATTCGTCTCTGTGATCAGATCGTAGAAACCTTGTTTTCTTGTTACAACGATTTTCCACTTCACTCTGAAATTATTTGAACTTTTCAAATGTTTCAGACTTATGTTTCATCAAGTAGATATACCCATATTTGCTCAAATCATCTGTGAAGTTCAGAAAATAACGATACCCGCCACGAGCCTCAACACTCATCGGATCGCATACATCAGTATGTATTATTTCCAATAAATCAGTTGCTGCTCCATTGTTCCCGAGAATGGAGTCTTAGTCATCTTGCCCATGAGGCATGGTTTGCAAGCATCAAGTGATTCCAAAAGCCCATCGGCATGGAGTTTCTTCATGCGCTTTACACCAATATGACCTAAACAGCAGTGCCACAAATATGTTGCACTATCATTATCAACTTTGCATCTTTTTCATCAATATTATGAATATGTGTATTACTACGATCGAGATTCAATAAACCATTTTTTTCGAGAGTACGCCAAAGGCGTACCTTAGCTTTATAGAAGAGAGAAATATATGTACAAGATTTGATGGTAGATCGTCACAAGCCGGCGATCCCACCCAACCACCCCAATACCCTAAGCCGACTACTCACAAAACCGTTGGACTCCTACCACTCCCGCAAGCCTCCATAGATGCAGCTCCTGATATATAAGATTGGTCGTAGCGAGCTCATCGTAAATTGCACCCGACTGGAAAACCCTAGCGTTCCTTTGCTTCCACAATGTCCAGCAAATCAGCACGACGAAAGCATCGAAGCCCTTCTTGTCCACTCTGTTGATCTGCTTGCGTGAACTCATCCACCATTGGTGAAGCCTATCATGTTGCATGGGGATCAGATTGGGATTGATGCCCACCTTGGAGAAGCATTTGAACCACACTTGTCTCGCGAAGACACACTGGATCATGAGGTGGTCCACCGTGTCGTCCTCCTGATCACATAAGTAACAAGGGGATCCCGTCTCTTGTAGGCCATGCCTTAGTCTTGAAAGTGCTAGTTATTGATTAGAGGGAGGTGAATAGGAGATTTTTATGAAAGTCTTCAAAACATGAGAGTTTCGAAGACAAACAATAGAAATGAACCTATTGATATGCAGCGGAAGGTAGACTACACTAGGCAAGCCATAGTCAAGTATTCAATGAAGTGAAAGTGTGAAGACTAATAGCAGCTAGGTAGTACGGATCAGGATGGAAGATGGTATGAAGCCAAACAAAGATAGTAGTCACACAGTGAAGAAAAATAGGTAAAGCAAACATGCAATGACTTCACGAAGACAAACTTTAAGTAAAGAGAGGGAGAGGATAGAACCAGCCACTTGTTGAGGACACAGATTTGTTGACCAGGCCCAGCTTGTGTGACAACTCAGATGTCCGGTTAGGGAGGCTGAGATTCAACTCAAGACCGCTTTCACTTTTATTCCCTTGAGCTAAGGACACCAAGTCCTCGCCCAATTACTCGTAAGACTTCAAGGTAGACTTCCAAACCTTCACGACTTCGCTCACCAAAGGATCCACAATGACTCTTGCATGCTCGAACGCGACGCCTAACCGGCCGGAGGATTCACAGCCCTCAAGTGTAACAAGTCTTCGTGTCACGCGATGTAAAGAGTTCAAGTGATGCCTAACACTCTTTGGCTCCGGTGTTTGGGCTTTGTCCTCGCAAGGATTTCTCTCTCAAAAGCTTCAGAGGTGGGTTCCTCTCAAACGACAAAAGCCGTGCACTAACTCTAAGCAGCCACCAATTTATGGTGTAGGGTGGGCTATTTATAGCCACTAGGCACCCGACCTGATTTGTCCGAAATGACCCGGGTCACTAAGGAACCGACACGTACCAACGGTCGATTTCAAACACACGCCGACAACTTTACTTTGGCTACAAGTAAAGTCGACTCATCCAGCTCGATAAGATTTGCTCTCATTGTCTTCACTCAAGACATTGGGTTTTGCTGAGCATCACTACCACTCGCTTTGTTCATCGGGACCCCACTTAACAAAGACAAGGGTTCCTATGACTCAACAAAGAAGAAAAGGAAACAATGAAACAACTAAGTCTTCGCCTCCATAGTCTTCACGCAATGTCTTCTTGTCATAGTCTTCAATGTGAATATCTTCATATACCACCTTGTCGTCAATGTCTTCATACATTTTTAGGGGCCTCAACGATGGGGCCAGCTGTCACCAGAAGCCGGTACGCGCCCACTAGTCGGCGGGTTTCAGCGCCGCGAGAAGCCGCGGATGAAGACACCGACGGCTAGGGCCACACCTAGCCGATTACCATTGCACTCGGGGTAGGCCTATGTAAACCCCCCGGGGCACCCATGCAAAGGGTTGGACTCTTATAGTTTTAGACACCACGTAGAGGGAAGAGGAGAGCTAGCCGTGCCCTTCTTCTTCCTCATACCGAACAGCTCGAGGAGCATCTTATAGCAACTTGTTCATCTAGTGACCATGCGGAGACCCCACAGAGCAGCAGTGTTATGTCCACGGAGAGCCCTCAAGCGGTAAGATTCACGGCCATGCATGTTCGCCTCATCCCGCTCTGTGCACCGCGACGCCTTATTGGCTCCCACTATGATTAGCTACCTGGCATATGTCGCACCTACCACCCGACAAGTGATGAGCCCTTCTAGGTTGTAGAAAGGTCCAACAAGATTGGGTTCACTGCGGTGCCATCGACATGTGGCGAGAGGGGCCTGTTGAAGTCTAATCCTCAAGATTTCTTGTTTTCTTTGGCCGAAGTTTGGCAAACTGAAGTTGCACTTGAACAGATTGTCGCCTCTACACCATAACAATGAAGATGGGTCGCATCAACAGGTTGTGGCCTTGACCATGCAAGGATAGAATCCTGAGCAATGGCTTCAGCTCCGTCTTGGGTTGAAGATTTTATAGAGAATATCTCCCAAGGATGCTTGATAGCATTCTTCTCAAGATACTCCTTGGTGATTTAATCTGTACTTGAACCATTGCTCGCCCAATATCTTTGAATCCATTGATTCATGTCTTGCACCGACCATAGCTTTCTTCGATCAGTTTATATAGTTCATAGAGATCTTCGCGCATCCATTGATGTACCCCCATGGCGCAGCCACACCTTCCTTGTTGATTTGCTATGAAGTTTAGACTAAAAGGCTTCAAAACTTTCAAAGGCTTCCGCCCTGGTCAAATGAGCCGCTTCAGAGAGTTGATGATGTCGTAAGAATTCTGCAAATGAATGCACTATGAGAACCAAGGATTCTCCCACGGACATGTACCGTGACATCATTAGAGATGCGAGGAAGGGAAGAGGTCATATGCATTCTCGTAAGATTTTAGATAAACTTTAGAAGACATCAACCTCATAGCACGAAGACATTCACTTATATGTTGAGTGTTGGTTCCAGATTTGTACTAATCCAAGAATAAGTACAAGTGAGGAATCTAATTATGTGAAGCATAAGTGAATATACTAGGCATTGTATGAGATGCATATGATATATCCAACTTTGTGGAGGTAAACCACTTTGGTAAAAAGGATGAATATATAGGATCAAAAGATGGTAAAAGAGGATTTTAATTTTACATGAAGAACTCGCTAGACGGAGTAGAAGATGAGGCCAAGCAGTTCAATCTTCCATGCCCTAACTTGGCGACGGAGGACACCTATGGTGGTGGCAGAAGAGATTTATGTCCAATGGCCGGAAGACGGCCGAGAGGTGGTGGCAGCTAAGCGCTTTGTCACCAATGCCGCCGAGAGCTAGCGGTGGTATAGGGTTTGTCGAGGTGGAGAGGTGGAAGAAGGATTTGACAAATATTGATGTGCATTTATAGGTAAGGGACGGCACTGCAGATTACGCAGTGCCTCGGCGTTCACATCTCGAGGGACATGGCTAACATGCAACACATTTGGAGTTGTCCACATTCCCACGCCTCACTGGACTGTCGGATGGTCGCTCCGCTTCTCCGGTTTCGTGCAATAAGAATAGAGCATTTAAAACAGATTTAATGTTTGTCTCTATATCTTCGCTGACAAGGACGCAGAGAAGACATTCGACGCTAATAGAATGCATATGATTTGGATAGATAGAGTTTGAGGTAGAAAGCATAGAGAGATTAGGGTCCGATCATATTCACTAAGTTCAAAAGATTCAAACGAGAAGACATAGCTATAAGTGAATGCTGTAGAGGACAGAACACTAATATATATCATAATGCAACCAAATCAACATAGTGAAGATTATCAAGAAGACATGTTGATATTGAAGACAAACCAAATGCGAAGACATAGCAAATGTAACGCCATGAGAAAACACTTCAAATAGAAGAATTTGGTGGTGGCTACCAATCAGATAGGAAGTATTTGACCTGCATACGTGCACAATTATCGTGGTGTTCAAGTCAAATTCACATGTGTTCACACCGAATTCATTGATTGAAGATATACTTACTTCGTGTGTTGCACATCTAAGTCATCAACATGCATAAGTGTTAGGATGTGCGCCTAATCACATGACATTTGAGGATTCCAAGATATTTAGCTCACATCGAACTTGCAAAACTTTTCTCATCCAAGGGCTTTGTGAAGATATTCGCTAGTTTCTTCAGGTTGACATGTATGATACCAATATCTTCCTTCATGACATGATCTCTGAGAAAGTGATGACGAATTTCGATATGCTTTGTCTTCGAAAGGAACTGGGTTGTTGGCAATCTTGATGGCGCTGTTGTCGCAATAGAGTGGTACTTGTTTCAGATGGATGCCATAGTCCTTGAGAGTTTGCTTCATCCATAGAAGCTAAGCGCAGCAAGATCCAGAGAATGTATTCAGATTCAGCAAAGGAGAGTGATACACAATTCTCGCTTCTCTCAAGACCAACAGACAAGTGATCGCCCCAAAAGTGACATGTTCCTCGATGTAGACTTGCGATCCACCTTTCTCCAACATAGGCTGCATCCGTGAATCCAACTAGATCAAACTCGAGCCCTTTGGATACCATAATCCTAATGTTGGGGTGTAATCCAAATATCAAGAATTCGCTTCAAAGCTAAGTGATGCGATTCCTTTGTGCCGCTTTTGAATCGAGCACATGCAAACACTAAGCATAATATCCGCGAGATGCGATAAATAAAGTAAAGAACCAATCATGGAGCGGTATACCTTTTGATCGAACTCTTTACCATTAGCGCCAGACCTGGATGACTCTTGGTTGGCATTGGTGTCGTGGTAACCTTTGCGTCTTGCATTCCAAACTTCTTCAGCAATCTTTGAGGTATTTATCTTGAGATATGAAGGTGCCATTTCGTCGATTTAATTTGAAGACCAAGGAAGAACTTCAGCTCACCCATCATGGACATCTGATATTGCTCTGCATCATGTGTCCAAACTCATCACTTTATTTCTGGTTGGTGCAGCCAAGATAATGTCATCCACATATATTTGGCACACACAAATTCACCATCATATGTCTTCGTGAAGAGTGTTGATCCAGGAACCAGGTTTGAATCCTTTGCTCTTCAGAAGTCTTTGAGCGTGGCATACCAAGCGTGAGGAGCTTGTTTGAGGCCATACAGCCTTGTTTAGCTTGTACACCATATCAGGATGTTTTGGATCTTCGCCGTGAGGTTGTGCAACATACACTTCTTCTTCAATATTGCCATTGAGAAATGCACTTTCACATCCATTTGATATAGCAAGATGTTGTGATGGTTAGCATAGGCTAGCAAGATGCTAATAGCTTCAAGCCCAGCCACAGGAGCAAATGTTTCATCAAGTCAATCCTTCAACTTGAGTATATCCTTGAGCAACGAGACGAGCCTTGTTTCTACATCTTGACCATGCTCATCTTGCTTGTTGCGATATATCCATTTTGTGCCTATTATGTTGTGCTTATGAGGTCGTATGCTGACAAGTTCCTGACATTGTTCAACTTGAACTATTGAAGCTCTTCTTGCATAGCTTGAATCCATTCAGTTCCATAAAGGCTTCAAAGAACTTTCTGGGTTCAGATATTGAGACAAATGCAAAGTGCCCACAGTAAATTTGCTAGCTGTGTTGTCGGGAAGTTGATTGGCCCACTTAACACCTATGGGACCTGGGTCCCTTGTGGTTCGGAGGGGGCGGAGTTTGCACAAAGAGCGGATCAAGCGATGCACACGAAAGCAGATTTACCCAGCTTCGAGCTCTCCGAGAGATAATACTCTCTACCGCTTTTGTGGATTATGTTGTGTTCTTGCTAGGAAGCAATGAGGGCTACAAAACCTAGCTCGAGTGTATGTGTGAGTCGGATGAACTAAGCTGGAGCTCAACCGACCTTTTTACGCTGCACTTGGGCCTCCTTTTATAGGAACAAGGGGTCACCACATGTGGCAAGTAGACAAGGGTAAGATAGTAAAAGAGGTTGGTACACCGCTTAGTACAGGTAATGATCTATACCCACCGACGCAAGGGACAAGAGTCATAAATGCCCGCCTCAATCGCCTCAACAGGTAACAGGACCGCTGCGCGCCCGCTTGCTATGATGGTAGCTTGTCACGCCGCTTATCGCTGCTCCTCGGGCCTGCACAGCCCGCGACACGCATGTTTGGGAGAGCCTGTGGTGACACGCTACGGATGAGCTGAGCGGAGATGAAGAGAGGTCACTTGTCATGCGAGCACCTTTGTCGCGAAGGTTCTTGTCGCCGGAGCTTATCGCCACCAGCCTTTTCCCAAGCAAGCCCTCTTGCCGGGCCTTGTTTTCGTGCTCTCGAGTGGCCTTCCGACAAGCTCCTCTTGCCGGGCCTTGATTACTTTGTTCTTGAATAGCTCAAAGGAACCGCCGAGGATCTTGGCGATCATCAGCCAGCCTCTGCAGGTTAAGGGATCGTCTGCACGAAGTTCGGGATACTAGGGTACCCCTACCTAGTACACCGACATGTGTTGCTCTTGAACGAGTGAGTGGACCAGCGATTTATGCTATCAATTATCTCTCAATTTGTACTTCATTTGCAACACGAGGATGGATCGGACGAAGATTTTGCTCTTGCTGATCATTGTCATCATTGGGAGGATTGTCTTCGGCTGAGCATTGTCTTCAAAGTTGACAAGGTGCGAAATGATAAGTTCCTCTTCAGCTGTGCTTCAAACGGTATGATTTCTCCAGCTCCCATTAGCTTGATGGATTCACCGGGTGGAACTTCATCTAGCACATTTATGTGTGCCTTTATGCCGTTAGTCTCATCGAATCAAGACATCCATAGTTTCAACCACTTTATAGAGAAAGAGGTTGCGCATCAGAGGAATGCGAGTCCTTTCCGAGTCGAGCATAAACCTTCATATGCTTTCGTGCAAATTTTGAAGTGTGATGGATCCTTGATCCAGCACTCAGCAATCAATACTCAAGTAACCTGCATTTTTCTTCTTACCAATGAGGAGTTCATAGGATGTTTTCTTCAAGCTTGTGGAGATAAACACGGTTGATGACATGGCATGAAGTATCAATAGTTTCAGGCCATAACTTTCTTGGTGTCTTGTATTCATCGAGCATCGCTCGAGCCATCTCAATGAGGGTTCTCGTTTCTCCATGATGCCATTCTACCGAGGTGTGTACGGAGCTGAGAACACATGAGTGATTCCCAATGTATCCAAGTAAAGGTCCGGCCGGTGTTCTTGAACTCAAGGTCGCTTGTCACTCCCGATATGCTTGATCTTGACGCATAGTTGTTCATGGCACGGTTGATGTAAGTTGCCTAAAGACATCCGCACTTCAGTCTTGTAGAGAATTATGTGAACCCATGTATATCTTGAATAATCATCAACAATGACGGCATAGAGACAAGCAGTTGTGTGAGAGTAGAGTAGTGAGTAGGGCCAAATAAGTTGTCACATCCTAGCTAGTCCATGCATTAGTGTGTTGCATCATGTTTATCTTTCATCGAAATTTGAAATGGGGAAGACAACCCCGTAACCCCTTTGAATCCAACTAGGGTTTACTAAAAATATTTTCAATGAACTGAAATGCCCTTCTAAAATGTTCATCACCTTTGCTCTTGTTCCTAAACCAACGCCGTAAGTGATCCACAGATTTCTAGGTCACTCTAAGGTCAATGGATTAAATCTCTAGTTATTTGAATTTGGGCATTTAAATTATATAAAATATTTCAAATGCTCAAATAATCCCAAACTAAAATGTTCCATGCTGGATATATTCCAACTAAGGACCAGGTGCAGTTTGGTGATTTTTGAGTTGCCTAGGTCTTTTAGAAATGCAACAAAGTTATAGAAAATAGAAAACAGAAAACAAAACTCTTACCGGCGCCACCCAGCTGCCCACCTCCGCTTGCCAGCCTGGCCCATCAAGCCAGCTGCTTGGCTTGGCCAGCAGGTAGTGCAGCTGCTCGACGGCGAGCACAGATGCGTACACGCAGCTGCCCGCCGCCTCGCCTCCCGTCCCACTGCCGACGGGACGAGCCTTCTGCCCCCACCCCAGACACCCGCCTCCCCCGGCTCCCCCTTCGCCCCGACGCCGGCCGAGGCGTCGTTGCCGCCGCCACAACAAGGCCCAACGCCGCCCCGCCGCCTCTTCATCGTGTCCGAACGGTTGCCGTCGCCGATTACGCCGACCAGCTGCCGCACGGGCGCCGGAGCCATCTGATCATCCCCGCCACCGCCGTTTTCAACCTCGGGCCGCCCAGATCGCTGCCGCTGCGTTTACCACACCGAAGTCTTCCCGAGCACGCTGACCACCTCTCGCGACTTCTCCGTGAGCTGCCGAACCTCCCCTGTTCTCCTTTTTCGCCTTTAGCTATCAGACGCCGCGCTTCTTGTGCTCAACGCACCGCCGCCGACCACGCCGCCGGGCGTTGTTCGTGACCATTTGGTCACGGGCTTGTGTCTCTGTCACCTCCTCGCACTGCGCGTAGTCTGTAGGTGCTAGTGCCACATCGCCAGGCCACGCAGCCACGCGCGACGAAGCGACCTCAGCCGCCTCCGCCGACCGGGCCGTGATGTCACCACTCCTCGCCAAGCCATCACCACGGATGGATGCGGCAGCACCAGCTCAGAGCTGCTCTCCGCGTAGCAAATGAAGCCCTATGGGCTAAACCTGCAGCACGCCGTCTGCCTCGGCTGGCGGCTAAACGCCGCAAGCTGACCCATCGACCGGCGGGTTTGACCTCACCGACACAGCTTGACTAGGTGGGCCCTCGCTAATTAACCTAGTTTAGGTTTAATTAATTATAGTTAGGCTAATTAGCTACTAACATGCGGGACCCATGGTCAGTTGACTGGACGCCCAATGACTCCTCGACGCCACTCGACACATCACGACGTACACACTGGATTTATTTGTACACAAGAAATCCTGTAAATTGTTGCAAACTTCAAAAATCATAGAAATTAATCAGAATCTCAAATGCAAAGTTTTATATATGAATTTTGATCAGAAAAATTCTATCCATTGGTAATGGTTTCATGCATGACAGAACAAGTTAACCATGCTGTTTAAGCAGTATAAGATAATGCACCTTTATGGTTATGTTAAATGAGCTACCATTTGAATCTTTGATTCAAATGAGCTCATCCCTTTCTGTTCTAGCTTGCATTAGACCAACACACATTCATATTGCCATGTCATAGCATGCATCATATTGTTGCATATTGTCATGTGTTGTTTATGTTCGGTGTGTCTTTAGTGATAGGTTCTGCCTCCGAGGATAACCCCGAATATCCGTCTGAAGGGCAATATCCTACTACCACTACATCAGGCAAGCAACCCATTGATCATTCTGATACAAACCCATGTTCTCGCCTGCTCTTGTTTATCTGATTAAGACAACGTGATTCAAACTGTTGTGTGTGTGGTAGTTGAACCCACTTCCTTTGCATGACCTGTCATTGCAACAAGAATTCAGATGAAACCCACTAGTATGTGTAGGAGTTCATTGAGCCATGTTTGTGATTCCTACCATGCTATGCTTGCTATGCTTAGAGTTGTGTCAGTCCGCTCATCGGGATGATGAATCGGAGTGAAAGGTTGTGACGGGTTTGAGTGAAAGTGTTGAACACGTTTTGGTAAAGGTATCGATGAGAGGCCATGTAGGAGTACATGGTGGGTTGTTTCATTGAAGCCGCCCCAAGAACTGAGATCTATGTGTGTGATTTAAGACTTAGCTACTACCACGCATTGGGTCCGAAACCAATGGACCTCTCGACTTATTAACCACTCTTGTCCTCATCCGAGTTGCAAGTAGTTTTCGTGTTTGTAGCATGTGGGGCCGCACGCGACGCTGACCTTAGGGGTGGGCTGTTATGTAGGCACGGCTCGTGTACCGATTCACCTGTTTGTGTCCGGAACCCTGCACACATCGTCGGGGCCGTTAGTGGAAACCTCGGCGGACTCCCGGATGGAACCCGAATAGGCGATAAACCGGACTAGGGACTCGTGGTGTTTAGTCGTCGTGGCCGACACCTCGCTGGCTTCCGCTGAAGGTTGCCGGTACATGTCGTAGCGGCGATAAGTGGTGAGATGTGAAGAAGTACACCCCAGGGTAAAACTATTCGAAAGGCTCATGTAAAGGACTACTTGGTCAACTATACGCTTCATAGACAAGTAAATGGATACTACTAAAAGCCTCAAGATAGTGTGAGCATCATGGATGGCCCTCTCGTGGGTTGACGAGAGGATCCACGGTGGAGTATTGTGATGGTGATTAGTGGACTCGCAGCGATAAATGCTTTTCAAGTGGTGTCACGAGATAGCTTAGCCAAGAGTCAAAGCGGCTTGTCAATAACTCCACTACCTTCTTGAGAATGTGCATGTATAATAGGACTGCTAGAAGACTTGCTGAGTACTCCGCACTCATGTTTGCTTAATTAATGTTTTGACGACAACACCCTCCGATGGGTTTTATGTAGACCTTGACGACGATTTAGTGAACTAGCCACCCAGGTGGTGATCCAAGGCTTGTGAAGGGCCACCGAGATAGAAGGGCTTCATCAAGCTTTCTTTCTTTTAGAGTCTGTATCAGACTAGTTTGCCTATGTGCTTGTATGTTTGTATGACTTGAGTGTTTGGTCATGTGACCCCTATCTGTATGGATATGTATGTATGGCCTCGAGCCTCTTAAATAAAGTACTTTGAGTTGTAGAGTTTTGTTGTGATGCCATGTTGTATGTACTCATATCGGGCATATTGTGTGTATGATTGAAATGCTTGGTATGAGTGGGATCCGACAATCTAGTTGTTTATCCTTGGCAGCCTCTCATATGGGGAAATGTAGTCTAGTGCTTCCTAAGCGATAGTAGTCAACTACAGCCCGTTCACCGGAGTCCTCGCTAGCCCAAAGACTACCGCTGGACATTTGATCGTCGGCATGTGTTTCACTTGTCCTTATGTCCGTTCTTCGGGAAATGTCACGCGATGATATTCGAGTCTCTAGCTCGCCATGTGCCGGGATACCGAGTCCTGTTAGCCCAGGGTACAGCCCAAGTTCATACGCTGATGACCGACATGCTCGATGTGATTCATGTATGCCTGTCCCATGGGTTAGCGCCTTGGTTCATTTACCAGCCGTCGGCCCGGTTCTTCATGTGGATGCTAGCGACACTATCATATACGTGAGCCAAAAGGCGAACGGTCCCGGCATGGTAAGGCGACACCCGGGAATACCGTGCGTGAGGCCGCAATGTGATATGAGGTGTTACCGCTAGGTCAATGTGACTTGAATCGGGTCCCGATGCTGGCATCGTGAGTCGGCTGCCTGTAGGTTCTCTAAGCCAAATGTCGATGTCGAGTCTAGAAATGCTTTAGTTATATGTAGGGAATTGATTGTGGAGGAACGTAGGCTTTTTTTACTCCTTTACCTTATGCCCTCTCGCTCGAAGTCATTCTCTTCTCATTCCACGGGTTAAGGTCTAGGCTATCTTCTCTCCGTCAGTTCACGTTACTAAGTAGTAACTTATAGGATTGTTGGATACAACCCAGTTTAGTTTCTACTAAATTTTAGTACGCTGCCGCTTGAACCGAACCTTGATATGATGTTGTTGAGTGGTTTTGCAAACTGTTGTGGATGTCTCAAATCTTTTTCTCGAGCATTTACATCCGTTATGCTGTCCAATTTCTCCTAGAAAATTCTAATGCCTTTGCATTACCTTTGTGCCAGATGGCCACCCATCCCCGTAATCAAGTGGTTCGTCTGACCTGCTGTATTGATGTGTGGTCACACGGCCATGTTGGTTCGGTGATGGTCGAGACCGGTTACCGATGGTATCCCGAATATACCGCCGAGGAGCAGTTTAGACTTTAATCAAAGCCAATATCTGGTGCACGGTCAGATATATCCATCTTATCCCGGAGCTATCAACCGCCTCCACTGTTCTTATGGACTTGGGATCACTATTGGGATGTCCGTGCAGGATGCAACCTACTCGATGATGACTATTATTCGAGCCAGAACTGCCTTGTCAGGCAACACCGATTTCGCTACATGCCAAAGATCTCGCCGCATGGTTACCTTCAGGTATGTACACGACGCATCCCATGAGGACTCAATCCTCCGCACCACTCATCGAGATGCCGGAAGACAAGGACCGTGAAAATCGCCATGCGCGTATGGAGCTCTTAATGCCCGCCTAATCATCACACTCGACCGGTTTGCACCGCCGGCAAGCCGATACATGGACATGAGGGACTTGTACTGCGGGCGGGCTGGTCTGCCAGACGGTGGATGTGGTAGGAGGCATCACCCTCCTCGTGGACTCCTGCCTGCCACCGCTTGTTGGACCACGGCCACATCCGAGTCCCTATGGTCCGCAAGCTCCACATGACCGCTCTGCTCCGGATGATCATGTTCCGCCTTCCAGCTTGGGTGGTGACTTTATGAGGACTACTACGGAGACGTCCGAGCTAGTAGTAGTTTTGCTAGTATTGTAATAGGTATGTCCACCGTCCTGCGTGACTTGTGGAATATGACTTAGTGTGTATCCATTCCGAGGTGTAGAAAATAATGTATAGGAGCTTGGAATGCTTCGGCGAGATGTAACGCCTTTCATCATAGTTGTACTTCAGCTTGGGCTTGTACTAAAACTATGTATGGTGTATGATGTTGGTATATATATGGCAGTTTATATTACCATGTCATATGGATGAACATCTTCGATTCCTCGTTATCCATTACATTCCGCACTTCTTGCCCAGTTTTTGCCATCCTTGTCTAAACCTTGTCTTGTTTTCCTAGGATGGTCAACACCGCAACAACCCCGCTGCTCGAGCAGGGTGAAGCTAGTGCAGCCAGAATGAAAATCTGCCTCAACCGCCTTCTTCCGGCCGGGTTATGCCGAGGCAGAACAAATGTGGACTAACCGCTGTCGGAGCGGATTGAGCAGAATATCGACACCAGCCAAGGAATGACCTGGTGTCAATCAATGACTTTGTCAAGTCAGATCCACGAACTTCAACCATTCCGTGAGCCTCTCGATGCGGATGATCAGCCAAGAAGACGACCAAGCTACGCTTCGCCAACGAGCCGAAGCTGATAAGGTTACCTTTGCCACCTATCACTCAAGACCTTAGCCTTTGGTGGGAGAATTATGAGGCTATGCGCCTGGCCGGCCAAATCACTACTTGCTGAATTGCCGCTCCGTGAGCATCACATCCCGAAGGTCTCATGGATCGCAAGAGGGAGGAGTTCTTAACTTCACCAGGTAGACCGATCGGATGCATACAACGTGAAGTTTGGAAATCTAGCACGTTATGCTCCAAGAGGTATCCACCGATGCCAAGAAAGTGCAAGGTTCCGGGACTTAGCCCTAGCTTTTGCGTGACCTTCGCTTCGCACGATTGCACCTCTTTCCGGTTAGTCAACAAGGCCATCGCTTGACAAAGGCATCGACTTTGAAGCTTCACGTAGCACTCCCGGACTTTGATCTTCATCCGCTCGATCTCTAAGGCCGTCTGATTCCAAACAATGCTCGCCACCAGTGTTCACTCCGAGGCCATCCTTGAGGCGCCCCCAACCAAAGAAGATACCAAGACTTATGGTGGCCTACTAATGCCCACCCCAATATGATAACCTGTTTCAAGTGTGGAGAGACGGGTCACTACATCCGTGAGTGTCCATGAACAACCGCCGAGGGAAAGTCTCATGGCCGTGGTAAGCCGCCAGGAAGGTGCTCACGCTAAACCAGCTGCCACCGCCGGCCACGCCAACTATGTTTCAGCCGAGAAACCCATGAGGATCCCAATGTCGCTTCGCACGCCTTTCAGGTTAATCGCCATCCGCAACTGTTCTTTTTTGATATCGAGCATCTCATCATTTATTTCTAGAGCTATGCTCAATTGCACAACACCACATTTTGTGACATGCACACCTCTATGGAAATTCAGACTCGGTTCTAGATGGCAAACCTCTAGAATAAGTCATGGGAATGAAATCCTTGTTGATAGATTAGTCTTTCTTGCATCTCTAATAGCTCTCAAGTCCTGACATAAACATCATCTTGGTATGGACTGGATGTCGCCCGTTATGCTAGGATTGATTGCTCTACTAGGACTGTTCAACTCACCCATCCTTCGGCAAGACAGTTAATGTTTTAACCCGAGTGTCTAAGTGTCACTCTACTCTTTAAATGCCAACCCCTTCCGCACCTCAAGATATTCCGTAGTCCGTGATTTTCCGGATGTCTTTCCAGAAGAACTGTGTGTTCCACCGAGAGGGATGTCGAGTTCGTGATAGATCTTGTTCCCGTAACCGTCCCAATCTCTAGAAGACCTTATAAGATGGCACCCCTAGAACTAGCCGAGCTTAAGAAACAACTCGATGAGTCCTTGCAAAAGGGTTTCATCCATCCTAGTTCATCCCATGGGCTTGCCCTTGCCCTCTTCGCAAGAAGAAGGATGGAACGGATCGGATTGTTGTAGATTACCGACCCGCCAACTTGGTCACTATCAAGAACAAGTATCCGCTCCCCAGGATCAACGATCGTATGATCAGCTCGCGATCCTCGGTTTTTTCAAGATGGATTTGAGGTTGTTACCATCAAATCAAAATCAAGAATGGGGACATTCCTAAACGGCCTTTGTTACTCATTATGGCCAATACAAGCACGCTATGTCCTTCGGTTAACCAATGCTCCAGCCACTTTCTCTCGGTTAATGAACTCGATCTTCATGGAGTATTTGATAAATTGCCGTGGTTTACCTCGATGATATCCACTGGGCCTTGGCCGCTGCGTCGGGCTTGCGCCGCCGACTTCTCCGCCGCCTCGGGCGGCTCCTCCGCCGCTTCCCGCCTCCTCCCGAGCCTCCCAAGACGTTTCCGCCTGCGTTTCCATGAGGTCGGCGGGGTCCACCCGCAAGAACTCAAGACCCTCCTGCCGGGCGCGACTATGGAGGCGGCATTAACCGCCAAGGGAAAGGCGCCTGTTCAACAAATTAAGAAGACGGCTCAGATGAGCCTCAACCAAAAAGACAACAGAAATGCAAGACGACAACACTTACGCCGAGACTGCTTGTGGTTGCTTCACCACCTTGCGGAAGCGGCCGCTGCCGCCGCCTGCCTCGCTTGGTCGCCGCCACGGAGTTTTGGCTTTCGGTCGGGTCTGCCGGCGAGACCCGCGCTGCCCGACGCTTCAGATGCCGCCGAAAGGCTTGGCGACGGAAGGCCCCGCCATGGCGATCGCCACCGGCCGGCGGCGCAGATGGCTTCGCTTCGTCCTCCTCCGGCCAGTCCTTGATGCCGGTCAGATGGTCGGGTCACGCCTGCCTCTCCGCCGTTGCGACTACGGGCGTTGTTCATGGCGGCCGCCCCAGATCCGGGTCGTCCGGGTCATCCACGCGCGTGGTCGGGCTAAATCAAGGCCCGCCCCGAGGCCCCGGGCGCCGGTCGAAGAAGAGGGCTCGCCCAAAGACAAAGCCGTTAGTCAAGAGTCGGCTATCGAACACGGCAACAAAAGAAGAAGAGAATGAGGAAAACTCACCACAAAGCGTGGGTTGGCCCGAGAATATGGCGCTTTGTGATATCGCCACTCCACGGTGAGCTTGCAGCTGAGATGTAGTTCACTATGTAAGATACCTCGTCACAGGCATCTCTCGGTGCTCACCGCACGGGTCGTAAACAGCCCATTTGGCAGATCATGTGCGGCCGGGCTCGGAGAGGGAGCACCCGGCGCCCATGAAGGCGCCACCAAGTCGGCCCCACCAAGCCCTCCGATCGGGCTATCACCGAGCCGGGTGACGGCGTTTCCCTGCCAAGGTGGCGACCGCCCGAAGGACCAAGACACCGCCTCGAAGGGCGGGCCGCTACGTGTTTGCAGAGGTTGAGGTAGTCGCCTTGCGCGCGACGCTTCTTCACGAAGAAGTACGACCGATGCCAAAGCTTCACCGACCGGATTAGCGGTGATAGGCGGAAAGGGGTTGTTGTCGGTCGCCCTCTTGGCAATGAAGGCGCCATAGGCGGGCACGCCGCAAGAGACAAAGTGCCGAGCTTGCACTCAAAGAACTCCCCGAAGCTCGAGGGTGGGAGGATCGCCGAGAAAGCCTTCGCACGAAAGTGACGAGCGACAAAGCAGCATCACCGTTAGTGAGGTGATGCGGCTGAAGATGGTAGCAGCGAGGAACGCAGCGGAAGAACCTCGCCGGGCAAAAGCCGAGGCCACACAGCAGCAAAGGCGAAGCGGAAGATGACCCACTCGCCTCCTCCGGGCGCTGTAAATCTTCGCCTCCGCGAGGCGGGTCTTCACGAGGTCTCGCCGTAGCAGGCCAAGGTTCCGCGAGCCAATCAATGTGATCTTCGTGGATGTTGGAGCCGTCCCACGAGCTCGACAACGCCAAGGGAATGAGCGGAAAGAAAGAGCCGCGGCGGCGGAAAGCACGACCATGCAACAAAGTAACTCATGCGCGAAGCTAAGGTAACTCACAAGGGACGGGCGCGGGTGGCGAAGAGGCCAGTGGCGGCGGAAGAGTGAGGAAGAAGGTGGAGGAAGGAGAGGAGCGAGGCGAGCGCAGCGAGCCCCGCCGCCTCCCCCCCCTACTTATAGGCTCGGCCAGCGGAGCCGAGGAGGCAAGGCGTGGGGGAACATGGGATTAATCGCCCACCCCCACGTCCCCGCGACAGGGCGCCTCTAAAGGCGGTTGTAAACTGGCCATGAGAAGACGCAGCCCATTTGGGCCGCAGAGAATCCGCGTGTGGGCCGAGGCGTAGGCTTGGAAGGCCCAGGCCTGTGGCGACGTCCCGTCACGCGCGTGGGCTGGCAGGCTTTTCTGGCCACGTGGCGCGCAAGGTGACGCGCAGTCAACGCGCAAGCCGACTCGCTTTCCCTCCTTTTAAACTGCGGAGTTTCCCAAAGACGGCGCACCCATTCAAGGCCGCCTCCTAGCTGCCGGCTTCCCAGGATATGAAGCTGATCGAGCTTCTCGTCCTCCCTTCAACCTCGGAGCCCAATCAACTTCGGGGACTACTGTTGGAGTAAATGACCACGGGTAGCCTAGCCGGCTCCCCCTGGGGCTTCTGAAAAAATTACAAGCCAGTCAAGCCAATCAAGTCATCCAACTCCCAAGATGCTGGGCCGCCTTCCCCCGGCCGGCTATCATTTAGGCCGGCTGTCCGGAGGCGGCCTGACCCCAAGATCCATAGAAGAAAGCCACAAGAGGGCCGGCTTCTAAGGAGCCGGCTACCAGAGGGCCGACACCGTGTTGCCGGCCACGAGAAGGCCGACTCCAAGGAGCCGGCCGCCCCGCAGACGGCCAAGGCCGCACCCTCGGAATCTGCACCCACATAACGGTGATGAGACGGGGCGTGGCTACAGAAAGGCCTACCACCCCCGCATCCCGGAGCGTGCGTGGCTACAGTGCGCCGTACGGGGCAGCCATCACCCGTCCGACGCGGCACTGTTGCCATGTTGACTATGACGTCACCCACGACAGGCTGTCTGTACCACCCGCAGGCGGCGGGTCCCTCCGGTCAGAGAGATGCCCGAAGGCGGCTCGGCCTCCCCCTAGTCGGCCCGAGATATGGCTGGATCCCCATAGCCGGCTTGTTCCCTCCCTCGAAGGAAGCGCCTCATTAAGGAGACAAGACGAAGTGAGGCTACAATGATCGCCGCCAAAGGCGGGCGGCATCAGAAGCTTACCCCCGACAAAGCCCTCGTCGTCAGGATTGAGGCAACAGTAACCAGCCCCCGACAAAGCCCTCAACGATGGGGCCAGCCTGTCGACCAGGAAGCCGGCAGCCGGCGGGGCCCACTAGTCGGCGGGCCCTAGCGGCCGGCAGAGAAGCCGGCGGATGAAGACACTGACGGCTAGGGCCCACACCTAGCCGGATTACCATTGCACCCCTGGGGGGTAGGCCTATGTAAACCCCCCGGGGCACCCATGCAAAGGGTTGGACTCTTATAGTTTTAGACACCACGTAGAGGGAAGAGGAGAGCTAGCCGTGCCCTTCTTCTTCCTCATACCGAACAGCTCGAGGAGCATCTTATAGCAACTTGTTCATCTAGTGACCATGCGGAGACCCCACAGAGCAGCAGTAGGGGTGTTATGTCCACGGAGAGCCCCGAAGCTGGGTAAGATTCGCCGGCATGCATGTCTTCGCCTCATCCCGTTTCCAGGCACCGGCGACGTCTTATTGGCTCCCACTATGATTAGCTACCCGTTGGCATATGTCGCACCTACCACCCGACAAGTGATGAGCCCTTCTAGGTTGTAGAAAGGTCCAACAAGATTGGGTTCAGCTTCGCGTGTGCCATCGACATGTGGCGTAGAGGGGCCTGGGTTGAAGTCTAATCCCCAAGATTTCTTGTTTTCTTTGGCCGAGTTCTTGGCAAACTGAAAGTTGCACTTGAACAGATTGTCGTCTCTACACCATAACAATGAAGATGGGTCGGCATCAGCAGGTTGTGGCCCTCGGACCATGCAAGGATAGAATCCCTGAGCAATGGCTTCAGCTCTGGTCTTGGGTTGAAGATTTTTATAGAGAATATCTCCCCAAGGATGCTTGATAGCATTCTTCTCAGCATACTCCTTGGTGACGAATCTGTACTTGAACCATTGCTCGGCCCAATATCTTTGAATCCATTGGATTCATGTCTTGCACTGACCATAGCTTTCTTCGGGATCAGTTTTGTATAGTTCATAGAGATCTTCGGGCAGATCCATTGATGTACCCCCATGGCGCAGTCTGCCACCCTTCCTTGCTGATTTCTCTGTTGCCATGAAGTTTAGACTAAAAGGCTTCAAAACTTTCAAAGGCTTCCGTCTGCTGGTCAAACAGGAGCTGGCTTCAGGAGAGTTGATGTGATGCTGTAAGAATTCTGCAAATGAATGCAGACTATGAGAACCAAGGGATTCTCCCACGGACATGTACCTGTGACATCATTAGAGATGCGAGGGAAGGGGAAGAGGTCATATGCATTCTCAGAAGATTTTCGAGATAAATCAGTTTAGAAGACATTGACCTCATAGCACGAAGACATTCACTTATATGTTGAGTGTTGGTTCCAGATTTGTACGAATCCAAGAATAAGTACAAGTGAGGAATCTAATTATGTGTGAAGCATAAGTGAATATACTAGGCATTGTATGAGATGCAGACATGATATATCCAACTTTGTGGAGGCAGAAACCACTTTTGGTAAAAAAGGATGAATATATAGGATCAAAAAGATGGTAAAAAGAGGATTTTAATTTACCACATGAAGAACTGCTAGACGGAGTAGAAGATGAGGCCAAGCAGTTCAATCTTCCATGCCCTAACTTGGCGACGGAGGACACCTATGGTGGTGGCGCAGTAGACGATGTCCGCGGCCGGCGTGAAGACGGCGTCGGAGAGGTGGTGGCAGCTAAGCGCTTTGTCACCAGCGTCGTCGAGAGCTAGCGGTGGTGCTAGGGTTTGTCGAGGTGGAGAGGTGGAAGAAGGATTTTGACAGCGATTGGATGTGCATTTATAGGTAAAGGGACGGCACCGCGTAATTACGCAGGTGCCCCTGGCGGTTCACATCTGAGGGACACGTGGCGAACATGCAACACATTTGGAGTTGTCCCACATTCCCACGCCCGCCTGGACTGTCGGATGGTCGTTCCGGCTTCTCCGGGTTTCAGGCAATAAGAATAGAGCATTTAAAACAGATTTAATGTTTGTCTCTATATCTTCTGTTGACAAGGACGCAGAGAAGACATTCGACAGTTTCAATAGAATGCATATGATTTGGATAGATAGAGTTTGAGGTAGAAAGCATAGAGAGATTAGGGTCCGATCATATTCACTAAGTTCAAAAGATTCAAACGAGAAGACATAGCTATAAGTGAATGCTGTAGAGGACAGAACACTAATATATATCATAATGCAACCAAATCAACATAGTGAAGATTATCAAGAAGACATGTTGATATTGAAGACAAACCAAATGCGAAGACATAGCAAATGTAACGCCATGAGAAAAACACTTCAAATAGAAGAATTTGGTGGTGGCGTTACCCACCGTATAGGAAGTATTTGACCCAGACACGGTGCACAATTATCGTGGTGCTCCGAAGTCAAATTCCGCGTTAATGTGTTCACACTCCGAATGTACGTCTTCATTGATTGAAGATATACTCTACTTCGTGTGTTGCACATCTAAGTCATCAACATGCATAAGTGTTAGGATGTGCGCCTAATCACATGACATTTGAGGATTCCAAGATATTTAGCTCACACTGTAACTTGCAAAACCTTTTCTCATCCAAGGGCTTTGTGAAGATATCTGCTAGTTGCTCTTCAGTGTTGACATGTATGATACCAATATCTTCCTTCATGACATGATCTCTGAGAAAGTGATGACGAATTTCGATATGCTTTGTCTTCGAGTGCTGAACTGGGTTGTTGGCAATCTTGATGGCGCTTTCGTTGTCGCAATAGAGTGGTACTTGTTTCAGATGGATGCCATAGTCCTTGAGAGTTTGCTTCATCCATAGAAGCTAAGCGCAGCAAGATCCAGCAGCAATGTATTCAGATTCAGCAGTGGAGAGTGATACACAATTCTGCTTCT
This sequence comes from Aegilops longissima, assembly GCA_021605205.1. Lineage (NCBI taxonomy): Eukaryota > Viridiplantae > Streptophyta > Magnoliopsida > Poales > Poaceae > Aegilops > Aegilops longissima. The sequence goes on along the minus strand of CM038678.1, from coordinate 374,757,203 downwards.
CTGAAGACCAACAGACAAGTGATCGTCCCAAAAAGTGACATGTTCCTGATGTAGACTTGCGATCCACCTTTTCTCCAACATAGGCTGCATCCGTGAATCCAACTAGATCAAACTCTGAGCCCTTTGGATACCATAATCCTAATGTTGGGGTGTAATCCAAATATCGAAGAATTCGCTTCAAAGCTAAGTGATGCGATTCCTTTGGTGCCGCTTGGAATCGAGCACACATGCAAACACTAAGCATAATATCTGGCGTAGATGCGCATAAATAAAGTAAAGAACCAATCATGGAGCGGTATACCTTTTGATCGAACTCTTTACCATTAGCGTCAGGACCCAGATGACTCTTGGTTGGCATTGGTGTCGTGTAACCTTTGCAGTCTTGCATTCCAAACTTCTTCAGGCAATCTTTGAGGTATTTATCTTGAGATATGAAGGTGCCATTTCTTTGCTGACGAATTTGAAGACCAAGGAAGAACTTCAGCTCACCCATCATGGACATCTGATATTGCTCTTGCATCATGTGTCCAAACTCATCACTTTATTTCTGGTTGGTGCAGCCGAAGATAATGTCATCCACATATATTTGGCACACAAACAGTTCACCATCATATGTCTTCGTGAAGAGTGTTGGATCCAGGGAACCAGGTTTGAATCCTTTGCTCTTCAGGAAGTCTTTGAGCGTGGCATACCAAGCGTGAGGAGCTTGTTTGAGGCCATACAGTGCCTTGTTTAGCTTGTACACCATATCAGGATGTTTTGGATCTTCGAAGCCAGGAGGTTGTGCAACATACACTTCTTCTTCAATATTGCCATTGAGAAATGCACTCTTCACATCCATTTGATATAGCAAGATGTTGTGATGGTTAGCATAGGCTAGCAGTATGCGAATAGCTTCAAGCCTAGCCACAGGAGCAAATGTTTCATCGAAGTCAATCCCTTCAACTTGAGTATATCCTTGAGCAACGAGACGAGCCTTGTTTCTGACATCTTGACCATGCTCATCTTGCTTGTTGCGATATATCCATTTTGTGCCTATTATGTTGTGCTTGCGAGGGTCAGGGCGCTTGACAAGTTCCCAGACATTGTTCAACTTGAACTATTGAAGCTCTTCTTGCATAGCTTGAATCCATTCAGGTTCCATAAAGGCTTCAGCAACTTTCTTGGGTTCAGATATTGAGACAAATGCAAAGTGCCCACAGAAATTTGCTAGCTGTGTTGTCGGGGAAGCTGATCGTGGCCCACGAACACCTATGGGACCTGGGTCCCTTGTGGTTCGGAGGGGGGCGGAGTTTGCACAAAGAGCGGATCGAAGCGATGCACACGAGCAGATTTACCCAGCTTCGGAGCTCTCCGGAGAGATAATACTCCTACTGCTGCTTTGTGGATTATGTTGTGTTCTTGCTAGGAAGCAATGAGGGCTACAAAACCTAGCTCGAGTGTATGTGTGAGTCGGATGAACTAAGCTGGAGCTCAACCGACCCCTTTTTACGTTGCACTTGGGCCTCCTTTTATAGGAACAAGGGGTCACCACATGTGGCAAGTAGACAAGGGTAAGATAGTAAAAACAGAGGTTGGTACACCGCTTAGTACAGTGTACAGTGATCTATACCTAACTCTGACGGCAAGGGACAAGAGTCATAAATGCCCGTCTCAATCGCCTGAACAGTGTAACAGGGACCGTCAAGTGCGCCTCCGTTTGCCATGATGGTAGCTTGTCAGCGCCGCTTATCGCTGCTCCCCGCTGGCTGCACAGCCCGTCGACACGCATGCTTGGGAGAGCCCCGTGGTGACACGTTGGCGGATGAGCTGGAGCGGAGATGAAGAGAGGTCACTTGCCGCGGCGAGCACCTTGTCGCGGCAAGGTTCTTGTCGCGCTCGGGAGCTTATCGCTCACCAAGCCTTTCCCGGCAAGCTCCTCTTGCCGGGGCCTTGTTTCCTTCGTGCCCTGAGTGGCCTTCCCGACAAGCTCCTCTTGCCGGGGCCTTGATTACTTTGTTCTTGAATAGCTCAAAAGGAACCGCTGAGGATCTTGGCGATCATCAGGCCAGCCCTGCCGTGGGGTGCTGCGACTGTCCGTGCACGAGTTCGGGATACTAGGGTACCCCTACTCTAGTACACCGACATGTGTTGCTCTTGAACGAGTGAGTGGACCAGGCGCATTTATGCTATCAATTATCTTCTCAATTTGTACTTCATTTGCAACACGAGGATGGACTGGACGAAGATTTTGCTCTTGCTGATCATTGTCATCATTGGGAGGATTGTCTTCGGGCTGAGCATTGTCTTCAGGTTGACAAGGTGCAGAAATGATAAGTTCCTCTTCAGGCTGTGCTTCAAACGGTATGATTTCTCCAGTTCCCATTAGCTTGATGGATTCACTGGGTGGAACTTCATCTAGCACATTTGGCAGGTGCTCTCTTTGCGAGCCGTTAGTCTCATCGAACCGCACATCCATAGTTTCAACCACTTTATAGAGAAAGAGGTTGCAGACTCTGTAGGAATGCGAGTCCTTTCCGTAGCCGAGCATAAAACCTTCATATGCTTTCGGTGCAAATTTTGAAGTGTGATGTGGATCCTTGATCCAGCACCTAGCACCGAATACTCTGAAGTAACTGGCATTTTTCTTCTTACCAATGAGGAGTTCATAGGATGTTTTCTTCAGAAGCTTGTGGAGATAAACACGGTTGATGACATGGCATGAAGTATCAATAGTTTCAGGCCATAACTTTCTTGGTGTCTTGTATTCATCGAGCATCGTTCGAGCCATCTCAATGAGGGTTCTGTTCTTGCGCTCCATGATGCCATTCTACTGAGGTGTGTACGGAGCTGAGAACACATGAGTGATTCCCAATGTATCCAAGTAAAGGTCCAGGCCGGTGTTCTTGAACTCAGTGCCGTTGTCACTCCTGATATGCTTGATCTTGACGCCATAGTTGTTCATGGCACGGTTGGCGAAGCGTCTAAAGACATCCTGCACTTCAGTCTTGTAGAGAATTATGTGAACCCATGTATATCTTGAATAATCATCAACAATGACGAAGCATAGAGACAAGCAGTTGTAGTGAGAGTAGAGTAGTGAGTAGGGCCAAATAAGTTGTCACATCCTAGCTAGTCCATGCATTAGTGTGTTGCATCATGTTTATCTTTCATCGGAAATTTGAAATGGGGAAGACAGAACCCCCAGAACCCCTTTGAATCCAACTAGGGTTTACTAAAAATATTTTCAATGAACCTGAAATGCCCTTCTAAAATGTTCATCACCTTTGCCTTGTTCCTAAACCACTGCCAGAAGTGATCCACAGATTTCTAGGTCACTCTAAGGTCACTGGATTAAATCTCTAGCTATTTGAATTTGGGCATTTAAATTATATAAAATATTTCAAATGCTCAAATAATCCCAAACTAAAATGTTCCATGCTGGATATATTCCAACTAAGGACCAGGTGCAGTTTGGTGATTTTTGGAGTTGCCTAGGTCTTTTTAGAAATGCAACAAAGTTATAGAAAATAGAAAAAAACAGAAAACAAAAAACTCTTACCTGGCGCCACCCAGCGGCCCACCTGCCTGCCCAGCCCAGCCACCGCGCCAGCGAGCTGCTTGGCTTGGCCAGGCAGGCAGGCAGCTGCTCGACGGCGAGCACAGCATGCGTGCCACGCAGCTGCCCGCCGCCTCGCCGCTCCCCTCGTCCAGCTGCCGACGTGGGACGAGCTCTCTCGCTCCCCCCGACCCCGCAGACACCCGCTCCTCCCCCTGGCTCCTCCCTCTCGCCCTCCCCGACGTCGGCCGAGGCGTCGTCGTCGCCGCCGCTCGCCACAGTCGCGTCCAACGCCGTCCCCGCGCCCTCTCATCGTGTCCGAACGGTTCGCCGTCGTCGACTACGTCGACTAGCCAAGCCGCACGGCGCCGGAGCCACTGCATCATCCCCGCCACCGTCGTCTTCAACCTCGGGCCGCCCAGATCGCCGTCGCCGTGCCGACCACACCGAGTCTTCCCCGAGCACGCTGACCACCTCTGTGACTTCTCTGTGAGCTGCTGAACCTCCCCGTGTTCTCCTTTTTCGCCTTTAGCTATCGTGACGCCGCGCTTCTTGTGCCCGAACGCACCGCCGCCTGACCACGTCGCCGGCGTTGCTCCGGTGACCATTTGGTCACGGGCTTGTGTCTGTCACCCTCCTCGCACCGCGTAGTCTGTAGGTGCTAGTGCCACATCGCCTAGGCCACTGCAGCCACGCGCACGAGCTGACCCGAGCTTCGGCCTCCGCCGAACTCGTCGCCGGTGATGCTCCGACCACTCCCCGGCCAAGCCATCACCACGGATGGATGCGGGCGAGCACCAGCTGCTCGTAGCTGCTCTCCGCGTAGCAAATGAAGCCCTATGGGCTAAACCTGTAGCACGCCGCCGCGTCTGGCCTCGCCGGCGGCTAAACGCCGGCAGGCTTTGACCCATTGACCGGCGGGTTTGACCCCGCTGACACAGTTGACTAGGTGGGGCCCTCTGCTAATTAACCTAGTTTAGGTTTAATTAATTATAGTTAGGCTAATTAGCTACTAACATGCGGGACCCACTGGTCAGGTTGACCTGGACGCCCCGTTGACCCCTGACGTCACTCTGACACACTGCTGACGCAATAATTAATTTCTGGATTTATTTGTACACAAGAAATCCCAGAAATTGTTGCAAACTTCAAAAAATCATAGAAATTAATCTGTAACTCCAAATGCAAAGTTTTATATATGAATTTTGATCAGAAAAATTCAATCTATCCATTGGTAATGGTTTCATGCATGACAGAACAAGTTAACCATGCTGTTTAAGCAGTATAAGATAATGCACCTTTATGGTTATGTTAAATGAGCTACCATTTGAATCTTTGATTCAAATGAGCTCATCCCTTTCTGTTCTAGCTTGCATTAGACCAACACACATTCATATTGCCATGTCATAGCATGCATCATATTGTTGCATATTGTCATGTGTTGTTTATGTTCGGTGTGTCTTTAGTGATAGGTTCTGCCTCCGAGGATAACCCCAATATCCGTCTCAAGGGCAATATCCTACTACCACTACATCGTGCAAGCAACCCATTGATCATTCGATACAAACCCATGTTCTCGCTTCGCTCTTGTTTACTGCATTAAGACAACGTGATTCAAACTGTTGTGTGCTGTGGTAGTTGAACCCACTTCCTTTGCATGACTGTCATTGCCACAAGAATTAGATGAAACCCACTAGTATGTGTAGGAGTTGATTGAGCCATGTTTGTGATTCCTACCATGCTATGCTTGCTATGCTTAGAGTTGTGTCAGTCTGGCTCATCGGGATGATGAACTGGAGTGAAAGGTTGTGTCGGGTTTGAGAGTGAAAGTGTTGAACACGTTTTGGTAAAGGTATCGATGAGAGGCCATGTAGGAGTACATGGTGGGTTGTTTCATTGAAGCCGTCCCTAAGAACTGAGATCTATGTGTGATTTAAGACTTAGCTACTACCACGCATTGGGCCCGAAACCAATGGACCCTCTCGACTTATTAACCACTCTTGTCCTCGGTCAGGAGTTGCAAGTAGTTTCGTGTTTGTAGCATCTTTGGGGGCGCACGCGACGCTGACCTTAGGGGTGGGCTGTGTTGCGGTAGGCACGTGGCCGATGTACCGATTCACCTGCTTGGTGTCTCGGGAACCCTGCACACATCGTCGGGGCCGTTAGTGGAAACCTCGGCGGACTCCTGCGGATGGAACCCGAATAGGCGATAAACCTGGACTAGGGACTCGTGTGTTTAGTCGGTCGTGGCCGACACCCTCGCTGGGCTTCCGCTTGAAGGTTGCCGAGTACATGTCGTGTAGCGGCGATAAGTGGTGAGAGCGTGTGAAGAAGTACACCCTGCAGGTATAAAACTATTCGAATAGCAGCGTCATGTAAAGGACTACTTGGTCACCTATACGCCTCATAGACAAGTAAATGGATACTACTAAAAGCCTCAAGATAGTGTGAGTACATGGATGGCCCTCTCGTGGGTTGACGAGAGAGGATCCACGGTGGAGTATTGTGATGGTGATTAGTGGACTCGTGTGCGACAAATGCTTTTCAAGTGGTGTCACGTAGGATAGCTTAGCCAAGAGTCAAAGCTGGCTTGCTGCAATAACTCCACTACCTTCTTGAGAATGTGCATGTATAATAGGATTCTGTTGTAAGACTTGCTGAGTACCTCCGTACTCATGTTTGCTTAATTAATGTTTTCAGACGACAACACCGCCCCCTCCGATGGGTTTTATGTAGACCTTGACGTCGACGAGTGAACTAGCCACCCAGGTGGTGATCCAAGGCTTGTGAAGGGCCACTGTAGATAGAAGGGCTTCATCAAGCTTTCTTTCTTTTTAGAGTCTGTACTCAGACTAGTTTGCTTCCGCATGTGCTTGTATGTTTGTATGACTTGAGTGTTGGGTCATGTGACCCCTATCTGTATGGATATGTTATGTATGGCTCCTCGAGCCTCTTAAATAAAGTACTTTGAGTTGTAGAGTTTTGTTGTGATGCCATGTTGTATGTACTCATATCGGGCATATTGTGTGTATGATTGAAATGCTTGGTATGAGTGGGATCCGACAATCTAGTTGTTTATCCTTGGCAGCCTCTCATATGGGGAAATGTAGTCTAGTGCTTCCTAGCGATAGTAGTCCGCTTCAGCCCGTTCACGAGTCCTGCTAGCCCAAAGACTACTTTGGACATTTGACTGGCGGCATGTGTTTCACCGTTCCTATGTCTGTCCCTTCGGGGAAATGTCACGCGATGATATTCGGAGTCCTGCCTAGCCTGCTACAGCCCGGGATACCGGAGTCCTGTTAGCCCAGTGGTACAGCCCAAGTTCATACGTTGATGACCGACATGCTCGATGTGATTCATGTATGCCTGTTCCCATGGGTTAGCGCCGCTTTGGGTTCACGACTAGCCATGTCGGCCCGGGTTCTCTGTCATGTGGATGCTAGCGACACTATCATATACGTGAGCCAAAAGGCGCAAACGGTCCCGGGCCATGGTAAGGCGACACCCGTAGGAATACCGTGCGTGAGGCCGCAATGTGATATGAGGTGTTACCGGCTAGGTCAATGTGACTTGGAATCGGGGTCCTGACAGCGTTGGCATCAGAGTCGGGCTGCCTGTAGGTTCTCTAAGCCAAACTGGTCGATGTCGAGTCTAGAAATGCTTTAGTTATATGTAGGGGAATTGATTGTGGGAGGGAACGTAAGGCTCTTTTTACTCCTTTACCTTATGCCCTCTGTTCTGAGTCATTCTCTTCTCATTCTACGTGGGTTAAGGTCTAGGCTATCTTCTCTCTGTCAGGTTCACGTGTTACTAATTCGTAGTAACTTATAGGATTGTTGGATACAACCCAGTTTAGTTTCTACTAAATTTTAGTACGTTGCCAGTTGAACCAGAACCTTGATATGATGTTGTTGAGTGGTTTTGCAAACTGTTGTGGATGTCTCAAATCTTTTTCTGAGCATTTACATCCGTTATGCTGTCCAATTTCTCCTAGAAAATTCTAATGCCTTTGCATTACCTTGTGCTTTCAGATGGCCACCCATCCCCAGAATCAAGTGGTTCGTCTGACCCGTTGCATTGATGTGTGTGGTCACACGGCCATGTTGGTTCGGGTGATGGTCGAGACCGGTTACCGATGGTATCCCGAATATACCGTCGAGGAGCAGTTTAGAGACTTTAATCAAAGCCAATATCTGTGCACGGTCAGGATATATCCATCTTATCCCGGAGCTACTGAACCGCTCCACTGTTCTTATGGACTTGGGATCACTATTGGGATGTCCGTGCAGGATGCAGCCTACTCGATGATGACTATTATTCGAGCTGAGAACTGCCTTGTCAGGCAACACCGATTTCCGCTACATGCCAAAGATCATCCTCGGGCGCATGGTTACCTTCAGGGTATGTACAGCGACGCATCCCATGAGGACTCAATCCTCCGCACCACTACTGAGATGCTGGAAGACAAGGACCGTGAAAATCGGGCCATGCGTATGGAGCTCTTTAATGCCCGCTCTAATCACTGGGCCACTCTGACTCGGTTTGCACCTGCCGTGCAAGCCGGATACATGGACATGAGGGACTTGTACCCTGTGCGGGCTGGTCTGCCAGATTTTATGGAGTGGTGTGAGGTAGGAGGCATCACCCCTCCTCGTGGACCTCGTCTGCCACCGTTTGTTGGACCACGGCCACATCCGAGTCCCTATGGTCCGCAAGCTCCACATGACCGTCTGTTCCCGGATGATCATGTTCCGCTTCCAGGCTTGGGTGGTGACTTTTATGAGGACTACTACGGAGACGTCTGAGCTAGTAGTAGTTTTGCTAGTATTGTAACAGCTGTATGTCCACCGTCCTGCGTGACTTGTGGAATATGACTTAGTGTGTATCCATTCCGGAGGTGTAGAAAAATAATGTATAGGAGCTTGGAATGCCTCCGATGAGATGTAACGTCTTTCATCATAGTTGTACTCTAGCTTGGGCTTGTACTAAACTATGTATGGTGTGTATGACTGTTGGTATATATATGGCAGTTTCTATATTACCATGTCATATGGATGAACATCTCTGCATTCCCTGTTATCCATTACATTCCGCACTTCTTTGCCCAGTTTTTGCCATCCTTGTCTAAACCTTTGTCTTGTTTTCCTAGGATGGTCAACACCCGCAACAACCCTGCTGCTCCGGAGCAGGGTGAAGCTAGTGCAGCCAGGAATGAAAATCTGCCTCAACCGCCTTCTCTGGCCGAAGTTATGCTGGAGGCAGAACGAAACAAGCGTGGGACTAACCGCTTGCTGGAGCGGATTGAGCAGAATACTGCACACCAGCCAAGGAATGACCTGGTGTCAATCAATGACTTTGTCAAGCTGTATCCACCGAACTTCAACCATTCCGTCGAGCCTCTCGATGCGGATGATAACCCAAGAAAGATCGCCCACAAGCTACGTTCTGCCAACGTAGCCGAAGCTGATAAGGTTACCTTTGCCACCTATCACCTCGAAGACCCTGCTAGCCTTTGGTGGGAGAATTATGAGGCTATGCGCCCGGTCGGCCAAATCACTACTTGGGCTGAATTCAGTGCCGCTTTCCGTGAGCATCACATCCCGGAAGGTCTCATGGATCGCAAGAGGGAGGAGTTCTGTAACTTCACCAGGGTAGACTGACTGTGGATGCATACAGTCGCGAGTTTGGAAATCTAGCACGTTATGCTCCCGAAGAGGTATCCACCGATGCCAAGAAACAGGCAAGGTTCCGCAAGGGACTTAGCCCCTAGCTTTGCCGTGACCTTCGCCTGCACGATTGCACCTCTTTCCCGAAGTTAGTCAACAAGGCCATCAGTGCCGAGACAGGGCAGACTGACTTTGAAGCTTCACGTAAGCACTCCCGGGACTTTGGATCTTCATCCGGCTCTGGATCTCAGAAGCGCCGGGTCTGGATTCCAAACAATGCTCTGCCACCCAGGTTCACTCCGAGGCCATCCTTTGAGGCGCCTCGCCCCAACCAGCAGTATGTACCGCCCAAGACTTATGGTGGCCCTGCTACTAATGCTGCTCCACGCCCCAATATGATAACCTGTTTCAAGTGTGGAGAGACGGGTCACTACATCCGTGAGTGTCCACAGAACAACCCCAGTCAGATCGGAAAGTCTGTTGGCCGTGGTAAGCCAGCAGGGAAGGTGCTCTACGCCAAACCAGCTGCCACTGCTCGTGGCCACGTCAACTATGTTTCAGCTGAGGAAACCCATGAGGATCCCAATGTCGTTCTCGATGCGCCCTTGTTAATCGCCATCCGCAACTGTTCTTTTTGATATCGGAGCATCTCATTCATTTATTTCTGAGAGCTATGCTCAATTGCACAACACCACATTTTGTGACATGCACACCTCTATGGAAATTCAGACTCCTGGTTCTAGATGGCAAACCTCTAGAATAAGTCATGGGAATGAAATCCTTGTTGATAGATTAGTCTTTCTTGCATCTCTAATAGCTCTCAAGTCCTCGGACATAAACATCATCTTGGGTATGGATTGGATGTCAGCCCATTATGCTAAGATTGATTGCTCTACTAGGACTGTTCAACTCACCCATCCTTCAGGCAAGACAGTTAATGTTTTAACCCGAGTGTCTAAGTGTCAGCTCTACTCTTTAAATGCCAACCCCCTTCCAGACCTCGAAGATATTCCGGTAGTCCGTGATTTTCCGGATGTCTTTCCAGAAGAACTGCCAGGTGTTCCACCTGAGAGGGATGTCGAGTTCGTGATAGATCTTGTTCCCAGAACCGTCCCAATCTCTAGAAGACCTTATAAGATGGCACCCCTAGAACTAGCCGAGCTTAAGAAACAACTCGATGAGTCCTTGCAAAAGGGTTTCATCCATCCTAGTTCATCCCCATGGGCTTGCCCCGTCCTCTTCGTCAAGAAGAAGGATGGAACGGATCGGATTGTTGTAGATTACCGACCTGTCAACTTGGTCACTATCAAGAACAAGTATCCGCTCCCCAGGATCAACGATCTGTATGATCAGCTCGCTGGATCCTCAGTCTTTTCCAAGATGGATTTGAGGTTGGGTTACCATCAAATCAAAATCAAGAATGGGGACATTCCTAAAACGGCCTTTGTTACTCATTATGGCCAATACAAGCACGCCGTTATGTCCTTCGGGTTAACCAATGCTCCAGCCACTTTCTCTCGGTTAATGAACTCGATCTTCATGGAGTATTTGGATAAATTCGTCGTGGTTTACCTCGATGATATACTCATCTACTCCAAGAATGAGGAAGAACATGCCAAACATCTAAGGCTAGTATTGATGAAACTTCGAGAGCATCGCCTTTATGCCAAATTCTCTAAGTGTGAGTTCTGGTTACCAGAAGTGACCTACCTAGGCCATGTAATCTCTGGTAAGGGCATTGCTGTCAATCCGGAGCGAGTTCAAGCCGCCCTGATCGGACTCCACCGAATCGGTCAAGCAAGTTCGAGTTTCCTCGGTTTAGCGAGCTATTGCCGCCGCTTCGTCGAGAATTTCTCCAAGGTTGCTAAGCCTCTAACCGAACTCCTCAAGAAAGATAAAAAGTTCGAGTGGACCCCACAGTGCGAGTTCAGCTTTCAGCAACTGAAAAGACGCCTGACATCTGCACCCGTACTTGTACCACCAGATTTTCTAAGGACTTTATTATCTATTGCGACGCCTCGCGACAAGGACTTGGTTGCATACTCATGCAAGATCGTCATGTGATTGCCTACGCTTCCCGACGGCTATTCGCCCACATGAGGATAACTATCCCACACACGATCTAGAGCTTGCAGCGGTGGTCCATGCACTCAAAACCTGGCGACATTACCTTCTTGGTAATCGCTAGAAATTTACACCGATCACCAAAGTCTGAAATACATCTTCACCCAACCGGATTTGAATCTCGTGCAAAGACGTTGGGTCGAGTTGATTACAGATTACGACTTAGGAATATCTTACACCCTGTGCAAAGCCAATATCATGGCTGACGCACTAAGTCGCAAATCTTATTGTAACAATCTGATGTTACAACAAAGTCAACCATTTCTCCACGAGGAATTTCGTAAGCTTAACCTTCACATTGTTCCTCGAGGATTCCTTTCCACCCTGGTGGCGAAACCTACCCTTACGGATCAGATCATCAAGGCAGAGAAGGTAGATCCGGGAATTTCCCGTATCAAGAGAAACATCAAGAAAGGATTCACAGATTGTTTCTCCATTGATGAACAAGGTGTTGTGTTCTTTGGAGACCGTCTAATGGTTCCCAAGGTACGCATCCTGAGGCAATTGATCCTTAAGGAAGCTCATGAATCTCCTCTCACCATTCATCCCGGTAGTACTAAAATGTATCAAGACCTACGCCAGAGGTTTTGGTGGACTAGGATGAAGAGAGAAATCGCTCAATACATTGCTAATTGCGACGTCTGTCGTCGAGTTAAAGCAGAGCATCAACGGCCTGCTGGTACCCTTCAACCTTTGGCAATCCCTGAATGGAAATGGGATAAAATCGGTATGGATTTCATTACCGGGTTTCCCAGGACCAAGAGAGGGAATAATGCTATCTTCGTTGTCGTCGATCGTCTTTCCAAAGTAGCCCACTTCCTACCCGTTCGTGAGAGTATAACCGCTAGCCAGCTAGCTGATTTGTACATCTCTCGGATAGTGTCCCTTCATGGTGTTCCATTGGAGATTAACTCAGACCGTGGAAGTCTCTTCACCTCTCGATTTTGGGAAAGTTTCCAAAATGCTATGGGAACTCGTCTCTTCTTTAGCACCGCCTTCCATCCCCAATCAAGTGGTCAAGTAGAACGAGTCAATCAAATTCTGGAGGATATGCTTCGAGCTTCACATCTCTTTCGGCATGAATTGGGAGAAATGCCTTCCATTCGCCGAAGTTCGCTTATAACAATAGTTATCAAGCTAGCTTGGGCAAAGCTCCTTCGAAGTTCTTTATGGACGAAAATGTCGAACGCCTCTTAACTGGTCGAAACCGGGAGAGACAACTCTTTGGCCGGATATGATCCAGAAGCGTAAGAGCAGGTTCGCGTTATTCGTGAGAAATTGAAAACAGCCCAATCTCGCCAAAAGAGCCAATATGACCGCAAGCATAAGCCTATGGCTTATGAAGTTGGCGAAGGCTTACCTTCGGGTTACTCCTTTGAAGGAACCCATCGATTCGGTATCAAAGGCAAGTTGGCTCCTCGTTACATTGGACCCTTTCGCATTCTTGCCAAACGAGGAGAAGTTGCCTACCAATTGAACTACCTCGCATCTTTCCGAGTCCATGATGTCTTCCACGCTTCTCAACTCAGCGTTGCTTCTCGGATCCCATCCGTGGAGTGGACCACTAAACGCTTGATCTCCAAGATAACCTCACCTATCGAGAATATCCCGCTCAGATTCTTGATCGCCGAGCGCACCACTCGACGCCGAATATCAAGTTTCTAAAGGTTCAATGGTCAAACCATTCCGAGCAAGAAGCAACTTGGGAAAGGGAGGATCGCCTTCGACTTGAGTATCCCACCTTCTTCCCGATGGATCCTAAATCTCGGACGAGATTCTTTTGAGTGGGGGTGAGTTGTCACATCCTAGCTAGTCCATGCATTAGTGTGTTGCATCATGTTTATCTTTCATCGAAATTTGAAATGGGGAAGATGAACCCCGTAACCCCTTTGAATCCAACTAGGGTTTACTAAAATATTTTCAATGAACCTGAAATGCCCTTCTAAAATGTTCATCACCTTTGCCTTGGTCCTAAACCACCGTCAAGTGATGCACAGATTTCTAGGTCACTCTAAGGTCACTGGATTAAATCTCTAGCTATTTGAATTTGGGCATTTAAATTATATAAAATATTTCAAATGCTCAAATAATCCCAAACTAAAATGTTCCATGCTGGATATATTCCAACTAAGGACCAGGTGCAGTTTGGTGATTTTTGAGTTGCCTAGGTATTTTTAGAAATGCAACAAAGTTACGTAAAATAGGAAAAAAAAGAAAACGAAAACTCTTACAGGCGCCACCCAACGGCCCACTGCTGCCCAGCCCAGCCACCATCAAGGCCAAACTGCTTGGCTTGGCCAGCAGGCAGTAACTGCTCGACGGCGAGCACAGCATGCGTGCCATGTAGCTGCCCGCCGCCTCGCCGCTCCCCTCGTCCAGCTGCCGACGTGGACGAGCTCTCTCGCTCTCCCCGACCTCGCAGACACCCGCTCCTCCCCCTGGCTCCTCCCTCTCGCCGTCCCCGACGTCGCCCGAGGCGTCGTCGTCGCCGCCGCTCGCCACAGTCGCGTCCAACGCCGTCCCCGCGCCCTCTCACCGTGTCCGAACGGTTCACCGTCGTCGACTACATCGACTAGCCAAGCCGCACGGCGCCGGAGCCACTGCATCATCCCCGCCACCGTCGTCTTCAACCTCGGGCCGCCCAGATCGCCGTCGCCGTTCCGACCGCACCGAGTCTTCCCCCAGCACGTTGACCACCTCTGCGACTTCTCTGTGAGCTGCTGAACCTCCCCGTGTTCTCCTTTTCGCCCCTAGCTTACCGTAGACGCCGCGCCTCTTGTGCCCGAACGCACCGCCGCCTGACCACATCACCGGCGTTGCTCCGGTGACCATTTGGTCACGGGCTTGTGTCCGTCACCCTCCTCACACCGCGTAGAGTATGTAGGTGCTAGTGCCATATCGCCTAGGCCACTGCAGCCATGCGCACAAGCTGACCCGAGATTCGGCCTCGGCCGAACTCGTCGTCGGTGATGCTCCGGCCACTCCCCGGCCAAGCCATCACCGCGGCTGGATGCGGGCGAGCACCAGCTGCCCGTAGCTGCTCTCCGCGTAGCAAATGAAGCCCTGTGGGCTAAACCCGCAGCACGCCGCCCGTCTGCCTCGCCAAGGCTAAACGCCGCAAGCTTTGACCCATCGATGGCGGGTTTGACCTCACGACACAGCTTGACTAGGTGGGGCCCTCGCTAATTAACCTAGTTTAGGTTTAATTAATTCTAGTTAGTCTAATTAGCTACTGACATGCGGGACCCACTGGTCAGGTTGACCTGGACGCCCCCGTTGACCCCTGACGTCACTCGACTCATCACGACGCAAATAATTAGTTTCGGATTTATTTGTACACGTGAAATCCCGAAATTGTTGCAAACTTCAAAAATCATAGAAATTAATATATAACTCCAAATGCAAAGTTTTATATATGAATTTTGATCAGAAAAATCAATCTATCCATTGGTTATGGTTTCATGCATGATGAACAAGTTAACCTTGCTGTTTAAGCAGTATAAGATAATGCACCTTTATGGTTATGTTAATGAGCTACCATTTGAATCTTTGATTCAAATGAGCTCATCCTTTCTGCTCTAGCTTGCATTAGGCCAACACACATTCATATTGCCATGTCATAGCATGCATCATATTGTTGCATATTGTCATGTGTTGTTTATGTTCGTGTGTCTTTCGTGATAGGTTCTCCTCCGAGGATAACCCAATATCCGTCTCAAGGGCGATCCTACTACCACTACATCGTGCAAGCAACCCATTGATCATTCCGATACAAACCCATGTTCTCGCTTCGCTCTTGTTTACTGCATTAAGACAACGCGATTCAAACTGTTGTGTGCTGCGGTAGTTGAACCCACTTCCTTTGCATGACCTGTCATTGCCACAAGAATTAGATGAAACCCACTAGTATGTGTAGGAGTTGATTGAGCCATGTTTGTGATTCCTACCATGCTATGCTTGCTATGCTTAGAGTTGTGTCAGTCCGGCTCATCGGGATGATGAACTGGAGTGAAAGGTTGTGTCGGGTTTGAGAGTGAAAGTGTTGAACACGCTTTTGGTAAAGGTATCGATGAGAGGCCATGTAGGAGTACATGGTGGGTTGTTTCATTGAAGCCGTCCCTAAGAACTGAGATCTATGTGTGTGATTTAAGACTTAGCTACTACCACGCATTGGGCCCAAACCAATGGACCTCTCGACTTATTAACCACTCTTGTCCTCATCCGGAGTTGCAAGTAGTTTCGGTGTTTGTAGCATGTCAATGGCGCCTGTGCGCTGACCTTAGGGGTGGGCTGTGTTGCGGTAGGCACGTGGCCTGTGTACCGATTCGCCTGCTTGGTGTCTCGGGAACCCTGCACACATCGCTCGGGGCCGTTAGTGGAAACCTCGGCCGGACTCCTGCGGATGGAACCCGAATAGGCGATAAACCTGGACTAGGGACTCGTGTGTTTAGTCAAGTCGTGGCCGACACCCTCGCTGGGCTTCCGCTTGAAGGTTGCTGAGTACATGTCGTGTAGCGCGATAAGTGGTGAGAGCGTGTGAAGAAGTACACCCCTGCAGGGTATAAAACTATTCAATAGCTGCGTCATGTAAAGGACTACTTGGTCACCTATACGCTTCATAGACAAGTAAATGGATACTACTAAAAGCCTCAAGATAAGTGTGAGTATCATGGATGGCCCTCTCGTGGGTTGACGAGAGAGGATCCACGGTGGAGTATTGTGATGGTGATTAGTGGACTGCAGTGCGAAAAATGCTTTTCAAGTGGTGTCATGTAGGATAGCTTAGCCAAGAGTCAAAGCTGGCTTGCTGCAATAACTCCACTACCTTCTTGAGAATGTGCATGTATAATAGGATTCTGTAGAAGACTTGCTGAGTACCTCCGTACTCATGTTTGCTTAATTAATGTTTTCGCACGACAACACGCCCCTCCGATGGGTTTTATGTAGACCTTGACGCCGACAGTGAACTAGCCACCTGTGTGGTGATCCAAGGCTTGTGAAGGGCCAATGTAGATAGAAGGGCTTCATCAAGCTTTCTTTCTTTTTAGAGTCTCAGTACTCAGACTAGTTTGCTTCCGCATGTGCTTGTATGTTTGTATGACTTGAGTGTTGGGTCATGTGACCCCTATCTGTATGGATATAGTTATGTATGGCTCCTCTGAGCCTCTTAAATAAAGTACTTTGAGTTGTAGAGTTTTGTTGTGATGCCATGTTGTATGTACTCATATCGGGCATATTGTGTGTATGATTGAAATGCTTGGTATGAGTGGGATCCGACAATCTAGTTGTTTATCCTTGGCAGCCTCTCGTATGGGGAAATGTAGTCTAGTGCTTCCTAGCGATAGTAGTCCGCTACAGCCAGTTCACCGGAGTCCTGCTAGCCCAAAGACTACCGCTTTGGACACTTGATCGGCCGGCATGTGTTTCACTTTGTTCCTATGTCTGTTCCTTCGGGGAAATGTCACATGATGATATTCGGAGTCCTGCCTAGCCTGCTACAGCCCGAGATACCGGAGTCCTGTTAGCCCAGTGCTACAGCCCGAGTTCATACGTTGATGACCGACATGCTCGATGTGATTCATGTATGCCTGTTCCCATGGGTTAGCGCCGCTTTGGGTTCACGACTAGCCATGTCGGCCCGGGTTCTCTGTCATGTAGATGCTAGCGACACTATCATATACGTGAGCCAAAAGGCGCAAACGGTCCCGAGCCATGGTAAGGCTCCACCCGTGGGAATACCGTGCGTGAGGCCGCAATGTGATATGAGGTGTTACCGGCTAGGTCAATGTGACTTGGAATCGGGGTCCTGACATAAGTCCATGTGTAGCAGATCTAAGGGTTGAGATGTCGTCATGATTGTCTTCGAGTAATGCTTGGCCCTAGTCATCTCTCCAGCTTCGCAGGCACTCAACAAGGTATCCTTCTTGAACTTGACGCCCTCAATGCCTATGACATGCTTCTTCTTTGCGAGAGTGTGTAAGTTCCTCATGCCGGCATGCCTTAGCTTCCGATGCCAGAGCCAGCACTCTAAAGCTTATGCAAGAAGGCATACGGCAAGTTGTGGCCCTGCTGAGAAATCTACCATGTATAGATCATCTTTCCGGTACCCTTCAAAGACTAGAGACTTGTCAGATTCCATAAGTACAAGGTAACGATATTTTCCGAATATCACAATCATGTTCAAGTCACAAAGCATTGAGACAGACATTAAGTTGAAACCAAGGGATTCAACAAGCATAACTTTATCCATGTGTTGATCCTTTGAGATTGCAACTCTACCTAGACCCAATACCTTGCTTTTACCAAAGGTCGCAAAATGTGATGTGACTCTTGTCGATGGACGTAAGGTTGAGTCCATGAGAAGACTTCGATCACCAGTCATATGATTAGTGCATCCGCTGTCCATAATCCATTCTGAAGCATGAGGTGTCATACCCTACAGTACAGTTAGGGGGATAGGCTTCACCAAGAGTATTGTGAAGCATAAAGATTTGACGGGCAAGAGGATTATCAAAGCTCAAACCAAGATTAGGACTAATAGGATGATTGGCAAATGATTCAGGAACAAAATACATAGTGAGACCATTTGGGAATTTGATCTTGCGCCCTACAAGATGTTTTAGGTCCCCAGCAATAGCATCAGACGCCTACGATTTCCAGCTGGAGACCTTTCCCTGCAAAAGAAAGTTAATTTTTCTTAACCACCCACATCTTTAGGGGTGGCTTAGAAGCAATGAGTCTAAGTGCAGCATCTGAGAACTTTGGCGTTGGAGCCCTAGCAAATAGCCTTGTAGGAGATGAGCGATACTCATATGAATAAGCAGAAAAGTTCTTTGTCTTATGAACATAGCGGTTTGAAGAAACACGCTCATATTCATAAGTCTGAGTATGGTTTCCCTGCAAAACATTGGCGTTAGGGTGACTCAGGTGAGTCCTCATGCATATGAAGCCTTTGGGCCATATGAAGCCTTTGGTCTGGATTTGTCTTCTTCCTGGTGGTGTCATGATGACATTCACAGGAAGATTCTCAAGACAACTTTGGGAACCGGATCTTCTTCATAGGTGGCACATTCCTGCAGATTAGTACCAATATACACGCAAACACTTCACCATTCTGATTCTTAAACAGTTTATAGTTTGCATCAAAGGATTCATCAATGATAATAGGGTTAGCACAGGTAAAGCCAGATAAGGTGGATGGATCCAATGAAGGTCCCTTTGTAGCAACCCATGTGATTTTGGGTACGCTCGGGCTTCGGTAGAGAGCCATCAACATTCATTTTCCTCTCGAACCCAACACCCTCTTTCCTAGGGTTTGGTTCGAATCTGCTTTTGAGGACATCACACGATGTCCGATGCCCTTTCGCACTTTTGTACATCCTGTTTCAAGCAATGTTTTCAACCTAGCATTTTCATTAGCAATAGTCTTGGTATCCTCGTGGAGAGGGTTAGTTACCACATCGTGATTGAAGACAATGCAACAAGAGCAGATAGAACATTCATCAATGCAGTAGTGTTATCACGCTCAAGGCATTTTAGACATGGTGGTTCAAATCCTTCTGGCGGAACTGATCATTGCTGAGCGCAAGTGACTCATTCTCTTTTGAAGATCTTCATGAGCCGTTCTCAATTTCTCAAGATCTTGCTTCCTTTGAAGATAATCATAGGAGAGCTTTCCATGAGTGGTTGAGGCGTTTCATGGCGACTTTCAAGTTCCTGGTACTTAACATGAAGATTTTTTATGTCTTCAATTAAGGACTGAGAACGGGTCATTTCAGTGTCCAACATGTCATCGCTTTTGTCTAACAGTTTTTGAGTATGTTCCATAGCTTTCTGTTGTTCAGTTGCAATTTTAGCAAGTGTTTCGTAGCTAGGTTTGGTTTCACAATCAGAGTCATCTTCACTTGATGTTTGAAAGTAATCATCGCGTGATTTTACCTTGGCACCACGTGCCATGAAACAGTAGGTGGGAGCAGACTCGTCCTTGTCATTAGCTTCAACGTTGGTGATGGAGCCATTGTCTTCAGTGTTGAAGATGGACTTGGCGACATAGGTTGTAGCTAGAGCCAGACTTGCAACGCCAGGGTCAGACTCCTCCTCAGACTCCACCTCTGCCTCCTCAAAAGCAGACTCCTCCTCTGAATCCATCTCCTTGCCGACAAAAGCACGAGCCTTGCCAGATGAGCTCTTCTTATGAGATGAAGACTTGGATGAGAACTTAGAAGAAGACTTTGAGAATTTCTTCTTCTTCTTGTCATCAGAATCATATTCCTTGCTCTTCTTCTTGTTGTTGTTCTCATTGTCCCACTGTGGACACTCAGGGATGTAGTGTCCAGGTTTCTTGCACTTGTGACATGTTCTCTTCTTGTAGTCATGAGTGGAAGCTTCATCATTTCTTGAGCTGGATCGTGAAGACTTTCTGAAGCCCTTCTTCTTAGTGAACTTATGGAACTTCTTCACAAGCATAGCAAGTTCCTTCCCAATGTCTACAGGATCATCAGAACTGCAGTCAGATTCTTCTTCAGACAAGGAAACAACTTTTGCCTTCAAAGCGCGAGTTCGGCTATAGTTGGGACCATAGATATCTCTTTTCTCAGATAGCTGGAACTCATGTGTGTTGAGCCTCTTAAGTATGTCAGACGGATCAAGTGTCTTGAAGTCAGGGTGTTCTTGTATCATGAGGGCGAGGGTGTCGAACGAGCTATCAAGCGATCTCAGTAGCGTCTTGACGATTTCATGCTTGGTAATCTCAGTGGCACCGAGACCACGAAGCTCATTTGTGATGTCAGTGAGGCGATCAAACGTGAGCTGGACATTCTCATTGTCGTTTCTCTTGAAGCGGTTGAAGAGGTTACGAAGAACACCGATCCTTTGATCTCTACGGGTTGAGACGCCGTTGACCTTGGAGAGCCAGTCCCTGACTAGCCGGCGTTTCCAAAGCACTCACACGCCATCTTGTCCTTTGGTCGATGACCACAGATGATGTTCTTGGCGAGAGAATCCAGTTGAATGAACTTCTTGACATCGGCGAGGGTGACACCTTCACCGATCTTGGGAGCGCCATTCTTGACGACATACCAGAGGTCAACATCAATGGCTTCAAGATGCATGCGCATCTTATTCTTCCAGTAGGGATATTCAGTTCCATCAAAGATGGGGCAAGCAGCGGAGACTTTGATTATCCCTGTAGTCGACATAGCTAAAACTCCAGGTGGTTAAACCGAATCACACAGAACAAGGGAGTACCTTGCTCTGATACCAATTGAAAGTGCTAGTTATCGACTAGAGGGGGGTGAATAGGCGATTTTTATGTAAGTCTTCAAAACATGAGAGTTTCGAAGACAAACGATAGAAATGAACCTATTGATATGCAGCGGAAGGTAGACTACACTAGGCAAGCCATAGTCAAGTATTCAATGAAGTGAAAGTGTGAAGACTAATAGCAGCTAGGTAGTACGGATCAGGATGGAAGATGGTATGAAGCCAAACAACGATAGTAGCCACACAGTGAAGGCAAATAGGTAAAGCAAACAGGCAATGACTTCACGAAGACAAACTTTAAGTAAAGATAGGGAGAGGATAGAACCAGTCGCTTGTTGAGGACACAGGATTTGTTGGACAAGTTCCAATTGCTGTGACAATTGTACGTCTGGTTAGGGAGGCTGAGATTCAACTCAGAAGACTGCGTCTTCACCTTATTCCCCTTGAGCTAAGGACACCCAGTCCTCGCCCAATTACTCTGGTAAGTCTTCAAGGTAGACTTCCAAACCTTCACAGACGTCGTTCACCGGCGATCCACAATGACTCTTGGATGCTCGAGCGCGACGCCTAACCGGTGGAGGATTCACAGTCCTCAAGTGTAACAAGTCTTCAGTCACGCAGACGAAAAGACTTGATGATGCCTAACACTCTTTGGCTCTGGGTGTTTGGGCTTTGTCCTCACAAGGATTTCTCTCTCTCAAAAGCTTCGGAGGTGGGTTGCTCTCAAACGACAAAAGCCGTGCACTAACTCTGAGCATAAAACAATTTATGGTGTAGGGGGTGGGCTATTTATAGCCACTAGGCAACCCGACCCGATTTGTCCGAAATGACCCTGGGTCACTAAGGAACTGACACGTGTACCAACGGTCAGATTTCAAACACACGCGGCAACTTTACTTGGGCTACAAGTAAAGTTGACTCATCCAGCTCTGGATAAGATTTGCTCTCATTGTCTTCACTCGAAGACATAGGATTTTGGTTGAGCATCACTTCAGTCACTCTGACTTCGTTCACTGGGACCCCACTTAACAGTACGGTGGTTCCTATGACTCAACAAAGAAGAAAAGGAAACAACGAAACAACTACGTCTTCGTGCTCCATAGTCTTCACGCAATGTCTTCTCTTGTCATAGTCTTCAATGTGAATATCTTCATATACCACCATTGTCGTCAATGTCTTCATACATTTTTAGGGTAATCTCCGGTAGGTAAACCGAATCAATGAGGGACTACTACCTGTGTTATCCTGCAATTCTCACAAGCACATTAGTCCCTCAACCTGGTTTGTCGTCAATACTCCAAAACCAACTAGGGGTGGCACTAGATGCACTTACAAGTCTCCTATCTGAGGTCCAGATACGGTATTGAATCGCCAACCACATGAAGATCTTGCAGGCAAGAGGTGCACCATTCTTCCAAATAGCAGCCGTCGGCGCAAATCCGATTCCTCCCGCACAAAACATCCGATATGCCAAAGCAACAGAGTATATACCCGACTCGTTCCATGACCAAATAGCCTTGTCCCCACTCCATGGAGTGATGACAAACTGCATAAGAATCTCCCAAAGGTGGATGAATTGCACGAGCTCTTCCGTGGATAGCGACTCCGGGATGTCCTTGGTCCAATCATGTTGGTTTAAACCCTCCCTGGCTAGCCTAGTGTTGATCGTCCTCGTTTTCACCTTGGATACCAGATTAGGAGCAATCTCAGAGATCGTTATAACCATGCACCCATCTGTCCTTCCAAAAGAGGATCCTTTTGCCATCTCCAATCTCCCAATTCAGCAAGCTATTGAATGCGCACTGGACATGCTTATCCGGTACTAGATTTAGACCTTGCCAAGGCCGGCTCTCATCCACTCTGTGTAACCATTCCCATCTCATCCGGAGTGCAAGGCCATGCTTGATGAGATCCATAATGCCGAGGCCACCTAGCTGTTTTGGGTGACGACTTCGTTGCCGGATATCTTGACACTTCCCATCACGACAAATGATGACAGTGCCCAAAAAAGCCCTACATCCTTGGTCCACTTTCTCTATTGCCCACTTAGGCACTTCAGCCACGATTAAATGGCGTGTAGGCCGGGCTCTCATGACTTGATTCACCAAAATTAATCTCCCCAGGCGAGTTACCAGTCCTCTTTGCCATCCCGGGAGGACCTTGAGTGCTCCATCCACCATGAATTGCCACTCCGAGCATGTTAGTTGTTTGATACTCAGTTGGAGACCAAGATATTTACAGGGGAAGTGCTCAATCTTCCAAGGCAGAGCATTCCTGACCAGATCTTCGTCCTGCTCCTCTCCATGGATCAAGATTGCTGAGGACTTGGTGAAGTTGACGTTCAATCCCGAGGCCAATCCAAAGATCATCAGGGCCTCCTTGCCAAAAGCAATGTCAGCCCTATATGGTCTAATAAAGAGAACCACATCATCCACGTAGAGTGAAAGACGTTGCAAAGGTTTGCATCCATTCAACTTATCCAGAACCTTTAGCTCATGCGCCTTGGTTATGATAGCCGTTAGAGTCTCCATTGCGATGACAAAAAGAAGCGGTGAGATAGAATCTCCTTGCCTAAGACCACAAGAATGCATGAATTTGTCTGTCACACGCCCGTTCACCACAATCCTCGAGCTGGCCGAAGTGAGCATAGTCGCCAACCAAGCTAGCCACCTCTCCAGAAAATCTTTCGCATGAAGCACCTCGAAAAGGAAGGGCCACGACGGCGAATCAAAAGCTCGAGCAATATCTAACTAGAGGAGAACTCCCTTAGCTTTCCTTTGATGCAATCTTCTTGTCATTTGCCTCACAAGAAGGAAGTTGTCATGAAGATTCCTACCGTGAATGAAAGCTGATTGGTTGATGTTCACAAGCTCTCCCATCCGCAGACAGACCCGGTTGGCCATCAAGTTGGAAGCCAATTTTGGGACGCCTCCCAACAGCTCTCTATATGCCTGGAGAAACGCCTCCTCCTTTCCTCTTTGATCCGTGATGACCTGACCGTTAACAACTATGGCCGGAATGAAATTTTTTGTCTTCCTTCCATTGGCAACCAGGTGGAACAGCTTAGTGTTAGCATCCCCATCCTCGAGCCAGCGTAACCTGGACCTCTGTCACGTGATCGTCCTTTCAAGCAAAGCAAGCCCCAAAACCAGCTGCTTAAGCATGTTGCACAACCATCAACACTCTGGTGTAAGTAGCCGCAAGTCCTGAGAAAAATCAAGTCTGAGAATGACCAATCACGCCACCCCGATCTGTAGTTTGATATTCCCAATCTTCCTTTGGCCCCAAGAAGTGAGAGCTCTAGCCGTGTTTCACAAAAGAACATCCAACCGGTGAAACGGCTCCATGATCAAGGGATCACATATCCAAGCCTCTTGTACCACCTCCAAAAACCCCTCTAGCTTTGTCCAAAACAACTCAAAACGAAATATCCTCTTCCTGTCCATGCGCTCCTCCAACGAGAGGTACAGCGGGCAGTGGTCAGATGAGTCAGTCGAGAGAGCTTGTAACAAGTTGTCCGGGTGATCGAGCTCCCAATCTGTCGGTGGGAACGACACCTATGGGATCACTGGGACCCCTTCTACGGTTGGCGGGCGTGGGGTTGTGCAAAGAGCGGGTCTGGCAGGAAGCACAAAGATCGTTTACCCAGGTTCGAAGCGCGAGGATCGTAATACCCTAATCCTGCTTTGGTGTATGTATTTGAGTGTTCTTGAGTTCTTGAGCTAGCTACGGTGCGTGGGTAGCCCAAAAGATCTGAATCCTTCTCCTGGTCGCTTCGGGCCTCCTTTTATAGGCAAAAGGGGCTGCCACAATGGCACATAGGAGGCGAAAAGGTGTACAGTGGATGAGACTATCCTATGGCACCGTCGGACAAATGCATTTAATGCGCTGCCGACGTGCCCCTCTTGCTTTATCGGGGACGGCAAGGAAGCTCGTCCCAGCTCTCGCCGCCTCGCCTGGCTGCGACGCGCGTCCGAGCTGAAGAGGCATTGTAGCGCTACGTTGGCTGGCTGCTGGGCTGGTGCGGTGGTGGAGTCTTCACGAAGACGTGCATGCCACCACGCAGGTGCTAGCTGAGTTGGTGTAGAGGCTGCATGCTGCCACGCAGGTGCCTGCCCAGCTGGTTGAGCTAGCAGCTGCGTGGGAGAGGCGGTGTAGTCTTGGCAGACGTGGGCCTGGCCGTGGCCTCGTAAGTGCCCTCGGCAAGGGCCCTGCCGGGGCCCCGGCAAGGGTCTTGCCGGGGGTCTCGTGGATCTCCTCGGCAAGGATCCCGCCGAGAATTGTCGTCTTCTGGTCCTCATCTGATCTCGTGTGTTTATGACCTTGACAAAGATCTGCATGCCACCAGAGATGCGCCTCCCGAGCCTTGGTTCCAATGTGGTTGTTTGGTGGTATTGGAACCCACGGGCTCAAGGGTGGCTCGCTCTGCTGGCGTCGGGCAAGTTGCCCCGGCAAGCCTCTTGCCGGGGCTGCGGAGGCTGCCCCGGCAAGGGTCTTGCCGGGGGAGTCCACCTCGCCCTCTTGCTCTTTGTGTTTCTTGGTCTTGGCGTTGCTTTGGTCGCCTTGTGCCCGACTCCCCCTTTTCTTCCCTACTCAGTGTGGCCGCGGGCGTGGCTCTGACTTCCCGTGCACAAGTAAAGGGGTAAAAAGGAGTGCCCCTAATTTTGGACACCGACAGGGCCCCCACGGGCACAGGCCTGAGATAAGCGCGACCACGTTGTTGGGCGGGGCTCGAGAATGGTCTTGGCAGGCGGGAGGCGGATTTTACGCGGTAACTTCTTTGCTCGCTTGCGCTTCCCCACGACCCGCGTTGAACGCGCGTCGTGGAGGGTCGTGCATGATGTGGGGGTCATGCGTGGGGCAGTTCCCGCATGCATACGTCATGTCACAGTAAAGAGG
Organism: Aegilops longissima; assembly: GCA_021605205.1. NCBI lineage: Eukaryota > Viridiplantae > Streptophyta > Magnoliopsida > Poales > Poaceae > Aegilops > Aegilops longissima. The sequence goes on along the minus strand of CM038678.1, from coordinate 374,731,715 downwards.
CGGCTCACGCCTTCCCATAAAAAGAGGAAAACACAGAGGCGCGACTAATTTACTGAGCGGACTCGGGTCGCGGTCTTCAAGGCGTCCGCGCCCCACGATCACGGGGTGGGGAACGGTCGCCTCACCTGTCCCCTTGATTTTTGCTTGCTCGCCACGTGTTCCCCATACATTCAAGGTGGCAGGCGGTGGAGGCGGGAAACCGGGTCGTCGCTGATCAGAGCAGTGGGTCGGTCCTGATTCCCTGCGCCCCCGATGGCCGGATTGGTTGAGTGGGGCAGCCGAGCCCCGATCCAGCCCCTTTATAAAAGGGGGGGAGGAGGATGGCACCCCACATTCTATCATCATCCATCTCCTTCCACCTTGTCTCCTTCCTTCCATCTGCCATGGCGAGAGGAGGCGCTGGCCCTTCGACGGTGGCAGCAAGGGTCTCTGCTCTATAGCGCGTCCCTCCTCCCCAAGAGCTTGCGGCGGCGGAGCCGGCCACGAGAGGAAAGGGTAGGCGGTGAGGCCGAGGTTGTCTTGGCACTCGTGGAAGAGGGGGACGGGGCGGCGCACCGGCCATGCCTCCGCCGGTGATGCTGACCCCAATGGAGGGCCACGTCGGGGACCAGCCCCGTGAGTTCTTCATCAGGCTGCGCCGGCCACCGCCTCGTCGTCTTCGTCTCCCCACCCCATTCGCTCAGGAGATGGAGCTCGACCCGCCACAGACCCTCAGGTTGCACATGAGGGGCTGCGGGAATGGCGGCACGCGGGTCGACGTCGACTTTCCCGCTCCTCACGTCATGTACCTTCATCGCGGATGGAATACTTTCGCTCGTGTCCACACCCTGACGGCCCGGCTCGTTCTATACTTCAAATTAATGGAGAACGGCCTGCTCTCCGTCAAGGTCTTTGGGGACCTTGGAACTCGCTTAAAGTGCTGCGTGGAGAGCTCCTCCGATGATGAAGACTCTTCCTCGAGCGGGAGCGACGAGGAGGACAGCGACAGCGACGATGAGGGCGTCGAGCAGGGCGACGCCGACCTCAACTCCCACTGACCGCGTCGTCCCTTCCTCGGCCACGCACCCTACCGAGCGCCTTCCTCGTCAAGCTCTCCATCAGCGCGTTCCTCGCCACCTCCTTGGGCGGCTGGCATAGGAGGGCCAGAGAAGACGAAGAAGGCGGGCCATCAAGTCGGAGTACGCGGGCACCGACACCTTCATCGTGTATTTTTAGCCCGCTGCCTCATCTTCCGTCTCCTCTCCCAGCATCGGGATGCTCTCCTGGTGTCTTCTGCTGCTCGTACCTCGCCTAGGCGCTCTTTTTGCCCTCCTGCTACCATGTTCCATTTTCTGTATGGGACGTTTTTAATGAAAAAGGGGGATTGCCAGGTTCTTTGTGCGTGAGCAAGGCCCATGCCAAGGAGTGAATCCTTGTTATTTTTAAGATAAACAGTATTGCCCGGCAAAAGGCCTTGCCGTCCCCTTACTTCGTTCGACCATCCTCATGCTTTTGGCGGAGGCAGGGGTGAAGTAGAGTTAGGCCCTTCGTTTACTTCCTTGTCACCGCAACCGCGACCCAGTTCCGACCCAGGGAATAGTTTTTGGGTGCAGAAAGAAGGGGAGCACGTGACCTAGGAATAAAACGAGGTTTCACACATCCTAACTTCATATGGGAATGCACAATTGGGGATGAAAGACTTATCTGGATCCGCAGCCCCCGGCAGCCTTGTCTTGCCGTGGTTGGATTCTTACGTCTGTAGCCCCCGGCAACCTTGGCTTGCCGGGGCCGGAATGTCAACTTCTTCTCTTCCTTCCAAATTGCTCAGCAGAAACGTCCATGTACCCTGCGAACCAAAGACGACGGAAAGGAAAAGAGAGACGCACACTCGACCTCTATGCTAGGGATTAGTCGGCGCTAAGCACTATCAACCCTAACCGAGGAGAGACCGGACCCTAACATGCATGCTAAAACTTAGAGCGCGGTAACCGTTTATTATGCTCAGGTCTGCGCTGACTTTGTACTGAAGGTTACATGCCTTGCGGCAAGGCTTGTACAAAGGTGGTTTACCGGTGCGGCAACCGCGCCTTATGGGTAAAACTTACGAAGATGTTCGATGTTCGAGGTTGCTCACTGGAATAGCATCTTGATCTCCAATGTGGACTGCGCGAGGGCCTGGTGACTCGTATTACCCGATAAGGGCCTTCCCTTGGCATCAACATGTTGGAATTCTTGGCCAACTGAGCGCGCGAAGAACAAGGTCGCCTTCCTCAAAGCTTCGGGCATGAACCTTGCGGCTATGGTAGCGGTGCAAGGCTTGCTAGTGGCACGCTGCTCCCACAGCCGCCCGAAGACGATCTTCCTCGAGGAGCGTTGCATCATCTTACCGCAATTGCTCTTGCTCAAACTCGTCATTAGCGAGCACTCGAGGTGACCCATATGTGAGTTCCGTGGGGAGAACTGCTTCTGCCCCGTATACCAGGGCAAAGGGTGTCTGGCCAGTGGCTCGATTTGGCATCGTTCTGATCGACCAAAGAACCGTCGGCAACTCATCAACCCAGCGCCTTCCGCTCTTGTGCAGCCTGTCAAAAGTCTTTGTCCTCAGGCCTCGTGTACTTCAGCATTTGCCCTCTCCGCCTAGTCGTTGCTCCATGGGTGTTCCATGAAAGCAAAACAGACCAAAACGGCAGACTAGCCCCTTGAAAAACTTGACGGCTGACTGTGCTATCACCTTCCTCACTGCTTCCACCTCCGGCAACTCTGTGAACTTGTCGATTGCAACATACAAGTACTCAAAGCCCCTGACAGGTGCTTGAGAAAGGGCCCGATATGTCGAGCCCCAGAGACGAAAATGGCCAAGAGAGAGGAATTGTTTGAAGGGCTTGAGCTGGTTGATGAAGCTTCTTCGAATGGAACTGGCACGCTTCACACCGGTTACTAGTGTCGTTCCATCCTGGAGGGTAGTGGGCCAGAAGAAACCTTGTCAGAATGCCTTGCCGGCAAGGGCCCTCGACCCTATGTGGGAGCCACATATGCCTCCATGTATCTCTGCCAATAGCTCTAGTCCTTCCTCTTGGGGAATGCACTTCAATTCCGCACCATTCAGTCTTTTCCTGTACAGGACGTCGTCGACGAACTGATACATGGCAGACCGACGGGCTACTTTCTCCGCTTCTTCACTGCTCCTCGGAAGTTTCCTGTCTGGAGGAACAGGACGGTATGATGTGCCCATGCGGAGCTGGGGCTCGGCGGCAAGAGACTAAAAATTTCGCCGTCATGGGAGCCGGATGTCTCTGAGACGAGGCTTGACGCTGCGGATCGATTGCCCCATGGTAGGCTCGATGTCCACGGCAGCATCATCATTGTCGTCGGCTCACAGGAGCTTCGGCGGGAAAGTACTGCGAGAGGCCTGATTTCCTCCACTTTTTCTGCTTTGTTGATGGTTCAACCGATGGTTGAGTTAACCGAAGCACAAAAGTACCTGGTTCCACAGGTAGTTTGAAGGCAGCGCGCTTTGACAGGTAATCAGCGACGTCGTTCTCCGCCCGAGGAACATGCTGCGCTTGTATACCATCAAAGTGCTCTTCGACTTCCTCACCTCATCTCGTGAGGCCTCCATCAGCGGGCTCGATAATCTTTGTTGACTTGCACGGCGACAAGCTGTGAATCACCCCACGATGAGCTTCTTAACCCCAAGGTCACGCGATCCACGAGACCGGCAAGCAACCCCTCGTACTCAGCGGTGTTGTTTGTGGACATCTCCGGAAAGTGCATCACGGATTACATACTTGAGGTGCTCTCTGGTGGAGTGCGACAAGTAGCACTCCTGCACCGGCGCCTTGCAGCGAGAAGCCCGTCAAAAGTACATGATCCGATTTACGACTTGCTTCCTTGCCGGGAGAGTGGTCTCTGAATTTCTTAAGTGGGCGTTGAGGTCCATTCCGCAATGAACTCCGCCAAGACTACTCTTCTGGATCATCGAAGTGCCTTCAAACTTCAAACCAAAGCTCGACAGCTCCAAGGCCCACTCCACAATCCTCCCGGTTGCGTCTGGGTTATGCAATATCCGTTGCAACGGGAGGCGGGTGACGAAGGTGATTTCGTGTGCTTGTAATTAATGATGTAGCTTCCTCGAGGCCATAAGGAGGCCAAAGAGCAATTTCTGCACACCAGAGTACCTTGACCTAGCCCCCTGCAAGAGGGAGCTGACAAAATAAACCGGGTGCTGCATCATCTTCTTGTTTTGCATCAATTCTTTTGGTCGCCCAGGCCCTGTCCCGTCAACATCAAACTCCGCCGGGGGCCCCGCCTTGCCCGCACCAGGCCCTGTCGGGGGAATCTCTGGCTCACCATCCACCAGTCCTGCCATTGCCACTGCCTCTTCGTCGACCTCCCTCTGCGCCACTAGCGCGGCACTGACCACTTGATTCATCGCCGCCAGATACAGCAGCAACGACTCTTGTGGTTTGGGCGCAACCAGTATCGGCGTAGAGGAGAGGTATTTCTTCAAATCCTACAGCGCTGCTTCGGCCTCTGGGGTCCACTCCATTGGGCCCGCCTTTTTCAAGATTTTGAAAAAGGGAAGGGCATGCTTAGCAGAGTTGGAGATGAATCGGCTCATGGCAGCAACGTTGCCGGTGAGCCGACACACATCCTTGATCCGCTTGGGCGCCTCAATCTGCTCGATAGCCTTGATCTTGTCTGGGTTCACCTTGATCCCATGCTGTGACACAAAGAACCCGAGAAGTTTGCCGGACGGAACGCCGAAGACACACTTCTCAGGTTCAACTTGAGGTTGATCTTGCGTAGGTTTGCAAACGTCACTTCTAAGTCTTGTACAAGTAATGCCCTGTCTTTGGTTTTGACTACTATGTCATCCATATATGCTTCCATATTTCTATGTAGCTGGGGCTCAAAACCAATTTGGACTGCTCTTGCAAACATTGAGCCAGCACTCTTCAACCCGAAAGGCATCCGTAAAAAGCAATACGTACCACATGGGGTGATGAATGCTGTCTTTTCTTCATCTTCTCTTGTCATGAAGATCTGGTGGTATCCTGAGTAGGCGTCAAGGAATGATAACAGATCACACTCGGTCGTGGAGTCAACAATCTGGTCGATGCGCGGCAACGGGAAAGGGTCCTTGGGACAAGCCTTATTGATATCTGTGTAGTCGATACACAGCCTCCACTTCCCATTTGCCTTGCGCACCACCACCGGATTGGCCAACCACGTCGGATGGAGTACTCCTCTCACTAAGTCTGCCGCTTCCAACTTCCTGATCTCCTCTGTGATGAACTCCTGCCTTTCCAAAGCCTACTTCCTGACCTTCTGCTTAACGGGCCACACATGAGGACAGACAGCAAGGTGGTACTCAATCACCTCCCTGGGAACGCCAGGGATGTCGGATGCTTGCCATGCAAACATCGACATTCACCGCGGGGAAGGTGTGGCCTTCCTATTTGCTATCGAGGGTGGAGCTTATGGTGAAAGCCCCACCCGTGCCATCCTCCTTGACGGACACCTTCTTGCTCTCTGGCGGTACAACTCTGGATTTCTTGCTCTTGCCGGTGGAGCTCTCTGGCACATCCTCAACGATAGCACAACACTCTGAAGAGGCGCATTTGCCGGAGTGGGTGCGAGAGGTCTTGCCCGTCTTATTCTTCCCTCCCGGAGCTTCAGCGGCAGGAGCAAATGCCTTGGCGGCAGTCGCTGCAACTGCTTCCCGGTAGAGTAGGTCGGCACAGATCAGCGCATCCTTCTTGTCGCAGGGGACGGTGATGATGGTCATCGGCCCAGGCATCTTCAGCGTGTTGTAGGCGTAATGCGACGCCGCCATGAACTTGGCAAGTGCCGGGTGGCCGAGGATCCCGTTGTAGGGCAAGGGGATCTTGGCTGCATTAAAGATAATCCTCTCCGTGCTGTAGTTCAACTCGCCTCCGAATGTCACGGGCAGCGTGACTTTGACCTTTGGCTAACTTCTTCCCGGGTTGACCCCTTGAAATGTGCCCGTCTCCTTGAGGTCCCCATCCGGGATCTGCAGCCTTTCGATCACAATGGGCGAGATCAAGTTCAGACCGGCCCCGCCATCAACTAGCATCTTTGTCACCTTGAGGTTGCGTATTGTTGGTGAAACCAACAATGGCAAACACCCGACCGCAGTTGTGCGATCGGGGTGGTCCTCGGCGTCAAAAATGATAGGCGTGCTAGACCACTTCAGTGGCTTTTGAGCATCGAGCGACGGTTCCGCTACCGTGATCTCACGCACCCACTGCTTGAGCTGGCGGTGAGAAGTATGCAGCGAGGCGCCATCGTCGACGCACATGGCCTCCGTAGCTTTCTGAAACTCATGCTCGCCGGACTCGTCGTCCTCGTCATGATCATCGTCTTCCTGCTTCTTGTCCGCGACCCGGCGGGCCTCTCTTGCTGCTTATCCTTGCGGCGGCCTCGCTTGGCCTGCGCTTCTTGCCGGATCCTTCGGCGGTATTACGACCCTTCTCCTTGTCCGCCTCTCATACTCGGCTTTTTCTTTTCAGCAAGCAGCTCAACTTATCGGCAGTTCTCGAGGTCGTGGCCCTTAGTGCGGTGGATCTTGCAATACTGCATCTTGAAGCCCCTAAGCAGTCGGCAGCCGCTAAGGCTGCAACAAGCGGCGCACCGACAATCTCCTTGCCGTGTCGTGCGCCTTGGCCTTCTTGGCGGCGGCGGTTTTATCGGATCCTTCGACGGCAAGCACGGCCTTGCCCTTACGCTTCCTGTTGCAGCGCCGACCCTTTTTCATCGGGGCGGCGGTGTCTTCGTCCGTATAGTCGATTTCCGCGCCGGCGTCCTCGCCGGGGTACTTCCTTCCCTCTTCAACTCGGAAGCATCTATCAGCCAGAACATAATGTTCGGCCACATCTTTAACCTTGTTCATCGCCAGCTCTTCACGCATCTTGTGGTTGCGCACATTCTGATGGAACACGCTGATCACAGCGGCGGGATGAACATCTGGGATGTTGTATTGCACCCGGCTGAACCTCCGTATGTACTTGCGTAGGTTTTCACCTTCCTTCTGGGGAATGATATGCAAATCACTTGCCTGGCCATGAGCTTGGTGGCCTCGAGTGAAGGCACCAACGAACTGATGACACAGATCCGACCAAGAAGAAATGGAATCCACCGGCAAGTGCATCAACCAAGACATGACATTGGGTTTCAGTGCCAACGGGAAGTAATTGGCAAGCACCTTGTCTCCTTGAGCTCCAGCGGCTTGCATCGCGATGGTGTAGATCTTTGAGGAACTCCGGTGATGGGTCTTGCCATTGTACTTCTTGCCGATGTCGGGCTTGAGGCGTCTTGATGGGGCGGCCATTGGAACCCGCCACGACTCACGGGTAAAGGCCGGGCAACCCACCTCGTGGGGTAGGCCACCGGAGCCTCCGGTCTTGGATGGTCCATAGTGGGCCCTGCCGCCCTGTCGGTAGTGGCGCGCGCATCAGCGCCCGGTAGCTCGATGGTGGTTCGAGTGTCTTCACGGGTCGCTCGAAGAACTTGGCGCTGATCGCGGTGGGTCCGTGGGTCGGGGCGGCGCTATAAAATGTTATCACAAAGCGTCATCTAGCGGACCCGACACCCGCGGCAACTAGCGTGGGAGAGGAGAGTGCACCGTGGTTGCAGCACCTCCGGTCCTTCCACCGCTGTCATGTGGTGGCTCGACGGAGCGTCGACCCGAGGGCCCCGCCAGTCGCGGTTCATCTTTGTTGGCGACACCGACGAGGCTCCGGATGGTGGCTCTCCACTCGTCGAGCTTTTCTGCGGCAGGAGAGAAGTCGAGGAGCAGCTGTGCTCGGGCCAAAGCCTCTGCTGGCGTGGGTGGCGGCGAAAGCTGCATGGACCGTGGCGCGCTCCGACTTCTAACCACGTTAGAAGGAGCTCTATCATGGCCTGGCGACTGTGCGCCATTTTCGCCACAACTTCGGCGGGCATGCTGGCCTCCTTCGTCCCGCAAATGATGCACAAGACTATTCCCACGGCGGTGTCCGGGGTCACCGGCATGGTGACGCTGCTCGTCGCGCACCCCCTGGGAAGAGCACATCATGGGCGCCGGTGTAGGCATCTTGGAGGTTGCCGCGCCGCCCGTGGGTGGCATGGCGCCGCCCCCGGAATGCCTCTCGCTGCTGGCGAAGCTCCGTCTGCTTTTGGCGTGCGGGCCGTCGTCTCGTGCACGAACAACACCGCTCGCCACGCTCTGACTGCCAGAGCGGTGTTGGTGTTCGCGGGCTGCGCCCCGGGTTCTTTCCGCGACCGCCCCGCTGCTCGCCCGCACCGGTACGGGCCGTCCGGCTCCGGATGAACCGATCACCGTGATCATCTTCTTCTTGGGAGCCATGACGATGAAGAATTGCTAGGCTAAGCGCTGGGCCGAATTTCACAAGCCGTGCCCCCTACCTATGCGCCAAAGATGTCGTAGGAGCGACACCTATGGGATCACTTGGGACCCCTTCTATGGTTGGCGGGCGCGAGGTTGTGCAAAGAGCGGTGCGGCGCAGAAGCTTCAAAGATCGTTTACCCAGGTTCGTGCCGCGAGGATGCGTAATACCCTAGTCCTGATTTGGTGTATGTATTTGAGTGTTCTTGAGTTCTTGAGCTAGCTACGGTGCGTGGGTAGCCCAAAAGATCCGAATCCTTCTCCTTGTCACCTCGGGCCTCCTTTTATAGGAAAAAGGGGTTGCCATAGTGGCACACCGAAGGTGGAAAGGTGTACAGTGGATGAGCCTATCCTCTGGCACCGTCAGACAAACACATTTAATGCGCTGCCGACATGCCCCTCTTTCTTTATCAAGGACGGCAAGGAAGCTCGTCCCAGCTGTCGCCGCCTCCTTTAGCTGCGGCCAGCGTCCGTCTGACAGGCGTTATGCAGCTACGTTGGCTGGCTGCTGGGCTAGCGCGGTGGTGGAGTCTTCACGAAGACCTGCATGCCACCACACAGGTGCTAGCTGAGTCGGTGTAGAGGCCGCATGCTGCCACGCAGGTGCCTACCCAGCTGGTTGAGCTAGCAGCTGCGTGGGAGCGGCGGTGTAGTCTTGGCAGACGTGGGCCTGGCCGTGGCCTCGTCAGTGCCCTCGGCAAGGGCCCTGCCGAGGCCCCAGCAAGGGTCTTGCCGCGGCACCGTGGTCGTCCCCGGCAAGGGTCTTGCCGGGGGTCTCGTGGATCTCCTCGGCAAGGATCCCGCCGAGGATTGTCGTCTCCTGGTCCTCATCTCATCTCGTGTGTTTATGACCTTGACGAAGATCTGCATGCCACCACAGAGGCGCCTCCCGAGCCTTGTTCCAATGTGGTTGGTTGGTGGTGTTGGAACCCGCGGGCTCAAGGGTGGCTCACTCTGCTGGCGTGGAGCAAGTTGCCCCGTCAAGGCTCTTGCCGGGGCTGCGTAGGCTGCCCCGGCAAGGGTCTTGCCGGGGGAGGCCACCTCAGCCTCTTGCTCTTTTTGTTTCTTGGTCTTGGTGTTGCTTTGGTCGCCTTGTGCCCCGGCTCCCCCTTTCGTGTGCTGCTCAGTGTGGCCGCGGGCGTGGCTCTGACTGCTCGTGCACAAGTAAAGGGGTAAAAAGGAGTGCCCCTACTTTTGTACACCGACACAATCCACTGACACCAATGCCCAGTCGATCTTAGTAAGGGTAGGCACCTCCCTCTCATTGCTCCACGTGAATTTCCTACCATGCAAGAACAGTTCCTTAAGCGTGCTATCATCAACAAATCTCTTGAACTTCCCCATGATCCTTCGATCAAGCAGCGTGTTGTTTTTGTCTATGGCATGTAAGATCATGTTAAAGTCTCCAATCACCAGCCACGGCCTCGGGCACAGCGTCCTTCTATCCGAAAGCTCCTTGAGAAATTGGATTTTTAGGTGACCCTCGTGTGGTCCATATACCACGGACAGCCACCACGGGCTCCCCTCCCGCGGCGCAACATCACCAGACAGAGAGAAGGAGTCAAAGGCGAAGTTAGAAAGCTGGACACCTGAGGAGTCCCATCCTACCAAGATCCCTCCTCTAGTCTCGGAAGCCGGGAGATACGCATAACCATCATACGATGGACCTAAGCATTGCAATATAATATACTGGTCAACCAGATCCAGTTTAGACTCCACGATACAAACAATGGCCACACGCAATGAATCAACAAACTCCCTCAGCGCCTTCTTCTTGACAGGGCTGTTTAGGCCACGCATGTTCCAGCACACCACATCAAGAGGGTTGTACGACATATAAAAGAGATTCTCCATGTCCGTACTAAAGCCAGCCCCTACCTACACGTTCACCATGGCCGCAAACTCCAACTGGGCCGGCAGGTTGGTAGGCACGGCCTTCCCAAAGATTGCCGCGATCGCCTTCAACTGTTGCTCTTGAAGCCGCGGAACGGAGCAGACCAAGCGTGTCATCCGAAACTTCCAACTCATCACAAGCCACACCCAACGCCTTTAAGAGAACTGTCTCAGCCACCGTCGCTTTAGTCTTCCTGCCTCCCCCAACCGAGCTCGCCACCGATCTAGTCGTGCGCCTTGGTGTGAATGGATCTTGGCCCGGTCGAACGCTGCGGGCACCCTCAATTTCCTTAAGTAGAGGCGAAGCTAATTTCTTGAGCAAACCGGCGTAGAAGGACTTGATATTACCTAGTGCAACTAGTTCTTTAGCCGTGACATTTTCTTGCAACCCATCCAACTGCACATGATCAGCCGCCTCTAACGAATGAGGCGCATTAGTGCATGGTACACCCGCATACATAGTCACGTCCGTGCATGGCACCACCGGATCAACCTGGGGGGCCGTGCCCAATCAGCCCGGGTCAAGCCTAGGAGGCCCACACAGCTCGGGGATCGGAGCCCATCCATCCGCATGTGCGTCCGCAGAAGCTCCCAACTCTGGGTCCCTGCGCGATGGGATCGGCTGCGCCGGCTGCTGTGTAGCTCTACCCCCCGCAGTACCCTTCTCCATGAGCGGCGGGGCAGAAGAAGGGAGCAGAAGATCCCGCTCCCCTTCCATCGGGCTCCCCGCATGCTCCACCGACTAGATAGTGGCATCCGAGCCTGCCAAAGCCAATGGACGCCCGGCTGTTACAACTGCCATCTCCGGGTCCACCTGTGGCTGACCGACCACATCCAGAGAAGGGGGGACAACACCAACTGGGGGGACAGAGCCAGTAACAATACAAGCAACAGGATCCAAGGCATTCGTCCTATCCGCCTGCACAGCCTTATCCTCTCCACATCCATCCACCCTCACCATATCACTGTCCTCTGCTACGCCCAGCGCGCCCTTTTTGACCAATGCCAGCTCACCAGTTGTCGTCTTCTCAGCCGCCTGTGCCACCAACTCTGGCAGCTCCACCAAACTACTCTGCAGACCGTTGGGAGTCCAGCCCGGATCACGTACATCCACCCGATTGGGCACCTCCTGATTCGTCCCCCTCCGACCCAGCGACGTCATGGGGGGTATCCTCCAATCTACTGTACATTCACCTTGGGTGTATGACCACAGAAGGTTTTATTCATGTAAACAGAATAACAATTATTCTTTGACTTAAGTGAATAGCAGTATTGCAATAAACATGATCCAATCATATTATGCTCAACGCAAACACCAAATAACATTTATTTTAGGTTCAACACTAATCCCGAAGGTAAATGAAGTGTGCGATGGTGATCTTATCAACCTTGGAATCACTTCCAACACACATTGTCAACTTGCCTCCATCTAGTCTTTGTTCATTTTGTAACTCCTGTTTCGAGTTACTAATCATAGAACCTAAACCAGTATCAAATATCCAGGGGCTACTATGAACACTAGTAAAGTACACATCAATAACATTTATATCATATATACTTTTGTTCACTTTGCCATCCTTCTTATCCGCCAAGTATTTGGGGCAGTTCCGCTTCCAGTGACCATTGTCTTCGGAGTAGAAACACTCAATTTCAGGCTTGGGTCTAGCTTTGGGCTTCTTCATGGGAGTGGCAACTTGCTTGCCATTCTTCTTGAAGTTCCCTTTCTTTCCCTTGCCCTTTTACTTGAAACTAGTGGTCTTGTCAACCATCAACATTTGATGCTTTTCTTGATTTCTACCTTCGTCGATTTCAGCATCATGAAGAGCTCGGGAATTGTTTTCTTCATCCCTTGCATATTATAGTTCATCACGAAGTTCGAGTAACTTGGTGATAGTGACTAGAGAACTCTGTCAATCACTATTTTATCTGGAAGATTAACTCCCACTTGATTCAGGCGATTGTAGTACTTAGACAATCTGAACACATGCTCACTAGTTGAGCTATTCTCCTCCATCTTGTAGGCAAAGTACTTGTCAAGGGTCTCATACCTCTCGACTCGGGCATGAGTCTGAAATACAAATTTCAGCTCTTGGAACATCTTATATGTTCCATGGCATTCAAAACATTTTTGAAGTCCCCGTTCTAAGCCGTAAAGCATGGTGCACTAAACTATCAAGTAGTCATCATACCGAGCTTTGCCAAACGTTCATAACATCTGAATCTGCTCCTGCAATAGGTCTGTCACCTAACGGTGCATCAAGAACATAATTCTTCTGTGAAGCAATGAGGATAATCCTCAGATCATGGACCTAATCCGCATCATTGCTACTATCATCTTTTCAACATAGTTTTTCTCTAGGAACATATCAAAAAATAAACAGGGACCTACATCGCGAGCTATTGATCTACAACATAGTTATGCAAATACTATTAGCACTAAGTTTATGATAAATTAAAGTTCAATTAATCATATTGAGGGAGTCCTGGACTAAGGGGTCCTCGGCGTCCGGCCTGTTATCCATTGGGCCAGACTGATGGGCTGTGAAGATATGAAGGCCGAAGACTATACCCGTGTCCGGATTGGACTTTCCTTGGCGTGGAAGGCAAGCTAAGAGACTAACTGTGAATATTCCTTCTCATGTAACCGACTCCATGTAACCCTAGATCACTCCGGTGTCTATATAAACTAGAGAGCGTAGTCCGGATAGGATACTCATTACCATATTAACATTGGCTAGACTTCTAGGGTTTAGCCATTATGATCTCGTGGTAGATTAACTCTTGTAACACTCATATTCATCAAGATCAATCAAGCAAGAAGTAGGGTATTACCTCCATAGAGAGGGCCCAAACCTGGGTAAACATCGTGTCCCCTGTCTCCTGTTACCATCGATCCTAGACGCACAGTTCGGGACCCCCTACCTGAGATCCGCCGGTTTTGACACCGACACATATTACTTAAGAACTCCCACTTAGATAGACATCCCTCTAGTCATCTAAATGATCACGTGATCCATATCAACTAAACCATGTCTGATCATCACGTGAGATGGAGTAGTTTTCAATCATGAACATCACTATGTTGATCATATCTACTATATGATTCACGCTCGACCTTTCGGTCTCAGTGTTCCGAGGCCATATCTGCATATGCTAGGCTCGTCAAGTTTAACCCGAGTATTCTGCATGTGCAAAACTGGCTTGCACCCGTTGTATGTGAACGTAGAGCTTATCACACCTGATCATCACGTGGTGTCTCAGCACGAAGAACTATCGCCACGGTGCATACTCAAGGGAGAGCACTTATACCTTAAAATTTTAGTGAGAGATCATCTTATAATGCTACCCCCGTACTAAGAAAAATAAGATGCATAAATGATTAACATCACATGAAATCAATATAAGTGATATGATATGGCCATCATCATCTTGTGCCTTTGATCTCCATCTCCAAAGCACCGCCATGATCACCATTGTCATCGGCTTGACACCTTGATCTCCATCGAAGCATCATTGGCGTCTCGCCAACTATTGCTTCTACGACTATCGCTACTGCTTAGTGATAAAGTAAATAAATTACATGGCGATTGCATTTCATACAATAAAGTGACAACCATATGGCTCCTGCCAGTTGCCGATAACTACTACAAAACATGATCATCTCATACAACAGTTTATATATCATCACGTCTTGACCATATCACATCACAGCAAAAACTGCAAAAACAAGTTAGACATCCTCTACTTTGTTGTTGCAAGTTTTACGTGGCTGCTACGGGCTTCTAGCAAGAACCATTCTTACCTACGAATCAAAACCACAATGATTTTTCGTCAAGTGTGTTGTTTTAACCTTCAACAAGGACCGGGCGTAGTCACACTCGATTCAACTAAAGTTGGAGAAACAGACACCCACTAGCCACCTGTGTGCGAAGCACGACGGTAGAACCAGTCTCATGAACGCGGTCATGTAATGTTGCTCTAGGCCGCTTCATCCAACAATACCACCGAATCAAAGTATGACATGCTGGTAAGAAGTATGACTATTATCACCCACAATTCTTTGTGTTCTACTCGTGCATATAACATCTACGCATAGACCTGGCTCAGATGCCACTGTTGGGAACGTAGTATTTCAAAAACATTCCTTTGATCACACAAGATCTATCTAGGAGAAGCATAGCAACGAGCGGGGAGAGTGTGTCTATGTACCCTCGTAGACCGAAAGCGGAAGCGTTTAGTAACACAGTTGACGTTGTCGGATTTCGGGTTGCGGCAGACCCTTGAGGTTCGAACACTAGGGTGCGTGCGGAACCTGCACCCCGCCGCCTCGCTAGGATCTAAACTACGAAAGGAACGGCACAAGAGACACTGGGTTTATACTAGTTCGGGCCACAACTGTGGTGTCATACCTTACTCTAGTTTGTGGTGTGGAGGATTGCCTCTTGGGCTGATGGTGATGACCAATACAAGGAAGAACAGCCTCGCGAGGGTCTGTTCTTGGCCGGGGGGATGAACTGCTAGGAGGAGTTCAATCCCTCTCTCTCTCTCTCTCTCTCTGATTCCAGATCTCAGATCCCACGTCCCCCCCCCCCCCTTATTATGGTGGCTAGCTCTACTTATAGGTAGAGGCCCTGGGACTCTTCCCAAATATTGAGCGGGAAGGGCGCCAACAATTGGCCATTTTGAAGGGGAACACCTAGTACACTTATCCTGACTAAAGTTGGTCCTCGCCTGTCAAAGGCTCTGGTGGTGACGCCGGCTTGGGCTCCACAATGACTTCCATCCTGCCGTTGGACTGGTATTGGTCTTGTTGCACGAAATGGACGCTTTGCTTGATGCTCTGCTGCGCTTGCTCCTTTGCACCAAAGAGGAAAGGAGGACACTGGCATGGCTGGGCGCCCTTTGGCGCCCTTGGTCGTCATGGCTTGCGCCATTGGCACCTCGCGAGGTACCCCCCCTTGATCTCTTCGCCTCCTCGCGAGCCAGCCTGATGAGGCCGTGCCTGAGGAAGCTCCTTGTCGTCCGCCCCTCGAGGCTTGGCCCCTCGCGAGGGTCTTTAGCTTGTGTTGATGAAGATGGGACGTGATGGGCCCCTTGAGCCACGCCACAGCAGTGCAAGTCTGGGAACCCGCTCCCGAACGCCGACAATGTACCACGGGCCCAAAGCGCGCCCGGACTTGATCGAGCAGAGAGGCGAAGGGCAAGTGCGGCAATCTTGGCCCCTAACAGCCTGCGGCCTTGGGAGCCAGCGTGGCGGTTGATTGGGCGTGGCACTGCCTCCCCACGCCTCCTTATTTTGTGCCGTGCTAGGCGGACTCGTAGTCGCACACAGCCGCCTCCCCTTTCCGGCTGCTCGACCGTCCCCACTCTTCCTCCTCTCGAACTCCAGCCTTCCGCCCCAATCCAATCTCAAACCTTCCTCCCCTTCTATTTCCATGGCTCCGACGAAGAAGGGAAGAGGAAGAAACCCATGCCTCCGCCTTGCCGCCGTCGCCGGCGGTCCCCGCCGTCGATCGGTCAATCATACTCAATCGAGAGGGCCCGGCAAGGTCAGCTCGGCTTGGCCACCATCTTCAACGAATGCGGGCGACGACGGCCCGGCCAAGGCCCCACTTTGCTATTGACAGGATAATCACCGAGGTCCAAGATTTTGCCGACGCCTGTATGGGCTGGTTCCCTTCTCCGATTTCTTCAATGTTGTACTCTCCACTATCAGATCCATATGATGCACTTGGGTCCGAATCCATCACTCTTCTTGCGGTCTTCGCCTTTGTTTGCGAGGTAGGCGATGGGCATCCTTCCCTCGGTTGCCTTGTCGCGCCACTTCTTCTCTCTGCGCTTTGTTGACCCCACCCAATGTTTGGGGTGCGTGAGCTTCATTGCTGCATCTCAAACAAAGGCTTCGTGGATTGACTTCACCTTCCTCCGCCTCGCGCTTAGGTTCCGCGAGCGGTGGCTCAGACGTGGACATGGGGTGCCCAGCCCTGCTGTCGAGCCAACATCACCCGTTGTCCCCAATTCAGGCCGGGCCGGAGACGCCACGAGCCCCGGCTCGCCTTCGTCTGGCCGCCAGGTGCTGAGGGCGCCGAGGTGACGGCGCCCAAGGTGGTGAAGGAGTTCTGCCAGATTGCCCCTCTCCAGCGCCATTCCCACGGATGTGGGCCTTCAGCATGGAAGGCCGATGAGGCTCGTGAGGAGGACTTGACGCTGGCGGCCGAGGAAGGTGCTCTTGGTCTTGACTGGGATCCCAACCTGGCAGCGTCTGCAGCAGGGGTGCTTTGCTGTACTTTTGCTCAGCGGGGTGACTTTGTGAAGCAGATGCCCAGCTACGACGAATGGGGGCTGCGCCCCGCAGGCCTCATGGGGTCTCGCGAGAACCCGGTGGTGGTGACTGCCCTTCCAGTCGGCCGTGGCGGCTCTTCCTCGAGTGGCGAAGCAGGGAGGCACGAGCCGCTAGGGGCCGAGGGGGCCTCCGCGGGGGTGACGGTCCCAGGCGGCGCTCTTGAGGGAGCAGCTCCTGAGGCCCAGGCTGCCGTGGTTGGGGGTGGCGAGCAACTACCCATGGTGCCTGCGCCTGAGGCCCTTGGGGCCCCAGCTACCCTTCTTGGTGAGGCGACCGGCGGCGTGCGCCAGGACGACGCCCCTGACGCAGGTCGTCTTGATGCTCCTTCCTCGCCGCAGGTTGACCCCTGCGCTCAACTCTTGGGTCGCTTCCGCGTGGACTTCGAGGCTCTCCTAAGAGAAGGGAAGCCTTGGGTGTGATTACCCTTATGCGCTGCTTGAGCGTAGTAAGTTCCGCCACCCGATGAGTAGGCTTTCCCTTTTCCTGGCCCCTGATTCTCCTGTTGCTTTTACCGATCCTTTCTCCACAGGGCCCTTCCCGCCGAGCTCACGGAGATGGTTGAGGAGCCATCCCCTTGGGCTCTGCCTTCTCCGCCGTCTTCGAGCACTCCGAGCAGCCGAGCCCTTGTGGTGAGGCCAGCCGAGAGACGAGCCATCTGAGGCGCACTGTCCCAGCGCCTCGCGACCCTCCTTCATGAGCCCTTCGTGGCACAGCCCTTGCCGTGGGCTTCTCGCCCCAGTCATCGACCGTGATTGGCTGAGGCATTCCCGCGCTCTTCTTTGGGGATGGGCTGGCTCTGGCCGGCCTTCGGCGAGGCGTGCCCACCGCGGGCAAGGGCGCCAGCCCCAGCCCCGCCGAGGGGAGTGCTGATCGCTGCTCCTCGCCGCCGGGGCGGATGATGGTGTGGAAGACGTGCTTGAGCGCGCCGGGAGTGTCGCGCTCGCCAAGGGTTTGTTCGGAGGGCGGCTGATGCAAGGAGCCTGCTTGGTGAGGAGCTCGCCCGATGAAGACGCCGCACCTGAGGCCGAGGACTCGTGCCCGCCGGAGAGGCACGAATCGAAGGTGGCTGCCGCCTGCGCGCGACCAGCGTGATCTTGATGATGAGGAGGCCAAGGCGTCGCCGAGGCCTCTCGGGAGGTCCGCTCTCGGCCGCTGAAGAGGCTCGAAGCTGACCGGCGGCGAGAGGCGGCGGAGGAGCGGGCGCGGGAACTCCTGGCCCGTTGCCGCTCACAGGAGGAGCAGGTGGAGCTGCGCGAGACGGCCCTTGCATCAATGAGGGTGGCCTCAGGCGACCCAGCAGAGCTTCAGAAGCGGGAGGAGGCGCTAACGCTGGAAGCCGCCGAACACGCACGCGAGTACGAGCGCCTGGAAACAAGGGAGCGCTTGGTGACGAGGGCGGAGGATGATGTCGCTACACGGGAGGCCCGTGTCCTGGAGGAGGTCAGGCGTCGGGTGGCGACGGCGCGCTTGAACCTCAAGCGCGAGTTCGAGGAAAGGCTGGGGTTGATTCGGGCTAAGGCCGAAGGTAGGACCGCTGCCTAGAGGGCCAAGCAGGAGGAAGCGACGCGGCGGGCCGATGCTTTTCGGGCCGCCCTTGAGGTGGCGCAGGAGGAGTTAACTACCTCCCGTGCCGAGGTGCTTCTTCTTCGCCAACGGTGGACGAGGCCGAGGCCGCTGCGCGAGTATCGCGGACGAGATGCGCGAAGCGGCGGGTCCGGAGCATGAGCACGCACCCATGCTCACCACGCCCGGAGAGAGCCAACACAGCCTTTGGGTAACATCTGCGAGGTGGCTGTTGGCGAAGCCGCACGCAATTAATTACGCCGCAACCTTCGCTTCTTCACCGATGTGGTGACTCGCCGAGGCGCGGTCGGTCGTACGACAGGTTGGTGGAGGAGAGGAGCCGCTACCGCCAGCGCCGCTTTTTCTCGCGTCTTCACCATCTCTGCAATATGGACCTCACTTCGATTTCGACGCAACCATCGCCTCAAGACCCAGGCCGTCCGGATGATCGGCGACCGGGTGGAGGATAACGTGGACGCCTTGTCGTGGCCTTTGCTTCGCATAATGATGGCGTGATCGTGGCTGCCGACGGGCATGTGGTGAACGCCCCGACGCCATCGGGCGATGACGCAGAGAGACGGCGAGGCCAGCGACGCCAGCGACAATTCAGAGGTGCCCCGAGGATGCATTGGGGATTTATTCGATCGATCGAGCACCGCCTCGCTTCACCATTTAATAGAGCTCAGGTTTGGCCGTGACGGTCGTGAGAGCATTTTGGGAGGGGGAGCCCCTCATGTAAAACTTGTGTTCTGTGTATTAGTAGATGTTATACCACCCGTACGCCTGTCCCAAGCAGCTGGCTAGTTTACCTTTGTCCCGCGCGGGCCCCGAGATAGCCTGTGGAGGGCCGTGCGCCGAAAGGCGTCTCCCGATCGAACCCATAGGATCTGCGTAAAGCCTCCTAAGAGGATGCGGCGGCAGTCTGGGCTGCACGCAGCTTGGCCCAACCTGCTAGCGAGGGGCTCACGAGGGAGGCAGCCGAGGCAAAGCGGTAACCGAACGCAGAGATTGCTCGAACGAGACTAAACAC
Source organism: Aegilops longissima (assembly GCA_021605205.1). Taxonomy (NCBI): domain Eukaryota; kingdom Viridiplantae; phylum Streptophyta; class Magnoliopsida; order Poales; family Poaceae; genus Aegilops; species Aegilops longissima. The sequence continues at coordinate 374,712,497 of CM038678.1, read as the reverse complement.
CCCCGGCCCCGCACACAGCAAATCTCAATTCAATCCAACTTAAATCCAGCGGGGAAAGTGATAACCAAAGGGAAAAGCAATGAAAGCAAACCAAAAAGGTCGCGTCCGCACCTAGTCTAGTCTTGGACGTCTTCTCACCAAACATGAGCTAAGTGCTGCCATCGGGCGTGAGGGAGCCCCATGGCTCGAGGCCGCACCTCGAGACTCGGGCGGTACAACCCCACTCATTATTACGTGAGAGTGTCACGGGCGGCGAGCTTCACAGGCACTAGGCCTTCTTCATGTACCGCCTTGCTTTATATCACCGACGAGGGCCCCGCTTTGCGCCAAGATTTAGTGCCATCGACGACGACCGGAAACCGGGCGCGCCGATGGGGTAGAGCGTCGCCAGCCAGTTCCACCGACGACCACGGGTCCTCCGCCGGGCAGGCCCGAGGCACCTCCCGAGCAGAGGGCCTACCTCCGAGAACGCCTTTGTCAATGCGCGGTGGTGATGCTGGATCTCGGCCCCTCTCCGCAGCCCCCGCGCCTCCTCCCGAGGGGTAGGAGACTACGGAGCGGGCAGCCGCTGTGGCGACCTGCACCTCCCGCGATTCATGATTAACGATGTCTGCTCCCCGAGGAATTAGTGGTACCCGATAATCGCCGCTTCCAGCGTGGCGGTGGGGCCTTCACGGGGCTCTTGGAAGAGCTCAGCTTCTGTCGCCTCGTCCCCCCAGCCTGGGCTGAGGAGCGAGCCTTATTCGCCTTCGCGCTGGTGCCCTTGGTCCATCATGTGGGGCACGTATTCCTCTGGGGTCGTCATCCCGAAGGTCGCGCCATAGTGCTCCGCATGACATGCGGTTCTGCTTGGAGCGCCCACCTGGGGGTGGTAGCGTGGCGGCCCACTAGGGCCGTGGGTCGCGGCGAGTCCTTCTTCGCTGGCCGAGCGGCGAGGCAGCTGCCGCTGGCTCGCTCGGTGCCGATAGCTTATGCGTTGGAATAGCTTTGGGGCCCGCGTCGCATGTGGAGCTCAGCTGGCCGCCTGACCTGAGGTGGGAGCTGGGTGCAGAAGGTATGAGCCCCCGAGGCGGCAAAGCCCAGGAGCTCTGCCACCCGCTCTAGCAGCACGTCGCGGCCGCCTTCAAGCTTTGCTCGCACTGCAGAGCCTGGCCACCGTGAGCGCGGCCCTCGAGTTCTCCTGCTCCCGGTGGGTGTACGGCGTCGCGGCGCGGCGTGGTTGGAGGCCCTCGCTGCCGACCACGCCTGCCGTGGCGTGAGAATTATCGAAGCTCGTCCGCGCCACGGCCCGCAGCGCCCTGCGGACGCGCGAGCTGTCTGGGCATGGGTCGCCGAGGCGAAGCTCTGCGTGGGCGAGCAAAGCCACCTGTGGATCGGGGTTGCCGCTGGTGTCGCGGACATGATGAGGACGATGCGACGGGACATGAAGTGGCGGAAGGTGGATCCCGGCGCACCCCTACCTGGCGCGCCAAATGTCGGATTTCGGGTTCCGGCAGACCCTTGAGGTTCGAACATTGGGGTGCGCGCAGAATCTCGCCCTCTACCTACCTGCACCCTGCCGCCTCGCTAGGATCTAAACTACGGAAGGAACAGCACAAGAGACACAGGGTTTATACTAGTTCGGGCCACCATTGTGGTGTAATACCCTACTCTAGTTTGTGGTGTGGAGGATTGCCTCTTGGGCTGATGGTGATGAACAATACAAGGAAGAACGGCCTCGCAACGGTCTGTTCTTGGCCGGGGGGATGAACTTCTAGGAGGAGTTCAGTCCCTCTCTCTCTCTCTCTCTCTCTCTCTCTCTCTCTCTCTCTCTCTCTCTCTGATTCCAGATCTCATATCCCAGGTCCCCCCCCTTACTATGGTGGCTAGCTCTACTTATAGGCGGAGGCCCTGGGCCTCTTCCCAAATATTAAGCGGGAAGGGCGCCAATAATTGGCCATTTTGAAGGGGAACACCTGGTACACTTATCCTGACTAAAGTTGGTCCTCGCCTGTCAAAGGCTCTGGTGGTGACGCCGGCTTGGGCTCCACAATGACTTCCTTCCTGCCGTTGGATTGGTCTTGGACTTGTTGCACGAAATGGGCGCTTTGCTTGATGCTCTCGCCACGCTTGCTCCTTTGCACCAAAGAGGAAAGGAGGACCTGTGTGGGCTAGCGCCCCGGGCGCCCTTAGTCGTCATGGCTTGCGTCATGGGCACCTCGCGAGGTACCCCACCTTGATCTCTCCGCCTCGCGAGCCAGCTGATGAGGCCGTGCTCGAGAAGCTCCATCGTCCGCCCCCATTAGGCTTGGCCCCTAGCGAGGGTCTTGAGCTTGTGTTGATGAAGATGGGCCGTGATGGGCCCCCTTGAGCCACGCCAAAGCCGCAGCGTGCAAGTCTGGGACCCCGTGCCCGAATGCCAACAGACGTAGTCGAACGTCTTCGCGATTCAACAGATCCAAGTACCGAATGCATGGCACCTCCGCGATCTGCACACGTGCAGCTCGGTGACGTCCTTCAAACTCTTGATCCAGTTGAGGCCGAGGGAGAGTTTCGTCAGCACGACGGCGTGGTGACGGTGATGATGAAATTCACCGGCACAGGGCTTCGCCTGAGCACTATGACGATGTGACCGAGGTGTGTAATTGTGGAGGGGGGCACCGCACACGGCTAAGAGAAACTTGTGTGTCTTGGGGTGCCCCCTTGGCCACGTATATAACGGAGGGAGGAGGAGGAGGCCGGCCTAGGAGGGGCACGCCTATAGGGGGACTCCAACTAGGATTCCCAATCCTAGTTGGAGTCCCCTTCCTTTGCAACAGGGGAGAGAGGGAAGGGGTAGGAGAGGGAGAAGGAAAGAGAGGGGGCGCCGCCCCCTCCCTAGTCCAATTCAGACTTGCCATGGGGGGGCGCGCGGCCACCCCTTGAGGCCCTTCTCTCCTTTCCCGTATGGCCTGATAATCCCCAAGTGCAGGGAATCATCATAGCAATTCCCAATGGTGGATGTGATAAGTATGGAGTGTCGAACCCACAAGGAGCTAAAGGTAAGATCAATGTTCTCCCAAGTCCTATCTGCCACTGATACAACTCTACGTACACCAAACGTTTCTTTCCAACTAGAAACGAGAAATAAAATTATGTTGTGGGTATGAAGAGGATAACTTTGCATGATATCGGAGAGCTAAAACATAAAAGTAGGTGCTGTTATCATAAAGTTAGGATATATTACTAAATATTATAAATAGCGAGTGTGGAGTAATCACTACAAAAAACGCACATCCATGACATTTTGGGCCGAACGAAATCTTTTTCTGTCATACTTATGACACTTCTATGACGATAATTGTGACAAAACCCGGTATCATCATAGATGTGGTGGGGTCCTACTTCTATGACAAAAAATCATGACAGAAAATGGGCTTTTCGTCCTGGGCAGGCCGGAGACGCAGCTGCATGACATTCTTTGGGCTGTCCATGACAGAAAAAATCGTGGTAGAAGCGAGGGCGCGGAAAATATCGGGGAGTCCCCGGTTACGGTGGGTGGTCGGGGGTCGAGTGATGCGTGTTTATCTCAGACGACGCTGCTGTGTAAGCGGCGTTGTTCTAATCAACCCGAAAGCGAGGCGTTATATAATCTGAACCCGAAGCGACAGACTCGCAGTTACGCTACATTAAACCCGGAAGCGATCGATCGATGGTCGTTAATCGAACCCGATCGAAGCATTCTTCGCTATCGCCGCTAATCAAACCGACGATGCTGCCTCTGGATGAACGGTGAGCGTTGTTGGGGGGGTTGGATGAACAGTTCCCGGTGGGGGTGGATGAGCAGGACCCCGTGGTGTTGCCTCTGGATGAACAAGACCTCGATCGATTGAGCCGGTTGGGGCTGGATGAACAGGACCCCGTGGAGGGCTAGATGAACAGGACCACCCCGTGGAGGGCAGGATGAACAGTAGATGGTGGAGGGCTGGATGAATAGTAGCCCGTGGAGGGGTGGTTGAACAGGAGCCCGTGGAGAGGGCTGGTTGAATAGTAGCCGGTGGAGTAGCGCGCGGTGGAGGCTAGATGAACAGGAGCCCGTGGATGAACAAATGCTGTGGAGGCCGGAGGAGGTCGACGGTGGATGAACAAAGAGCTCGTGGAGGCTGGAGGGGTCGACGGTGGAGCTGAACAAGATCCCGTGGAGTCCCGCTTTTGCGGCACGCCACACCCTCAAGATGAACAGACCCCGATTCGACCCTAGCGCCCAACACAAGTCCGCATCTCCGCTTTTGCGGCACGCCACACCCTCCCGATCAACAGACCCTGCTTCGACCGTAGGGATGTCTGCTTCTCCGCTTTTGCAAGACGCTGCACTCCTCCCGGCGAACAGATCCCATTTCAAACGTGGGCCGGTCGAACACAAGGCCGCTTCTCCGCTTCGCAGACGCCAGCCTCATTTCCATCGGCTTGTTACGTCCAAGCCGTTGGCTCCCACGCCGCTCGCTGCCTCCCGGCGAACACGACACATTCCGCTGCCTCCCATGAACACGCATTTACGATGCGGTTTCTCCGTTCGACCCAGCCATTTACATGAGCCCTGGTCGTATTTTGGCGCGCCGAGTAGGCGTCAAGACCCCGCCTGTATGTACATACGTAGCCATATTTTCTTTCTTGCACACCGCCATTGACGCACATTTACATCCTCACGCACGCCTACTATGACACATGCGCGCTTCTACATCGACCAAGATGTACGCACGTCATGGATCGAATGACAATGCTACATACGCCGACCAGCCGGGTCCCGACTATCGTGCACTTCCTTGCGAAAGATGTAGCTGATGGGTCCCAACAATGTGGGGCTTAATCAATTTTTGCCCGGACGCACTTCCTTGCGTGCGAAGATGTAGCTGGTGGGTCCCAATACCGGGGAAACGCTTTTTCAAGAAATACGGTGGCCCGTCCGGTGGGTCCTCGCTGTCGTGGATGAATAAGTATTTTGCTTGTAATAAGGAGGCACTTCCTTGTCAGCGCCGTGGACCCAGCTGTCGCCTCTCCATGTACAAGAATCTTCCGATGGAAGTCGCCTGACCACGCTGACCACGTCGTGCCGAGAGCACCAGGGCGGTGGACGACGGAGAGGCCTAGGAAGGGGACGACGCGGAGCCGGGGAAGACGCGGTAGTGGAAGCCCGCGCGGAGAGGAGTACGAGGGTTCACCGGTTTGATCATGATGTGAGGCTGCTGTCAGTAGGGCCCGCCAGCGTGGGAATAGTAGGGGCGGTGAGGCCTCCGCGGCAAAGACAGCCGCCATGGGAGGCAGGAGCATGCGGCACGACCAGCGCTGCTTTGGGCGGCTGGAGCAAGAAGACCAGAGGTTGAAGAAGCACTATGGCTGTTGGATGGACATCGTACGGTCACTGGAGCAAGAATCATTCATATTGACTAAGTTGACAAAGCACTCCGTCCCCATCAACTTAGTAGGCCCACAAGTCAGCCACCCACCAAGGTGGGTCCCAACTAGCAGGAGGGTATTCTTTTTTTTGTGTGTAATAAGGCGGCACTTCCAGTGGGTCCGAGCGGACAGCGGGGGGAACGTTTTTTCGCGAAATACGGTGGCCCGTCTAGTGGGTCCCAACAGTCAGGTGGGAAACGTTTTTTTTTTGCCAAGTACGGTGGCCCGTCCGATGGGTCCCTGCTGTCAGGTGGAGGAATAATTATTTTCCGCGTAATAAGGAGGCACTTCCTTGCTGCTGCCGTGGACCCAGCTGTCAGCCTCTCCACATACAGTACTCTTCCGATGGAAGTCGTTCCTTGTCCACGTTGACCACGTCGCGCCGAGAGCACCAGGGCGGTGGACGACGGCGAGGCCTAGGAAGGGGACGACGCGGAGCCGGGGAAGACGCGGCAGTGGATGCCCACGCATAGAGGAGTATGAGGGTTCACTGGTTCGCTGCGGTGTGACGCTGTCGTTGCCACAAAATAATAGGGGTGTGGGTGAGTAGAGGGATGGCCTGGCCAGCAGTGGGAGTAGTAGGGGGCGGTGAGGCCTCCGCCGCATCACAGCCGGCCACGGGAGGCAGGAGCACGAGGCACGACCAGCGCTGATTCGGGCAGCTGGAGCAAGAAGACCAGAGGTTGAAGAAGCACTATGTACGGCCGTTGGATGGACATCGTATTGTAGCGACCCGACCCGAATGGATCAAGTCTCGTGCTCGAGTGTCATCCTGGATCAAGAATGCCGACACCACACAAGATGCTTGAAGGATTTATAACAGTAGCAATCACACACTTATTACAATCGAATGTCTCAAGAGAGAACTTAATAAATATGGCTTAAGGCCATCTAATACGATAACAGCGGAAGGCTTGGAAGAATAAGCGAGTCCATCAACTCCAACGGCATTACTGAGTATAGAACCATGACCTAAGCACCTTACTCATCGTGTGAAAAGTCTGCAACATGAAACGTTGCAGCCCGAAAACGGGTCAGCACATGGAATATGCTGGCAATGTAACACATAGAGAATAATGGAATGATAAGCCTATACTACATGCATATATGGCTGGTGGAAAGCTCTAAGGTTACAGTTTTTGCATAAAGCCAATTTTTCCCTACTACAAAGGAATAAATTTATTTAACTATTATGGTGGTTGTGAAACATTGAGAATGGTTGACAGCATTCTCAATCCCAATTAAAAAGTACTCATTAAACCCAACAATATTAATTAGAAGTAACATGATGAGATTCACATGATATCCAGGTACTAGATACTCAAAACGTCCATAACCGGGGACATGGCTAACCATGATTAGTTTATACACTCTGCAGAGGTTTGCGCACTTTTCCCCACAAGACTCGATCGCCTCCGTTTGGTTTCTCGCACTACATGGTGTTTGAGAAACGGATGACCGAGACATAGTCTTTCAGAAGCGCTAGCACCTTACATGTGGGTAGACCGTACCAACCTACAACCCCTACATCAGCTAGCCTACACGTAAGAGTTCGCACAACAATCAACTATGCCAGAGCCCATAATGGCTTGTGGCTGCACACGGAAGTTTCTAGTTTGAATAATCTCATGATCCCTTTGAGCACGGGTGGCGGTCCTAAGAAATCTGAGCAAGTCCTGATAGAAACCAGGTGCCTCAATCCACCCGGATGTGTGTTTAAGTTGCCACCTTAAATAAACCATTAAATAACAATCTCACATCTGTCATGGAATACACTCACCCAATCCACGTCTACTAGCATAGCATAGCATAATAAGCAAGCGTAGAAGTAACTCCCAAAGGTTTGATAATAAAGCAGGTAATAGGTACTACCTCAACTACTTCCATCCCACAATTTAATTAGATCCTAATCATGCAAGTGTTTGAGGAATAGATCTAATGCATAAAAACTGGGTATGAGAAGAGGTATGATCAAAGTGTTACTTGCCTTGCTGATGATCCGCGAAACCTAGAGACTCGAAGTAACAAGCGGCGCACTCCGGGTATTCTATCACAGACAAACAAACAAGCATACAATAAGTACTCATCTAATGCACAGGTAAAACTCAAATAGATCTAACCAGATAGTTCAAATTAAGAGCTTCGGTTTGCAAAAAGAATCAAATCAAACGAAGCAACGAAAGTCAAACGGCGGAAGAAAACAGCATCGTTTTACTAATCAGGATCTAGGTCAAATTTTACAGATGCAAAAAACTTGTTTAAGTAGATTATTCGGAAAGAGGGTTTGAGATTAAACTCCGCGCTTGAATCGCTGATTCCGATAAGCGAATGAAAAGTTATACTAAAACGAAAATCGGATCTGGAATCGCGATCAGAAAAATCGCGGATTAAATCCGAGAAAAAAGAAAAATACGACGAACAGATTTGAACGGAAAAGAAAAAAATAAACTAAATTAAATAAAAACCAAGAAAACCGATCGTTTTTTAAATAAAAATCGCACGGAAATCGAGTAGCGCGGTGAACCTCGTAAAGGCGCGGCTATTTCCTCGCTGGTCGGCGGCGGCGGCGGCGAACTCCGTGAGCTCGGGTGGGCTGGGGTGGCGGCTCGGGTGGGCTGGGGCTCCCAGGCGCCAATTATTTAAAAGCGCCCGGCGGAGTCCCGCTCGAACGCGGCCCGTAAAGGCGGTTCGTTTTTTAATAAAACATTACGCGAGAAAAAATCAAAAGAAGTACCAAACGGACTCCAAAATCCGAAATAAATTTTCCCGGTTTCTAAAATCAAGCCGGATTTAATGAACATTTATTTGGGGCCTAAATGCAATTTTGAAAAAGCGCATTTTCTTAAATTCAAATAAAAAGCGAAAAACTCCAAAATAAAATCTTATTTGATTTTATTATTAAATCTTCATTATTTCTTTATTTTGGGAAAGTCATTTTATTCCCTCTCTCATATTTTTGTAATAGAAATAATTGAAGATAAAATAATTAAAATCAACGATCCTATTTTCAAAATTTGAGAAAACTCAAATATGAGAATAACGAAAATCCCCAACTCTCCCCGTGGGTCCTTGAGTTGTGTAGAATTTTCTAGGATTGAGCAAAATGCAAAGAAAATGCAATGAAAAATATGATATGCAATGATGCTCTATGTATAATATTCCAAATTGAAAATTTGGGATGTTACAAACCTACCCCCTTAAGATGAATCTCGCCCTCGAGATTCGGGTTAACTAGAAAATAGGTGAGGGTGGTCTTTAAGAAAATCTTCCTCTCGCTCCCGGTGGCTTCATCCTCTCGTGTGGTGGCTCCTTGAACTTTGCAAAACTTAATGACCTTCTTTGCGGTGACTCTGGCGGCATACTCTAAAATCTTAACCGTTTCTCCTCGTAGGTCAAGTCATCATTCAACTGAATCGCTTCCAGTGGCACGGTATCTCTCAGTGGTATATCAGCCATCTCTGCGTGACACTTCTTTAACTGTGAAACGTGAAACACATCATGAACTCCTGACAATATCTCGGGTAATTCCAACTTGTACGCAACTTCTCCCATGCGTTCCAAAACACGATAAGGTCCTATAAATCGAGGTGCTAACTTTCCCTTGACTCCAAAACGCTTAACTCCTTGAAGTGGCGATACTCGAAGATAAACTCTGTCTCCGATTTCGTATTCTGTCTCCTTGCGTTTTGAATCTGCATAAATTTTCTGTCTTGACTGGGCTACCTTGAGCCTAGCGTGAATCAACTTTACCTTCTGTTCAGACTCCTTAATCAAATCCGGTCCAAACAACTGGCGGTCTCCAACTTCATCCCACAACAACGGGGTCCTGCACCTCCTTCCGTACAAGGCTTCGAAAGGGCCATCTTCAACTGGTTTGGTAGCTGTTGTTATAAGAAAACTCCGCATCTGACAAATTGTCATCCCAACTTGATCCATAATCCAATGCACAAGCTCTAAGCATATCCTCCAAAATCTGGTTGACTCTCTCGGTTTGTCCATCATGCATGGATGGAAAGCTGTGCTAAACTCGATCTGGTTCCCAAAGTTTCATGCAACCGCTTCCGAACTTTGAGGTAAATTGGGTTCCTCTATCGTCGATACTCCTCGGAACTTCATGCAAGCATACAATCCTGGTCATGTATATCTTGGCCAATTTAGCACTTCTTGTAGGTAGTCTTCTTTGGAATGAAATGAGCTACCTTCGTCAAGCGATCGTCTATAACCCAAATCGAGTCATAGCTTTGAGCGAGTCTGGGCAATCCCGTGATGAAATCCATTCCTAGTTTATCCCACTTCCATTCGGGTATAGGTAATGGCTGTAACAATCCTGCTGGCTTCGATGTTACGCCTTCACCTCGACATTCATCACAAACTGCTACGTACTCGCAATATCCTTCTTCATTCCGGTCCACGGTAAAGTATTTTTCAAATCCAAATACATCTTGGTATTTCCTGGGTGAATCGAATATGGTGAATCATGTGCCTCTTGCAAAATCAACTTCCTGATCTCAGGGTCATTGGGCACATAAACACGGTCTTCAAACCATAGGGTATTGTGCTCATCCTCACGAAATCCCTTAGCCTTTCCTTCGCTCATTCTCTCCTTTATAGAGGCAATCTCTTTGTCAGTCTTCTGTGCTTCCCTGATCTTGTCCATCAAAGTTGACTGAATCTCCAATGCTGCTACATAGCCTCTCGGAACTATTTCCAAACATAGCTCTTGAAGATCTTCGGCTAACTCCTTTGGTATTTCTCCCGTCAGTAATGTATTGACGTGACTCTTACGGCTCAACACGTCTGCTACAACGTTAGCCTTTCCGGGGTGATAATGCAATCTCATATCATAATCTTTGATGAGTTCCAACCATCTCCTTTGCCTGAGATTTATCTCCTTCTGCGTGAAGATGTATTTCAAACTCTTGTGATCCGTATACATCTCACAATGATTTCCAATGAGGAAATGTCTCCATGTCTTCAACGCATGCACTACGGCTGCTAACTCCAAATCATGCGTAGCATAATTTAACTCATGAGGCTTAAGCTGTCATGAAGCATACGAAACAACTCTCCCCTCCTACATAAGCACTGCTCCAAGTCCTCTACGTGAAGCGTCGCAATACACCTCATAATCCTTGGTCTGATCTAGCAGAATTAACACTGGTGAGGTAACCAATCGTTTCTTCAACTCTTGGAAACTAGCTTCACACTCCTCGGTCCAAATAAACTTGGTATCCTTCTTCAACAATTCTGTCATAGGCTTCGCAATCCTTGAGAAATTCTCAATGAATCTCGGTAGTATCCTACTAGTCCAAGGAAACTCGGATCTCTCAACTGTTGTTGGCGCTTCCCGATTGTTCTGGTGACAACCTTAGTGGGGTCTACTGCTATACCTTCTCCGGATATAACATGTCCAAGAAATCCAACTTCCTTCAACCAAAACTCACACTTGCTGAACTTGGCATACAATTGGTGTTCTCTCGAGCTTCTCGGTACCAAGCGCAAATGCTCCTTATGTTCCTCTTCATTCTTGAGTAAACCAAAATATCATCAATGAACACCACGAAGAACTTATCCAAAACTCCATAAACACTTTGTTCATCATGTTCATAAAATAGGCAGTCGTTAGTCGGACCAAATGACATAACGGTTGTACTCATACAGCCCGTGCACTGTGGTAAAAGCCGCCTTAGGTATATCCTTCTCTCGAATCTTCAATCGATGGTACCACGATCGCAAATCGATCTTTGAAAACACCTTAGCTCCTTGCAACTGGTCAAACAAGTCATTGATCATCGGCAATGGGTATTTGTTCTTAATGGTCACTTCATTCAATCCTCGATAATCAACAACCATTCTTAAGTATCCATCCTTCTTCTCCACTAGAATCTTGGTGATCCCCAAAGGCGAAGAACTTGGGCGAATAAAACCTTTATCCAATAACTCCTTAATCTGCTTCTTAATTTCCTCCAAATCTTGGGCTGGCATCCTATCGGTCTCTTAGATATCGGCCCGATGCAGCGATAGTTCAATCGAAACTCAATGTCTCTATCCGGTGGCATGCACAGCAACTCTTCCTAAACACGTCCGGGTAATCCCTTACTCTTGGTACTTCCTCTGTACAACTCGATAAGGAATTTACATGTGCTCTCCTCGGCTCATGCCGTGATACATACTTGATTCTCCTTCCTTCTAGGGTGGTAAGCAAAATTGACTTACTGGCGCAATCTATGTTCCCTCCATACTTCGATAACCAATCCATGCCTAATATCACATCCAATCCTTGGGATTCCAAAACTATTAGGTCCGAGGGAAAACATAGTGTCCAATCCTTAATGGCAGTCGATCACACCATATACTAGCCATGTATTCTGCTCCGGGTGATGTTACTAGCATGGGTGACCTAAGGGCTTGGGTTGGTAATTTGTACTTATCCACAAATCCCTTGATATGTATGAATGCGATGCACCAAGATAGAAAAGAACAAGCTGCGAGAAATGACTTAACCAAAAACTTACCTATTACTACATCCGGCTGAGATTCAACCTCCTCCACGATGCGTGGTTCACTTGTCCTTTATTGAAAGGATTCGCTTCTTTCTGAGCTTCCATTGCCATTTCCATTACGGCCTTCGGACACTCGTTTGCATAATGTCGATCTTGCGGCACTTAAAGCAAGTGCGTGGCTCAGTCTACCTTGGATGGTGTTGACGGGTTGGTGCGGTTCTGTCCATTGCTTCCTCCATTCCGTTCCCATTCTTGGTGCCATTATGGTGGTGCGTGCTACCTCCTCCATGGGTATGCTGAAACTGTCCTCCTGGCTTCGGGTAAAGCGAAGTTCTGCTGAGCTCGAGTTATTCTTCCCCGTCCATACTTCCTCTTGCGATTCTCAATCTGCTGCTGCTTCCTTCAATCATAAGCGCACGATCTACTAACTCCTGGTAGTTATTGAAAGTGGCTACCATCAACTGCATGCTCAGCTCATCATTCAGTCCTTCTAGAAACTTCTCACCTTGCTTGCGTCCGTAGCAACGTCATCCGGGGCATAACGTGCTAGCTTCTGAAATCATCTACATCTTGCCAACCGTCTGTCCTCCTTGGCGTAAGTTGCGAAACTCACACTTCTTCATGGCCATAGCTCCTGCTTTGAAACATGGGCAGTATGAAAAGCTTGTGAAATCGATCCCATGTGATGGTGTCTCTGGTAAGTGGTCTGTAAAATTCTCCCACCAAGCTGCTGCGGGTCCTTCAAGCTGATGTGCAGCAAACTTCACCCTTTCTCCATCTGTACATCCCGTAGTGGTCAACTCCTCCCTATCTTACGGAGCCAATCATACGCAACAATCGGCTCGGTGCTATTGGAAAACACCGGCGGATTCAGCCTTAAGAAAGCAGGTCAAATGGTCAGCGGTGGTGGTGGCGGTGGGTTGTTGTTGTTGTTGTTGTTGCCTTGGTTACTGTACCAATGTTTGAATCAAGGTATTCTGCTGCTGAATCAACTGGGTGATCTCTGGCGGGAAAACAAATTGAATTCGCGTCTCGGAGGCATCGAGGGTTTTAGAAACGACGAGAATTTAGAATAGAATGAGGTCTAGAGAGAAACACTACCCATATGCACATGAGACAAATCACACAATATCACTCCAATCAATTCAAACAAGGGCATACAACGGTCTATCTATCATTACAAAGTGCTGAAACTAAAACTAAAATAACATGGGGTAATCTACTTACTGTTATGGTGGTCAACTAGAAAAACTGCTCCGATGAAGACTCCATGATATCTGCTCCAGCTTCATCTTTGTAATCATCATCACTAGGATCGGAATCGGTGTAAATCGATGATGATGTAGTTCTCTGAACAGATGCTATCTTCATCTTCTCCTCCGGTCTTGAATTTCCCATGAGTTCTTCAATCTTCTCCTTAAGATTGCCGTTTTGTCTCACTAGAGCTACAATCTCCTCCATGTAGTCCTTGCGAGTGGCCTTCAGTTCTCCTTCTAGTTCGATAATCTTGGCTTTTGCTGCCTTCAACTCCATCATGTCTGCAAGACATCTGGTTCTCCTGACGTCGAATGTGCTGGTTTAACTCCTGGATGAATGCTGCAATGGATCGATCCTTCTTAGTGCCAACTATCTCCCATTGTTCATCTCGGCGTCCGCAAATCTGGTAGATAGTATCCTTAAGGTCTTATTTGTAAACTTCTCCAATGCGTCCCATGGTTATGTGGGCTGCCATACTCTTTCCCAGACTCCAGGTTGGTGCATTGAAAACACACTCTATGGGCTCCGTGATTGGCGCAAATGTCCTTCCGGGAACTTGGGCTTGAATCTTCCAACGCTCCTCTTCGGGTAAAGTGGAATTGTAGGTCCCGGTGAAGCTTGGTAATCCAATGTTAAGGTATCTAGTGACTTCCTTCAGGTGTCGTCCAAAGGGTGTATCTTCATCCGGCTGAGTGAACTTGATCCTCGCTTCCGTCATCCTAAAAGAGTAGAAAAGATGAGGAGTCAGAAATGAGAAGAGAGAGTAGTGATCTAGGGCTTTGGCTTAATGGTGCGTGTCCTCACATCGGCGTGTGCTCGATACCATCTCTGTGGCGACCCGACCGAATGGATCAAGTCTACGTGCTCGGTGTCATCCACGGATCGATAATCTGACACCACACAAGACTTGAAGGATTTATAACAGAGTAGCAATCACACACTTATTACAATCGAATGTCTCAAGAGAGAACTTAATAAATATGGCTTAAGGCCATCTAATACGATAACAGCGGAAGGCTTAGAAGAATAAGCGAGTCCATCAACTCCAACGGCATTCTTGAGTATAGAACCACGACCTAAGCACCTTACTAAATAAATGCGAAAAGTCGCAACATGAAGCGTTGCAGCCAAAAATTGGTCACATGGAATATCTTGGCAATGTAACACATAGAGAATAATGGAATGATAAGCCTATACTACATGCATATATGGCTGGTGGAAAGCTCTCTGATTACAGTTTTTGCATATAGCCAATTTTTCCCTCTTGCAAAGGAATAAATTTATTTAACTATTATGGTGGTTGTGAAACATTGAGAATGGTTGACAGCATTCTCAATCCCAATTAAAAGTACTCATTAAACCCAACAATATTAATTAGAAGTAACATGATGAGATTCACATGATATCCGGTACTAGATACTCAAAATGTCCATAACCGGGACACGCCTAACCATGATTAGTTTATACACTCTGCGAGAGGTTTAGCACTTTTCCCCACAAGACTCGATCGCCTCCGTTTGGTTTCTCGCACTACATGGTGTTTGAGAAGCGGATGGCCGAGACATAGTCTTTCGAAGCGCTAGAACCTCACATGTGGGTAGACCGTACCAACCTACAACCCCTACATCAGCTAGCCTACCCGTAAGAGTTCGCACAACTTAATCAACTATGCCAGAGCCCATAGTGGCTTGTGGCTGCACACGGAAGTTTCTAGTTTGAATAATCTCATGATCCCTTTGAGCACGGGTGGCGGTGCGAAGAAATACAGGCAAGTCCTGATAGAAACCAGGTGCCTCAATCCACCCAGATGTGTGTTTAAGTTGCCACCTTAAATAAACCATTGAATAACAATCTCACATCTGTCACGGAATACACTCACCCAATCCATGTCTACTAGCATAACATAGCATAATAAGCAAACGTAGAAGTAACTCCCAAAGGTTTGATAATAAAGCAGGTAATAGGTACTACCTCAACTACTTCCCATCCCACAATTTAATTAGATCCTAATCATGCAAGTGTTTGACGAATAGATCTAATGCATAAAAACTGGGTATGAGAAGAGGTATGATCAAAGCGTTACTTGCCTTGCTGATGATCCGGGAAACCTAGAGACTCGAAGTAACAAGCGGCGCACTCCGGGTATTCTATCGCAGACAAACAAACAAGCATACAATAAGTACTCATCTAATGCACAGGTAAAACTCAAATAGATCTAACCAGATAGTTCAAATTAAGAACTCCGGTTACAAAAAGAATCAAATCAAGCGAAACAGCGAAAGTCAAGCGGCGGAAGAAAACAGCTTCGTTTTACTAATCTGGATCTAGGTCAAATTTTACAGATGCAAAAACTTGTTTAAGTAGATTATTCGGAAGAGGGTTTGAGGCGAAACTCCAGTAGCTTGAATCGCTGATTCCGATAAGCGAGCTTAAAAGTTATACTAAAAGCGAAAATCGGATCTGGAATCACGATCGGAAAAATCGCGGATTAAATCCGAGAAAAAAGAAAAATACGACGAACAGATTTGAACGGAAAAAGAAAAAAATAATAAAAAGAAATTAAATAAAATAAAAAAACCAAAAAAAACCGAAGAAAACCGATCGTGTTTTCAAGTAAAAATCGACACGAAATCGGGCGCGGCCGAACCTCGTAAAGCGCGCTGCTCCGGCTGGTCGGCGGGCATGGCCGAACTCCAGCGGCTCGGGTGGGCTGGGGTGGCGGCTCGGGTGGGCTGGGGCTCCCGGGCGGCCGCTATTTAAAGGCACCCCCGAGCGAAGTCCCGCTCGGGTACGGCCCGGTAAGGCGGTTCGTTTTTTTTTTAATAAAACATTACGCGTACAAAAAAATCAAAAGTACCAAACGGACTCCAAAAATCTCGAAATAAATTTTCCCCGGTTTCTAAAATCAAGCCGGATTTAATGGACATTTATTTGGGGCCTAAATACAATTTCGAAAAACGCGCATTTTTCTTAAATTCAAATAAAAAGGTGAAAAACTCCAAAATAAAATCTTATTTGATTGTATTACTAAATCTTCATTATTTCTTTATTTTGGGAAAGTCATTTTATTCCCTCTCTCATATTTTTGTAATAGAAATAATTGAAGATAAAATAATTAAAATCAACGATCCTATTTTCAAAATTTGAGAAAACTCAAATATGAGAATAACGAAAATCCCCAACTCTCCCCGTGGGTCCTTGAGTTGTGTAGAATTTTCTAGGATCGAGCAAAATGCAAAGAAAATGCAATGAAAAATATGATATGCAATGATGCTCTATGTATAACATTCCAAATTGGAAATTTGGGATGTTACACGTATGGTCACTAGAGCTAGAATCGTGCATATTGACTAAGTTGACAAAGCTCTCCGTCCCCGTCAACTTAGTAGGCCCACAAGTCAGCCTGCCACTATACTTGGTCCCAGCTAGCAGGGGGTATTCATTTTTTTGTGCGTAATAAGGACACACTTCCTTGCGTGTGAAGATATAGCTGGTGGGTCCAAGCTGTCAGCGGCGATAACGTTTTTTTCACAAAATACAGAGGCCCTTTCGGTGGGTCCCAGATGTCAGGTGGAGGAATCATTATTTTGTGCGTAATAAGGAGGCATTTCCTTGCATGCGGCCATGGACCAAGCTGTCAGCCTCTCCACGTACAGTCCACTTCAAATGCACGTCGGTCATTGACCACGTTGACCAGGCCGCGCCGAGAGCACCAAGGCGGTGGACGACGGCGAGGCCTAGGAAGGAAACGACAGTAGGTAGGGAAGACTCGGCAGTTGTTTCCCACGCGAGAGGAGTCTGTTGTCGAGGTTTACTAGTTCGTCTGCCGTCGCGGAGAACAAAAGCAGTGTGGGTGAGTACAGGATGGCTAGGCCAGCGATGGGAATCTTGTGGGGAGGTGAGGCTGTTGGCAAGGCAAAGCCAGCCACCAGGGAGGAGGAAGCGAGCGATCTCGGCGCGCTTGTTTGAGCGGCCGGGCAGAAGCGCAGAGATTGAAGAAGACGATGGTCGTTGGATGGACATCCAACGATCCTTGCTGTCGTCAACCTTTTTAGGAAAGCCTCTAATCTGTGGAAAATAGCATACATCCCATCTGCCATTATTTCTAATAATTTACAGCCCATTTTCTAATTCTTAAGGTTTTTTTGGAGCCCATATTCTTTTTGTTAGCATTACAGCCCAATTTGTGGCCATGGTTAAAAAATTATACGAAATTTTGCATATTTCGGTGCGGTCCGAATTATTTTTATTCCCGAAATATTGAGTCACATTCAAACTAATTTTAAAAATAAATGTATATCAATATAAAATCCAACAAATTGTCCACGCATAAAAATTAATGCAATTTAAAATCTCGAAATGAAAAAAAGAAATTTGAAACTAATTGCCGGTTTGATGTGTTTTAAAAATGTACAACCCATTTCTCATTACTGATAAGCCATTTTCTCGTCCAGCCGAATCAAGCTCTCCTCGTCTTGAAAGATTTGCAGCCCAACAAGCCTGACAAAGCGACTTAGTTGGAAAATCACAAAAAAACTGGGCTTGCCATTTTCAAAAAGAAAAAAAGAACTACTGGGCTGGTCTGTGGTAAACATAAAAGAGACGACTGTCTAGACAGGCCAGAGTGCCCCGCACAGCCCAGTTGACACCCTGCTTCCGTCCCAAAAACAAATTAGATAAATGCCACTCCAATTATGGCGATTCATAAAAATTCCTCTGCAATTTCCAAACTTTGAAAAATGCCACTGCAATTTTGCAAACTTTGGAAAACGCCATACTACAATTTGCAAACTTTGAAAACGCCACTCGGACTTGAAAAATGCCACTTTGGAAATGGCATGAAATGGCATTTTCAAAGTTTGAAATTGCAGGCATTTCTCGAAACACCAGATTTGGAGTGGCATTTATCAAATTAACCCAAACAAAAATAAATGGGCGAGCTGCTGGGTCCCTGGTGTCAACCGCTCGTTGTGCAATTCTCTCGTTTATTGACTACGTTGAAAATGGCATGGGACCGAGATGTGAGAAATCTATTAGGAGGAGCCATTTTTTATTGGCTTGAAATAAGGAGGCACTTGCTTGCGTACTGCCATGACCTTGGCGGGTCCCTGCTGTCATCCTCTCCACGTACAATCATCTCCTGATTGTGTACGCGTCAACTTGGTAGGCCCACAAGTCAGCCTCTAAACCCATGGAGGACAAATACAACTCATTTAAAAAAATAGCAGTCCATTCCATACGTTCAAACGGAAAGTTCAACATTTAGAGCAAAGTAACAGGTCTGATCCACATATAGAGTACTGAACTTCCACGTTGACAACCATCATAGCCAAGTTAACTATCTACTCCCACTAATACTCTAGTAGCGTACAAGTACTAACTTACTCTTAGCTAACTAGACGATGCCGGCCGCCATCTACGGTACACGCTAAACACCGACACCGGTGTCCTCCGCCTCACCTCGGACTTGCCAGAGGTGCGATTGGGCGCGTTGCTCGCCGCTTTTGCCCTTTCCATGCCGGCGTGGTCCACCGAAGCTTCGGCTTCTAAGTGGGAAACCCACTTGACGTCTTTGGTAGTAAAATCGGCGTCGCGAACAGCGTCGCGCGCTCAACAACCTCGAGGGCTATTTATGCGCGCTGCTCGTGACTCGAGCGTCGGTGCGCTGCTGCTTTGCATGTCTGCTGGTGGCGCCGCAATCGGCGATCGCTACTCCTCCGCCAGCGGTCGCGCTCAACAACTCCTGCTCCTCCGCCAAAGTGATCGCACTCCAACAAGTCCTCGATCTCCGCATTGCCATCTAAAGACCGATAGAATGCCTCCTCCCTCCGTCTGCCTTCCGGTGAAAAACCGAACACTAGTTCCGGCGGTGACCGCCTCCGGCCTTCAATATCACGGACGGGCGGGGGCATGGCGGACGTGGCGAGAGCGAGGATAAGTGGCGAATGACGTCGGGCTGGTGGGGGCTTATGAGGATAGGGCGAGTTGGGTCACAGTGCCACCATAGAAGGCCCAGAAACAGTACTTATAGGCGGAAGGTAGCGCGACGGTCATCAAAATTCAATGCATAATTAAGCAGGCATGGCTTAGTGCGCCAACTTGTCGTGGACAACTAGAGAAACTGAAATTCTGACTGTGCCGTCCCTTCCCGTCTGTGCTGGGTCGCACGCCGGCATGACGTTCAAATTTGTGCACTCGAATCATCTCCCTCATTGTCAATAATGATTTCACGGATTTAAAAGGCCTGCAACAATTAAAGCACATCTTTTTCGCATCAGTTAGCTGCCTTAATTACGGCCGGCTGCATGCAGGCACTCAAAATCGCTCGCAGCCAGTACGCGGAGCAGCATGCGAGGAGTCGCAGCCGAGGGCATTAGTTGATGAACTTTAGCTGGGAGATAAGGCATTCGCGAACGTTTTTGCTGGCAGTTTCTTCAGAGCAGCTTGTCAGTTTCTTCAAAGGTAGGCATTTTTATTCAAAAAACTGCCACTTTGGATCTTGCATCGCAACTAAAACTGTCAGGAGCGCATTAGTAGGCTAGCTAGTGATCGATCAGTAACTTGTAAACACTGAGCGAACAGATATAAGGAAATGTTAATGCATCTCAATGATTCACAGATCATATACAAATATGTAGCTCCAAAAGCAAAGATCAGCCACAACTAAGACCAACTAGTACGATTCCCATACATAAGATCAACATGTTAATGCATTTCAATGATTCACTGATCATATACAAATATGTAGCTCCAAAAGCAAAGATCTAGAAAAAACATATGTTCTTCCTACTAACATGGATGCTTCTCTTGGCCAACATTCATGCAATTTGAAAGACAAATTTGTTTGTGAAGTCTACAATTCATCTTACAAGCGTAAGTGGTTTCACCAACAGCTAGAACCATGAGAATGAACCACACATGATGGAGGAACATCCTTTGCAATATGATTAGGTCTTCTCTCGATCCTGCAGCGAGACTATTTTGAATACAAACTTTAACTTAGGCAAAATGATGCCCATTGTATAATCGGACCAAAGCAATGAAGCACCTAGTGTTGGCCAATAAATAGTACAAGACTACTTTTCTGCAGTCCATGAAGTGACTATCCAATCTTTACGTGTCTATTTTCAAATGGCATTGCATGCAAGGACTATACTATTCTCCTATGCAGTTCAACCAAAATTGCGGTCACTTTTGTGTGTTTGCCAAATAGCAACGGGCAGACATCTCTATGCACACAAATATCAAGCATCTAGTAAACATATACCCCACCTTGTATTTTCGATTTAAACATGTCTCTTCCGCTTAGCATCTGTCATGTTTTACCTTTGGACAATTTGATATGATCATGTTTTGCCTGGACAATTTCATACTGAATTGATTTGCTTGTTCAAAGCAGAAATATAGCGCCTATTCTTCATCAGACCAAGGATATCCATGTTTGTAGTGATGGAAGAGGTGAAATCGATACAACCGAAATTGAGCATCCAATCATTGAATCTTGTCCTGCACCTCCAATGTAGGTCCACCCTGCCAATAAATTCACATGCAAACCACTAGTATTACTATCTAATGACAGTACAAAAAGAGTAGCAAGATAGTAGCAAACCATGTACCTTCTTAATGAACAGCTCATAGTGCCACCAATTGGATATAAAGGTTTGGAAGAAAACATGCTCCTAATGTTGAACCAGCACCTCGATATAGTGGGGTGGCATGGGCCATAACTAGCATTCATGTCTAGCAGTACGGCACACGCCACCCACACGAGTCCCATCTGACACCAATTTTCTTGGAGTCCGTGCTACAACCATCTCTTCTCCCTCCTGTTTTCTCAGCCATCACGCGGTGGGCAGGGTGGGGGTTTGCCGATAGTCGGTTTGCTCAACTGCAGTCCCACTTGTAAGTGAAATGTAATACAACACGCATTCCCCCTTGAGCGGCGTGCCGGACCAACCGTGTAGGGGTGCGACGCGAACACGGCAGGCTTTTCCTTTTGAACTTGTAACTTGTAAAATTTGGTTCTACTCCATGGCGCGACCAATAGATAGAAATAACGATTTTCCCTAGAGTAATGAGAAGTTTGGTTCTGGCACGGTTCATGCATGGAGTACGTAGGAAAATTATGAAGTTGATGCGAAAGGTAAGATAATTACTAGTAGTACCATATACTACTACATGGATTTGACGGAAAGATAAAGATACATACGGATCCATCAACGACATGCTCACGCCCTAGTGCACTAGGTCACCAACCGACGTGTGAGGAGCAGCGACATTGGCGGCAAGCTCAACGTGCTTCTGAACAATGCCATCCAAGGTTGCCCTGCGGTCCAAGAGGGCCAGTGTCCTATCGTCCTCCTCTTGCATGTAGTAGTCCTTGTGGACGATTTGCGCGTAGACGTGGGTGATTATGTCGATGGTGTCTTGCTGCGCCAGGCGCTGCGCGGCAAGCGCGACCTCAAGGTGGACATTCTCCGGCGCGATGGTGGGCAGTCGCAGGGCCACTAGTGCGTCGAATAGGTTGTCACCATAGAGGCCGTTGAGGGTGGCAGGCATCGCAAAGCCTGGGCGCGTGGGCTGGAGGCGTACGTCAAGGTTGTCCGCGAGCTTCTTGACGACGGTGAACTTTTCGAGGAAGCCGACGAGGACCTCATCGAACATGGAGACGAAGCTGTCGTCCAAGCGGCCCCTCGCCCTGGCGGCCTCAAGCACTACCTGGAGACATTCCTCGGTGCCGGGCCGCAGGCCGGCGTCGTGGACCATCTGGCACAGCCGGCTGATGCTCGCGCTCATCGCCTCCATGGATCTAGCTTCTAGTCAACTGATCTTGCAATTGGATTGATCACTCTTGCCCTTGGGTGCGTAGGTGCATAGGATTTCGTAGATTGGACTGGCGGGAGCCTTTATATGAGAAGTGCAGACTGCGTTGAATTCACGCGCGTGTTGCCCATCTACTCCTCGCCCCTCTACTGCACCTGCCTTTGTCTATATGACAGGTTGGCCAGCCACCCGTTGGGTCCACGTGTCATACACCCAAAGGCAGGTGCAGTAAGTCAATGAAACTGTGTCCCCCTCTGTGCCCGTGGATGCTTTCAATGACTTGAGACTACCAAACATCACATGAAGTGGTTAGTTCATTGCATGTAATCATATTAAGTAGCAAAAAGACATTAAGTTATCTCGCCGATAGGAATAAAACAATACACCATGTATTTATTTACAGAGGGAGTAGTGTATTTTTGTGACATGCATTACTAGATATTGCTAGTCAAATACTAAATCCAGATGGATGTGGTAGTACTACTAAATCCAGATGGTGGTGCTAGTGCTAGTAGTAGTAGTACTACCAATGTAGTAGCACTGTACTACCCGTAGGTCAAATTATTACGTGCTGCTCCTCATAGTGAAGTGACAAGACCCTACACCGGAGATAACACCTGAGTATAGGCGCCGTGTTCGGCATACCATAGTCAGCCTCACCGTCTGTAGTCACTATCATCATGGCTGTAGACCTAGCCTGCTTACAACTAGCCATGTTCGACATAATTTCCTGTGCGTAGATGCCCGTGCATTGCACGG
Organism: Aegilops longissima; assembly: GCA_021605205.1. NCBI lineage: Eukaryota > Viridiplantae > Streptophyta > Magnoliopsida > Poales > Poaceae > Aegilops > Aegilops longissima. The sequence continues at coordinate 374,689,743 of CM038678.1, read as the reverse complement.
AACACCAAGATTGGGGGGTGGACGGCGCCGACAGCGGCCATCTCGCCAGATTTTTCCATGGCCTTCTAGATGTGGTGGGGAGGAGATAAGGCTGATTGTGAGAGACAAGGAGTTATTTGTAAATAGGGAACAAGTGCGGGCATCTTTTTGCAAAACTGGAGAAGTTTGGTTTGTATGCGTCAGATCTAGATCCGACGGCTATTGGTGAAAGATGGCAGGCACAACATCATCGCCAACTCAGGACCTGTTTGATTCGCAGGATTTTGAAAACGCAGGAATAGGACACGGCAATATTACAAGTTTCAAAGTGATATTACAAATGTTAGGAGTAATGTTGCACCTATGAAGAGGGAATTACTAGGAAGTTTACGTAAGAACTTTCGTTACTTTAGGTGGATGCAACATTATCGTACAAACTAAAATCCACTGGCCTGACAAGTCACTAATGGGCAAATAAGTTTTCGAGTCTCTGGCCACTTGATGTTTCAAAAACATATTCAGCTTCTGCGGAGACTTTGTCATTTAGGCTTAGACGCTTGCGGTGATCAGCACGCCATTCATTGTTGCGCTAGAGAAGGCCAAACCTCATTACCTTGAGCACACTTGCCTCCAGAACAAAGAACCTGGCCAATTTAATCTCAGATGTGCTGCCTCAGTAGTCGATCAAATCAATTTCTATAAGATGGAGATCAAGGCATTCGATGAGATTGTTATAGTGCAACACATTTTTCACTTTCGGGTCTTTTTTTATCTACAAAAGAAGATAACATATTAGAGCAGCTGGCTGTATAAGATTGCCGTGTCATCAAGAGGTACCAATATCATTCGCTCATACGATAGGGTTGGGTGGCTAGTGATATTTTTTCAGTCTCTCTCTCTCTCTCTCTCTCTCTCTCTCTCTCTCTTTCTCTTTCCTCTCATTTACCTAGGAGTACGTGAAGAGCTTGGGAATTTGTTGCCTTCCACTATGTGGCCGATGCCATAATACGCATCGATGTCAAATCAAAATATTTTGGCACCGCTCTCGCGATGTGAGAGAGTTGGCACCACTGTGCACACAAACCCACATGTCTAAACAAATTAATCAAACCAACTAAGGCAGCCTCTCACTCGTTTTTTATTGCCTCAGTCCTCTCTCTCACTCTCCCACGCAAGTGTTTTTTCATTGCGTGAGTTAATTTGGCACCGGAGCAAAGTAGGTGATCCAGATTGGGGCACCAGATGAGCAATGGAGGGGCATCGATGCCAAATGCATCACAAGTGAATTTGGCACATGTTTTTCCTACATAGTGGAGGGCCGTTATAGCCCACTTTTGTACTACCTCTTATTTAGTATAAATTTTTGGCCATATATTTATGTAAGAAAATGCCAATGCATGTCACTAAAAATTACACCATTTGAAATTATGTTCAAATACGAATCCAATGATATAGTTCTTAGTGACATGCATTAACATTTTGTCAGTTAAATCTATGGTCAAATTTTGATACTACAAAATAGGAAGAGTAAACCAGGATGGAGGTAGTACTTGCTCTTAGGGTAACCATAGAGTTACTGGAGTAGTCTAAGTTACTTTCCACTATGACTAGCCTAGGCTACTATAGTAGTACAACAAAAAAACGATGCAGGTGATCACGTGAGAAAAAATACTAAAAACATTTCTTTCGGTGCAGTGCGTAGATGCAGTTTTGAACACTACACTTGTCATCGTAATTTGGGAAAATTACAAAAAAAATTGAGCTACGTTGTGATTACCGTTTAATAATAGGAAAGAAGTTTCACCTCGATGAGTAGCTTCTCCGTGCACGGAAAGCATGTAAGGAATCCAACAACTTGATCCAGATTGGGGTCGATAGATTTTATTGCCAAGATCTTCATTGTACGCATAGACTGGGTCAAGCTTGTGGGAATCATTTTCTGGAAAACGGTCGTAAATACATCAAGAAGAAAATTAAAAATGTGAATTTCAAGAAGACAGAGAAGAAGATGAATGTTGTACCTGAACGATTACGGATCCAATAAAGAGTTTGGAGAATTTGGCAGACGAGTGCACCAACGCTGTCAATTTCGGCGCGTCAATGACCCTGATTTTTGTTGGACCTTCTAGATCCGATACAAGCAATCTCTCAAGGAAAGGCGCATTCTCAATGAACATAACATAGAATAGCTAGAGTGATCTCTTCCCAATTGAGGTCTTGTTGCGGGGCCAGCAAGACACATAAATCCATCAAATATTCGTCGAGGCGATGTGGAGGCTATTGAACCCGTGGATCTGCTCAAGACGAAGGTACTCGAGCATAGTACAGCTGCAGAGCAGGTGCTCCATAGCCTTCTTCGAGATGACAACATCGAAGAGGTCGAGCTGGTTGAGTTGAGGGAGAAGAAGGGCGGGCGCGGCATTAATCTGGGGAAGATAGCAGGAGCTGAAGCTGGCGCAGCGCAGCGTTGGCGCGAGGCGGAGCGTCGACGGTGGCAGAGAGCGACATCGTCCAGCTTCAAAGCTGAGCTCCTCGAGCTGATCTAGGGCGGGGGATAAGAACCACTCGTGGAACTTGGGTTGGACCTTGCAGTTGGTACTGAACATGCGGACGTCAAGGCGTCTGGCTGGCTTAGGGTGCGATGAAAGGATCTTGGAGACTGCGGCCATGCGTTTGCAATCCCCGTCGCAGAGGCAGCTGTCGACGGTGAGGTTGAGGGGGACGCGGCGCTAGAGGGGGAGCCATCGCCGGGAGAGCAGGGCAGTCCGCACGTCAGATTTGGTGGGGAGGAGGCCGATGATGATGAGCAGCATGTCATCGGGGAGGCTGCTGATGAAGTCCAGGCTCGCCGGATGCGGTTTTGGCTCGAGCCGCCTCCGCTTGTTGGCTGCCTCGCCGTCCATCTCAACCGGCGGCGACGCCAGTGTACATGGGTGCTAGTGTGTTTTGTGTGCTGGGTGTGCGCGAGTGCGTCCTTCTGTGCATGTCGCCGCGTAGTGGTGCCTTGTGCGCGAGTGCGTCCTCCACACGGAAGAAGTGTGTCCTCAATGTGCCCTCAATTTACTAGCGTGCGGGGTGCTACCCCGAGTGGTTTCAACTTTGTTTACTTCACCGCGCGTCAGATGGGTCTCTAGTTTACTTATTTTCACCCACTGCCACATGGGCCAGCACACGAAGATACAGAACATGAGCTGACAAAGCAGCATGTGGACTGGTTGACCGGTCAACTAAACAATATATGGAGCTATACGCTGACACAGTGAGCGTATAATCCGTCGGTATAGAGTTTTCGTGTGAGAGGGGAGGCCCGTGAGAGATAGCAGAGAGAGAGAGAAAGAGCTACTCCCTCCGTTCGATAATGTAGTTCCAACATTTTTTTAAAGTCAAACTTTTGAAACTTTGACCAAGTTTATAAAGAAATTACTTATATCTACAATACCAAATATAAATGATAGTATTAAGTAAGTTTATGTTGTGATGAATCTAATGATCTTTCCAGATGTAAATGTTTTTCTCCACATATATCTGGTCAAACTTTTCTGAGGTTTGACTTTTCAAAACATCCATATGCTTATGGACGTGAGAGAGTCCCTAACTAGAGAGAGAGAGAGAGAGAGAGAGAGAGAGAGAGAGAAATAGAAAGAGTGAGTGAAAAATGTGTGTGTGCGTATGTGAAAGAGACATTGACAACACTCGATAAAAGTCGAGAAAAAACGTGTGTGTCTTATGCAAACATATCACACATGCATCTTCGACAACAGAAGCAAGGTGAGGAGAGAGTGTGTGGTTGTTTGCAACCGAGAGAGCAAGACCCCTAGCACGCGGCCAAAGGGGTCTGACAAACAAGGGAGAGAGGTCGAGAGAGACGTACGGAGAAAATGCAGACATGGGGAGGAGAGAGTGTATGTTTGTCATAGAGAGATCCCCTCGAGATCGTGATGGGACTACATGGTGGGAGATCGAGTGACAAGGTGTGTGCGCGATAGAAGATACCCCGAGAGATATTGAGATAGACATATGGATGGAAGGAGACAATACGTGTGTTCCTGATGGCTAGTAAGAGATAATCATATTTAGGGGGGGTAGTGCTTGCGCCTATGATGGAGTGAGGGATTATGGTACTTATTAGGAGGGTGCGTGTCACATAGAGAGAGAACAAGGGCTGAGAGTGTTGGATGGGTCTACATGTATAGTGTGAGTGAGACATGTGTATGTATGAACCAGGGAGATATAAAGTTTGAGAGAGATTGAGGAGCCCCGATAAGGCTGAGTGGTGTGTCAGATAGCTGAGAGGGGGAAAGAGATATTCCATCCGCTCGATAATGCAATGCATGTAATTTTTTTAGAAGTCAAACTTTGGAAACTTTGATCAGGTTTACACAAACGTTATTTATATCTTCAATACCAAAGATACATCATACGGAACTACATCTCATGGTGAATCTAATGGTATATGTTTGTTGTTCCAGATGTAATTGATTTTCTCCACGTACATGGTCAAACTTTGTGATGTTTGTCTTTTCAATAAATCAATATGCTATGGACCGAGGAGAGTGCCTAAGTCGAGAGGGATCAAGTGCGTGTGAAGGAGAATGAGTAAGTGTGCAGAGTATGTGTGTGAAAGAGAAAGTGACAACAAACGATAAATTAGAGAGAGAGTGTGTGTGTTTTTTTCTTTCTTAGGCGAACATATCACGCATGCATCTCCGAGATAGAAAAGCGAGGCGAGGAGATACACGAAGATAGCTAGTGTGTGATTGTTTGCAACGGAGAGAGACACCACTATAGCACATGTCCAATTGAGGTCTGGCTAACAAGGAACAAAGGTCGAGAGGGACACATGGAGAACATCGACACATGGGGAGGGCGAGAGGGTGTGTTTGTGATAGAGAGACCCCCTCGAGATCGTGAGGGGACTATATGGGTGGGATATCGAGGGAGGTGCGTACGCGATAGAAAGATGCCCCAAGAGAAATCGAGATAGACCATGCACATGTTTGTGATGGAGACTAAGATTAGCTAGTCATATACATATAGGGGGGACTGCGTGTGCCTACAATTGAGTGAGAGACCATCATACTTGGCTAGCTAGGCATGAGATTGTGTGTGTGTGCATGTGAGATGGAGAGAGAGTGGGGGAGAGAGATAGAGTTTTAGATGGGCCTATCGAGTGCGAGTGAGATATGCATGTGTATGTGTGACCCAGGTAGATGGAGAGTTTGAGAGAGAGGGGGAAGAGCTTCGAGATGATAGAGTGGTGAGTGAGAGAGTTACGGGCAACGAGCCAAGGAATTTGTGTGCATACGATGAGTGCACGCAAGATATCTAGCTTGGACTAGAGAATCATACATAGTGTGCGAGAGAGACCTATAGATGGAGTATATATGCATGTGAACTATAAAGACCCCCCCACACACACACACAAGAGAGAGAGAGAGAGAGATGAGAGAAAGAGAGAGGACCAACAAGGTTTGTGTGTTGGATCGTGCAACAAGATTGTCATTGAAGATTGTCGAGAGAGAGAGAGAGAGAGAGAGAGAGAGAGAGAGAGAGAGAGAGAGAGAGAGAGAGAGAGAGAGAGAGAGCGGAGTTTATGCATCAAAGACTGATATAAACCATGTTTCGATATAAACTTGCATTCAAATATTTAAATTGGAGAACATGTTGTCTGCAATCCACACATGAACGGATATATGTGTATATCAAACAAGTTCATTAATTTGACTTTCAACATGTTCATGGAGTACTATAATACTGTACAACATGCTATTCGATTGAGGTAATCAATTTTGGATTTAGTTCAGTATTTTGACCTGGTGAATGAGCTATTTCATTGAATCGAGATATTTCATTTTGGGTTTAATTCCCGTTTTTGAGTGGGTCAACTATTTGTCATATAGTAAATCGCTAGCAACGAGGATGTAAAAACACATTACTCCCGAGCATCATCTCTCCATCTAAAAAAGAAGTGGCAAGCTAATATTTCTAAAGTTGATTCTAATCGACATGGTAAGGTAGACATGGATGCTCGTTCTCCCAAATTTTGAACGAACCGTTAAACATCCTCTGCTCGGTGGAATTCGCCCGAGCAAATAAATGGGAGACGCGAAATTACCGTCCTATGTGGGAGACACATTACTTGGCCCGTTGTGCATCGAGGGTAGGTTCGCAACTTCATCCAAGCGCGCCTTCTCCTTGGCCAAAATGACATGTGCCGAATAATTCATAAACCATGGTCGGCAAAACACGCTCTCCTCGCCCGAAATAGCTCGCGCCCACTATTTCAAAACATGCTCTCCTCGCCCGAAATCGCTCGCGCCCACTATATTTCAAAACACACCCTCCTCGCCCAAAATCGCTCCCGCCCACTATTTGGGGAGAAGCAAAGTTACTCCACTATACCCGACCCTCAGTACATAGACCCAAGCCGAGAAGCCTAAAGGCAGCGGTAGAACTGTAACTCCCCCTCACATTTCAGACAAATGCATCCGTAAAAGATGGTTCCACTCCCCTCCCAAATCCCCCCCCCCCCCCCCATTCATAACTCGAGGGCGCCAAATCACCTTCTCCCCGGAAGCTCCCTTCTCCCGAGCCGCGAAACCTCAGCCCCTCCTCCATGGCGACCCCATCGCACCAATTTCACAGCCTCCCTCCTCCCTAATGCCGGAGACGTTGTCCATTTGCCGTCGTGCACTGTGCCGTGTGCCTCTTACTCCATCCTGCTGGAGCTGCCTCGATGACGGCCGCATGAACCGTACCGGAGTCGATTCACCCCCGCCGTTGTTCACGGCGCCGGAGCGGCTCCAAATTCGGATCCGTCCAGAGTCCCGGCGCTGCTTCCCCGTAGTCGTCGACCGTCGCGACATCATTGTTTCCCTGCCGCCGGTGGCCATCGCAACTGCGCCGGCCTCACCAACTCGGCAGCTGGACCTGCCTACTTCACCATGCCGCCAGATAGGTCGCACCCTCATCTCAAATCACTTTATTTAGGCGTCAGTTGTCTGAATTTTTATTCTGGGCCAATCGATTCCCAATGGGAAGCAGCACCCCTCGAGGCGGCGGAGCTCCTAGGCTGCTGGTTGGCTGGTGTCTAATGTAAGGGTGCGGGGCCGCAAGTTCGCCGCGGAAGTAGCGCTTAGATGGCTATCTTAGAGTTGTGTGGGTTCAAGGTACTGCCGCCGCCGGATCTGGATGAGGGGAGTCTGTGGATTGGCCCGGGGGCGGCGCAACCACGGCAGTGTGGTGGGGCGGGGAGCAGGGTTTTGGCCGGGGCCACGGATGGCGGAGGCAAGATGCTCTGCTGTTGGTCGCTGGCTCTTCGGGGAAGATTCCTAACAGTGTCAGCCGGGAGGCACAAGACGGCCATCAAGCCATCCGGCGTAAATCGGACAGTACCAAAATAAAATAAAATCATGTGACCCCAATTTAGTCTCAGTCAACAGACGTGTGACCACTCTCGTACCTTGCTGTTGATCTCTTAGTGTATTTCTTCAGATCAAAGAGATGTGTCGTTCTTAACATTATGCGTTATCTGCACCTTCAACCACACCGTCTTCCGGCTCACCGAGCTGCTCCAACAAGGGAAGCATACACCAGAAAGGAGCTATAGTCCCCACTCAACAGTTCCCTGCATCGACTACGCGTGCCCGACATGGACAGCCACAACAACTGCAGGGCCATCGACAAGTCATCACATGATGCTCACTCCTATGGATGGCGTCTAGATAGGTTGTACCCTCATCTTACTTGTGTGCAACATTTATGGCTTTGTTATTCATCTAAGATTGGAAAATAGATTATCATCCCTGTATATTCATGCTGATCTCTTACAGGTCTTGTTCAAGAGTTAAAGTTGTTCCGTAGTTCAGCTAAGATACTTGTTCTTTAGGTAACATTGTTCCATAGTTATCATCCATCAGCCAATGCTATCCCACAGGCTGGTGATTATAGTATTATACCACTTCTAGTATTACATATATTGTTCTTTAATACTTTCGTGTGCCATTTAGTTAATCTCGAGTACAAACGATACATATTCTATAGCTTTGATCTATGTTCTCCCTTAAGTCTTTTAGACCTGTTGCTGCTAGTTAACCCCAGTCCTACTATTTATGTCGTCTCCTACATGCACTCATTACATAAGTCTAACTACTAGTTGTCTTCCATGCATGTCAGATATAATTGCACACACTGATATATCCACAAGAACCTCACGGAGCAATGTAAAGGCCAATAAACTTGATGTCAATGATACCCAATATGATGGAACATGTAAAGGCAGTTCTTCAGAAGACTTGTAGAAAGATGTTGAATCCTCTTCACCCCACAAGGTCCTTTCTCTAACTTGGCCCGGGATATGGGTACAACATGCATATAATATCCTGGAGTGTATCTACTCTGTTGCAATGCCATGTGCTTAGCATGCTGATCATGCATGTAAATATGTCATGCCTTCTTGTTTTTCAGTACCTATTCCATTCATGATAACATGTTTTCAAATTCAAGTACTGTCATTCTACTCTATCGCAATGCCATCTGCTTAATTTGGACATCATGCTTCAATATCTTATGCATTGTTATTCATCAAGATGTACTTCATCATCTACCATACCATGTTTTTTTACATTGAAGTGTTGTTCTAGTGCTCTGTTGCAATGCTATCTTAGTTTCCCAATCTTACACGTGTATGTTGCCTTAATTTTTTATGTGCGTATTCCGCTAGCATACAGTTCTACATTCAACTAGTGTTTTTTTAATGTGTTGTCCTGTCGTATCCCTAGCTCTTACACCATACTCCCTCCGTCCGGATTACATGTTGCCGAAATGGATAAAAAAGGATGTATCTAGAACTGAAATACGCCTAGACCCATCCATTTTTTCTGGATGGAGGGAATACATGTCAATATGTCATGCCTTTCTATTCTTCAGTACCTATTCCATCTCTCTACTGTATCATGTTTTATAACTAAAGCACCATTCTTCTATACAAGGCATGCAAGGGGAAGACGACTATGTTAGAATCTGAAGGGTTACAAACCAAGTCTTTGCAAAAGATCCAAATGCCAGGAGATAATAAACCAACTCCAGTTTTTATAGATACTGCTCCAGCACAGAGAAACCCAACTCCTACTGATAATAAGTAGATTCCAGTGTCCAAAGAACTAGTCCGCTCCAGTCCAGCAAAATATGTCAACTCCATTCTAAGAAGCGTGTGCGTATCCTTGCATCATGAAATTTTATAGCATGTTGATCATCTTTTCTACATGTTTCTTACCCATCTCTCTTTTAGAAAATAAGCTTAACAGATAGAATAATTTCTGCACTGTATCGTCTGTGAGGAAAGATTCTTCCAGGAATTCTCTATACTCCAATGCAGATGTAAGTACCTATTGTATATCACTATATTTTTACATCAGCATGTATTTTGATCGGCGTGAATCCAATCTTTATCTAATCTAAATTTAGTTGTAGCAAAATGTATGATTAAAAGCCACAATGTTGATTCTTGTAAGGAAAACTGCCTGGTAGTTTTGCATCCTGAGCTGCATGAGTGTACTATCTCATATCGATGGGTTTGATTACTTTGGTTCTGCAGTGGGTTTTAGTGTTTTTTACTTTGTGTTGTCTGTCGTGTCCCTAGCTCTTACATCATACTCCTCCGTCCGGATTACATGTCGCAGAAATGGATAAAACTGGATGTATCTAGAACTGAAATACGCCTAGACCCATCCATTTATTTCCGGATGGAGGGAATACATGTCAATATGTCATGCCTTTGTATTCTTCAGTACCTATTCCATCTCTGCTTTAGGACGTTTTATAATTGAAGCACCATTCTTCTATATAAGGCATGAAAGGGGAAGACGGCTATGTTAGAATCTGAAGGGTTACAAACCAGGTCTTTGCAAAAGATCCAAACACCAGAGATAATAAACCAACTCCATTTTTCATAGATACTACTCCAGCACAGAGAAACCCAACTCCCAATCGATAATAAGCAGATTCGGTGGCCAAAGAACTAGTCCGCTCCATCCGGCAAAAAGAATGTCAACTCCATTCTAAGAAGCGTGTGCATATCCTCGCATCATGAAATTTTATAGCATTCTGATCGTATTTTCTACATGTTTCTTACCCATCTCTCTTTTAGAAAATAAGGTTAAAGATAGAAGATTTCCTTCAGTGGGATTGTATTCCAGGAAAATATCTTGCGGGAATTCTCTGTGCTCCAATGCTGATGTAAGTACCTGTTGTATATCACTATATTTTTACATCAGCATGTATTTTGTTAATCGGCGTGAATCCAACCTTTTTCTTATCTAAAATTAGTTGTAGCAAAATGTTAAAGGCGCCAATGTTGATTTTTGTAAAGAAAACTGCCTGGTAGTTTTGCATACCGAGCTGCATGAGTGTACCATCTCATATCATGCACATTACTGAATTGTAGTGTTGCTCTGGTTGCCCATTCATTCATTGTGTCAATGTTGCTTTTGTATTACCTTACCTGGCTGTAGTTGTGCCATATTGTGTTAATTTGGTGTTGGCTAGTTGCCCAAACGTTCGTTGTGCCAATGTTGCTTTCCTATTATCTGACTTGGCCAATGATAGCAATGCTAGTGTCTTAATTTGGTGCAGGCTGCTAAAGATAAGAAGACAAACTCTGAAAACAGCAAGGCAACCCCATTGTTTCTTTCCAATAAATCTAGGCCAGTTAATATGCCAATAACTCAAGATTAATCTGTTTGGTTCCCCTCCTAATTTATGTTATGATGCAGTGCTCGAGACACTCTCCACTATCAATAATACAAGCCTGCCAAAATCGCCATCTGAATCTGTTCTGTATCCTATGTCTCGAATGCAACGGAAAAAATGTATATTTGTGAACCAATTAATGGCTGAAGGAATGATGGAAATGGTGGAAGAATCAGAGGTGCAGAGTCGTGCGACACAACAAGCGATCAATGTTTTCAGAGACAAGTAGCAAAGCAGCAAGAACTTGCCCACATGCTTATAGGCGCCATCCGTCTTTGAGGTTGCAGATTGTGACATTGTAGATCGTTAGGTTCTGTTCATTTATTTGCACTAGCATTAATCTTTGATTGCCCAGTGGATGTAATTTCCTGTAATATATGCTGGATGTGCAACGTTTTTCCCTATATGTCGTACCTTTGCTTGATTGGTTTTGGTCCTGTGCATAATTGCTCGTCGTAATGGGCTCAAATTATCTAATTTGTCCTAAAGACATGTACGAACTTTAGTGGGCGCATTAAGTTAATGGGCCGTAACAGGCCGAAAGTTAATGGTCGGCCCTCTTAACTCTCGGGTCGTTAACATGCTGACATCGAAGCGGGCAACAGGTGGGCCCAATCAATTTCACGGGCCGTTAACATGTCGTTACTAAGTTCGGGCTACATATGGCCCAACTATAATGTGGGCCTTTAGCAGGCCGAAAGAGACAGCGGGCTTGTACTGGACCATGAAGAGCATGGGCCGCTAAGAGGCCGAAATTCAGGTCATATTGTAAATGGCCCAACTGTGTTGTGGGCCTTTAGCAAGCCGAAAGAGAAACCGGGCTGGTATTGGACCATGAAGGGCATGGGCCGTTAAAAGGACAAAACTCAGGTCCGACAACAAATGGCCTGACTCATTTGTGGTCCATTAAGGCTGAAAGGCACACAGGGTCGGGAATTGGCCCAACACTTAAATGGGTCACTAAAAGGCCAAAACTCAGGTCTGACTAAAAATGGCCCAATAGATATATGGGCCGTCACCAGGCTGAAAGACACACCGGGCCAGAAATTGGCCCAACACTTAAATGGGTCGCTAAAAGGCCGAGTCTCAGGTCCGACTACAAATGGCCCACCTGATTTATGGGCCGTCAACAGGCTGAAAGACACACCGGGCCAGAAATTAGCCCAATATTTAAATGGGTCGCTAAAAGGCCAAAGATGTACATCGTGAAAATTGGCCCATCCACTGAATGGGCCGTTAACAGGCTGAAATCTCATCGGGCCGATATTGAGCCCAAATATATAGCGGGCTGTTAACGGGCTCAAACTGACGATGGGCCACAATGGTGTCAAATCTTTAACGGGCCGTTGACGGGCTGAATTGGCACACCTCGTATGGGCCGTGGGCTTAAATGGACCTGACACAAGTAGGCCTTATATGGGCCGGCCTGCTATTTTTTACTCGGTCGGCCTTTTTCACCACAATGGGCCATTGTTGGGCCGTGCCACGTGTCGACCTATCATAGGCGCCTCCTGTCTAGTGAGTGGATGACATCTGTCCCAACGGTGAGGCTACACGTGTTTCCTCCGGCCAATGATGATTTTACACGTGGAAAATCCCCATTGGTCCGGGCTGTTAACAGGTTCGGATCCAAAACTGGACCCGATAGCTTAACGGCGTTCTGTTACGGTGGATGCCAAGTGTCGGTCACCCTTGACGAAAGCACTTCTGTGACGCGCGATTTATCGTCACGGAAGTGGACACTTCCGTGATGATAATTTTGGTAATGTCATGGAACACTTCTACGACAGCATAGGTATGACTATCTTGATTTTGTCATAAATTTTTCATGGATGTACATGCATGATAGAAAACGTGACCTACTGTGACAAACACATATCATCACGGAAGTGTAAATTTTTGTAGTGAATGATGGGTCAGTATGCGGAATTATCGTACACAATCGTTAACAAGACCGATAGTCGTTATTGCAATTTCATATGAGGGAGAGGCATAAGCTAACATACTTTCTCTTATTGGATTATATGCACTTATGATTGGAACTCTAGAAAGCATCTGCAACAACTAAAGATCATTAAGGTAAAACCCAACCATAGCATTAACATATCAAGTCCCCTTTAACCCATACGCAACAACCCCCTTACTCGGGTTCATGCTTCTGTCACTCAAGCAACCCACTATAAGCGAATCATGAAAGTATTGCAATGATGTCTACTACGCAACCTTGTTCTTGTAGACGTTGTTGGGCCTCCAAGTGCAGAGGTTTGTAGGACAGTAGAAAATTTCCCTCAAGTGGATGACCTAAGGTTTATCAATCCGAGGGAGGCGTAGGTTGAAGATGGTCTCTCTCAAACAACCCTGCAACCAAATAACAAAGAGTCTCTTGTGTCCCCAACACACCCAATACAATGGTAAATTGTATAGGTGCACTAGTTCAGCGAAGAGATGGTGATACAAGTGCAATATGGATGGTAGATATAGGTTTTTGTAATCTGAAAATATAAAAACAGCAATGTAACTAATGATAAAAGTGAGCGTAAACGGTATTGCAATGCTAGGAAACAAGGCCTAGGGTTCATACTTTCACTAGTGCAAGTTCTCTCAACAATAATAACATAATTGGATCATATAACTATCCCTCAACATGCAAAAAAGAGTCACTCCAAAGTCACTAATAGAGGAGAACAAACGAAGAGATTATGGTAGGGTACGAAACCACCTCAAAGTTATTCTTTCGGATCGATCTATTCAAGAGTTCGTACTAGAATAACACCTTAAGACACAAATCAACCAAAACCCTAATATCACCTAGATACTCCAATGTCACCTCAAGTATCCGTGGGTATGATTATATGATATGTATCACACAATCTCAGATTCATCTATTCAAACCAACACAAAGTACTTCAAAGAGTGCCCCAAAGTTTCTACCGGAGAGTCAAGACGAAAACGTGTGCCAACCCCAATGCATAAGTTCACAACGTCACTGAATCCGCAAGTTTATCACCAAAACATACATCAAGTAGATCACATGATATCCCATTGTCACCACAGATAAGCACATGCAAGACATACATCAAGTGTTCTCAAATCCTTAAAGACTCAATCTGATAAGATAACTTGAAAGGGAAAACTCAATTCATTACAAGAGAGTAGAGGGCGAGAAACATCATAAGATCCAACTATAATATCAAAGCTCGCGATACATCAAGATCGTACCACCTCAAGAACATGAGAGAGAAAGAGAGAGAGATCAAACACATAGCTACTGGTACATACCCTCAGCCCCGAGGGTGAACTACTCCCTCCTCGTCATGGAGAGCGCCGGGATGATGAAGATGGCCACGGTGAGGATCCCTCTCCGGCAGGTGCCTTGAACAGGCCCCGATTGGTTTTGGTGGCTCTGAGGCTTGCGGCGGCGGAACTCCCGATCTATTCTGTTCCTCGATGGTTTTAGGGTATATCGAGATATATAGGCGAAAGAAGTCGGTCAGGGGAGCCACGAGGGCCCACGAGGGTGGGGGCGCACCCAGGGGGGCAGGCGTGCCTCCCTGCCTCGTGGCCACCTCGAAGCTTCCTTGACTTAAACTCCAACTCTCCTGGATCACGTTCGTTCCAAAAATCACGCTCCTGAAGGTTTCATTCTGTTTGGACTCCGTTTGATATTCCTTTTCTGCGAAACACTGAAACAAGGGAAAAAACAGAAACTGGCACTGGGGTCTGGGTTAATAGGTTAGTCCCAAAAATAATATAAAAGTGTTTAATAAAGCCCATAAACATCCAAAAAAGATAACATAATAGCATGGAACAATAAAAGTGTTGGAAATATGCCCTAGAGGCAATAATAAAAGGATTATTATTATATTTCCTTGTTCATGATAATTGTCTTTTATTCATGCTATAATTGTATTATCCGGAAATCGTAATACACGTGTGAATACTTAGACCACAACATGTCCCTAGTGAGCCTCTAGTTGACTAGCTTGTTGATCAACAGATAGTCATGGTTTCCTGACTATGGACATTGGATGTCATTGATAACGCGATCACATCATTAGGAGAATGATGTGATGGACAAGACCCAATCCTAAGCATAGCACAAGATCGTGTAGTTCGTTTTGCTAGAGCTTTTCCAATGTGAAGTATCTTTTCCATAGACCATGAGATTGTGTAGCTCCCGGATACCGTAGAAGTGCTTTGGGTGTACCAAACATGACAACGTAACTGGGTGACTATAAAGGTGCACTACAGGTATCTCCGAAAGTGTCTGTTGGGTTGACACGGATCGAGACTGGGATTTGTCACTCCGTATTACGGAGAGGTATCACTGGGCCCACTCGGTAGTGCATCATCATAATGAGCTCAAAGTGACCAAGTGTCCGTCACGGATCATGCATTATGGTACGAGTAAAGTGACTTGCCGGTAACGAGATTGAACGAGGTATTGGGATACCGACGATCGAATCTCGGGCAAGTAACATACCGTCTGACAAAGGGAATAGTATACGGGGTTGCTTGAATCCTCGACATCGTGGTTCATCCGATGAGATCATCGAGGAGTATGTGGGAGCCAACATGGGTATCCATATCCCGCTGTTGGTTATTGACCGGAGAGTCGTCTCGGTCATGTCTGCATGTCTCCCGAACCCGTAGGGTCTACACACTTAAGGTTCGGTGACGCTAGGGTTATTAGGAAGACTTGTATGTGATTATCGAATGTTGTTCAGAGTCCCGGATAAGATCCCGGACGTCATGAGGAGTTTCGGAATGGTCCGGAGGTGAAGATTTATATATGGGAAGTTGTCATACGGACACCAAAAGTTTCGGGGCATATCGGTATTGTACTGGGGCCACCGGAGAGGTTCCGGGTCCACCGGAGGGGCCACCTCTCGGAGGGCCTCATGGGCCGCAAGGGGCAGGGAACCAGCCTGGAGGGCTGGGCGCCCCTTGGGCCCATGCGCCTAGGGTTGGGGGAACCCTAGTGGGGCGCCCCTTTTGGGGGCAAGCCCCTCCCTCCGCCCCCCCTCTAGATCTCATCTAGAGGGGCCGCCCTTCCCCTTCCCCTATAAATAGAGGGCGAGGGAGGGCTGAAGACCTGATCCAAGGCTCAGCCCTTCCCCTCCCCAACACCTCTCCTCCTCCGCTGAGTGCTTGGCGGCCTCGCCGAGATCTTGCCTCTCCACCATCATCACGCCGTCGTGCTGCTGCTGGAGGCTTCTTCCTCAACCTCTCCTTCCCCCTTGCTGGATCAAGAAGGAGGATACGCCGTCCGTTCCGTACAAACGCGGAGGTGCTGTCCGTTCGGCATTTGGTCATCGGTGATTTGAATCACGGCGAGTACGACTCCATCATCACCGTTCCCTTGAACGCTTCCGCACGAGATCTACAAATGGTATGTAGATGCAATCTCTCTCCCATGACTCGTTGCTTAGATGAACTCATAGATGGATCTTGGTGAAACCGTAGAAAAAATTTTAATTTTCTGCAACGTTCCCCAACAGTGGCATCTTGAGCTAGGTCTATGCGTAGTTCTCTTTTGCACGAGTAGAACACGGTTTTGTTGTGGGCGTAGATCTTGTCAACTTGCTTGCCGCTACTAGTCTTTTCTTGCTTCAGCGGTATTGTGGGATGAAGCGGCCCGGACCGACCTTACACGTACGCTTACATGAGACAGGTTCCACCGACTGACATGCACTAGTTGCATAAGGTGGCTAGCGGGTGTCTGTCTCTACCACTTTAGTTGGAGCGGATTCGACGAAAAGGGTCCTTATGAAGGGTAAATAGAAGTTGAAAAATCACGTTGTGGTTATCTGTAGGTAAGAAAACGTTCTTGCTAGAAGCCAATTGCAGCCACGTAAAAGATGCAACAACAATTAGAGGACGTCTAACTTGTTTTTGCAGCAATTGTCACGTGATGTGATATGGCCAGAAGTTGTGATGAATGATGAATGATATATTGTGATGTATGAGATCATGTTCTTGTAATAGGAATCACGACTTGCATGTCGATGAGTATGACAACCGGTAGGAGCCATAGGAGTTGTCTTAATTATTGTATGACCTGTGTGTCATTGATTCAACGCCATGTAAATTACTTTACTTTATTGCTAAACGTGTTAGCCATAGTAGTAGAAGTAATAGTTGGCGAGCAACTTCATGGAGACACGATGATGGAGATCATGATGATGGAGATCATGGTGACAAGATGATCATGGAGCCCCGAAGATGAAGATCAAAGGAGCTATATGATATTGGCCATATCATGTCACTACTTTATATAATTGCATGTGATGTTTATTATGTTTTATGCATCTTGTTTACTTAGAACGGCGGTAGTAAATAAGATGATCCCTTATAATAATTTCAAGAAAGTGTTCCCCTAACTGTGCACCGCTGCTAAAGTTCGTGCTTTGAAGCACCACGTGATGATCGGGTGTGATAGATCCTTACGTTCACATACAACGGGTGTAAGACAGTTTTACACATGCAAAACACTTAGGGTTAACTTGACGAGCCTAGCATGTACAGACATGGCCTCGGAACACAAGATACCGAAAGGTCGAACATGAGTCGTATGGAAGATACGATCAACATGGAGATGTTCACCGACGATGACTAGTTCGTATCACATGATGATCGGACACGGCCTAGTCGACTCGGATCATGTAACACTTAGATGACTAGGGGGATGTCAAATCTGAGTGGGAGTTCATTAAATAATTTGATTAGATGAACTTAATTATCATGAACATTAGTCTAAAATCTTTGCAAAATGTCTTGTAGATCAAATGTCCAACGCTCATGTCACCATGAACTTCAACGCGTTCCTAGAGAAAACCAAGCTGAAAGATGATGGCAGCAACTATTCGGACTGGGTCCGGAACCTGAGGATCATCCTCATAGCAGCCAAGAAACAATATGTCCTAGAAGCACCGCTAGGTGAAGCACCCATCCCAGAGAACCAAGACATTATGAATGCTTGGCAGTCTCGTCTTGATGATTACTCCCTCGCTCGGTGTGACATGCTTTACAGCTTAGAACCGGGCTCCAAAAGCGTTTTGAGCAACACGGAGCATATGAGATGTTCGAGGAGCTGAAAATGGTTTTCAAGCTCATGCCCGGTCGAGAGATATGAAGTCTCCGACAAGTTCTATAGTTGTAAGATGGAGGAAAACAGTTCTGTCAAGGAGCACATACTCAAAATGTCCAGGTTGCACAACCGCCGTCCCACTGGACATTAACCTCCCGGATGAGCGGTCATTGACAGAATCCTTCGCCGCTCCCACCGAGCTACAAGAGCTTTGTGATGAACTACAATATGCAGGGATGGTGAAGACCATTCTGAAGTATTCTCAATGCTGAAGTCACAGAGGTTGAAATCAAGAAAGAACATCAAGTGTTGATGGTTAATAAAACCACTAAGTTCAACAAGGGCAAGGGTAAGAAAAACTTCAAGAAGGACGGCAAGGATGTTGCTGCGCCCGGTAAGCAAGTTGCCGGGAAGAAGTCAAAGAATGGACCCAAGCCCGAGACCGAGTGCTTTTATTGCAAAGGAAGGCCATCGAACCGAACTGCCCCAAATACTTAGCGGACAAGAAGGCCGGCAACACTAAAGGTATATTTGATATACATATAATTGATGTGTACCTTACCAGATTCTTAGTAACTCCCGGTATTTGATACCGTGCCGTTGCTCATATTTGTAACTCACATCGAGCTGCGGAATAAACGGAGACCGGCAAAGGACGAGGTGACGATGCGCGTCGGGAATGGTTCCAAGGTCGATGTGATCGCCGTCGACACGCTACCTCTACATTTACCTATGGGATTAGTTTTAAACCTCAATAATTGTTATTTAGTGCCAAGTTTGAGCATGAACATTGTATCGTGATCTCGCTTAATGCGATATGGCTACTCATTTAAATCCGAGAATAATGGTTGTTCTATTTATATGAGAGATATGTTTTATGGTCATGCTCCGATGGTCAATGGTTTATTCTTAATGAATCTCGAACGTAATATTACACATATTCATAGTGTGAATACCAAAAGATGTAAAGTTGATAACGATAGTCCCACATACTTGTGGCATCGCCGCCTTGGTCACATTGGTGTCAAGCGCATGAAGAAGCTCCATTCGATGGACTTTAGAGTCTCTCGATTATGAATCATTTGACACATGCGAACCATGCCTCATGGGCAAAATGACCAAGACTCCGCTTCTCCGAACAATGGAGCGAGCAACCAACTTATTGGAAATCATACACACCGATGTATGCGGTCCAATGAGCGTTGAGGCTCATGGAGGATATCGTTATGTTCTCACTCTCACGCATTTACTTAAGTAGATATGCGTATGTCTACTTGATGAAACACAAGTCTGAGACCTTTGAAAAGTTCAAGGAATTTCAGAATGAGGTGGAGAATCAACGTGACCGAAAAATAAAATTCTTACGATCAGATCGTGGAGGAGAATATTTAAGTCACGAATTTGGTACACACTTAAGGAAATGTGGAATTGTTTCACAACTCACGCCTACTGAACACCTCAACAGAACGGTGTGTCCGAACGTCGAATCGCACTCTATTGGATATGGTGCGATCTATGATGTCTCTTACCGATTTACCGCTATCATTTTGGGGATATGCTCTAGAGACAGCTACATTCACTTTAAATAGGGCACCGTCTAAATCCGTTGAGACGACACCGTATGAATTATGGTTTGGGAAGAGACCTAAGCTGTCGTTTCTAAAAGTTTGGGGATGCGTTGCTTATGTCAAGAAACTTCAACCTGAAAAGCTCGAACCCAAGTCGGAAAAATGCGTCTTCATAGGATACCCTAAGGAAACCATTGGGTATACCTTCTACCTTAGATCCGAAGGCAAGATCTTTGTTGCCAAGAACGGGTCCTTTCTGGAAAAAGAGTTTCTCTCAAAAGGAGTAAGTGGGAGGAAAGTAGAACTCGATGAAGTACTACCTCTTGAACCGGAAAGTAGTGCAGCTCAGAAAATGTTCTGTGGTGCCTACACCTCCGGAGAGGAAATTAATGATGATGATCAAGGTACTTGGATCAATTTGCTACTGAACTCAGAGGTCCACAAGGACACGTTCCACACCAGAGTGGTATGGCAACCCTGTCCTGGAAATCTTGTTGTTAGACAACGGTGAACCTTCGAACTATGAAGAAGCGATGGCGGGCCCGGATTCCAACAAATAGCTTGAAGCCATGCAATCCAAGATAGGATCCATGTATGAAAACAAAGTATGGACTTTGACAGACTTGCCCGATGATCGGCGAGCGATAGAAAAAAATGGATCTTTAAGAAGAAGACGGACGTGGATGGTAATGTTACCATCTATAAAGCTCGACTTGTCGCTAAAGGTTATCGGCAAGTTCAAGGGGTTGACTACGATGAGACTTTCTCTCCCGTAGCGAAGCTGAAGTCCGTCCGAATCATGTTAGCAATTGCCGCATACTATGATTATGAGATATGGCAAATGGACGTCAAAACGGCATTCCTTAACGGATATCTTAAGGAAGAACTGTATATGATGCAGCCGGAAGGTTTTGTCGACCTAAGAATGCTAACAAGGTATGCAAGCTCTAGCGATCCATTTATGGGCTGGTGCAAGCATCTCGGAGTTGGAACATTCACTTTGATGAGATGATCAAAGCGTTTGGGTTTATGCAGACTTATGGAGAAGCCTGCGTTTACAAGAAAGTGAGTGGGAGCTCTGTAGCA
The DNA here is from genome assembly GCA_021605205.1 of Aegilops longissima. Classification (NCBI taxonomy): domain Eukaryota; kingdom Viridiplantae; phylum Streptophyta; class Magnoliopsida; order Poales; family Poaceae; genus Aegilops; species Aegilops longissima. Next base: position 374,669,271 of record CM038678.1, on the reverse strand, counting down.
TTTCTCATATTATATGTAGATGACATACTTTTGATGGGAAATGATATAGAACTCTTGGACAGCATTAAGGCCTACTTGAATAAGTGTTTTTCAATGAAGGATCTTGGAGAAGTTGCGTACATATTAGGCATCAAGATCTATAGGGATAGATCGAGACGCCTCATAGGTCTTTCACAAAGCACATACCTTGATAAGATTTTGAAGAAGTTCAAAATGGATCAGTCCAAGAAAGGGTTCTTGCCTGTATTGCAAGGTGTGAGATTGAGCTCGGCTTAATGCCTGACCACGGCAAAAGATAAAGAAGAGATGAGCGTCATCCCCTATGCCTCAGCCATAGGACCTATTATGTATGCCATGCTGTGTACCAGACCTGATGTAGACCTTGCCGTAAGTTTGGTAGGAAGGTACCAAAGTAATCCCGGCAAGGAACACTGGACAGCGGTCAAGAATATCCTAAAGTACCTGAAAAGGACAATGGACATGTTTCTCGTTTATGGAGGTGACGAAGAGCTCATCGTAAAGGGTTAGATCGACGCTAGCTTCGACATAGATCTGGATGACTCTAAGTCACAAACCGGATACGTGTATATGTTGAATGGTGGGGCAGTAAGCTTGGTGCAGCTGCAAGCAGAGCGTCGTGGCGGGATCTACGTGTGAAGCGGAGTACATGGCAGCCTCAGAGGCAGCGCATGAAGCAATTTGGGTGAAGGAGTTCATCACCGACCTAGGAGTCATACCCAACGCGTCGGGGCCGATCAAACTCTTCTGTGGCAACACTGGAGCTATTGCACTTGCCAAGGAGCCCAGGTTTCACAAGAAGACCAGGCACATCAAGCGTCGCTTCAACTCCATCCGTGAAAATGTTCAAGATGGAGACATAGAAATTGCAAAAGTCCATACGGATCTGAATGTCGCAGATCCGTTGACTAAACCTCTTCCGCGGGCAAAACATGATCAACACAACAACTCTATGGGTGTTCGATTCATCACAATGTAACTAGATTATTGACTCTAGTGCAAGTGGGAGACTGTTGGAAATATGCCCTAGAGGCAATAATAAAAGGATTATTATTATATTTCCTTGTTCGTGATAATTGTCTTTTATTCATGCTATAATTGTATTATCCGGAAATCGTAATACACGTGTGAATACTTAGACCACAACATGTCCCTAGTGAGCCTCTAGTTGACTAGCTCGTTGATCAACATATAGTCATGGTTTCCTGACTATGGACACTGGATGTCGTTGATAACGCGATCACATCATTAGGAGAATGATGTGATGGACAAGACCCAATCCTAAGCATAGCACAAGATCGTAGTTCGCTTTGCTAGAGCTTTTCCAATGTGAAGTATCTTTTCCTTAGACCATGAGATCGTAACTCCCGGATACCATAGGAGTGCTTTGGGTGTACCAAACGTCACAACATAACGGGTGTCTATAAAGGTGCACTACAGGTATCTCCGAAAGTGTCTGCATTGGGTTGACACGGCTCGAGATCGATTTGTCACTCCGTACATACGTAGAGGTATCACTGGGCCCACTCGGTAGTGCATCATCATAATGAGCTCAAAGTGACCAAGTGTCCGGTCACGGATCATGCATTACGGCACGAGTAAAGTGACTTGCGGTAACGAGATTGAACGGGGTATTGGGATACCGACGATCGAATCTCGGGCAAGTAACATACCGTCTGACAAAGGGAATAGTATACGGGGTTGCTGGAATCCTCGACATCGTGGTTCATCCGATGAGATCATCGAGGAGTATGTGGGAGCCAACATGGGTATCCAGATCCCGCTGTTGGTTATTGACCGGAGAGTCGTCTCGGTCATGTCTGCATGTCTCCGGAACCCGTAGGGTCTACACACTTAAGGTTCGGTGACGCTAGGGTTATTAGGAAGACTTGTATGTGATTACCGAATGTTATTCGGAGTCCCGGATAAGATCCTAGACGTCACGAGGAGTTCCGGAATGGTCCGGAGGTGAAGGTTTATATATGGGAAGTTGTCATATGGACACCGGAAAGTTTCGGGGGCATATCGGTATTGTACCGGGCCACCGGAGAGGTTCCGGGGTCCACCGAGGGGCCACCCCTCTCGGAGGGCCTCATGGGCGCAAGGGGCAGGGAACCAGCCTGGAGGGCTGGGCGCCCCTTGGGCCCATGCGCCTAGGGTTGGGGGAACCCTAGTGGGGCGCCCCTTGCTTGGGGGCAAGCACCCTCCCTCCCGCCGCCCCCCTCTAGATCTCATCTAGAGGGGCCGCCCCTTCCCCTTCCCCTATAAATAGAGGGGCGAGGGAGGCTGAAGACCTGATCCAAGGCGCAGCCCTCCCTCCCAACACCTCTCCTCCTCCGCTGAGTGCTTGGCGAAGCCTCAGCCGAGTACTGCCTCTCCACCATCATCACGCCGTCGTACTCTGCTGGAGCCTTCTTCCTCAACCTCTCCTTCCCCTTGCTGGATCAAGAAGGAGGAGACATCGTCTGCCCGTGCGTGTGTTGAACGCGAGGTGCTGTCCGTTCGGCACTTGGTCATCGGTGATTTGAATCACGGCGAGTACGACTCCATCATCATCGTTCCCTTGAACGCTTCCGCACGCGATCTACAAGTGGTATGTAGATGCAATCTCTCTCCCATGACTCGTTGCTTAGATGAACTCATAGATGGATCTTGGTGAAACCGTAGAAATTTTTTTAATTTTCTGCAACGCTCCCCAACAAAAAAATTATAGATACGTTGGAGACATATCATGCAACACCCTATAGCAGGAATCCCTCACGCTTGCGCGACACGGAGGGCACAATAGGACAGCACCAAAATAAAACATACAACTCATTCCAATCTAGATCATCAATCAACCCAAAGACAAAGGATATCTACTCAAAACATCATAGGATGGAAACACATCATTGGATCATAATATGTGGCATAAAGCACCATGTTCAAGTAGGGATTACAGTGGGGTGCGGGAGAGGGGACCGCGTAAAAAAGATGAGGATGGTTATGTTGATGAAGACAATCACCGCGGCGATGATTCCCCTCCCAATGGCACTCCGGCGCCACCGAGAGAGAGGAGGAGAGGTTCTCCCCCTTGTGCTTCCTCCTCCATGGCCTCCCCCCTGGACGGGGAGAGGTTCTCCCTCTGGATCTTGGCCTTCATGGCGATGATGGCCCCTCCAGGATCCTCCTCCATGGCCTATGGTGATGATGGCCTCCTCCGGTAGGGTTCCAGAGAGGGCCTAGATTGATTTCTCGTGGCTACAGAGGCTTGCGGTGGCAGAACTTCCGATCTAGGTTATTTCAGGAGGTTTGCGTATTTATAGGAGAGGTTGGCGTCGAGAACAAGTCAGGGGGCTCCACGGGAAGTCCACGAGGCACAGGGACGCGCCCTAGGGGGGTGGGCGCGGCCTCCACCCTTGTGGGACCCACGTGCCTCCCCTCCGGTAACTCTTCGTTCCAGTATTTTTTATATTTTCCAGAAAAATTCTCCGTTGATTTTCATCGCATTCCGAGAACTTTTATTTCTGCAGAAAAGCAACACCATGGTAGTTCTGCTGAAAACAGCGTCAGTCCGGGTTAGTTCTAATCAAATTGTACCAAAATCATATTAAATTATTGTAAACATGGCATGAATACTTCATAAATTATAGATACGTTGGAGACGTATCATGGCCCATTAAGGCCCACTACTTCCCCCGGCGAATTCCCGTAACTCTCCGATACTCCAAAAAGTACCCGAATCACTGGGAACCTTTACGATGTCCGAATATAGCCTTTCAATATATCGATCTTTACATCTCGACCATTTCGAGACTCCTCGTCATGTCCGTGATCTCATCCGGGACTCCGAACAACCTTCAGTAAATCAAATCACATAACTCATAATACAAATCATCATCGAACGTTAAGTGCGCGGACCCTACGGGTTCAAGAACTATGTAGACATAACCGAGACACATCTCCGGTCAATAACCAATAGTGGAACCTGGATGCTCATATTGGCTCCTACATATTCTACCGAGATCTTTATCGGTCAAACCGCATAACAACATACGTTGTTCCCTTTGTCATCAGTATGTTACTTGCCCGAGATTCGATCGTTGGTATCATCATACCTAGTTCAATCTCGCACGGCAAGTCTCTTTACTCGCTCAGAATGCATCATCCCGCAACTAACTCATTAGTCACATTGCTTGCAAGGCTTATAGTGATGTGCGTTACCGAGAGGGCCCAGAGATACATCTCTGATACACGGAGTGACAAATCCTAATCTCGATCTATGTCAACTCAACAAACACCATCGGAGACACCTGTAGAGCATCTTTATAATCACCCAGATTCGCCAGACGCTTAATAGCACACAAGGTGTTCCTCCAAGATTCGGGAGTTGCATAATCTCATAGTCTGAGGAACATGTATAAGTCATGAAGAAAGCAATAGCAATAAAACTAAACGATCATTATGCTAAGCTAATGGATGGGTCTTGTCCATCACATCATTCTCTAATGATGTGACCCCGTTCATCAAATGACAACACATGTCTATGGCTAGGAAACTTAACCATCTTTTATTAACGAGCTAGTCAAGTAGAGGCATACTAGGGACACTCCGTTTGTCTATGTATTCACACATGTACTAAGTTTCCGGTTAATACAATTCTAGCATGAATAATAAACATTTATCATGATATAAGGAAATATAAATAACAACTTTATTATTGCCTCTAGGGCATATTTCCTTCAAAGATTAGATCGCCCCGAGCGTCGGTGACGTACTCAAAGTTACCAAACCTGATCTGATGCTCAGGGGCAAAACTGTCGACTTGGTAGAGATAACCCGCCGAGTCGGCATGTAGAACAATGCCGTCGAACATGAAAAGTTGCCCGGGATGAAGATGTCCCTGATGTTGATGCCGTCTCCGATGATTAGGTGAGCCATCGATCCTTCGGTGATCCAACAGCGGAACTCTCAATGAAAGCACCAATGTCGGTGTCAGAACCGGCGGATCTCGGCTAGGGGGCCCGAGCTATGGATCTTGGATCAATGGGGAACAAGGGACTAGGGACACGATGTTTACCCAGGTTCGGGCCCTCTCTAAGAGGTAAAACCCTATGTCATGCTTGATTATATTGCTTGTGTATATGAGGATTACAGAGTCGATCTACCACGAGATCAGATGAACTAAACCCTAACTGGTAGGATGATGGTTGTTCTCATATCTACGACCTAAATCCTATGGTCTATATAGACACGAGGGGTGCTAGGGTTACACATGGTCGGTTACAAGGAAAGGATAAACGTGCTGATTCTTCTTATCTTGACTTGGAGGACACACCAAGGCACCAAAAATCCTCCTGCCTGGATACGGGGTCTCCACTTATTTTCAGCCACCAAACATTGGCAATACAGCCCAACAGTCCGACCCCAAGAGATAGACCGGTAGGCCGAAGATCCCCTAATCCAGGACTCCCTCAAGGAGTACCAGAAATCTGGAGGACACCGGACGTCCAACTCCAGATGTCAGACCAGGGTGTCAGTCTTCCGGACGCTGGTGATACGCATAGGCCGAGACATGGTGAAAAGGGGTCTGTCAGCAAATGACAGACATCTAGAAAGTCTCGGTCGTCCGGTGCCCCAGTCATCTAGAGAAGACTGGATTTCTGTCAAATATGTTCTGTGAGGAAACGCCGAACATTCGGTCGGGAGCGGACGTCCATTGATCGGTCATCCGGAGTGCAACAATAATCCGCTAATTTACTTCTATGGTGGTGACACGGAATTCCGTAGAAGACCAAACAGTGATGACCCGCAAGTATAGGGGATCAATCGTTCCTTTCGATAAGTAAGAGTGTCGAACCCAACGAGGAGCAGAAGGAAATGACAAGTAGTTTTCAACAAGGTATTTTCTACAAGCACTGAATTGTCGGTAACAGGTAGTTTGATAGCAAGATAATTTGTAACGAGCAAGTAATGATAACGGTAAATAAAGTGTAGCAAGGTGTCCCAATCCTTTTGTGGCAAAGGACATCCCAAAATAGTCTCTTATAATAGGCAAAGCGTTCTTGAGGGTACACGGGAATTTCATTTAGTCACTTACATCATGTTGGTTTGATTTGTGCTCGCTACTTTGATAATTTGATATGGGTGGACTGGTGCTTGGGTGTTGTTCTTACTTGAACAAACTTCCCACTTATGATTAACCCCCTCGCCAGCATCCGCAACTACGAGAAAAGTGTTAAGATAAAATCTAACCATAGCATTAAACATTTGGATCCAAATTGGTCCCTTACAAAGTAGCGCATAAACTAGGGTTTAAGCTTCTATTACTCTAGCAACCCATCATCTAATAACTACTCCATAATGCATTCCCTTAGGCTCAAATATGGTGAAGTGCCATGTAGGCGATGTTCACATGACACCACTAAGGGAATCACAACATACATATCATCAAAATATCAAACACATATCAAGTTCACATGATTACTTGTAACAAGATTTCTCCCGTGACCACAGGAACAAAAGTAACTACTCATAAATGATAACCAGGCTCAAGATCAAAGGGGAATTAAATAGCATAATGGATCTGAACATATAATCTTCCACCAAATAAACCATATAGTAATCAACTACAAGATGTAATCAACACTACTAATCACCCACAGGTACCAATCTGAGGTTCTGGAACAAAGATTGAACACAACAGATGAACTAGGGTTTGAGAGGAGGTGGTGCTGTTGAAGATGTTTATGGAGGTTGGCCTCCCAAATATGAGAGGGTTGTTGGTGATGACGATGGCTTCGATTTCCCCCTCTGGGAGGGAAGTTCCCCCGGCGGAATCGCTCTACCGGAGAGCAAAAGTGCTCCTACCCAAGTTCCACCTCGAGACGGCGGCGCTCCATCCCAAAAGTCCTCTCCTTATTTTTTTCTAGGTCAAAATGACCTATATACCAGAATATGGGCACCGGAGGTGGGCTGGGCTGAGCACAACCCACCAGGGCGCGCCTAGGGGGCCTGGCGCGCCCTGGTGTCTTGTACTCACCAGGTGGCCCCCTCTGGTAGTTATTTTCTCCAGTAATTTTTATATATTCTAAAATAATTCTCCATAAATTTTCAGCTCGTTTGGAGATGTGCAGAATAGGTAACTCTGACATAGCTTTTTGAGGTCCAGAATTCTAGCTGCCGGCATTCTCCCTCTTTGTGTAAACCTTGCATATTATGAGAGAAAAGGCATTAGAATTACTCCATAAGGCATTATTATGCATAAAAACATTGAAAATAATAGTAGGAAAACATGATGCAAAATGGACGTATCAACTCCCCCAAGCTTAGGTCTTGCTTGTCCTTGAGCGAAAAAGCGATATCGAAACATGCCCACATGCTTAGAGAGAGAGGTGTCAATAAAAACAAAATATGGACATCGAAGCATCATGCTTAATATTATAACAACCACAATTTTTTTCATAGAATTTTATCACATAACTTAATCATATTACTTCTCATGAACAAGTAACAATTTATCAAAACATCGAAGTAAAAGCATCAACTCTATTGAAAACGAACAAACTATGTTCTCTGTCAACTTTGCAACAACAATTCATCATCTTTTCAGGAAGGGTCTCGTATCGGAGCCTTTTGGCAAGTCCACTGCTACCTCTTGAGCTTGCATTGGTTTTTCCCTTGAAGAGGAAAGGGTGATGCAGCAAAGTAGCGTAAGTATTTCCCTCAGTTTTGAGAACCAAGGTATCAATCCAGTAGGAGATAACGCAACAAGCCACCGAATACCTGCACAAACAAACACCAACTTGCAACCAACACGACAAAGGGGTTGTCAATCCCTTCACGGTAATTCACAAAGTGAGATCTGATAGAGATGGATAAACGGTAAAGTAATATTTTTGGTATTTTTAGTTTATGAACGGAAAGTAAAGATTGCAAAATAAGGGAACGGCGACAGAAATTGGCAAGTTGACGGGAAACTAATATGATGGAAAATAGACCCGGGGGCCATAGGTTTCACTAGAGGCTTCTCTTAAGATAGAAATTATTACGGTGGGTGAACAAATTACTGCCCAACAACTGATAGAAAAGTGCAAAGTTATGATGATATCTAAGTCAATGACCATGAATATAGGCATCACGTCCGTGTCAAGTACAACGAAAAGATTCTGCATCTACTACTATTACTCCACACATCGACCGACTCCTGCCTGCATCTAGATTAAGTTCATAAGAATAGAGTAACGCATTAAGCAAGATGACATGATGTAGCGGGATTAACTCAAGCAATATGATGAAAACCCCATCTTTTTATCCTCGATGGCAACAATACGATACGTGCCTTGCTGCCCCTCTGTCGCAAGGAAAGGACACCGCAAGATTGAACTCAAAGCTAAGCACTTCTCCCATTGCAAGAAAAAACAATCTAGTTGGCCAAACCACACTGGTACGCGTCGGTGTTATACAAACGGTTTTTAACCCCTTTCCGTGACGGCATTTGGAACCGTCGCCTAGTGAGTGATGGTGATAGGGGGGTCCTTCCCACACGACCCAGAAACCGTCAGGGATAGGGAGCCTTAATGCATACAGTTGTCCCTATATAACCGTTTCCGATATCTCGAATATCCCAAACGCTTCATCCTTGCTACTCGTTTGTGCTCTCATTGCCATCGCATTCGGATTCTTGTGGTTTTACCTAAAACCAGGAAGATTCCAGGCACGGGAGTTTTCCAGGCAGATTCCCGACACGGGAGTTTTACGATGCTTGGCACATCACAAACAGTTCATGATTATAAGTCGTGTACGATAGGTAGATAATCACACACATTTATTTTTCCCGCACCATATGTGATAGTGTCTGACATCACACATGCTTTGCAAATGGCAACCGTGTGCATTATTACACATGTTTCCTCTCTGTGAACTGTGTCGGATTATGATGTATATCGCACAAGCTATGCTTTATTAACCGTGTGCGCCGTAATGACCCGCACACCGTAATTTCCCCCTAATTTAATTGCTGCTATTTAAAATTGTACCTAATTTAAACTTGAAAGTAGGCTATAGCTTTATTCATATCCATCAGGTTCAAACAACCAATGCATTATTCGATTCAAAGGTACATATGTTTAATAATTACATAAGCACCAAATAAAGAATGATGAACCAGGGTTCTATACTTGTACTATTACAAATGGTAAAGAAAGAGGCGACAAACATTCTGGTTGCTGAACAAGGTGAAGCGAAATGGCCCTATTGTTCTCTCCTGGATGCAGAAGGCATGCAGGACTCTAGTCCAACCCCTTGTGATGGTCGGCCGCCAATCATGTAGTTTGAGAGGTAATCTTGACGTCTAACACAACTCATTACGGGCAGTAAAAAGAAGGCTACAGGGTTCTTACTTACCATCCTGCAGTTCACTGTTGTCTTGCATAAAGTGTAAACAAATTGTTCGATTGACGTCTTTTGACAACAATCTTTATCAGTTTCCTCACTTGATGCTGGTTCATGAATATCTCATTGCCCCATACGCAGAAAGGGTCGAAGTGTGGATCTTTGGCAATGATATATGTACCTAAAAGCACCAAGTTAATATTAGAAGCTAAACAACAATTTCAAAATGATGTAGTACAACACTCCCTCCATCCCATTATATAAGATTTTATTACATGTATATCTAGACATCATCAGAACATTAAGGTAACACTCTTCCTTGTTGCTATGTAGCCTGGGATTGCATATTTAGTCATTCAGTACAATGCATGTTGCTATGTAGCCTCAGATATATTAAATATGACCCTAGTTAACCTACTGATAAATGGGTTATAGATATATTCAGTGAAATATCTGATTCGGCGATTAATCCCTTATCATCCCCAGGCTATATGGTACTAGCTACCGATATCCTGAACAGTGAGTACATATAAGCAAGATGAAACTAACCTCGATGGAAAACAACATTGTTCTCAATTTTCCTGTATGAGTACATATAAAGGCATGTTAAGCACAACAGGCTAAACATCAACCAAATATATCCATGGTAGACAACATAGTCTACAAATGATAGCTTCAGTGTGCAGGCTTAAGCACGCTAGTTAAGCAAAACAAGAAGTGGAAAGGTGTGTTAACTACATCAGTCATAACATTTAAAAACAAGCAAATAGTCATTCAAACTCGTATTGTGCAGGTCTAAAGTACACTAGTTATTGTAAAAAAACAAAAATGCATGTTAACTAAAATATCCTTAACATCAACCAAATATCGTAATTCATAGTGGTATTGTTGAAACTGTTATTGATGAAATTGAACTACACGGCAAATAGTTGCACATATAGAGCATCATACTGTGAAGAACTGAATAAACAAGTCATAAGGCCATCTCTAGCCGATCCTTTAAAAGTTAAAGGTCTAAAACCCTTAGTGGACATATATATACTCCAGCAATTTTTGGCCTTCTCTAGTCGATCCCCTAAACTTAATGTTGTAAGCTTCAATTTGATCAAGTTCAAAGAAGGTTCAACCAAAAGTATCATGCATTCTAACTTAAACATAGATTGTTTTGCATAACCGAACATAAAACATAAATTTAAACTAAGCTAAACTACTTTTGGTCGAAGTAGAGGTCGAGCCAGTCCTTCCTCGTCATGTACGGTGTGCCGCGAGCTGGGTCCGAGCCGGTGCCGTCATTGGGGTGGTTGGGGAAGGCACTCCTCCACTCGTCGACGTCGATCTCCTCGTCCTCGAGGCCCACCTCGACGCCCTCCGCGCCACCGTCGCCGCCGCCTTCGACCTCGTCATTGGAGGAGAGCCCGATAACCTCGCCGCCCTCCGTGCCGCCGTCCTTGCCACCTTCGACCTCGTCATCAAAGGAGAGCGCGATAACATCGCTTCCCTCCATGCCGACAAAGATCGCTCGCTCCGCCTCCACGAGCTCCAGGTGCTGCCGGCGGAGCTCTTGCATGTAGGCCTCGTCGGCGCCCTCGGCCTCGAGGCGCTCACACACCTCACGGTCCTCCCCCGCCATAGCCAAGCTCACCACCCCTGGCTCCGGCGGAACAAGGTCGACCATATGTGTGCCGAAGGGGAAATTGAGCCTAGCCGCCACGCCGTGGTAGCGGACCTCCAGCGGTCATACTCCGTGGTCGCGAGCTCGACTGTGTGGAAGCTACCGAGCCACCGGCGGGTGTGGGGCTCCTGATCTGTAATCTCGGTGACCCACGTCCCCCACCGCCGCTGCCGGACCCCAAAGTAGGACCTCGGTGGCTGCCAGGTCCGAGGGAGGACAGGGAAGTCTTCGAACCGGCATAGGGGCACGGCGGCGGGCGAATCGGGGAACCGGCGATGGCGGATCGAGCCCGCGGAGGACGACGGGGACACCTCGGCGGCGTTGGGCGAAAAGGCCGCGATAAACCTCTTTTTGACCATTGGCTCCTCGAGCTCCCCGGCACACAGGCAGAGGTTCAAGATGGAGGCGCCAGCGATGGCGGCGACCTACCAATGGTTTCAAGGGTGGCGTGTGTCTGTGTGAGCGGAGGTTTGGGGAGTGTGTGGTGTGTGTGTGGAGGTTGGGCAAGGTGGTGTCTGAGGAAATACTACGGCAATTGAATTTTTTACTAGGCGGGAGTAACAAGGCGGGGCTACTTAAAATTTGTATCAAGGGCGAGCAGATATTTTTGAGATTGCGAGGGATGCAGAGGCGGGAGTAAAATGTTGGGGCTACTGAGAATTTGAATCAAGGGGTCGAAGCAGAGCGCGAGTAACAGACATCACACATGGTCCGCATATACTAATCGTGTGCTATCAAACATTAAAACCTTCCAGGCGGTAGATATTTTTGAGATTACGAGGCAGCAATATTTTCGAGATTGTGAGGGATGCAGAGGCGGGAGTATTTGGGGAGCGAGCTAGTGTGCTTGACACGCCGGCTGTGGACTGTAGCTGACGCACCTTCTCGCGTAAGCCATAGGCGTACTATACACCGACGGTGCTCCAGGATATTTTGTACTACATCTCACACGGTTGGTGATAATAAACTATGTGGGATCTACTTGATTTTTCATCTTGATTTGAATTACATAATGGGGTCACAGTGGCAATGGACGGTGTTTGAATTGCTAGACCTTTTATCTGCAGTGAACATGAAACTATATGTGTGTCGTAAAAGAATTGGAATTGTTTAGGGTTCGTTTGGACATTTTATACATTAAACTGGTTTTCTAGCCATTTCAGGTGCACAATTCAAAATTAAACTACATGCACATGCTCCTGTGCATATAAATTGGTTGAAAAATTAAATCTATGTCCTTGGGTGCATGCTTAGGTCCCATGCAAGAAATGCGAATGAATTTCAAACACCGGGGCATTGTTGAATGCCGGCAAAACGTTGAGATACCTGGTTTTTAAATTCTAGTAAATCCAAAACTCGTCTGAAATTCATGAAACTTGGCCTGGTATCATGGAGCAACATCAACATGTCGTGGTAAAAAAATTGTCCCATTTGGGGCAGGTTTGGGTATAAGCTTCTCACAAACTAGAGCTTCTCACAACAAGCCTGATGGTTTCGGTAGGGAACGTGCCACCTTTGGGGATGAAACGATATCCGTTGCCTCTTATTTCTTTCAAAAAAAATTCTAGTGTCAACATAGAACAACATGAGTGTTGTGTTATGTTTTGGCATTTTTCGTGGTTCGTTTGGACATTTTTATACATTAACTGGGTTTACTAGGCATTTTATGTGCACAATTCAAAATTAAACTACATGCACATGCTCCGGTGCATATAAATTGGTTGAAAAATCCAATATGTGTCCTTGGGTGCATGCTTAGTTCCCATGCAAGAAATCGGAATGAATTTCAAACACCGGGGCACTGTTGATTGCCGGCAAAACATTGAGATACCTGGTTTTAGATTCTAGTAAATCCAAAACTCATCTGAAATTCATGAAACTTGGCATGGTATCATGGAGCGGCATCACCATGCCGTGGTAAAATATTTGTCCCATTTGGGGCGGGTTTGGGTATAAGCTTCTCACAACAAGCCTGATGGTTTCGGTAGGGAACGTGCCACCTTTGGGGACGAAACAATATATGTTGCCTCTTATTGCTTTCAAATATTTTCTAGTGTCAACATAGAACAACAAGAGTGTTGTGCTAAGTTTTGGAATTATTTGGGGTTCGTTTGGACATTTTGATACATTAACTGTCTTTTCTAGGCATTTTATGTGCATAATGAAAATTTTAAATACATGCACATCCTCCCGTGCATATAAATTGGTTAAAAAATCAAATATGTGTCCTTGGGTGTATGGTTAGGTCCCATGCAAGAATTGGGAATGAATTTCAAACACTAGGGCACTGTTGATTGCCAGCAAAACATTGAGATACCTCGTTTTTAAATTCTAGTAATCCAAAACTCGTCTGAAATTCATGAAACTTGGCACGCTATCATGGAGCGGCATCAACATGTCGTGGTAAAAATTTTGTCTCATTTGGGGCAGGTTTGTGTACAACCTTCTCACAAACCAGAGCTTCTCACAACAAGCCTGATAGTTTCGGTAGGGAACGTGCCACCTTTGGGGATGAAATGATATCCGTTGCCACTTATTGCTTTCAAAAGTTTTCTAGTGGCAACGAAGAACAACATAAGTGTTGTGTTATGTTTTTGAATTTTTCGGGGTTCCTTTGGACATTTTTTTTACATTAACGGGGTTTTCTAGGCATTTTATGTGCATAATTCAAATTTGAAATACATGCACATGCTCCAGTGCATGTAAATTGGTTGAAAAATCAAATATGTGTCCTTGGGTGCATGCTTAGGATTCATGGAAGAAATGGGAATGAATTTCAAACACCAGGGCACTGTTGATTGCCGGCAAAACGTTAGGATACGGGGTTTTTAAATTCTAGTAAATCCAAAACTCGTCTGAAATTCATGAAACTTAGCATGGTACCATGGAGCGGCATCAACATGCCATGGCAAAAAATTGTCCCATTTCGGGCAGGTTTGTGTATAAGCTTCTCACAACCAGAGCTTCTTACAACAAACCTGATGGTTTTGGTAGGGAACGTGCCACCTTTGGGGACGAAACAATATTTGTTGCCTCTTATTGCTTTCAAAAAATTTCAAGTGTCAACGTAGAACAACATGAGTGTTGTGTTATGTTTTGGAATTTTTCGGGGTTCGTTTGGACATTTTTATACATTAACTAGGTTTTCTAGGCATTTTATATGCATAATTTAAATTTGAAATACATGCATATGCTCCTATGCAAATAAATTGTTTGAAAAATCAAATATGTGTCATTGGGTGCATACTTAGGTCCCATGCAAGAAATGGGAAAGAATTTCAAACACCAGGGCGCTGTTGATTGCCGGCTAGACATTGAGATACTTGGTTTTTAAATTCTAGTAAATCCAAAAATCGTCTGAAGTTCATGAAACTTGGCATGGTATCATGGAGCGGCATCGACATGTCGTGGTAAAAAATTTGTCCCATTTGGGGCAAGTTTGGGTATAAGCTTCTCACAAACCAGGGCTTCTCACAACAAGCTTGATGGTTTCGGTAGGGAACGTGCCACCTTTGAGAACGAAACGTTATCCGTTGCCTCTTATTGCTTTCAAAAAAATTCTAGTGTCAACATAGAACAACAGGAGTGTTGTGTTAAGTTTTGGAATTTTTCAGGGTTCGTTTGGACATTTTTATGGGTTTTCTAGGCATTTTATGTGCACAATTAAAAATTAAACTACATGTACATGCTCCGGTGAATATAAATTGGTTGAAAAATCGAATCTCTGTCCTTGGGTGCATGCTTAGGTCCCATGCTAGAATTGGGAATGAATTTCAAACACCAGGGCACTATTGATTGCCGGCAAAATATTGAGATACCTAGTTTTTAAATTCTAGTAATCCAAAACTCGTCTGAAATTCATGAACCTTTGGATGGTATCATGGAGCGGCATCAACATGTCGTGGTAAAAAATGTGTCCCATTTGGGGCAGGTTTGTGTATAAGCTTCTCACAAAATAAGGCTTCTCACAACAAGCCTGATGGTTTCGGTAGGGAACGTGCCACCTTTGGGGATGAAACGGTATCCTTGACTCTTATTGCTTTCAAAAAAAATTTAGTGTCAACATAGAACAACATGAGTGTTGTGTTAAGTTTTGGAATTTTTTGGGGTTCGTTTGGACATTTTTATGCATTAACTGGGTGTTCTAGGCATTTTATGTGCATAATTCAAATTTTAAATACATGCACATGCTCCAGTGCATATAGATTGGTTGAAAAATCAAATATGTGTCCTTGGGTGCATGCTCAGGTCCCATGCAACAAATGGGAATGAATTTCAAACACCAGGGCACTGTTGATTGCCGGAAAAACATTGAGATACCTGGTTTTTAAATTCAAGTAAATCCAAAACTCGTCTGAAATTCAGGAAACTTGGCTTGGTATCATGGAGCGGCATCAACATGACGTGGTAAAATTTTTGTCCCATTTGGGGTAGGTTTGGGTATAAGCTTCTCACAGACCAGAGCTTCTCACAACAAGCCTGATAGTTTTGGTAGGGAACGTGCCACCTTTGGGAACGAAGCGATATCCATTGCCTCGTATTGCTTTAAAAAAAATCTAGTGTCAACATAGAACAATAGGTGTGTTGTGTTAAGTTTTGGAACTTTTCGGGTTCATTTGGACATTTTTATACATTAACTGGGTTTTCTTGGCATTTTATGTGCACAATTCAAAATTAAACTACATGCAGATGCTCCGGTGCATATAAATTGGTTGAATAATAAATATGTGTCCTTGGGTGCATGCTTGGGTCCCATGCAAGAAATGGGAATGAATTTCAAACACAAGGGCACTGTTGATTGTCAGCAAAATGTTGAGATGCCTAGTTTTTAAATTCTAGTAAATCCAAAACTCGTCTAAAATTCATGAAACTTGGCATGGTATCATGGAGCGGCATCAACATGCAGTGGTAACAAATTTGTCCCATTTGGGGCAGGTTTGTGTACAAGCTTCTCACAAACCAGGGCTTCTCACAACAAGCCTGATGGTTTCGGTAGGGAACGTGCCACCTTTGGGGACGAAACAATATCCGTTGCCTCTTATTGCTTTCCAAAATTTTGTAGTGTCAACATACAACAACAGGAGTGTTGTGTTGAGTTTTGGAATTTTTCGGGGATCGTTTGGACATTTTTATACATTAACTGGGTTTTGTAGGCATTTTACGTGCATAATTCAAATTTGAAATACATGCACATGCTCCAATGCATATAAATTGGTTGAAAAAACAAATATGTGTCCTTGGGTGCATTCTTAGGTCCCATGCAAGAAATGGGAAATAATTCTAAACACTAGGGCACTGTTGATTTCCAGGAAAGTGTTGAGATACCTGGTTTTTAAATTCTAGTAAATCCAAAAGTCGTCTCATATTCATGAAACTTGGCATGCTATCATGGAGCAGCATCAACTTGGCATGGTTAAACATTTGTCCTATTTGGGGCAGATTTGTGTACAAGCTTCTCATAAACCAGAGCTTCTCACAAAAAGCCTGATGGTTTCGGTAGGGAACGTGCCACCTTTGGTGACAAACGATATTCGTTGCCTCTTATTGCTTTCAAAAGTTTTCTAGTGCTAGCATAGAACAGCAGGAGTGTTGTGTTAAGTTTTGGAATATTTTGGGGTTCGTTTGGACATTTTTGTCAATTAACTGGGATTTCTAGGCCTTGCATAATTCAAATTTGAAATACATGCACATGCTCCCATGCATATAAATTGGTTGAGAAATAAAATATGTGTCCTTGGGTGCATGCTTAGTTCCCATGCAAGAAATGGGAGTGGATTTGAAACACCAGGGCACTGTTGATCGCCAGCAAAACGTTGAGATACCTGGTTTTTAAATTCTAGTAAATCCAAAACTCATCTGAAATTCATGGAACTTGGCATGGTATCATGGAGCGGCATCAACATGCAATGGTAAATTTTTTGTCCCATTTGGGGCAGGTTTGTGTATAAGCTTCTCACAAACCAGAGCTTCTCACAACAAGCGTGATGGTTTCGGTTAGGAATGTGCCAGCTTTGGAGACGAAACTATATCCGTTGCCTCTTATTGGTTTCAAAAAATTTCTAGTGTCAACATAGAACAACTGGAGTGTTGTGTTAAGTTTTGGAATTTTCGGGGTTCGTTTGGACAATTTTATTCATTAACTCGGTTTTCTAGGCATTTTACGTGCATAATTCATATTTGAAATACATGCATATGCTCCAGTGCATAAAATTGGTTGAAAAAATAAATTTGTTTCCTTGGGTGCATGCTTAGGTCCCATGCAGGAAATGGGAATGAATTTCGAACACCAGGGCATTGTTGATTGCCGGCAAAATGTTGAGATACTTGGTTTTTAAATTCTAGTAAATCCAAAACTCGTCTGAAATTCATGAAACTTGGCACGCTATCATGGAGCGGCATCAACATGTCGTGGTGAATTTTTTTGTCCCATTTGGGGCAAGTTTGCGTACAAGCTTCTCAGAAACCAGAGATTCTCACAACAAGCCTGGTGGTTTCGGTAGGGAACGTGCCACCTTTGGGGACGAAACGATATCCGTTGCCTCTTATTGCTTTCAAATGTTTTCTAGTGCCAACAAAGAACAACATGAGTGTTGTGTTAAGTTATGGAATTTTTCGTGGTTCGTTTGGACATTTTTATACATTAACTGGGTTTTCTAGGCATTTTATGTGTATAATTAAAATTTGAAATACATGCACATGCTCCGGTGCATATAGATTGGTTGAAAAATCAAATATGTGTCCTTGGGTGCATGCTTAGGTCCCGTGCAACAAATGGGAATGAATTTCAAACACCAGGGCACTATTGATTACCGGAAATATGTTGAGATGCCTGGTTTTGAAATTCTAGTAAATCCAAAGCTCGTTTAAAATTCATCAAACTTGGCATGGTATCATGGAGCGGCATCAACATACAGTGGTAAAAAATATGTCCCATATGGGGCGGGTTTGTGTATAAGCTTCTCACAAACCAAGGCTTCTCACAACAAGCTTGATGGTTTCGGTAGGGAACGTGCCACCTTTGGGGACGAAACAATATCCATTGCGTCTTATTGCTTTCCAAAATTGTGTAGTGTCAACATAGAACAACAGGAGTATTGTGTTAAGTTTTGGAATTTTTCGGGGTTCGTCTGGACATTTTTATACGTTAACTAGGTTTTGCAGGCATTTTACGTGCATATTTCAAATTTGAAATACATGAACATGCTCCAGTGCATATAAATTGGTTGAAAAATCAAATATGTGTCCTTGGGTGCATGCTTAGGTCCCATGCAAGAAATGGGAATGAATTTCAAACACCAAGGCATTGTTGATTGTCGGCAAAATGTTGAGGTACCTGGTTTTTAAATTCTAGTAAATCCAAAACTCGTCTGATATTCATGAAACCTGGCATGCTATCATGGAGCGGCTCCCGACATACCGTGGTAAACTTTTTGTCCTATTTGGGGCAAGTTGGGTATAAGCTTCTCGCAAACCAGAGCTTCTGACAACAAGCCTGATGGTTTCGGTAGGGAACGTGCCACCTATGGGGACGAAACAATATTCGTTGCCTCTTATTGCTTTCCAAAATTTTCTAGTGTCAACATAGAACAACAGGAGTGTTGTGTTTTGGAATTTTTCGGGGTTCATTTGGACATTTTTATACATTAACTAGGTTTTATAGGCATTTTATTTGCATAATTCAAATTTGAAATACATGCACATCCTCCCGTGCATATAAATTGGTTGAAAAATCAAATATGTGTCCTTGGGTGCATGCTTAGGTCCCATGCAAGAAATGGGAATGAATTTCAAACACCAGGGCGCTATTGATTGCCGACAAAACATTGAGATACCTGGTTTTTGAATTCTAGTAAATCCAAAACTCGTTTGAAATTTATGAAATTTGGCATGCTATCATGGAGCGGCACCCGACATGCCATGCTTAAAAATGTGTCCCATTTGGGGCAAGTTTGGTTATAAGCTTCTCATAAACCAGAGCTTCTCACAACAAGCCTGATGGTTTCGGTAGGGAACATGCCACCTTTGGGTATGAAACGATATCCGTTGCCTCTTATTGCTTTGAAAAATCTTCTAGTGTCAACATAGAACAACAGGAGTGTTGTGTTATGTTTTGGAATTTTTCCTGGTTCGTTTGGACATTTTTATAAATTAACTGGGTTTTCTAGGCATTTTATGTGCATAATTAAAATTTGAAATACATGCACATGCTCTCGTTCATATAAAATGGTTGAAAAATCAAATCTGTGTCCTTGGGTGCATGGTTTGGTCCCATGCAAGAAATGGGAATGAATTTGAAATACCAAGGCACTGTTGATTGACAGCAAAACGTTGAGATACCTGGTTTTTAAATTCTACTGAATCCAAAACTTGTCTGAAATTCATGAAACTTGGCATGCTATCATGGAATGGCACCCGACATGCTATGGTATTTTTCGTGTCCATTTTGAGAGAAGGCGCACTCGAATAACAGCCAACAAAGGCATTTTGAATAAATAACTTCCACTTTAATATCTCAAATGTTTGTATAATTCAAACCGTGTGCGTTCTGTTAATCATTCACGTGACCCCACGTGTCTTGGTTTTAATGGCTATAGGAGGTGCCGTGCAGACAGGCTTGACTGAACGGGAGGCTTGCAAGCACAGTCCGGTGTGGAGGCTCACCGGGAAGCGTGCAAGCTGTTCAACGCAGGATCTGTGCATCTCTTCAACGCAAACGGTTCAGATTACAGTATGCAAATTAAAGCCAGACTTTGGCGCTAAGCCAAGAGACACTGTGATTTGTCAAAATATGCAGCTAAAAATCACTAGCACTATCTAATTTTTGCATCTAAAATTCAGTAATTAAGCATAGATTTCATTCATAGATTAAGTAGTCATTCTCACCGGGAAGCGAGACAGCCTTGGACCGCCGCCCGCCTCTCTCCCACTGCTATGTATTAATGGCGTGGCCGAGCGGTCGCATGCCCCCATCCTCGCCACACACACAATCCGCTCTCTCCACCCGCATCATCGACGCCGCTCTGAGTCCTCAAAGCCGTCAGTGTATGAGGATGCCGCCGAAGCGCCCCATCAAAGGGAGTGGCGACGCCGGGGCTGCTGAAGCACTGGAGCACGGCGTGAATATGGAGACAGAGGTTTCTGTCACCGCCGACGAGGTGGAGAACGAGGCTGCCAACAAGTAGAGGCGGGTCGAGAAAGAACCGCAAGCGACTCCAGCAGGCCTAGACCTCATTAACAACCTCCCGGATGATATGTTGAGAGTCATCATATCCCTCCTATGACAACCTCCCTTTCCCGGCGGTGTCGCCCCCTATGGCTCCTCGCCCCTGTTGACCTCCTTGACGCCCACGAGCTCTGCCATGGCTATCGCCAAAGCTTGGATTCGTTCTCCCAGATCCTCGGCAGTCACCATGGCCCAATCAAAGGCCTTATCATGGGCAAGTTCCATTCCCCTGGCAAGGACCGAGCCAAGCTTGAAGAGTGGTTCTGATCCCCCGCCATAGCTCAGCTCATGAAGCACAGTTTTAATGATCGGCATATGCGCTTGCTGCCAACGTCCGCGCTCCACTTCGCGCCCATGCTGCGTCTTGCCAAGTTCATGAACTGCCACCCCCCTTAATGACGCGCCCACTCTTTTTCTACCACAACTGAAGCACCTCGAGATTTTCGCCGTATGCATCCCAAAGGATGACATGGATTGCCTGCTCCGTGGCTGTACTGCACTCGAGTTCCTTCGTCTTCAGGCGATGAATTGGTCGAGTACCTTGCACATCACCTCCAGGACTCTCCGGACTTTTTATGTGTGTTGCTGGTGCTGCAACGAGATATCACAAAAGGTGGACCACAATATGGTCATTGAGGACACACCTTCACTTGAGAGATTACTTGTAGTTGATCAACAAGGTACAACAAGAATCAATGTCATTTCTGCACCGAAATTGACAGTGGTGGGCTACTCGCCTATCAAATACTACTACTTTCAGGTACAACTGTCGCCTTATACCTCTCCTTCTTGATATCAACATTATTTCTAGTTTTGAAGATGTATGTTCGTCTGTCATCCAGCAAAGCTTCACCCAGATTCTGGGCACGGTGAAGGTCTTGGCACTAGAATCCATCGGCCCCAACCTAGACCAAGTTGTTAGTTGCTTGAGATGCTTTCCGTGCCTGAAGAAGCTGTATATCGAGGTGATGTTCCTTTCCTATTTAATGTTAACCATAAGGGACTTCAATTTTTTGCACCTTGTTCTAAACTGCATGTAGGCACTAACACATTCTCTTATTTTGCAGATAATAATAGTCCTGGAGGTGCATACACTACTGCAGGATGCTGCTAATGTGACACTATGATCAGAGACCCTTCGACGAAACTGTGTGTGATGCAATAATCGCAAACGGTGGTGTAAAAGAACCGTCAAAAAAGGTGCAAAACGTTTGCGATGGCAAAGCCATCAAACACGGTTCAGACTTTAGTTTCTATGCGATGCAGGGCATACGGTTCTATTCAATGAACTGTTTGCATGAGGCGGAACAAAAGAAACGGGCGGCCAGATGAAGGCACGTGTGATATACAGCATACGGTTCACTCAGATGAACTATTTGTGATAAGGAGGAACAATAGTAACAGTCAGCTATTTAAAGGTGTGTGCGATTGAGGGCATATGCTTCAGAAAGATTAACTGTTTACGATTAGGCAAAAGAACAGAAACGGTTCAGTCAGATCAAAGTGTCTGCGATTGATGGCATACACTTCACACGGATGAACTGTTTGCGATTAGCCACAACAAACTGAAATAGTTAGATAGATCAACATGTGTGCGCTAGATGGGCACACACATTCTAATTAAAAGAAGCATGCGCGATGGTAATAACGAGCGCGCACGGTTGTTGGAACAAGACGTGTGCTGACATTGCCTATTGCGGTGCACCCTATGGTGCAAACGCCACGTACGCGGCCAAGAAGGCGTACGTGCCCACGTTACGCATTCTGGGAATAGTGCCACACTTATAACCGTCAATAAATTTTGAGCATGCGTCATGTCACATTCCAAATTGCAAACATGTTCACACCGATCAAAACCTAAACGGTTTCCCACTTAGGAGCGATTACTACTAGGTTATAAATACTACTACTACTCCAAGATGACAGCACATTCCTCCTCAATTCCTCATCCACAAAAACAAACAAGTCATTCATCATCGTTCCCTTGTGTCTGCCATGGCCAGCGTGAGTTCTGGGTTGAGAGATTGCCACCAAGGAGATGTGAGCATGGAAGCGGAAGCATGAGAGATGTCCCGCCTCGCCGTGAACGCAACCGGCATGTCCCGTCGCACGGCCGTAGCAGCACAAAGGTCCCGCTGCACCGCCAAAGCAGCACGCAGGTCCTGCCGCGTCGTCGATGCGGCAGACTGGTCCGGGCGCACCGCAGAAGCAGAAGAGTTGTGCCGCAAATGTAGTAGAGATGTCCTCCCGCGCCATGGCAGCCTGGGAAAATGTCTCGCGGGCAGGCGAGGACTCTTACAGGCACATGCATGCGATCGTCCATAGCCAGATGGCTCAGATCTCCGGCTAGGCGAGGTTGCAGGACGACATGAAAGCCTATTTTGTCGGTGTCATCCGGCAACTAAATGAGAGCAATGCAAAGCTCTGGGCCGAGCACGACCTGCTGAGGGCGAAGATGGTCGGAAGTGCGGAGCAGCGGGAGGAGACCACTACCTTGTTGAATAGGACCGGTGTCTTCGTCGAGAAACTTATGGATGAGAACGCCATGCTGCGCATCGAGCACAGAATGCTGGTGGAGAAATGTGTGGATGCTCTCAAGCAGCATCTTGAGGACAAGAAAGAGCTCATCGCCGCTCGCCACAGAGACTAGTTCCCACGGCCTGCAGGAATGCATCAAGAAAGTAGAGATCAGTAAGCCAGATCGTTGTCTTCCTTCTTCTTTTGCGCTTGTGTATTTCGGGCGTTGCCACATGTGGCTTTTTTTAATTATGTTCCTCAATATGTAAGACAATTATTATCCACTGTCATCGTCCTTATATTCATCATGCTTGCTATAAGTCGCAGTCGATGCTATATAGGTCCGTCGGATCTTACATCAAGATCCGTGAAAAACGTTCTTTTCAGATTTTCATTTTTCTCTCTTAAATCTCAGTCCAGTGAGACACATAGCCACACCGTAGAACAAGGGCTCGGGCGCCATTAATGGAGACATTGGGAGGGAGGTGCGCGGCGGGTAGTGGTCAAAGGGCTCTCCTCCCGATGAGCACGCGCAGGGGTCTGATCGCACGCCTCCCGTACTCAAATAGCTACCCCGCACGATACCTCCTAGCCAATAAAAAAAGGGGACGCGTGGCGGCACGTAATTGGTAAGTAGAACCCCCACAGTTTCAATAATACTCTTGTTTCCAATTTGTAACGTGACAACACTTGTTCCAAAATGACTTTGTTGATTGTTAATGTGTGCGCCTTCGCAAATTGGACAGAAAAATTACCACAGCATGTTGGTGCCATATCACGACACCATGCCAAGTTTCATGATTTTCAGGTGTGTTTTGGATTTACAGGAATTAAAAAACCAAGTTTCTCAATCTTTCCGGCCAAGCCACGACGCCCAGATGTTTGAATTTCATTCCCATTTCTTGCATGGGACCTAGAAATTCACCCAAGGACACACATGTGATTTCTCAACCAACTTTGGTGCACTGGAGCATGTGCTTGTAGTTCAAATTTGAATTATGCACATTAAATGCCCAGAAACTCAATTAATGTATAAAAAAGGCCAAACGAACCCGGAATAATTCCAAATTTTAGCACGATACTTCTATTTGGTCTAATCTGCCTGTGTAAAAAAATTAAGGCGGGAGAAGGCAGTGTACGTATGTCGTTTCGCACACGGATGTGACATGTTCCCTCTCGGAACCATGAGCCTTCTTGAGGGAAGCTCCAGTTTGCAAGAAGCTTACACCAAAGTTTGTCCCAATTCGGCCAAAAAAAATACCGCAGCATGTTGGTGTCATGTCATGAGACCATGCCAAGTTCCATGATTTTCAGGCGTGTTTTGGATTTACAGGAATTAAAAAACCAAGTTTCTCAATCTTCTCGGCCGAGCCACGACGCCCACATGTTTGAATTTCATTCCCATTTCTTGCATGGGACCTATAAATTCACCCAAAGACACACATGTGATTTTTCAACAAACTTTGGTGCATTGGAGCATGTGCTTGTAGTTCAAATTTGAATTATGCACATTAAATGCCCAGAAACTCAATTAATGCATAAAAATGCCAAACGAACCAGGAATAATTCCAAATTTAAACACGACACTCATGTACTAGTTGCATGTTTACTGTACGTAAATGTTCTAGCAATTCAAACACCATCCTTTCCCTCCGTAACACCATTTTGTCTTTCAAAACATAATGATAAAATCAGGTATACCACAAACAGTTTACTAGAAAGAATTGTGTGGGATGCGATAAAAAATATCTTGGTGCACCATCTTGTCTG
Organism: Aegilops longissima; assembly: GCA_021605205.1. Lineage (NCBI taxonomy): Eukaryota > Viridiplantae > Streptophyta > Magnoliopsida > Poales > Poaceae > Aegilops > Aegilops longissima. The sequence goes on along the minus strand of CM038678.1, from coordinate 374,644,699 downwards.
GCTTACACAGGAAGCTTCGTCGTCTACAGTCCACCGCCCCCGCTTGAACCACACTTGCGCACCAGTTTCTCGCGGCACCGAGCAAAAAAATTTGCCACCACAGAAATATCTATCTCTCTGCCCCCTCCCTCCGACCAAAAGCCACATTTCAATTGTTCCTCCTTGCTTTCCAAGTTCAAACATCACTACTGCTTTACTGGCAGCTCAACCTCCTCGCCGACGACCCTTCTTCTTGCAGCGCCGCCTCCTCACCGGCTACCCTTCTTCTTGCAGCGCCGCCTCCTCGCCGGCGACCCTTCTTCTTGCAGCGCCACCACCTCACCGGCGACCCTTCTTCTTGTTGCACGGCCTCCTCACCGCCAACCCTTCTTCTTGCTGCGCGGCCTCGTCGATATGGTCAGGTATTCCACACCCCACCCACACCATCCTCCTCCTTTCCCATCCCACATGCCCGGACCGACGGCGCGACACCTTCCACCAAAAACACTGCCCCCTCCTCCAATTAAGCGCCGCCCACAGCCATTTTGCACGCAGTATAACGTGGAGCTCAGTAGCATCCGGCCGCACGCGCACAAGGTCGCTATGGCTGCCATGCGTGTCGACCGCCAGATCTTGGAGGAGCACCTCGTCTTCGAGGCCACCATCGACACCGCCATGTGGTTGTCTACTTTAAAATACAGTTCATGTTGTTTTCTCGAGGCCACCGCTAGTGCCTTCTAGTGATTTGTCCTCTGTAATGTTAATATGCAATCTGATGTTCAGTTAACAGTTTGGTCCTCTGAAATGTAATGTTCAATTAACACACTTTGGTCCAACAATTGCTACATTTCGTACTACTGTTCTCAAGCATTCTTTGTTTTGTTAACTATCTTATCTTTAGTACATGTTTCTATTCTGCAATGTCGTGCTCAGTTAACTATTTTGGTTCATTTGGTCTTCTGTCCATTTAACTGTTTGGTTCAGTTCTGCAATTTGATTTTCATTTGATGTGGTTACAATTTTGTATTGTTATGCATGTGACACCAATCGAATTTGGCTGTACTCAATACATATTCTACTGATAGTATGGCAACTCCTTGTTAACCTGATCAAGATCTTCCTTATGTGTGTTGCAGGGAAACAATGGGAGACACTGCAGTTTACCATCGAGGTTTGTTCAAGCAGGGTCCTTTGGCTAATAGCACATTAATGTGCAGTTGCAAGAATCATTCTAATATTTAGGTTTCTTACAATTTGGTCTTGCACATGTAGGTCCCGCTGTCAGAGGCTTAGACCCACTATTCGACCCATTTTGCATATGGGGAAATGAGATGTCCATGAATATCAGTCAAGCCAAGAAACTCAGAAAGATTGTTAGGATGAAGAAACTTGTGACGAATAACAGCAAGATCTTTGTTTGCACAATGAATAAGACATCATTCAACTATAGGATGGTACTAACTCTTTTACCTTGTTTTTACCCCTTGCGCATTTCAAAATTTATAATAGCGATTTATGCAAAGCTTTGTTTTCAATACTTTTCAAAGCAGTTCACCGATGATTACCTCTCGAACCACCTGCATGGTCAAGAGGCGAGGAAGGTATTCATTCAACACCCACGGTACAATATTGAAGTCTTGTTGAAGAGGACGAAGGTTGGGCGGGCAATTATCCATAGCCACTGGCCTAAAGTTGCAAGGACATTCAACATCACTGAAGGCTCAATATTTTCCTTCCGCTTCTGCAATTTCCCAGATGAGATTCATCTGTCTATTTACCGTGTATGATGCTACTTTCCAAAGGTTTTTGATGCTACATGTGAAACTTGGTGCTGTTTTGTAATGGAGTAACTGAGTGCCGAAGCTATCTGATGTAATTCTATTATGAAATCCTGGTTGCTGTTATACAAATATGAAATATCTGCTGTGTTTTATAAAAAATATCAGTTTGATTAGTACATGGATTATCAATAATAGGCTAATTATCCTGCTCATTGGGGTTTTCTATTGCAGACGGTTACTCAGATAGCACCGTGGGCGATGAACTCAAACAACCCGCACGGTTTCTAGAAAGTAGGCGTGTTCGATCAACTAACAACCACACACGGCTTCCGGCAGCGAACTGTTTGCGTTAGGCCACCTTGCACAAACATTTCCACACAAAGAACTGTGTGTGATATACATACCTACGGAGTTTTTCTAGGATTCACCGTGTGAGATGTACATACCTACGGAAATGTTTTTCTCGGATTACCGTGTGGGATGTACATACCTACGGATATGATTGGGTTTCGATGCCTCACCCGATAGCAAATGAGCTCATTTGGTGTCCCAGGAGGGCCTATCCCCGACGGTTTCTGGGTCGTGTGGGAAGGACCCTCACTATCGCTCTCACTTGGCGACGGTTCCAAATGCCGTCGTGGAAAGGGGTTAAAAACCGTTTGTATACCACATCGATGTACCAGTGATAATGTTTATGAAAGTGCGTTATATCGACTAGAGGGGGGTGAATAGGCGATTTTTATGAATTCTTCAATGAGGTCTTTTCCGGTGAGGAAATTCCTAAGTGAAGAACTACTTGCAGCGGAATAAGTACTCAGAAGTAAGCATAAGAGAATGCGGGCATGGTCATCATGATGAAATGAAGACAATCAAAGAGTACAGAAAGCGTAAACACAGGATAACACAAGATGAAGACAAACAGATCAAGAAATTGAACGAGGAAATTGAGAAAGTCTTCATCAAAGTCTTCAAACACAAATATGAACGAACACTCAACACAAGAATGAGGAAATGAAAGAGTTGAGGAAATAGAACCTGTTAGGTTGGTGAAGACAATGATTTGGTAGACCAGTTCCTCTGCTGTCTCGGTTATACGTCCTGGTTGGAGGGCTGAGTATTTAAACTCGAGGACACACAGTCCGGACACCCGGCCGCTGAGCACGCAGCTCAGACACCAAGTCCTCACGGTATTCTCCTTGAACTAAGGTCACACAGACCTCGTCCAATCACTCGTGGTAAGTCTTCAGGCGACTTCCAAACCTTCACAGACTGGGTCACTCGGCGATCCACAATTCCACTTGGATGCTCTAGACCATGACGCCTAACCGTCTGGAAGAAGCACGGTCTTCAAAGGTAACAAGCGTCGGATCCACGCAGGATCAATCTCTTCATGATGCTCAATCACTTTGGGTTTGTAGGGTTTGGTTTTGGGTTTTCCTCACTCGATGATTTTCACTCAAAGTCCTCGGAGGATGGGTTGCTCTCAAATGACAAGTGTCAAGTTCTTCGGAGCAGCCAACCAGCTAGTGGTTGTAGGGGCGGCTATTTATAGCCTAGGGAGCAGCCCGACATGATAAGACATAAATGCCCTTCAATGATATGACCGTTAGGTGGATAAGATATTTTGGGACAGGTGGCGCAAGAAACACAATGACGGTCGAAATTTGACTCTCAAATTCCTCGGGGCTATCATGTTCCTCACTGTAGGCAATCCAAGATCCGGCGAATTCCTAACTCCTCGGTCGAACTAATTCTCAAATGACTGGAAGAACTTCGTCTCATCCTTCAAGAAATTGATGAGCTGTATGAGATTTCCAAAGGCTTCACTCAAGGGATTGGTAAGTGTAGGATTTTGAGTTGAGAATCACATGGAAATTTTTCCTTACTATTTCCTCGGCCCCCTTTAACAGTACGGTGTTTCCTATGACTCAAGAAAGAGAAAACGAAACTACGAAAACAAAAGTCTTCACACTTCATGTTCCTCAAATGAATACCAAGTCTTCAAGGTCACACCAATTTCTTCACTTTCAAAGTATTCGAAAGTCTTCGAATATCAAAGTCTTGATCGAAGAACTTCATTTTAGGGTCGACTTTCTCTGTAAATATCAAACTCCTCATAGACTTATAGACCTATGTACACTCATAAACACATTAGTCCCTTAACCTATAAGTCTTCAATACACCAAAATCACTAAGGGCACTAGATGCACTTACAATCTCCCCTTTTGGTGATTGATGACAATATAGGTTAAGTTTTCAACGGGATAAACATATGAAGTGTAAATACTGATATTGAGGAATTTGATTGCAAGATATAGAAGAACTCCCCACAAGATGTGCATAGTGAGGAATTTTGCTTTTGAGGCATTGCACATTTGAAGAGTTGAATCATGGAGATCTCCCCCTATATCTTGTAATTCATACACGCATTTGACATATAATATGAAGAATTTGAAATGCATGATGAAATATGGTGACTAATGTAGTTCAGCATGCGTGTATTAACATATAATGAGGAATAAGCATGCAGAGGAACACATCAAAAGTATCAGAGCACCATCGGGTTTAAGATTACATCTCGATCAAATAAAGTTTCAGAAGAACGAGAGTTGTAACTTAGCAAAAAAACGCCCATATAGTAGACCCGCTTGAAGACTAACTCACATTTCTCCCCCTTTGTCATCAAATGACCAAAAGGATTGAAACTAAGGACTAACGCCCCTGAAGAATTTCAAGTTGATGAAGGAGCGTCAGCGTTGTCGGGGTCGGTTGTCGTAGTAGGGCCTGCCGTAGTGTCGTCCAAGTCTTCATTTTCATCAGTGCCGCACGATGAAGAAAAGGAGCTGGCTACCAGGGAAGGAACCTTGAACTTCTTGAATTTCTTCGGTGGAGGTACAGACCATTCAAATTCTTCCTTGAGACCCATTTGTCTTCAGTTCTTCTGCGCTGTAGACATTAGAAAGAACAACCCAGGTGCGGTTGAAGGTTTCATGGAGGTAGTATTGGTTTTTCTTCACTGCATTGTGTGTTGAGGTCATGTTGTGAAGAATTGAACCAAACTGACGCTTGACCCATTTATGATTGCGATCAACCTTCTGATGAAGACAGAGGAGTAACTCACGATCAGTCATCACCCTGGGTGTTGTGGCTTGAGGATTTTGCTTGGCTGAGGTATTGGCGGCAGAGTCATGTGTGGCAGAGTCATGTGTGGCAGAGTCATCATTGGTGGAGTAGGATGCAGCTTTGCGAAATTGACCATCCAATGGACGAATGCCTTCATCTATCACAACAGTTGCCTTGCCCTTGTCATCAGCTGAGGAAAATGTCCGTTTGAGGACTTCAATTGGAGGCAATTAGCTGCAGTGATTCAGAGTGTCAGCCTTGTAATTGAGTGAAGACCTTGTCCTGATGAACCTCATAATCCATGGTGCATAAGGCTTCAGCTCAAAAGGTGACATAGCAATGTTTGCCAGAGTCCTCATGAAGAAATCATGGAAGTTGACGGGAACGCCATGAATGATATTGAAAATCATATTCTTCATGATGCCAACTACTTCTTCATCATTTGAGTCATGGCCTTTGATAGGACTCATTGTCTTCGTCAAAATGCGATAGACAGTCCGAGGCACATACAGTAATTCCTTGACGAAGAATTTGGTTCGAGGTGCCTGCCCTGGCTTCAAAGGCTTCATCAGCACTTGCATGTACTGATTTGAAAGCTCAGGCTCGTTGTAGATGGAACGAGCACCATCAAGGGGAGGACTGAGTGGGAGGGCACGAAGCAATTCAGTTGCTGGTGCCTTGTAGTGAGTATTTTCTGTCATCCAGTCCAATACCCATGAGTTCACATCTTCAGAATCTCTGGTGATGTGCAGCGTCATATAGAATTGAAGAATGAGTTCTTCATTCCAATCACAGATGTCAGTGCAGAAATTCAGCAATCCTGCATCATGAAAAACACTGAGGACTAGCTCGAAGCCTGGCAGAGATTCCATGTCCACATGAGGAATATGTGCATGATCGAAGACTTTGTCTTTGTTGAATAGCATAGAGGAATAGAAGTTGGCTTGACTAGCAGTCCAGAAACGCCTCTTCCTTATGCGAGCAGAGTCATAAGGGTTGTAGTCAGTGAAGAATACATGCTCGCCGAAGAAATCTTCAGCCTTGAACTTTTGCTTCGTTGAGAATGGATTCTTTGGCTTTGGCAGTGGAGTGTCAGTGAGTTGCATCACGACCTCAGGAATCGCAATCTCAGGTTCTTCAGGCTGAGGATTTTCTGGTTCCTCTTCATATGCAGTCTGCGTGTTCATAGGATCAGCAGCAGCAGGTTCTTCAGCACTAGTGGCTGGAATTTCTTCATGCACGGATGAGTTGGGATGAGTTTCTTCAGAGCCCATTTGAACCGTTGGTGCAGGGGACTGAGGAATTTGTTGGATTGGGGTGAAGAGTGGAGAATAGGGATGCTGACTTTCCCAAAAGTCATTGTTCATCACAGGCGTGGTGCATCCAATATCCACTTCAATTTCTTCATCAATCTGCTCTGACGAAGCAGCAGAATGATTTTCTTCATCAGATCCGCTTGGGATCTCATACTCTTCACCAAAAGGAACAAGGTCCTTTGATGGAATGGAGGAAATTGGAACAGCATCGATTGGATTTTCAAAAGAGCTTGTCATAGGCTTCATTTTCTTCGGGGCTGAAGAATTTTAAGCAGCTGATGCTTTCCTTTTCTCCATTGCAGCTCGCTCTGCAGCCTTGGTCTTCTTCACATCAGATGTAGATGGAAGGATTGGAGTTGGTGTAGGCGCGGGAGGAGCTGAGGAATCTGGTTGAATTTCCTCAAAGAATCGATGTAGTTGCCTCGACTTCTTCGATTTCTTCAGGCGCACCACTAGTGGATGCCCTGGCAATTTCTTCAGCGGCTGGAATGGAGTCATCAGCCCTGGAACTAGCATTGTCTCCAGCAGGCTGAAAATCATCAGCGATGCTGGCATGTTCTTCAGCAGGCTGAGCATAGGCTCCAGCCTGGGGAATTTCTTGTTGCGTTGGGGCTGCAACATTTGTGAACTTCTTTGTCAGATTGACAAATCTGACTTTGGCTCCTTGCCAATCAGCATAATAGGCATCAAAGTTATCACTTAGGGCTTTGATTTCAGACTGAATCTTGAGTAGTTCCTCAGTTGTCATTCTGACAACGTTTTTCCTCAGGAACTTCTCTTTCCTGAATTGAGCCTTCTTGATCTGCCTTGCCTTCTCAAACCTCCATTTCTCTTCAGAGATGAAATGGATCAGCATGTGACTTTGTCCAGGTGTTAGATGAAACTCAGGCATAGGTGTCTCTGGATCCTTGTGCCAGAGATCAATGTACTCGAGGATCGCCCTTGGATCCAAAAGCAGTGGCACAAGTGTGCCTTTGGCTCTAGCGGCCTTTCTTGTCGGTCTCTGATCAATTTCTGCAAGTTCGTCATCATCAGCTTCATCATCAGATGGCACTTGGAAGGCGACCTGTTTCTTCTTCGGACTTGGCCGAGGACCTCGTCCAGCAGTTGCCTTTTTCTTCAGCAGAGTGGGGCCTGATGAAGAATTTTGTGCAGCTGAGGAACTTGCTGAGACACCAGAGGCAATAGAGATGCCTGCAGTCCTTTGGCACGTGGCCAGATGCACAGGTGCTGAGGACTTTGGAGGAGCTGCTGAGGGCTTTGTAGGAGCTGAGGATTTGGGAGGAGCAGGAGCAGCATGAGGAACTGGTCGTGAGGGCATTGAAGATTCTGGCCGTGAGGGCATTGCTGAGGATTTTGGCCGTGAGGGCACTGTTGGTGAAGCACTTGTCTTGTGCGCTGGCTTCTTTGCCATTGATCTTCCGGGCTGAGCAGGGGCCTCGATGGCAGCAGCGATGTGAGTCTTCATTGAATTTCCTCACCGCTTCTTTGGCTTGTCTCGCCAACTTGGCTTGGCGCTTGGCCCATTCTTCAGAAAGTTCTCACCAGGCTTGATGTCGGTGGGGTCACTTCTTGGCAGTGCCAATGGAGCTCTTGGGCATGGAGGATTCAAGCTGAATTTCTTCATGTACTTTGGAGTAACATATCTGTACTCCTCCATTCCCTTGCCCATCTCCTTTCAATCCTCTGAATGCGCACCTTGCGCTGATTTTTGTTTTCCTTGCCAAACTTGGCTTCATCAGTGTGCAATAGTCGGCAGATATGTCCTCGGGTATCTCGAAGCAGTCATGACCTCGGGCCTCTTTCCTCCTTTCGTGGCTTCTTTCCTTCGCCATATTCTTCACCGAGGAATTTGAACAATCGAATTCTCTGAAGAAGTATGCAACTTTTCTTCGAGGAACGCTGCAAATGAGTTAAGTTGATGAGAACCTAGTGATTCAGCAGCGGACATGAGTACCGTGAGCAGAGTATAGTTGCGAGGAATTTGGAGAGGTCATATCGTTCTCGTAAGGTTTTTTCAAAAAGAACTAGTTTGAGGAATTTGACGGATGAGCCTTGAAGAATTTCACTAAGCGATCTTTGTCTTAGGTTCGAGTTGTATAGATCGAGGATCCACACAATTGAGGAATCTTGAAGAAAATCATTGCTTAGAGAAACGAATCAAGAGCATATTTTGTTTGAGGTGTTCATATGTGTGAAGATTTGAAGAATAAACACCTTTGAAGATTTTCGGAAGGTTTGAGAATCAAAGCGAGTAATAAAAGTAACTTTTAATTACCGAACTAAAGAACACGATTTAACCGAGAAGTGTAGATTAGAAGTTCGTCGGCTTCAGATCTCCCACGCCCTAACTCGGCGGAGGAAGACAGCTACTGGCGGCGGAGTGAAGATTTCATGATCGGCGCTGAAATACGACGGCGACGAGGTCGAGGCAAGAAGCTCTTCCTCACCGGCGACGATGGAGTAGCGGCGGCACTAGGGTTTGAGAAGCTCGAGCGAGAGAGAGAGAGCGGAGTAAAGGAAGTGAGGAAGGGGAGAGGGGGTATATATAGCCACGGTGAAAAACCGTTCGTCAAGATTTTGGACTAACGTGCCTCGCCCTTCTCATTCGCTGACATGTGTCACCCACGCATCTTGAAAAGTGGAGAATGTGTTAGATCGTGGGTGAATAGATAAGTTTATCGTGGGATGCGGAGCGGTTTGAGCGGCAAAGCCGAAAATTTGGATAAGATAAGTTAAAAGTTCCGTTCGCAATTTCTTGGTGACAAGGACACAAAGAAGATTTTGAGCGAGTTTCAAATAGAACGCATATGAAGAATTTGTGAATAGCTTGGGTTGAGTATAGCATAGAGGGGAAGGGTCCGATCACATTCACTTAGCGAGAAAAAGCAACTTGAAGAAATAGCCATAAGTGAATGTTGTAGAGGACATAAACCCATATATATATATACATATATATATATATATATATATATATATATATATATATATATATATATATATATATATATATATATATATATATATATATATATATATATATATATATATATATATATATATATATATATATATATGTACGAAACAATGAAGATTTTGCAAAGTTGAAGAATTTGAAAAACTGAAGAATTTCAAAACGAGGAAAACTCAAATTGAAGATTTCCAATTTTGGTGGTGGCGTGACCCACCAGATAAGAATGATGATTTCAGACACCACGTACAATTGTCGTAGGGTTCTGAGAATCAAATTCTTCATTAATTTCTTCACACTTAGAGTGTTATTCTTCATTCACTGAAGAAAAACGTTTCTTCATGTGTTGCACATCTAAGTCATCAATTTTGCATAAGTGTCAGGATGTGTGTCCTTTTCAAAGAACATTCGAAGATTCTAAGATATTTAGCTCACACCGCAACTAGCTAAATCTCTTCTCATCCAAGGGCTTTATGAAGATATCGGCTAGCTGTTCTTCAGTCTTCACATGCTCGATGGAGATGTCAACCTTCAACACATGATCATGAAGAAAATGATGACGAATCTGAATGTGCTTTGTCTTCGAGTGCTGAACTGGGTTGTGAGCAATCTTGATGGCACTCTCATTGTCACAGTAGAGAGGCACATTCTTCGCGTTGATGCCGTAGTCCTTGAGAGTTTGTTTCATGCACAGCAATTGAGCACAACAAGAGCCAGCAGCAATGTACTCAGCTTCCGCAGTAGACAGTGATACACAGTTCTGTTTCTTCGAGGACCAACAGACCAAAGATCGTCCGAGGAAATGACAAGTACCAGATGTTGACTTGCGGTCTACGATCACCAGCATAGTCGAGTCGAATATCCAATGAGATCAAAAGTAGAGCCCTTGGGGTACCATAATCCTAGTGTTGGTGTGTGAGCTAGATATCGAAGAATATGCTTCACAGCCTTATGGTGTGATTCCTTCGGTGTAGCTTGAAATCGGGCACACATGCAAACACTAAGCATTTTATCTGGCCTAGATGCACATAAGTACAATAGAGAACCAATCATGGAGCGGTATACCTTGTGATCAAGTCAATACCATTTTCATCGATTGCATAGATGGCCATTTGTGGGCATTGGAATTTTGACGCCTTTGCAATCTTGCATGCCAATTTCTTCGTAACATCTTTGAGGTATTTCTCCGAGATATGAATATGCCATTGTGTTGTTGATTTAATTTGAAGACCTAAGAAGAATTTCAATTCTCCCATCATAGACATTTGTTATTCTTCACTCATCATATAGGCAAATTCATTACTATAACGTTGGTCAAGACAGCCAAAGATAATATCATCAACGATATTTGGCACACAAACAGTTCACCATCATATGATTTAGTAAAGAGAGTAGGGTCGAGTGAACCGGTGTGAAGCCATTCTTCACGAAGAATTCCTTCAATGTATCATACCACGCCTGTGGGGCCTGTTTGAGGCCATAGAGGGCCTTGTTGAGTCTGAAGACTTTGTCGGGATTCTTTGGATCTTCAAAACCAGGGGTTGAGCAACATATACTTCTTCCTCAAGCTTACCATTGAGGAATGCACTTTTCACATCCATTTGATATAAAGTGATATTATGATGGTTAGCATAAGCAAGTAATATGCGAATAGCCTCAAGTCTAGCAATAGGTGCAAAAGTTTCATCGAAATCAATTCCTTCAACCTATGTGTAGCCTTGAGCTACAAGTCGTGCCTTATTCCTCACCACAAGGCCATTTTCATCTTGCTTGTTGCGGTAGATCTACTTTGTGCCAATGATATTATGCTTGCGAGGATCTGGACGTTTGACCAGTTCCTGACATTGTTGAGCTCGAATGATGTAATTCTTCTTGCATTGCCTGAATCCACTCGGGCTCGAAATGCTTCATCTACCTTAGTGGGCTCTGTGATAGAGACAAAAGCATAGTGCCCACAAAAGTTAGATAAATGTGAAGCTTTTGAGCGTGTGAGAGGACCTGGTACTTCAATGTCATCGATGATCTTGTCAACTTGCACTTCTTTTGCAACGCGAGGATGAGCTGGTTATCGTCGAGGAATTTGATCAGCATTTTCTTCAGCACCATTTTCTTCAGCATTATCCTCAAGTGCATCAGCTCGACGTTCTTCGCATTCTGGAATGAATTCTTCAGCAGATTCTTCAATAGGAATTACATCCTCAGTTGCCTTGAACTTGATAGATTCCTCAGGTGTTGGTTCATTTATCACAGAAGGTAGGTGCTCTCTTTGCGAGCCATTAGTTTCATCGAACCTCACATCTACAGTTTCAACAATCTTGTAAAGAACATTGTTGAAGACTCAGAGGTGTGCGAGTCCTTTCCATAACCAAGCATAAAACCTTCATGTGCTTTGGTGCAAATTTAGCATTGTGATGAGGATCTCTAATCCAGCATTTAGCAATCAAGACTTTGAAATAACTCACATTGGGTTTCTGTCGTTGAGGAGTTCATAGGCAGTCTTCTTGAAGAATTTGTGAAGATATACTCTGTTGATGATGTGGCACGCGGTATCAATTGCATCAATCCAAAAACGACGAGGCGTTTTGTATTCATCAAGCATAGTGCAAGCCATCTCAACAAAAGTTCTGTTCTTGCGCTCCACGACGCTATTTTGCTGAGGAGTATAGGGAGGAGATAACTCATGAGTAATACCAAGTTCATCAAGATAGTCATCAAGACCGGAATTCTTGAACTCAGTTCCATTGTCACTCCTGATGTGCCTGATCTTCACACTAAAGTTGGTTGAAGCCCTCGAGGAAAATCGTTTGAAGACTTCCTGCACTTCATGTTTGTAAGTAACAATGTGTACCCATGTGTAACGAGAGTAATCATCAACAATAAAAAAGCCATATAGAGATGCATCATTAGTGACTGCTGAGTAATGATTAGGACCAAAGAGGTCCATGTGAAGCAATTCAAATGGACGAGTAGTGGTCATGATAGTCTTCATTGGATGCTTGGCCTTGGTCATTTTTCCAGCTTCACGGGCTCCACACAAGTGATCCTTGAGGAATTTGACATTCTCAATGCCTATGACATTCTTCTTCTTAAGGCGTGTGCAAATTCCTCATGCTGCGTGACCAAGTCGTCGATGCCATAGCCAGCCTTCTGAAGCTTTTGCAAGTAGACACACGGCTGGTTGTGGTCCTGTAGAGAAATCAACAATATACAAGTCTCCTCTCCTAAAGCCTTCAAGACTTTGGAATTGTCACTTCCATGATCACAACACAACGATACTTGCCAAAGACAACAACCATATCAGGATCACAAAGCATTGAGATCGACATGAGCTTGTATCCTAAGGACTCAACAAGCATGACTTTGTCCATGTGTATGTCCTTAGAGATCGCAACCTTACCAAGACCCAATACCGACTTTTGCCTTTGTCAAGAAAGATGATATGCTTCAGATGTGAAGGTGATAAGGAGCATCCATCAATAGATTCTTGTCACCAATCATGTGATTTGTACATCCACTATCGAGGACCCACTCATTGGCTTTGGGTTGATCATCCTTGGCACCCTTTGCCATGAAGCAATAGGTGGGGCGTAGTCATCACTATCTTCATCAGCTTTGTTGGTGAGGTCATTTTCTTGAGTAGAAGATGGACTTGCCGATTTAAAGCAATGTGAGCCGAGTCGCCACACCAGACTCGGATTCTTCTGATGCCTCCTCTTCCTCATGTTCCTCAGATTTAGCTTCAGAGTCCATTTCCTTGCCAATGAATGCCCGAGCCTTCTTGGAGCTGCTCTTCTTGTGAGAAGAAGACTTTGAGGATTTTGATGATGAAGATTTCGATGATTTCTTCTTCTTTTTAGCGTCATCAGAACTGTAATCCTTGTATTTCTTCTTCTTTAATTCCTTTTCCCACTGAGGACAATCTTGAATGTAGTGACCAGGTTTCTTGCATTTGTGGCATAGTCTTCTCTTATAGTCACTGGATGAGGAATCACTGCTCCTTGAGGATTTTCCAAAGCGACCACGCCTCGAGAACTTCGGAATTTCTTCACGAGAGTGCTAGCTCTGGCTCAATTCTTGAGGATCTCCAAGGCTACTACGAGTCTTCACAATCAGATTCGCACACAGCCTTGGCCTTGAGGCACGTGATTTTCCATAGCTAGAACCATAGAGATCTCTCTTTTGAAAGAAGTGGAACTCATGAGTATTTAGCCTCTCGAGGATATCACCGGATCAAGTGACTTGTAGTCAAGACGCTCTTGTATCATCGGTGCGGAGTATCAAATGAGGAATCAAGCGATCTCAACAATTTCTTCACCACCTCATGGTCGGTGATGTCAGTGGCACCAAGTGCTTGAAGCTCATTTGAGATGTCAGTGAGGCGATCGAAGGTTTGTTGAACATTTCCATTGTCGAGTCTTTTAAAGCAGTTGAAGAGATTTCGAAGAACATCAACTCGAGAGTCACGCTGAGTTGAGACTCCTTCATTTACTTTGGACAGCCTGTCCCAGATGAGCTTAGCAGTTTCCAAAGCACTCACTCTTCCATATTGTCCTTTGCTCAGATGGACACATATGATATTCTTCGCTTGAGAATCGACTTGCTTGAATCTCTTCACATCGGCACCGTTCAGTGAGGGTGAGACAGAGGGAACACCATTTTCCACAACATACCAGAGATCGTTGTCAATTGCCTCAAGATGCATTCGCATCTTGTTTTTCCAGTAGGGGTAGTCCGTCCCATCAAAGGTAGGACACCCAGCTGAGACCTTGATCATACCTGCGGTCGACATAACTAAAACTCCAGGTGGTTAAACCAATATCACACAGAACAAGGGAGTACCTTGCTCTGATACCAATTGAAAGTGCGTTATATCGACTAGAGGGGGTGAATAGGCGATTTTATGAATTCTTCAATGAGGAATTTTCCGTGAGGAAATTCCTAAGTGAAGAACTACTTGCAGCGAATAAGTACTCGAAGTAAGCATAAGAGAATGTGGGCATGGTCATCATGATGAAATGAAGACAATCAAAGAGTACAGAAAGCGTAAACACAGGATAACACAAGATGAAGACAAACAGACTAAAGAAATTGAACTGAGGAAATTGAGAAAGTCTTCACCAAAGTCTTCAAACACGATATGAACGAACACTCAACACAAGAATGAGGAAATGAAAGAGTTGAGGAAATAGAACCAGTTAGGTTGGTGAAGACAATGATTTGGTAGACCAGTTCCAACTGTTGTCTCGGTTATACGTCTGGTTGGGCGGCTGAGTATTTAAACTCGAGGACACACAGTCCGGACACCCGGTCGCTGAGCACGTAGCTCAGACACCAAGTCCTCACCGTATTCTCCTTGAACTAAGGTCACACAGACCTCGTCCAATCACTCATGGTAAGTCTTCAGGCGACTTCCAAACCTTCACAGACTGGGTCACTCAGCGATCCACAATTCCTCTTGGATGCTCTAGACCATGACGCCTAACCGTCTGGAAGAAGCACAGTCTTCAAAGGTAACAAGCATCGGATCCACGCAGATCAATCTCTTGATGATGCTCAATCACTTTGGGTTTGTAGGGTTTGGTTTTTGGTTTTTCCTCACTCGATGATTTTCACTCAAAGTCCTCGGAGGATGGGTTGCTCTCAAATGACATGTGTCAAGTTCTCTCGAGCAGCCAACCAGCTAGTGGTTGTAGGGCGTCTATTTATAGCCTAGGGAGCAGCCCGACATGATAAGACATAAATTCCTTCAATGATATGACCGTTAGGTGGATAAGATATTTTGGGACAGTGGCCTTGACAGACAAAGAACGGTCGGAAATTTGACTCTCAAATTCCTCGGGGCTATCATGTTCCTCATCGTAGGCAATCCAAGACCGGCGAATTCCTAACTCCTCGGTCGAAACAAATTCCTCAATAACCATAAGAACTTCGTCTCACATCAAGAAACTGACTGAGCTGTATGAGATTTCCAAAGGCTTCACTCAAGGGATTGGTAGGTGTAGGATTTTGAGCTGAGCATCACATGGAAATTTTTCCTTAGTATTTCCTCGACCCCCTTTAACAGTACGGTGTTTCCTATGACTCAAGAAAGAGAAAACGAAACTACGAAAACAAAAGTCTTACGCTTCATGTTCCTCAAATGAATACCAAGTCTTTAAGGTCACACCAATTTCTTCACTTTCAAAGTATTCCGAAAGTCTTCAGAATATCAAAGTCTTCAGTCGAAGAACTTCATTTTTAGGGGTCGACTTTCTCTTTAAATATCAAACTCCTCATAGACTTATAGACCTGTGTACACTCATAAACACATTAGTCCCTTAACCTATAAGTCTTCAATACACCAAAATCACTAAGGGGCACTAGATGCACTTACAGTTTATAACGAGAATCACATCGAATGCCTGGATCTGCATCTCTCAAATATTACTTTGAACTCCTACTGAGGGACCTTACCGGATATTACACTCGCCAGGTTCTTTCGTTCCAGAGCAAAGGTGCTGAGGGTACTGAGGTTGAACATGCATTTAATTAGGAAAGATGAATGGTATGTTGATCAGAGCCGGTAGGTACAGCAAAATGGAAGAGGCTCCAAAAAAGCTAAACTTCATATTGGAAGAGCATATGGCAAAGCAGTTGGAAGTCATTGTGTCAAACCCATACATGACTTGTCAGCAGTTGATCCATTTTCAGAAATGACGATGTTTGCAATGTTTGAATTTGGGCGTTGTAATCTTTGAATTTGAACCTTGCAATATTTATGGTATTTTTTATATAACATAATTGAATGTTTTGTCTAATCGATACATGGGCATCCCTATGCAATGTTTGAATTTGGGCGCGCTCT
The DNA here is from genome assembly GCA_021605205.1 of Aegilops longissima. Taxonomy (NCBI): domain Eukaryota; kingdom Viridiplantae; phylum Streptophyta; class Magnoliopsida; order Poales; family Poaceae; genus Aegilops; species Aegilops longissima. Next base: position 374,628,685 of record CM038678.1, on the reverse strand, counting down.
ACCAGCAGTTGGGCGTGGGCACGATCACGTCGGGGGGGGGGGGGGGGTATGCAATAGGTTGCGTCGCGCGCATTGCCACGCGATGCAGTTACGTGCGGCCGTTTCTGTTCTCTTGTCTCAACACAAACAGTTCATCCGAGTGAACCGCATGCCGTTTATCGCACACACCTTGATCTGGCTGACCGTTTCTTTTGTGTTGCTTAATCACAAATAGTTCATCCAAGTGAACCGTATGTTGTACATCGCACACACCTTCATCTGGCTGCCTGTTTCTTTTGTTCCTCCAAATCGCAAATAGTTAATTGAACTGAACCATATGCCCTACTTCACACATGCAACTAAAATCTGAACGGTGTTTGATGCATCTGTCATCGCAAACGTTTTGCACCTTTTTTGACAGTCTTTTTACACCACTGTTTGCGATTATTGCATCGCACACAGTTTCGTCAAAGGGTCTCTAATCGTAGTGTCGCGTTAGCAGCATCCTGCAGTAGTGGCAAATCGATAGTTTGAAGAAACTTGCAAAGATATCAAATCATGCATATAAGAATTCAGAGGAGTTTCAAATAATATTTATAAATAAGTTGATCATAAATCCATAATTCATAGGATCTCGGCAAAAACACCCCAAATAAGTATTACATCGAATAGATCTCCAAGAACATCGAGGAGAACTTTGTATTGAGAATCAAACAGAGATAAGAAGCCATCTAGCTACTAGCTATGGACCCGTAGAAGCCCTCCGTGATCGAATCCCCCTCCGGCAGGATGCTAGAAAAGGCCCCAAGATGCGATCTCACGGGTACAGAAGGTTGCGGCGGTGGAAAAGTGGTTTCGTGGCTCCCTTTAACATCCCGATTCTCGAAATGTTTAACAAAAAGTTTTCCAAAAATCAGGGCGAGAAAAATTCATATGATTTATTTGTTAACGAAGCTTAAATTGGACTTTTCTAATTTGGAGGATTGAATTTGAAATAATGCCAACCTAAATTAAAATTTGATTTTACTTCTTCTATTTTAGTCGGGATTTATTTTCTTTTCATCGGCATATTAAAATGTGCGCCTTTGATTTTCTTTGGTGTTTATGATATTCATTTGGCTTTGATTGAGCGTTATTCATTTTCGGGTTTCCCTGAAAGGGACTCCACTTATTTTCTTTCTATCAAACTCCAAACAGAAATTCCACGTCTCAATCCATATATCTCTATTCAGTGTGTATCTTATTTTCTTTTGTCCATCGCATAGGCTAAATCCATCTCTTTCTTTTTGTTATATTCTCTCTCTCTTTTCTAGGTGCAGCCAAATTATTTCTTCCAAACCGAATTGGCCAAGCCCATTTTTTTCTCTCTCCCTCTCTTCTCTCTTCACACTAGTCCACTTTGGCCTGTTCGATTTGGCCCATTACCCAGCCGAAGGAGCACCCCTCTCTCTGCGTAGGTTCACCTTGCAAAGAAGGGAATCAGCCACATGTACACCTAAAAGTAGAAAACGTGTGCACCTTCCTTTAATTCCTCTTCCCTTCCTATTTCTGCCCACTCTCCATCTCCCCCAGCGAAGAGACATCCATCACCTACAATTAAAGGAAGGGAACTGTTGCACCTTCCTTTAATTCCCTCTCCACTTACCCATCTTCTAGCGCCACAACACGCACCCGAGTGCTTCCTCTCCTCCTCCACTACACGCACACCAGTACAGAGAAGATCAAACGTACAGCAATGAATCGTCCCCTCCTCTAACTTCCCTTATATCTCATCCCTTTCCAAAACTGAAGGAACCATTCCGTGTGCCTCCAGCTCCTCTTCCACTTCGCTAGTCTCCCTGCCCTCTCCCTTCTCTTTCTCTACAGAAACTCTCTCTCCAAAGAATGGTGCTCCATGGACGCCGTTGCTCGTTCCCAGTGACGTAGACCATCTCCATCAGCACCGCTGCGCCCCAAGGTCCATCTCCACACCACGAGTCCATTCAAAGAAGAAAGAATGTGTTCCATCAACCACACGCAAAGAATTCAGCATGTTCGTCTACACTATGCATCAAGTTCGTCGGATTGATTCGTCGCGCTTGGTGAGCTTCTTTCCAATTCCTTTTGTGCACCTTCAAAATATCACTCAAGTTATCTCCTAGACATCATGGTTCCTCCTATTTTGTCGTTGGGCACGCGAATGCCGCCATATGCATGAACCGAATATTTTTCAGTGCCATATTGATGTTTCCGTTGTGTTTTTTCTTCATTTGATCTCGGGCACAATAGTGAAACATTTTATATGGTTGTAGCAACCTCGTGGTGGAGTTAGATTACTTGTTTGGTTAATCATGTTCATATTATAGATTTTATTATAAACGTTTTGGACATGACCCAATGTGGATATAGATCGGTGAACTTTTTGTTAATTTGATATTTATCTTATGTTCATGACATGTCTAGAAGTTACTCCTAAATATTTCATAATGACATGTCTAGAATTTACTAGAACTATTTGCAGGATTGTTTAAATTGTCAAATATAGTTTGTCCTTGATGATATTTTTCTTTGGTGCATGTGTAGTCTTATGACATGTCTCTGTACTAGTCTTTGCAAATTCTTACCATGTGTAGGAGTGGGTTGTTGTAATAGATTATTAATGTTTTTACATGCTTGTTTGGTGTTATTATTTTAATTAGACTTGGATCATTGTTATTGTAACCTTATTATTATTATTTTAGTAATGGTTGGTATTGTTTATTGTTTTACGGAGAACGTGTACATAATAGTGGTGAATATTTAGCGTGCTTATAATTCTTTAGAGTTGTTCTAGGTGTTGATTTACTTATCCATCTAGTCATGAAAAAACTCATGTCTTGACTATTTAATTTTGTTTAGCATGGTGATATCATAGATATATGGTTTACATATTCATATTCATCCCTGTCACATGTTGGTTTTAAATCATGCCTTGTCTAAGATAGATGTTTAAATATTTTTGCATGTGTGTTGTATAGTTGTGATGTCATGCCATGTTGTAGGATATGATGTTTATTTTAATTGTGTGTGGTATCTAGTCGTTTATACTAGCAGTCATAAATTGGTATATTAACTTAGAACATTTCCATGCTTGTGGTGAATTGCTTGGCGAGGAATTATTATTTATGTATGATATGAGAGTGACACATTATTGCATAGTGTTCCTCTTATTTTATAGATGTTTTAATCCAATATAGTTAACGGTTGTGTTTCTTAAATTGGTGTTATGTTGATATTGTCAAATTTTTTATTTACTTTACCATTGGTTGTTAATTATCCTAGGTGTTTAATTACCTAGAATGATAGTTGTCCATACTTAGTTGATTGACATGCCATGTTAGTACTTACACAAAGTAGAATGCGTATTTTGGTTATATGCCTACCATGTGTTATACAGTTGCTGATTTTTATCCTATATTCATGCTTTTGGTTATACCTTACCTGGTAGATATACATGATAGTAGTTTGATGATATCATGCGTAGTTCTGTATCATATGTCGTAGCAAGTGTAAGTGGTACTAGATAGGTAATGCAAGTCATCTTTGTTATTCCTGCTATGATATTTCATTGCTTGATGTTGTTGATCCCATGGCATAGATGTTCACTTTCTTACATGCTAATTGCTTACTCGGTGTGCTTATGTGTCATAACTAGTATGTAGGCTTGTGTCCTATTGCCATGCTTGATAGTTATGTTAGTTGATATCAACTAAATTATGTCATAGTTATGAGTTGTATTCTATTAGTAGCATACTTTGGAAACTCGTGTGATCATCATCCATGCTTAGCATTATATCTAATTGTTGCATTGTTATATGTTTAGCCATCATTCATGCAAGTTATCTTCCATGCCTTATTATGTTCCATGTGTTATAGGTTAGTACTTAGTCCTTGTGTTTCTTAAATATGATTACCCTTGCACAAGTTAGTCTTATGAGCGTTTTGTACTTGTTGCAATAGTTCATCTCATGCTTAGGATAGTTTACCTTTCATCTCAGAAGAGTTGTGCTTTGATCATACACTCAGTGTGCATCGTCCTTTGCTAAGGTAAGCATGTGGTGATAATATTATTGCTAGAGATTATTGGTAGTAGTTATTCTTTATTATTAAGAGCATGTCCTAGTTTAGTATCTCCTCATGACAACTCATATGCTTGAAGCTTGTGTTATTTTAATTAAGACTTATTTATGATCCTTTCACTCATATGTCTTGTATGATATGTGTCTTTTATTTAGTTATTTAATTAACTTTTGCTATAGTATTTAGTTGACTCTTGTTATAGAAGTGTTTCTAATAGTTGTTATGATAGATGTTTGATTCTTCTTGATGTTGATCAATAAAAATACTTAGAAGTATCTAAATATTTATTTGTGGTTGACTTTACCTTTGTCATGCCATGTTGTGATTATGTAGTTCTAATGCATAGGATGGTTTAATTTCATGTGTGTTTGATGCCATTGTGTTTGTTTAGTAGTTTTCTATATAGTTAGTCGAGGTGCATAGTGGGAACTACTTGTGGTCAATAGCATAGTTCATATTGGGACGTTAGTCTTGTTGGAAAGCCTCGATTACCCATCATCAACCTAAATCTTGCCTATCTCTTGACTCTTCTCTACTTAATTACCTTCCAATCATATTACCCCCTTTTGGAATCTACATCTGATCAATACCTTGCTATCCATCCAGTCTTAAATTGTTTGGATGTTAGTTCGATTTGCTATTGCTTTGGTATTTATCTGTTTGTCTTTTGCTATCTGTGCGACGAGTAGGGAGTGACGATGTTGGACAAGGACAGAACAGATTACTGAAGGATTCAACAACGAAGGCATGCCTCCTTATTGATCATACTTATCCTATGTTTTACAAAATTGCATTGTGTTTTATGGTTACGATATGCATGCAATTTTAATTCTTGAAGCTAGCGTGTTGATTGACGCATTACCCTAATTCGCTTGTCGCCTATTTACTTGACACCTGAGTAGAAGTATATAATTCTGGTAGAGTAGAAATGCTTACCCATGCTTATCACCCTATAGGTGCTTTGTTGAATGACCTCTGCGTCACTGACAGTTGAAACTTAACGCTGAGCTAGGCCAGTTGGCCCTTGTTGACCCTCTCTATCCTCTTCTACTCTGGGTGAAACTTACCATCTGAATAATGGTGTGGGCGACAGCTGAATCAAGGATTGAAGGAGCGATCAGCTACCCTTCACGAGTTGAAGGGGGCAATCAGTCGTCCGTGCCGCATGAGGCCTAATAAGTCTTGGATTTGAAGATTGTGATAATAGTACATCCACATGCTATATGGGCACTGGCTTGGTCAAGTAAGCCAGTCAGCCTTAGGTGTCGATGTCGCCGTACCGCAATTGGGGAAGCTACCCTGTGGGGAGTATCCTCAGCACAGATGGGGGGACCGGTTTGTGGACGTACTCTCAGTTCCGTGCGCCAGACCCGGTGGGTATGTCACATCTTTGGGGGATCTAGTCCAAAGACCTCGTCACAATCTCCCTGCCGGTATACCAAATGGTGTACTATACCAGCGGCCACTGGTGGCATCAAGATGGGATTGTGTCGTGTGGGTAAAGTGTATGACCTGTGTAGAGTGTAAAACTATTCGAATAGCCATGTCCAAGGTCATGGTCGACACATGAATCTTTCTTGACATGCAGGACCTGTCTTGCTTAGTGTGAGTTGATCGAGGATCCTCACTTTGATGAAAGTTATTCTGGAGATAAAACATTTTTTCATCTAAAACTGCTATCGTCCAGTTACTATTTTTTAAACAAAGTTAGCATTTATGCAAATGGGCCATACAACCTTCCTTTGAAGCCACATGTAGCTATTAGGACTGTGACGCCCGGATAATCACGCTACAGTAATCCCACGCTAGTCGTGCCATGACACCTTGGTTACTGTTGCTATCCTCGCAATAAGTCGAAACCGTTAAAAATTCAAATTCTAATTGATGTCAACAAAAAAAAGGGTTTTCAAAAATTGAAACAAAATGTTAAATTGGTTGCGAATATTACAAGGGTGATTATGGTGCAACAAACACATCATTATAAAAAGGCCTAAATATTTAAAAGGAATTAAAACAGAAAAGAAATAAGATTAAAAAAACAAGAGAAAAAAAAGACTAACAAAAAAAACAAAAAGACCCCCCGGGCCAACCGGCCAGCTACCGGCCGGCCAGCCCAGTTGGCGCAGCCGCCGCCCCCTCTCTCCATAACCCACGCTCCCCCCCTAAATCCTAACCCGTAACCCCCACTCGCCCCACTCGCTCCCCCGATCCCCCTGGATCGGGATCGATCCCCTCTCTCCCCTCGTCTCCCTCCCAGACGCCGCCCGTCGCCTGCCCGGCCGCGCCTCCGTCCTCCTCCGCGGCGTCACCTCGCCGGTGCCGCCCCGCCTCCTCAACGCATCACCGGCGCCGCCCAGCCCGTCGCTCACCACCGTCCTCCACCTCCTCCCCGTTCCTGGACCGGGAAGTGCCCCGACGCCATGCGCCGCACCATCGCCTTACCTCACCGACCGCCCCGCCACCTCAACGTCGTCGTCCCGGGCCTCACCACCCCGTCCGCGACCGCGCCGTCGCCGGATCCCGATGGACCGCCTCTCCCCCGACACCCGCGGCGCCCTCGAGACAGAGCGTCACCGCTGAGCCCCCGTCGCTGGACTGCCTCCCCGCCGTCCTCTACGTCGTCGCCTCCTCCCCTGCGCCGGCTCGTCCCCGTCCTCCTCCACAACTGCTCCCTCCAGCCTCGCCGCCACCCCTCCTCTTCAATGCCGGTGAGGGCCTTGCCCTCCCCCTTCCCTTCCTCTGTTCCGTGCCGGCCGCGCCGCTCGATTCCTGCGCTGGTGTTGCACGTCTCCGCCCGCGCCGGCGAGCTCGCTTGCGCTCACCGTGGCCCTACACCGTGGTCGCCGTGCCCGACCGCGCCCTCCGCGCGCCCCTCGTGCGTCCGGGCGAGCCACCACCGCAGAGCGCTTGCGCACAACCCCCCCGCCCTACTCCCACACGCACCCGTTCGGCGGTGCATTGCCGCACCACCGCCGGTGACCGCACTGCTGCGCCCTCCCTCGACGCGCGCCGTGGCACGACCCGCTGCGCCTTCCGTCGCCTCCGTGTGGGTGCGCGCGCGCCTGCACCGATAAAGCCGTCGCTGGACCCATTAGGCCCTCGTGCCTATGACCAGTGGGGCCATGCCCCCAGAACATTTTTTAAGAAAAGAATAAAAAATAATAATAATAAATAAAAATAATAATTAATTAACGAGTGTTAGTTAATCTACTTAGCTAACTAAACTAATTAAAACTATTACTTAGGATAACACCAATGACTAAAGGACCCCACGCGTCGGTTGACCCGATCAGCGGTCAATGTTGACCGCGACATCATGCTGATGTTGTAAACGTATTTTTGATTTAAATTAATTACATTAATGAAACAAACGATTTAAATCTTCTAAAATTAATACAAAATAAACCGTAACTTCGGATCGAAATACTTTCTACATGAAAGTTGCTCAGATCGACGAGGCAGTTCGAACATAACCCGTTCGTCCACCACACACCCCTATCATATCAAACTCGCAACTTTTCCCCTCCGGCTCCTCTGCCCGAAAACGCGAAACACCGGGGATACTTTCCCGGATGTTTTCCCCCCTTCACCGGTATCACCTATCCCTGCGTTAGATCACCTCTAGCACCGCATTTGTCATGTTATGCTTTGATTGCTCATGTTATTTATTATGCTCCCCTCCGTTACTTTTCCGGTGACCCCGAGACCGCTGCCGTACCCCGTGATCGACTACGGAGTTGGCGACCCTCTCTCTTGCCAGAGCAACCAGGCAAGCCCCCCTTTGATCACGGATATCGCCTACTCTTCTCTATCTGCTTGCATTAGAGTAGTGTAGCATATTCTTGCTTTCGATTAATCCTATCTTTGCTGCATGGCCTGTCCTTGCTACTACTGTTGTTACCTTTACCTGCAATCCTATATGCTTAGTATAGGATGCTAGTATTCCATCTGTGGCCCTACATTCTTGTCCGTCTGCCGTGCTATACTATCGGGTCGTGATCACTCGGGAGGTGATCACGGGTATATACTTATATTTATACATGATACATGTGGTGACTAAAGTCGGGTTGACATGGAGCACCATGAGTGATTCACGGATTGGGGGCTGAAAGGACCTTGTCCCGATGGCCCTCTGGATGGATCTTTGTGGCGGAGCGACAGGGCAGGTTGAGACCGCCTAGGAGAGAGGTGGGCCTGGCCCTGTTCGGCGTTCGCGGATACTTAACACGCTTAACGAGATCTTGGTATTTGATCTGAGTTGGCTACGAGCCTATACACACTAACCATCTACGCGGGAGTAGTTATGGGTATCCCGGCGTCGTGGTATCAGCCGAAGCACTTCAGACGTCAGCGACGGAGTGGCGCGCGCCGGATTGGACTGGAATGCCTGCTAGGCTAGGTCTGCTTCCGGCCGCCCTTGCAACGTGCAGGTGTGCTATGGGCGATGGGCCCAGACCCCTGTGCGCTTAGGTTTAGACCGGCGTGTTGGCCTCTCTGTTTTGCCTAGGTGGGGCTGCGACGTGTTGATCTTCCGCGGCCGAGCATGACCCAGGAAAGTGTGTCCGGCCAAATGGGAACAAGCGTGCTGGGTAAGTTGGTGCACCGGATACTTATTAAAACACACCCTTGGAGTTGTACCTTGACCTTATGACAACTAGAACCGGATACTTATTAAAACACACCCTTCCAAGTGCCAGATACAACCGGTGGTCGCTCTCTCTCAGGGATATGAGGAGGGGATCGCCGGGTAGGATTATTGCTATGTGACGTTGCTTGGAGGACTTCAGATTGTCCTCTTCTACCTGTTGCAAGACAGGTGACCAGAAGCGTAGTCTTCGATAAGACTAGCTATCCCCCTCTTATTCTGGCATTCTGCAGTTCAGTCCACTGATATGGCCCTTTACACATATATCCATGCATATGTAGTGTAGCTCCTTGCTTGCGAGTACTTTGGATGAGTACTCACGGTTGCCTTGTTCCCCTTTTCCCCTACCTCTACTCGATTGTTGCAACCAGCGATGGAGCCCAGAGCGAGACGCCACCGTCGATGGCGACTACTACTCTGGAGGTGCCTACTACTACGTGCAGCCCGGCGGCGACCGGGAGTAGCTAGGAGGATCCCAGCGGGAGGCCTGCTCCTCTTCGATCTGTATCCCAGTTTGTGCTAGCCTTCTTAAGGCAAACTTGTTTAACTTATGTCTGTACTCAGATATTGTTGCTTCCGCTGACTCGTCTCTGATCGAGCACTTGTATTCGAGCCCTCGAGGCCCCTGGCTTGTATTATGATGCTTGTATGACTTATTTTATTTGTAGAGTTGTGTTGTGATATCTTCCCGTGAGTCCCTGATCTTGATCGTACACATTCGCGTGCATGATTAGTGTACGATTAAATCGGGGGCGTCACAAGTTGGTATCAGAGCCGACAGCCTGTAGGAATCCCCCTTCCCAACTCCTTGGTCGAAGTCGAGTCTAGACATTGCAAAAACTTTTACTAACTTGGCTGTGTGCCTTACGGGCCCACGTCGCCATTGGGTGGTATTAGGATCTTTTACTCCTCGACCTTTACTCTGGGACTCTGAACTCTCTTCTATTCGGGTTAAATGAATTTTGCTAAATCTAACATTAGGATCTCGTTATCACTTTCACCCGGAGAGACCCTTATTGCTGATGATCGTCTGCTGCACGTGAAGACCCTGGAGATACTCTCCGCTGTTAACCCGAGAACCTGTGTTCATCGCGTTTGCAATTCCCCTTCCACCGTCAACCCTTATGGATAACTACTTGCAGTTGTTATTCTTACATTCATCCCCAGTTGGTCTTGATATTACAAGATAACCCGAAACACTCGTCGTTGTTTCGATAATCCTTTGAGCTTGCTGCCTTGCCGTTCCTTGTCACCTGAATACCCCTACCGTTAATTCTCGCACTTATCGAGTATCCGCTCATCCCCCAGTTGTTCATGTGCTTCACAAAGGTCTTCGAAATACTATTCGATCCTCCAAAAATCCTTAGTAGCTTATTGCTCTACAATACTGGTCTACTTGCATGTTGGATGCTTTCCATACGTCTAGCAATATTCGTTAGTATCCTTAGACATCGTCATATTGATCCTTTTGATTCAACATGAGTGCGAATGCACGCAATCATCAGTTGATCCTTTTGAATTATCTTTCCGGCTCAGACGTCATTATAAACATGAGCTGGTTCTCAACCAATCCAAATGCCGTCGATAGTACCCCTAAGGCTATTCAACTTACCCACCCCTAATCAGAACATTGCTTCTGTTCCCTTGATTTGAAAATCATAATTCCTTTGCATTTGAGCTCTGGATTAGTCAGTTGTTTCTATAATCCAATGCCCTTGCATTGTTACTTCCTCTGATTGTGTGTCGATGCTCACATCAACTCTGTTAGGGACCGACAGATCCTTTAATGGATCTTATCCGACTTTGTCCTTCATATTCAATAACCTTGTGAGCCTTCCCTTGGATACATATTGCCTTTGGTAAATTGTATCATCTACTTTCTCAACCTTGCTCTACTTTCGAGCTTGTGATACTTACTCTTGAAACTTGTGGCATATGTTTCTAAGAAGCCCCTATGGGTTGAACCTATGCTTTCCTTAATATGTGTGAATTCGAAAGTTTTCACGAGTCGTACTCTTCTGGTATTTTGCCAGATAAAATTTCAAAACTACAACTTCATTGAGCACGAGAAGGTGAATGGAAGATTATGCATTGAGGAAGTGGGAGTCGACCTTGAACCTTGTGTTCAGGCCCATGGACGCGATGTATATCCTATTATGGAAGCTTCTTGTAATAATAACTATTTCCTTGATAACTAACATATGGTATCTGTGAATTGATCCCTTGCAACCGTGGTTCCAACCATGATTGTTCTTCCTTGATTCCATTTCTCGGGCAAGTTAAAACAATTGTCTTCTATGGATCAATACACCAGTCCAACCTTTACTTTGATCTTGTGTCGAGTATTACCCCCCTGGTATCTCGAGATTATCATGGAACTGCATAACTTCTTATGGGTTCTTCATCAAGTGCTACCTTCCCACTGATTCCAATTTTTCACGGGCTCACGAGTTATTGAGCGCTCAAAGACACGATAACTGAACCGAGTCCGCACTACGGTTCAACAACTCTTCGGTAAGCTTCTATAAGTACGAGTTTGTACCCGATCACATCATTCCTAGCCTGATCGGCTATATCATTATCATGCTAAATTTTAACTGTGCTACCGGGTCCTTCTTCACGGAGCACAATTTTCGACGATGAACTAACCTTACGTCGATCCTCATCGTCATATCATTTCGCCTTGAACAACAAGCTTGGTTTCGAGTTTGTGTCGTACCCTTGGTTCCAATAACCTTTCACTTCATCATTACTTTGACTTGTTGTCGTCGCTGATCGATTACATCTTCATGAACTCTCGCGACAAAGGTGTCGTGATCATCAACATTCTGAGCTCATCCAGGATATCAATTGAATTCATGATGAGAAATACCATCCTTGCCCTTGATGAATTGTATTATCATCGACCACTTTATTGCCTTCCCACCAACACAAGCTTGTTCGTGTTTTGTGTAAATCTTGAGATCCCTGCTACCCAGCAGTTGATCTTCCTTACCTCGGAAGTATTACCATCTCCTTTTGTCGAGGATGTGGTGAGAATTTCACCACCTCTTAAGAATTCTTGATATCATAATACTTCTTGCCATCTTCGTTCATTCCTTGGCCCCCGTATTGTTTTCAGCCGGAATACCGACAATTGAGCTATGACGTGTGAATTCAAAACTTCTAACAAGCCTCTTGCTTTGAAGTGAAATTCTTAGACTATTGATTATTGAATCACCATTCCGACGTTGGTCGTGCAACCCAGCCCATATTTCGGGCGCACCTTTCAACCAATGTTTAATTGTGTATGTTTTCCTCGAGCATACTTCTTTATATCATTTGATCTGACAAATGTCATCTTCTTGTTCACATTATTGTGGAAATCCATCCGTTTGGAATTCTCGATGGATTGGCGCTGAGCCCATTAGCCACCTCCTTGTCCTCTCCTTGGGTTAATGATGAACTCTTGATAACGGAAATCACTTCATAGTTCATTTCGAGAATCTTCTGATGTCATCCCGTCAATTTGTGTTGCACCTTTCTTCTCGGGCATCCCGAGCACGAGGTATCTGACACCAATCATACCTGAATCTCCGTCGATATGATGGTTGGGACAACTTTCAAGAGTTATGATGTTGATCCTTTGATGACCGGTAACATGATGTCATGCCTAGCACCCCCGGCTGGAGGACCTATCATTCTAGATTCCTTTTCAGCAAGGTTATCCATTCATCCACGAGGAAATTGTAAGACTTATTCTACAAGTTATTCTGATGGATCCTTCGTGTTTCCAAAGTCTGATCTTCACACGAAGACCATGTCAATGCTATCTCGAAGCATGTCAATGGTACTCCGATTTTCAACAGAACATTTGAAGCACGATGCTAAATTTTATTTATCACTTATCCTAACACCGTTGTATGGGTAATATCATGAGATTCCTTCCCCCTTACCTAAATGGTTTTCTACTTAATATCCTTTCATGGATATCTTGCTCTGCTTGTCTTTGGGAAGGATATACCCTTGAAATATGTGTTTAAACATATTTTCCTTTCCATTGTTCTGTTTAATCTGATGATCATATTTTCCTTCCATTGGTTTATTTAAACCTTTTCTACAATCTATATGATATAGCGGTAATAATCCACTTGCTTGTGCAAACACCTCGATGTACAACTCAGTCGGTAAGACCTTGTTACTATTGTTGATGACATTCCGTAGCCACCGATGGGCGAGAACCTTGCCTATTAGTGCGCCTCGTTCAGCGAGCAGGAAAGTGGTACTCTTCGTCCCTCGCCCTTGGTACCAACGTTGATGCCGACATAAGCGACGACATGGTACTCTCGACATGCCTTGCTATCATGACCGAGAAAGATGTCCTTTGCTCCTATTAAAAAAACACATGGTGGGCCCATAACCCACAGTTCCACAGGATCGAAACCTGACTGTCCTGTACACCCCCTATTCCCAAAGTTATTCCTCGCGCGTGGACCCGTATGTAATCCACGGGCCACTGTCCTAGTGATCTATTCTGGTATCGGACGCAATACTTACTCTCGCTACTCTGAACCCCTTTCTCACTCTGGTTCAGGCTTCGAGCAACTATCTATCCGCTTGGAGCCTATTATGGTACCTTCGTACCTTACTCTCGAGGTATTTCATATGTTCAACTCGAGAGATAATCTTATACTAATTCATGGGTTAACCCCAGATTGTTTCCCTCAAAAGCATTATGTCGTAGTGAGCTGCCCCTTATCTTTCGTAAAATACGATGGAGTTCGAAGAAATGATGACCAGTTTATCATGATGCATCGTAATAAAGGATTGAAGACATCAACGAAAGGGATTAACTTCTTCGAGAAGATCCGTTAGAATATCGTAACCAGAACTTTCCCCCTTACTCCCCTCTTAAATCTCAAGACGAGATTTCTTGTAGTGGAGGAGAATTGTGACGCCAAGATAATCACGCTACAGTAATCCCACGCTAGTCGTGCCATGACACCTCGGTTACTGTTGCTATCCTCGCAATAAGTCAAAACCGTTAAAAATTCAAATTCAAATTGATGTCAACAAAAAAAAGGGTTTTCAAAAATTGAAACAAAAATGTTCGGTGGTTGCCGAATATTACAAGGGTGATTATGGTGCAACAAACACATCATTATAAAAAGGCCTAAATATTTAAAAGGAATTAAAACAGAAAAGAAATAAGATTAAAAAACAAGAGAAAAAAGACTAACAAAAAAAAAAAAAAAAGACCAACGGGCCAGCCGGCCCGACTCTACCAGCCAGCCAGCCAGTTGGCCCAGCCGCCGCCCCCACTCTCTCCATAACCCACGCTCCCCCCCAAACCCTAACCCGTAACCCCCACTCGCCCCACTCGCTCCCCCGATCCCCCTGGATCGGGATCGATCCCCTCTCTCCCCTCGTCTCCCTCCCAAACGCCACCCGTCGCCTGCCCCGCCGCGCCTCCGTCCTCCTCCGCGGCGTCACCTCGCCGGTGTCGCCCCGCCTCCTCAACGCATCACCGGCGCCGCCCAGCCCGTCGCTCACCGCCGTCATCCACCTCCTCCCCGTTCCTGGACCGGGAAGTGCCCCGACGCCCTGCGCCGCACCATCGCCTTACCTCACCGACCGCCCCGCCACCTCAACGTCGTCGCCCCGGGCCTCACCGCCCCGTCCGCGACCGCGCCGTCGCCGGATCCCGATGGACCGCCTCGCCCCCGACACCCGCGGCGCCCACGAGACAGCGTCACCTGGAGCCCCCGTCGCTGGACTGCCTCCCCGCCGTCCTTTACGTCGTCGCCTCCTCCCCTGCGCCGGCTCGTCCCAGTCCTCCTCCACAACTGCTCCCTCCAGCCTCGCCACCACCCCTCCTCTTCAATGCCGGTGAGGGCCTTGCCCTCCCCCTTCCCTTCCTCTGTTCCGTGCCGGCCGCGCCGCTCGATTCCTGCGCTGGTGTTGCACGTCTCCGCCCGCACCGGCGAGCTCGCTTGCGCTCACCGTGGCATTACAACGTGGTCGCCGTGCCCGACCGCGCCCCGCGCGCCCTCGCGCGTCAAGGGCCAAGCCAGCCACCAGCATGCGCACACGCACAACCCCCCGTCGCCCTACTCCCACAAGCACCCGTTCGGCGGTGCAGCCGCCGCACCACCGCCCGGTGACCGCACCTGCCAAGGCCTCCACAGGCCGCGCCGTGAGCACGACCCGCCTGCGCCTTCCGTCGCCTCCGTGTGGGTGCGGGCGCCTGCACCCGATAAAGCCGTCGCCTGGACCCATTAGGCCCTCGTGCCTATGACCAGTGGGGCCCTGCCCCCAGAACATTTTTTAAGAAAAGAATAAAAAATAATAATAATAAATAAAAATAATAATTAATTAACCAGTGTTAGTTAATCTACTTAGCTAACTAAACTAATTAAAACTATTACTTAGGATAACAGTCAATGACTAAAGGACCCCACGCGTCAGTTGACCCAATCAGCGGTCAATGTTGACGGCTGACATCATCTTGATGTTTGTAAGCGTATTTTGATTTAAATTAATTACATTAATGAAACAAGCGATTTAAATCTTCTAAAATTAATCTGAAATAAACCGTAACTTCGGATCGAAATACTTTCTACATGAAAGTTGCTCGGATCGACGAGGCGGTTCGAATCACGCAACCCGTTCGTCCACCACACCCCTATCATATCAAACTCGCAACTTTTCCCCTCGGCTCCTCTCGCTCAAAACGCTAAACACCGGGATACTTTCCGGATGTTTTCCCCTTCACCGGTATCACCTATCCTGCGTTAGATCACCTCTAGCACCGCATTTGTCATGTTATGCTTTGATTGCTCTGTTATTTATTATGTTCCCCCTCGTTACTTTTCCGTAGACCCGAGACCGCTGCGGTACCCCTGTGATCGACTACGGAGTTGATTTAATTCTCTCTTGCGAGCAACCAGGCAAGCCCCCCCTTGATCACCAGATATCGCCTACTCTTCTCTATCTCGCTTGCATTAGAGTAGTGTAGCATGTTCTTTACTTTCGATTAATCCTATCTTGCTGCATAGCCTGTCCTTGCTACTCTTGTTGTTACCTTTACCGCAATCCTATATGCTTAGTATAGGATGCTAGTATTCCATCTGTGGCCCTACATTCTTGTCCGTCTGCCGTGCTATACTATCGGGCCGTGATCACTTGGGAGGTGATCACGGGTATATACTTATATTTATACATGATACATGTGGTGACTAAAGTCGGGTCGGCTTGTGGAGCACCCGCGAGTGATTCACGGATTGGGGGCTGAAAGGACCTTGTCCCGACGGCCCTCTGGATGGATCTTTGTGGCGGAGCGATAGGGCAGGTTGAGACCGCCTAGGAGAGAGGTGGGCCTGGCCCTGTTCGGCGTTCGCGGATACTTAACACGCTTAACGAGATCTTGGTATTTGATCTGAGTTGGCTACGAGCCTATACGCACTAACCATCTATGCGGGAGTAGTTATGGGTATCCCGGCGTCGTGGTATCAGCCGAAGCACTTCAGACGTCAGCGACGGAGCGGCGCGCGCCGGATTGGACTGGAACGCCTGCTAGGCTAGGTCTGCTTCCGGCCGCCCTCGCAACGTGCAGGTGTGCTATGGGCGATGGGCCCAGACCCCTGTGCGCTTAGGTTTAGACCGGCGTGTTGGCCTCTCTGTTTTGCCTAGGTGGGGCTGCGACGTGTTGATCTTCCGCGGCCGGGCATGACCCAGAAAATGTGTCCGCCAAATGGGATCAAGCGTCTTTGGGTAAGTTGGTGCACCCTGCAGTGAAGTTAATCTATTGAATAGCCGTGATCTTGATAACAGGACGACTTGGAGTTGTACCTTGACCTTATGACAACTAGAACCGGATACTTATTAAAACACACCCTTCCAAGTGCCAGATACAACCGGTGGTCGCTCTCTCTCAGGGATATGAGGAGGGGATCGCCGGGTAGGATTATTGCTATGTGACGATGCTTGGAGGACTTCAGATTGTCCTCTTCTACCTGTTGCAAGACAGTGACGAGCGTAGTCTTGATAAGACTAGCTATCCCCTCTTATTCGGCATTCTGCAGTTCAGTCCTTGATATGGCCCTTTACACATATATCCATGCATATGTAGTGTAGCTCCTTGCTTGCGAGTACTTTGGATGAGTACTCACGGTTGCCTTGTTCCCCTTTTTCCCCCTACCTCTACTCGATTGCTGCAACCAGACGATGGAGCCGGGAGCAGACGCCACCGTCGATGGCGACTACTACTGCGAGGTGCCTACTACTACGTGCAGCCCAGCGGCGACGACCAGGAGTAGCTAGGAGGATCCCAGGCAGGAGGCCTGCTCCTCTTTCGATCTGTATTCCAGTTTGTGCTAGCCTTCTTAAGGCAAACTTGTTTAACTTATGTCTGTACTCAGATATTGTTGCTTCCGCTGACTCGTCTACGATCGAGCACTTGTATTCGAGCCCTCGAGGCCCCTGGCTTGTATTATGATGCTTGTATGACTTATTTTATTTGTAGAGTTGTGTTGTGATATCTTCCCGTGAGTCCCTGATCTTGATCGTACACATTCGCGTGCATGATTAGTGTACGATTAAATCGGGGGCGTCACAAGGACCTTCCTCGTTGGAGGCATGTTGAGTACGAAATGTACTCATGGCAATAATTTTGTTGACAACAGAGTTCCATGAAGATGAAGCTGATGACTACGACAACTATGGCGATCCGTATGAGTGAAGTCACGTGGACTACATTGACAGCCTGTGGCTGAGATGGAGTCGATATGCATTGTTCTTTCTGCTTTTTTTGAATGTAATAAGTGTCATGAGACATTTATCTAGGTATTCCTTGGGGCAAGATATATTTAAAATTTTAATACCTTTTATGTATTGTGCAATGATATCATTTCACTGTGTTGTCAACAATGATCCTGGGGTTAACGAATATACACAGGTGGGTCTGGAAGTTAATTTCGGGTTCTACCAGAAGTGGTATCAGAGCCGATGTCGACCTAGTCGCGTGGCCTTAGATAGAAATGGAAAGCCTTAGGACTATTTTGAAAATAGAACTATTTTGAAAAGGAACATTCTCGTAGTTCTCTTCTTCACTATAGCTCTTCTTGTCTTGTCTTATTCAAATAAGGTTTGAACTCTACTTCTCTACCTTCTTCTCTGTAGTATGTGAATCCCAGTTTTCCTACCCATGGTGTTGAAAAGTCAAAAGCTTCACAAGCTAAGAATTTGAAGATAACTTCAACCATGGAGTCCCGAGTAGCAACATTTTTTTTCAAGAGGAGACACGTCGAGGAATCAAGAAGTCAACAATCGTCGATCATGCTCCAATCGTCAACATCTAAGATTTGCCCAAGATTTATTCTGACCAGCTATATAGGATTAAGTTGGATAACACCCTTGTAGTGATAGAACTTGTAGCTTGTAGATGCAAAACCTTTCTTGTGTGAGTATTGTCTGCATTTTTTTGGTGTTTTCCTATGCAGTCATACTAAAACCCTATTTGCCAAAATGAGTTGCTTTTGAGTTTTATTTGGATAACTTCATGGTTATGTCGGTGTTATCTGTTGTTTATATTTTGGGGTATCTCCGCCTTAGGTAGGATTCTTGTACCCATCTTTATGCTTTTTCCTTCTTCTCTATAAACCCCGGAAGACACTTTGAAAGAAAAGAAGTTGCAACAACCCGCTTGGAGGTCTATTATCAAAGTGAACCCTATGAAAAACCTCTTTTAAGGGGGTAGTAGACGATGGTTTTGTCAAGATTGAAGATTTGAAGACCTTCATTCACGAAGAAGAAGAAGAAGAAGAAGAAGATATGAATACTACTATAGGTTCAACCTGAAGGAATGACCAATGAGTTTATCTGCATGAAAGATTGAACTGTAGAAGAAGGCAATGCCAAAGAATGTTCAACCACCCACAGAAGTTATGTGGTTACCATCGCCAAGATCGAGGGACTGTTTCCAAGTCTTGAGCAAGCTAGAGACAATACCGACAAATGAAGTGTCTCCAATCAAGATCCAAAGCGGCCTATCAGCAACATCAGAATCAACCGTGATTCCATAAGTTTTTGAGAAGAACTATGTCGAGGGCTAAGCTAACCCAAACCTATTATCATTAGTCAGCCTGAATCTCGGGGACGAGATTCCTTTTAAGGTGGGTAGATTTGTAACATCCCGATTCTCGGAATGTTTAAGAAAAAGTTTTCCAAAAATTAGGGCAAGAAAATTTCATTTGTTTTATTTGTTAACGAAGCTTAAATTGGAATTTTCTAATTTGGAGGATTTAATTTGAACTAATGCCAACCTAAATTAAAATTTGATTTTACTTCTTCTCTTTTAGTCGGGCTTTATTTTCTTTTCATCGGCATATTAAAATGTGCGCCTTTGATTTTCTTTGGTGTTTATGATATTCATTTGGCTTTGATTGAGCCTTATTCATTTTTGGGTTTCCCAAAAAGGGACTCCACTTATTTTCTTTCTATCAAACTCCGAACAGAAATTCCAAGTCTCAATCCATATATCTCTATTTTGGGTGTATCTTATTTTCTTTTGTCCATCGCGTAGGCTAAATCCATCTCTTTCTTTTTGTTATATTCTCTCTCTCTCTCTCTCTTTTCTATGTGCAGCCACATTATTTCTTCCAAACCGAATTGGCCAAGCCCCTTTTTTTCTCTCTCTCTTCTCTCTTCACACTAGTCCACTTTAACCTGTTCGATTTGGCCCATTACCCAGCCGAAGGAGCACCCCTCTCTTTGCTTAGGTTCACCTTGCAAAGAAGGGAATCAGCCACACGTACACCTACAAGTAGAAAACGTGTGCACCTTCCTTCAATTCTTCCTCCCTTCCTATTTCTCCCCACTCTCCATCTCCCCCAGCGAAGAGACATCCAACACCTACAATTAAAGAAAGGAAACTTTTGCACCTTCCTTTAATTCCCTCTCCACTTACCCATCTTCTAGCGCCACAATAGGCACCCCGAGCGCTTCCTCTCTACAGAGAAGATCAAACTTACAACAATGAATCGTCCCCTCCTCTAACTTCCCTTATATCTCATCCCATTCCAAAACTGAAGGAACCATTATGTGCGTCTCCAGCTCCTCTTCCACTTCGCTAGTCTCCCTGTCCTCTCCCTTCTCTTTCTCTACAGAAACTCTCTCTCCAAAGAATGGTGCTCCATGGACGCCGTTGCTCGTTCCCGGTGACGTAGACCATCTCCATCAGCACCGTTGCGCCCCAAGGTCCACCTCCACACCACGAATCCATTCAGAGAAGAAAGAATGCGTTCCATCGACCACATGCAAAGAATTCAGCATGTTCGTCTACACTGTTCATCGAGTTCGTCGGATTGATTCGTCGCGCTCGGTGAGCTTCTATCCAATTCCTTTTGTGCACCTTCAAAATATCACTCAAGTTATCTCCTAGACATCATGGTTCCTCCTGTTTTGTCGTTGGGCACGCGGATGCCGCCAAACGTATGAACCGAATATTTTTCAGTGCGATATTCATGTTTCCGTTGTTTTTTTTCTCCATTTGATCTCGGGCACAATAGGTGAAACGTTTTATATGGTTGTAGCAACCCCACGATGGAGTTAGATTACTTGTTTGGTTAATCATGTTCATATTATAGATTTTATTATAATCATTTTGGACATGATCCAATGTGGATATAGACCGGTGAACTTTTTGTTAATTTATTATTTAACTTATGTTCATGACATGTATAGAAGTTACTCCTAAATATTTCATAATTGTAGGAGTGATCTCATTTTTTAGGAGAGTGTCATGTGATTTACTAGAAGTATTTGCAGGATTGTTTAAATTGCCAAATATAGTTTGTCCTTGATGATATTTTTCTTTGGTGCATGTGTAGTCCTATGACATGTCTCTGTACAAGTCTTTGCAAATTCTTACCATGTGTAGGAGTGGATTGTTATAATAGATTATTAATGTTTTTACATGCTTGTTTGGTGTTATTATTTTAATTAGATTTGGATCATTGTTAATGTAATCTTATTATTATTATTTTAGTAATGGTTGGTATTGTTTATTGTTTTATGGAGAATGTCTACATAATTGTGGTGAATATTCATCGTGCTTATAATTCTTTAGATTTGTTCTAGGTGTTGATTTACTTATCCATCTAGTCATGAAAAACCTCATGTCTTGACTATTTAATTTTGTTTTGCATGGTGATATCATAGATATATGGTTTACATATTCATTTTCATCCATGTCACATGTCGGTTTTAAATCATGCCTTGTCTAAGTTAGATGTTTAAATATTTTTGCATGTGTGTTGTATAGTTGTTATGTCATGCCATGTTGTAGGATATGATGTTTATTTTAATTGTGTGTGGTATCTAGTCGTTTATAGTAGCAGTAATAAATTGGTATATTAACTTAGAACATTGCCATGCTTGTGGTGAATTGCTTGGCGAGGAATTATTATTTATGTATGATATGAGAGTGACACATTATTGCATAGTGTTCCTCTTATTTTATAGATGTTTTTCATCCAATATAGTTAATGGTTGTGTTTCTTAAATTGGTGTTATGTTGATATTGTCAAATTTTTTATTTACTTTACCATTGGTTGTTAATTATCCAGTTACTATGGATGGGGGGACCGGTTTGAGGACGTACTCTCAGTTCCGTGCGCCAGATCCGATGGGCATGTCATATCTTTGGGGGATCTATTCCAAAGACCTTGTCACAATGTCCCTACCGGTATACCAAATGGTGTACTATACCATCGGCCACTGGTGGCATCAAGACGAGATTGTGTCGTGTGGGTAAAGTGTACGACCTCTGCAGAGTGTAAACCTATTCGAATAGCCGTGTCCACG
Source organism: Aegilops longissima (assembly GCA_021605205.1). NCBI lineage: Eukaryota > Viridiplantae > Streptophyta > Magnoliopsida > Poales > Poaceae > Aegilops > Aegilops longissima. The sequence goes on along the minus strand of CM038678.1, from coordinate 374,607,120 downwards.
GTCGGGGACGACACATGAATCTTTCTTGACATACAGGACATGTCTTGCTTATTCCCTCTTTTCCCCTATTCTTGAAACCTATGAAGAGTGTGAGTTGATCGAGGATCCTCAGTTTGATGAAAGTTATTCTGGAGATAAAACTTTTTTTCATCTAAAACTGCTATCGTCCAGTTACTATTTTCTAAAACAAAATTAGCATTTATGCAAATGAGCCATACAACCTTCCTTTGAAGCCACATGTAGCTATTAGGACCTTCCCCGTGGGAGGCATGTTAAGTACGTAATGTACTCATGGCAATAATTTTGTTGACAACAGAGTTCCATGAAGACGAAGGTGATGACTACGACAACTATGGAGTTCCGTATGAGTGAGGTCACGTGGACTACATCGACTGCCTGTGGCTGAGATGGAGTTGCTACGCATTGTTCTTTATGCTTTTTTAATGTAATAAGTGTCATGAGACATTTATCTAGGTATGCCTTGGGGCAAGATATATTTAAAATTGTAATACCTTTTATGTATTGTGCAATGATATCATTTCACTGTGTTGTCAACAATGATCCTGGGGTTGACAAATATACGCAGGAGGGTCTGGAAGTTAATTCCGGGTTCTCACACTCCCCTGGATGTTTCTAGGGTATAAGAGTATATATAGGAGGAAGAACTAGGTCAGGGGGTCTACGGGGGACCACAAGGTCGGGTGCGCGCCCCACCCCCTGGGCGCGCCCTCCACCCTTGTGGCCACCTCGTGGCTCTTCTCACTTGCACTCCAAGTCTCCTGGGTGTCTTCTGGTCCAAGAAAAATCATCGCGAAAGTTTTATTCCGTTTGGAGTACGTTTGATATTACTTTTCTGCGAAACTCTAAAACAAGGAAAAAACAGAAACTGACACTGGGATCTAGGTTAATAGGTTAGTCCCAAAAATCATATAAAATAGTATTTTAATGCATATAAAATATCCAAAATAGATAGTATAATAGCATGGAACAATAAAAAATTATAGATACGTTGGAGACGTATCATCCACATACTCAACCATTGATACATCCACTTTGCATCATGTTTTCCTACTGTTATTTTATGATGTTTTTATGCATAATAATGCTTTTTGGAGTAATTCTAATGTATTTTCTCTCCTAATATGCAAGGTACAAAAATAGAGGGAGAATTCCGGCAGCTGGAAATCTGGACCTGGAAAAGCTACGGCAGGCCACCTATTCTGCACAACTCCAAACAAGCTGAAACTTTACGGAGATTTTTTATGGAATATTTGAGGAATATTGGAGCCAATAAGTACCAGAGGGGCCCCACCAGGTGGGCACAACCCACCTGGGTGTGCCAGGGAGCCCAGGCACGCCCTGGTGGGTTGTGCTCACCCAGGCCCACCTCCGGTGCCCATCTTCTGGTATATAAGTCATTTTGACCTAGAAACAATAAGGAGACGACTTTCGGGATGGAGCACCGCCGTCTCGAAGCGGAACTTGGGCAGGAGCACTTTTTCCCTCTGCCGGAGCGATTCCGCTGGGGGAACTTCCCTCCTGGAGGGGTAAATCATCATCATCATCATAACCAACAACTGTCCCACCATGGGGAGGGCAATCTCCATCAACATCTTCAACATCACCATCTCCTCTCAAACCATAGATCATCTCTTGTGTTCAATCTTTGTACCAGAACTATAGATTGGTGCTTGTGGGTGACTAGTAGTGTTGATTACATCTTGTAGTTGATTGCTATATGGTTTATTTGGTGGAAGATTATATGTTCAGATCCAATATGCTATTTAATACCGCCTTGATCTTGAGCATGATTATCATTTGTGAGTAGTTACTTTTGTTCTTGAGGTCACGGGAGAAATCATGTTGCAAGTAATCATGTGAACTTGATATGTGTTCGATATTTTGATAGTATGTATGTTGTGATTCTCTTAGTGGTGTCATGTTAACGTCGACTACATGACACTTCACCATATTTGGCCCTAAGGGAATGCATTGTGTAGTAGTTATTAGATGATGGGTTGCGAGAGTGATAGAAGCTTAAACCCTAGTTTATGTGCTATTCTGTAAGGGACCGATTGGATCCAAAAGTTTAATGCTATGGTTAGAATTTATTCTTAATACTTTTCTCGTAGTTGTGGACGCTTGCGAGGGGGTTAATCATAAGTAGGAGGTTTTTTCAAGTAAAAACAACACCGGTTGTCACAACCCCAGAATTGTTTATAATTAGTGGCATCAGCATCCATGCATCATGTTTAAATTTATTTGAAAGTTGAAATGGGGATTGCTCAAACCCTAGCACCAAACCAAATCAACTAGGTTCAAATAAAAATATTCTCATTGAACCCAAAATGCCCTTCAGAAAAGTTTATCATTTTTGGATTGGTTTAAAACCTCTGCCAAAAATGGTGCACATATTTCTAGGCCATTCTGTATTTTTGAGTTAAATCATATGGTATTTGCATTTGGGCATTTAATTGCTAAATAATATTTTAAATGCTCAAATAATCATAAACTAAAATGTTTACTGTTGGATATATTCTAAACAGTAGCCATGATTAGTTACATGATTTCTGGAAGTGTCTAAGTATTTTTAATAAAGCCACGAAATTCTGAAATAATAGAAAACAGAAACAATAAATAAAATAACACAGAGAAAGAGAGTTATTACATGGGCCTTACATGGCGCCACCAACCGGCCCAGCACGGCCCAGCCCACCGCCGCTTCCCCCCGTGTCGTCTTCCTCCCTGCTTGGGAAGGACAGAGGCGTGGCCGCCCAGCCCGGCCACCTCCTCCTCCCTGCCTACTGCTCCTCCGGTGCTCCTAGGCGAGCCACGGAGGCGCCACGCACCCCTGGCCCCTCTCACTCTCTCCGTGCCTCTCCCTCCTCTGGCTCTCTCCTCGCACCACCAGAACGCGCCCGCCGCCCGCGCGTGCACCACATGCCACGGCCATCCCCGAGCCGCCCCGAGCTATCCTCGAGCTCTGCCACCTCGTTCCCTACCTCCTCACCGAGCCACGTGACCGGAAGGGCCCCGAAGCGCCGCCCCGATGCTTTTCACCTCGTCGGCCGCCGCGGATCTCCATCGCCGACTCGCCGTCGTCCGAGCTTCCCTGAGCCCGCTGAGGCCATCACTGCACTCCACGTGAGCTCTTGATCATCCTCCCCATCTCCGTTTTATCCCTAGCATGCCGTAGCCGCCGCGCCTCTCTCACCCGACAGCGCCGCCGCCAAAGCTCGCCGACGATGACGCTCCGGTGACCATTTGGTCCCGGGCATGCGTCCAACGTCCTCGCCGTACCGCGTAGATGCCGTAGGTGTTAACCCCGCATCGCCAAGGCCGATGTGGCCTCGACCCCGAGCTCGCCCGAGCTCCGGCCACCGCTTCTGTGCTCGCCGTCGTCATCTCCGGCGACTCCGAGGCCTTCCGATCGCTCTGCTAGACGCGGTCGAGCGCGGGCTACCCTCTGGTGGCCTTCGCGCATCCCTCCGTCGCCCGCAGCCCAACTCCGGCGAGTTGCCGCCGTAGTTTTGGGTCGCCGCCGGTGAAACTCCGGTGAGAGCCGACGTGGCCTCGTCTTTAGCACTAATCCCTGCCAGCTAACCACCCCACATCCATCGACGGTGGCCCGCGGTGGTGGTCAAAGCACGGTGAGCGGGATTAGCGCCTCATCATCGACCAGTGGACCCCACTGGTCAGGTTTGACTGAGGCGCCCGAGTTGACCTCTTGACATCGAGTGATGTCATCTTGACGCAATAACCCATTTTCTGGATTTAGTATTATTCAGGAAATTCCAGAAAATAGCTCAAACTTCTAAAATTCATAGAAATTCAACCGTAACTCCAAATGAGATAAATTATATATGAAAAATGATCAGAAAAATCCAATCTATCCATCTGTACCATTGTCGTGCATGTTAGAACAACTTATGGCTACTGTATAGGACAAATGAAATGAATGTCATTTAAATAACTACGTGTGGAGTTTGAATTTGAATCTTTGATTCAAACCAACTTCATTTAACCTAGTTTTAGTTGCATTAGCTCAAATCACAAGCATATTGCCATGTCATGAGCATGCATCATATTGTGCATTGCATTGATTGTGTTTCATACGTGTTGCGGTATTTGTCCCTCTCGATGAGCGACGTACCGACGATGAGTTCGATGACACCGATGAAGAACTATATTATCTTGAAGTGCCGAGCAAGCAAAACCCCTTGTTCATTCGATATAATCCCACTCTCGCTCCTGCTCTATTTTACTGCATTAGGACAACAACGACTCATGTGTTACTTGCTGTGGTAGCTGAACCCTTTATCCTCTGCATGACCTATCATTCCACGAGAATTAGATGAAACCCACTAGCATGAGTAGGAGTTGTTTGAGCCTATTGTGCCTACTCATTCATGCTTGTTTGTCATGCCTGCTCTTCGCTTAGAGTTGAGTCAGTCGATTCATTGGGAATGAATTGGAATGGTTGTGTGAACATGTCCTACTATGTGTGAGCTAAGTGTGTGAACACGATTTGGTAAAGGTAGCGATGAGAGGCCATGTAGGAGTACATGGTGGGTTGTCTCATTGCAGCCGTCCTCAGGAACTGAGTTCTGTGTTTGTGATCCATGACCAGTTACTACCACGCATTGGAATGCTTAAGTGCCCCTCTCGACTTCTTAACCATCCTTGTTCTCTGTCCAGGAGTTGCAACTAGTCTCTGGTGTTTGTAGGATATGTGTTGGGGGCCGTGCGTAGCGCTGACCCTAGGGGTGGGCTATGTGGCGGTAGATACACCGTGGCCCGGTGTACCGATTCGCCCGTTTGGTGTCTCGGGAACCCTGCACACATCGTTCGGGGCCGTTAGTGGAAACCTCGGCGGACTCGTCGGATGGAACCCGAATAGGCGATAAACCTGGACTAGAGACTTGAATGTTTAGGTAGGTCATGGTCGACACCCTCGCTGGGCTTCGCTTGAAGGTTGCCGAGTACATGTCGTGTAAACGGCGTAAGTGGTGAGCGTGTGTGAAGAAGTACACCCTGCAGGGTTAATATGATCTATTGAATAGTCGTGTCATGAAAAGGACTTACGGGTTGCCTATATCAGTTCATAGACAGGTGAAAGTGGATACTCTAAAATGCGCATGATAAGCGTGAGTGCTATGGATGGCGTTCTCGTAGGGAGACGGGAGCGGGTCCATAGTGGTGTATTGATATGGTGAATATGTGGACTCGTGTGCGCCACCTCAAAAGAGTTACTTGCAGTCTTAGTTCAGGATAGCCACCGAGTCAAAGCTGGCTTGCTGCAGTCAAACTCCACCACCCCCTTTGTTGATAATGATGCATATGTAGATAGTTCTGATGTAAGTCTTGCTGAGTACGTTTTACTCACGTTTTCTTATTTTATGTTTTGCAGAGAGACGCCAGTATCGCTAGTAGTTCCGTGTGGACTTCGACGTTTAGCTTGTTACCTTAGCTACGATCTTGTGCCCTCGGCAGGATCTGGTAGATAGTCAGGCTTCTCAGCCTTTTTCATTTTAGATGTCTGTACTCAGACATGTTAAGCTTCCGCTTGTGCTTTGACTTGTATGCTCTGAGTGTTGGGTCATGAGACCCATGTTTGTAATATCTCGCTCCTCGGAGCCTAATGAATAAATATTTGAGTCGTAGAGTTATGTTGTGATGGCATGTTGTATTTACACATATTGAGCATATTGTGTGTATGTTTGAAATGCTTGGTATGTGTGGGATCCGACAATCTAGTTGTTTATCCTTGGCAGCCTCTCATATGGGGAAATGTAGTCTAGTATTTCCTGAGCGATAGTAGTCCACTACAGCCCGGTTCACCGGAGTCCTGCTAGCCTAGCACTACTGCTTTGGACACTTGACTGGCCGGCATGTGTTTCACTTCGTTCCTATGTCTGTCCCTTCGGGGAAATGTCACGCGGTGATATTCGGAGTCCTGCCTAGCCTGCAACAGCCCGGGTTATCGGAGTCCTGTTAGCCCAGTGCTACAGCCCGAATTCATACGTTGATGACCGACATGCTCGATGTGATTCATGTATGCCTGTCCCCATGGGTTAGTGCCTCTTTGGGTTCACGACTAGCCATGTCGGCCCGGGTTCTCTGTCATATGGATGCTAGCGACACTATCATATACGTGAGCCAAAAGACGCAAACGGTCCGGGCCATGGTAAGGCGACACCGTGGAATACCGTGCGTGAGGCCGCAAAGTGATATGAGGTGTTACCGGCTAGATCGATGTGACTTGGAATCGGGGTCTGACAGCGTTGGTATCGAGCTGACTGCAGAGGGATTACCAAGCCAAACTGGTCGAAGTTGTGTCTAGAAATGCTTTAGTTATGTAAGGGAATTGATCGTGGAAGGGAACGTAAGGTTCTTTTTACTCCTTATACCTCACTAGTCGTCGCCCTGTGCTACTGCACGGGCTAGCAATTTGTAATATTGCACCGGTTATTGTAGAAAAAAATTACAATATTGTTCACCCAGGTTTTGTAAGTATTGATTTGATAGTTTTGTAGAAAATAGAAATACAAAATATTTTAAATCAATATTTTTACTACTTATTATTTTCATAGCATATAAAATATTGTAAGCTCTATGTCACAACTAAAATTGGTGCCGATGTATATATAATTGTATATATATTTAACGGTTCCTAATTTTAGCAATTACTAAATACATATGAGGATGTGTTTTCTTGTTAATGTTATTACACATATATTATCTATGATTTTCACTCTACCGGTTACTATTGGCATGGTTACTCCATGGTTCGATATGCATACGTGTGGTTAACATCTTCCATTAAAACACGGTGCAAAAAACTGTTTTGCAAGGTTAGTTTATATCGGTCACTCTTGACCCCGTCCACACCGATATCTAGCTTATTGATGCCCCTACCAATCAAGTGCTTATCAGTTCAACATCTTGGTGAGCTTCGTGCCTTGATAAGGTGCAACTCAATTCAAGCTTATCCTTGTACTTCTAAAATGTTTACGAGATCGTTGAACTTGTTGAGGTTCTTTAAACTTGTGAAAACTTTCTTTTATCTTTTCAATAATTCTCTGTATCTTCAGTTTTTTGATCAAATATTTCTTTTACTTGGACTATAATATTGTTGTAGCCATCATTATATCTTTTAATTAGACACCGAAATTTGGATGTTTTGTCGAATATTCTGAAAGCTCCGCTAAATTTTTGGATATGCATGCATGTAAGTTTTAAAAGTTACATTTAAAAAAATGATCCTTCCGACACCCCAAATGAGCGATCGAAAAGGTGGTGATGCTATTATTCTCCTACTCTTTAGGGGATGAGTCTTTGGCTAGCGGTGTCCTAGTCCTTGATATATAGCTTTATCCGGCGGTGCGTATGTGCATCTCTCCTTTGGATACTATTTAAAAAGAGCTCACAATTTCATCATTGTAGTCTTATTCCTTAAATACAATACATGAGCGGCATGCCGAACTTCGAAAAAACAATGGATTTTGTTATCGCTTTCCTAGTTTAGCAATTTTGGAAAAAAATATCTAGAATTTTTTATTAATATATTTATGACTTAGAAATCAAATTTGTTGACACTATTTTTTTCACTTTCAGATTACTATGTGTTGTCACGAATGCTGGGAGTATACATGTATCATCGATTTGTGGGCGGATTTGCTTTGTGCATGAATATATTTCTTGTGGTTGTGTGCATCGTGATTTTCGGTTGAGAAAAATAATTCACGTACCTAGATGTATGCACCGCAAATTGAAATATTATACGTAGATTTTAACAAAGATGACAACGTTGATGCGTGACATTGAGCCCTGATATATATTTTTGTATTATCTCCATAAAGAAAAACTTCAGTTTGGTCGGTGATCTTAGTTTCGACATCCCTTTTTTTTATAATCTGGACGTTGGTTTCCCTTCATAAAAAAAACTGAGCGTCTCTTCTATTGTAACATGTTTGGACTCTTGGCCCTAGTACGCGAGGTGATACAATTTCCTTATTTGTTAATCCTTGATGTTGTAACATCTATGGACTCTTGGGCCTTGTACGTTATAGAACTAATTATCTCCTTAAATCCTAGACACACAATTAAGATCTAATGGTCATTTAACGTACTTTTTGAGGATTAACGTGGAGGCTTGTATGGTGCTTCTAATTAGTAAATATAAGATGGCCTTCTGATCTGAGTCAACCTCTTCTCTTCTACGGGGTTAAGAACAAGGCCTTCTCATCTATTTATCAGGATGACGTGTTACTAATCCATAGACCTTTAAGATTGTTGGTTTTAAGCCCCAGTTTAGTTCCTACTATTTTGGTATGATAACTGTTGATCTCGGAACCTTGATATTGTGATGTTGAGTGATTATGCCACCATTTTTGCAGGATGTCTCAAATCATTTTGAGCATTTACAGCCGTTATGCTGTCCGAATCATCCCAGGTCTCTAAATAGTCTGATGCATTTGCAAATCCTTTCCTTCCGTTTTCGATGTCCTTCTTGGTCAGAATAAGCACACTAATCGGTAGGTTGAGGTACTTTGTTGCCTCGGCGTAGATGTTGGAGCTATTATTATGACCCTAGGTGTTTAGGAAGTCACCTAGCAATTTAGCAATGCTTTTGTATTCCCAGTGTGATGATTCTGGCCACTATGAAAGCATCCCTGATGTTATTAGTTAGTAGGCATTCTATTCCTGGGTTCTTGAACCCGAGATTCACCCTACTTCATGTTGCTAGTATTTGCTAGTTCCTTTAGGATATTAGTAACCTTGCGATAGTCCTCGAGGTCCGTGGTATCTCCTTCTTCCTCATACCATGAACCATCCTTGGCAGGAGTTCCTTTGAACCAAAAGATCACAACCAGGGTGCTCTTGAGGAGTACTCCATTCATATTGTGACTCTGCCAGTCCTACCTTCTCTGCATGGGTTATCCGGGAGAAATGTTGAGCTTTGCTCGATATACTAATCCATGCCTCCACAACTCGAAAAGTTATATGTTCCTCGAGTTGTCCCTCCTTAGTTGTATTCCGATCCCCGTCTATCAGTTGATAGTCAGGAGTAGTCGTGTTCTCGTCCTCAACGATGCCCATTTTTTTCCTTGTGGTCCGTCAAGCCATTCTGTTCTAGAATGACTAGGAGAAACAAACTCCAGTACCTCATCCATATCCAGGATTGGGTCAAAGTAGTTGTATCCCAGATCAAAATGCCAATCCAACTTTGTTCTGTTCTACCTCGGAGTATTACCTCCTTTATGTCAGAATTGTCATGGGAACTGCACCAACTCTCATGAATTCTTGACGTAGTGATACTACTCACCATCATCATTCATTCCTCGGTCCTCGTGTTGTTGTAACCGGAATGCCGACAAGTGAATTGTGATGTGTGAAATCAATACTCCTAGCAACTCGTTGCTTGGTAGTAAATGGACAATATTCTCATTCTTAGCGTGTTGGTTGCTAAATCATCATCCTAAGGTTGATCGTGCCACCTAGTCCTTATTTCTGGTGCACTCTTCGATCAATGAGTTAGGATTGTGTCAAGTCCTCACTCATTTGATCATATCGTCTTGCCCTCAAAAGCAAGATTGTTCTCGAGCTTAGTAACATACCGGTGGTTCATGACTTTCCAAATATCTTCTTGGAAGTGTTACCGGGTTGTTTCCTGACTGTTATGTTGAGCTCGTGATCAAGTTGGTTTCTTGTGAACCACCCTTTCTCCAAGAATCTGTGTTGGATATCCCTGAGCTAGTTGGTTAAGCTAGACAACAACTTGGAGAGTTGGAAGATAAAAGCTTGCCTAACTTAGTTCGTTCCAAAGGGATATTCTTGTGTCTTGTGTGTTGAAGAAAGATGATATCTTCATCGATTGGTCCTGTGATCGATTCTTTGGACCTATTGTCTTATCAATCCTTTGATTTGAGTGTGGGCTATCGTCAAGTCAAATCAGAACCAACGATATTCGTGATGTTGTCTTACTCGTGGTTGATCCCTCGAGCATACACCATTACATCTTTGGTCTGACCAATGCTATCACCGTGTTCACATGATGGTGGAAGTCCAGTGATATGGAAATTCCGATGAGTTGTTGTTGAGCCCATCAGCAGCATTTTGTCCCCCCCCATGATTCATGTTGAACATCAACCTAGTGTTGAAAACTTTGTAAGCAATGCCTTCGTGATCCGTTCATGAAGCTTATGCTTGGATGGAAGAAGTGACTTCCTCGAATTCATGTGCTTTAGGTGTAAGTTGTCGCCATGAATTTGAGAAAGGTTTGTTTTGCTTCCTTCGGAATCATCCCAAGTAAGTCATGCATTCGTGCGAGGTATTCTATGGTTTGGTAGATTAATTACCTCCACTCCATATGTATTCCCTAGCACGCCAAGCCACTGATTGAATTGTTCCAGGAGAAGAAGTTCTTGAGTGTTAACCTTAAGGACCCAAAGGTACATGCGCATGACTTCGCTCTCCGCAATGATGATTCCCAATCGAAACTTCGGTAGTGTTTCATTATAAGACTACTATGTGGTCATGCTTGTCTTGGACAACGTGTTCACATGTATGTAGCAGAATCAGTTCATGTTTTGGAGCTTGCTATCGTAGTTCACTCCCGAGAATCTCGCAACGTCGTCTCATCGATTTGTGTTGCAAACTTTCATCTTTCCTTCTAGACTTGATGAGTCTGGAATATCCTGACACCAACCAGATCTGAATCTCAGGCAGATATGATGGTTGGAACATTCCCATCATTTGCAATTTTGTTCCCAGCTTGCACCCCATTGTGCCAATTTTTCCATGGGATGTCCCTCTCAGTAATTGATGTCTAGGATCATATTCAAAAGTGGACTTACCATGGGTCCCCTCCACCTCCAATGATAAGTAAAATCATCCATTGTGTTGTCTTCAACAAGGTAGTCCACATCATCCATTCTAGTCCGAGTATGCCATTTATTCGAGATCTTTCAATCAATCAATTGTAAATTGCCTTAAGCTGGTATGAAGAGTTCCAAAGATCTATGGATCAAAAGTAATTCTTTTGCCACTTAAGGGAACAGTCCAACGAGTCACCTTTCTCGAGGTGCCCCGTTACGGGATCATGGTAAATATTTCCTCGCCACCTTGACACCATCCACCATCTTTCTAAGCGTGGAATGGTTGCCTACCAATCTGAACCTTCGTCATCCATTTCTTTACCATCATTCCTAATGTGTGTTTGGCGTCTCAACTTAAGAGATGTTCTACGACTCACTCCATGAACTGATCTTGAGTTGCTCGATCTTCAAGAAGATTAAATCCTGTAGGGTTTCCCCCTCTTCTGTTGTCGTGTCGAGTGAAGATCTCGAAAGCAAAGACGTCAAGACCAAGATGATGGAATAAATCAACATCTTCGAGAAGGGCAAATGGATCATGAAGATTGTGATAGTTTTGTGACTCCCCTTTTCCTCTTACCTCACGTCTTGAATCTCGGGGCGAGATTCTTGTTTAGTGGGGGTGAGTTGTCACAGCCCCAGAATTGTTTGTAATTAGTGGCATCAGCATCCATGCATCATGTTTAAATTCATTTGAAAGTTGAAATGGGGATTGCTCAAACCCTAGCACCAAACCAAATCAACTAGGTTCAAATAAAAATATTCTCAATGAACCCAAAATGCCCTTCAGAAAAGTTTATCATTTTTGGATTGGTTTAAATCCTCTGCCAAAAATGGTGCACATATTTCTAGGCCATTCTGGATTTTTGAGTTAAATCATATGGTATTTGCATTTGGGCATTTAATTGCTAAATAATATTTTAAATGCTCAAATAATCATAAACTAAAATGTTTACTGTTGGATATATTCTAAACAGTAGCCATGATTAGTTACATGATTTCTGGAAGTGACCGGAAGGGCCCCGAGCCGCCCCGAGCTATCCTCGAGCTCGCCACCTTGTTCCCTACCTCCTCACCGAGCCACGTGACCGGAAGGGCCCCGAAGCGCCGCCCCGATGCTTTTCCCCTCGTCGGCCGCCGCGGATCTCCATCGCCGACTCGCCGTCGTCCGAGCTTCCCCGAGCCCGCTGAGGCCATCACTGCGCTCCACGTGAGCTCTTGATCATCCTCCCCATCTCCGTTTTCTTCCTACCATGCCGTAGCCGCCGCGCCTCTCTCACCCGACAGCGTCGCCGCCAAAGCTCGCCGACGATGACGCTCCGGTGACCATTTGGTCCCGGGCATGCGTCCAACGTCCTCGCCGTACCGCGTAGAAGCCGTAGGTGTTAACCCCGCATCGCCAAGGCCGCTGTGGCCTCGACCCCGAGCTCGCCCGAGCTCCGGCCGCCGCTTCTGTGCTCGCCGTCGTCATCTCCGGCGACTCTGAGGCCTTCCGATCTCTCGCTGAGCAGCGGTCGGCGCTGCTACCCTCTGGTGGCCTTCGCGCATCCTCCGTCGCCGCAGCCCAACTCCGCGAGTTGCCACCGCGATTTTGGGTCGCCGCGGTGAAACTCTGGCGAGCCGGCGTGGCCTCGTCTTTAGCACTATTCTCGCCACTAACCACCCCACATCCACTGACAGTGGCCCCGCAGCTGGTCAAAGCACGGGTGAACGCGGGATTAGCGCCTCTGTCACTGACCAGTGGACCCCACTGGTCAGGTTTGACCTGGAGGCGCCCAGTTGACCTGCTGACATCAGAGTGATGTCATGCTGACGCAATAACCCATTTTCTGGATTTAGTATTATTTCAGGAAATTCCAGAAAATAGCTCAAACTTCTAAAATTCATAGAAATTCAACCGTAACTCCAAATGAGATAAATTATATATGAAAAATGATCAGAAAAATCAAATGTATCCATCTGTACCATTGTCGTGCATGTTAGAACAACTTATGGCTACTGTATAGGACAAATGAAATGAATGTCATTTAAATAACTACATGTGGAGTTTGAATTTGAATCTTTGATTCAAACCAACTTCATTTAACCTGGTTTTAGTTGCATTAGCTCAAATCACAAGCATATTGCAATGTCATGAGCATGCATCATATTGTGCATTGCATTGATTGTGTTTCATACATGTTGCCGGTATTTGTCCCTCTCGATGAGCGGCGTCGACGATGAGTTCGATGACACCGATGAAGAACTATATTATCTTCAGAAGTGCCAGGCAAGCAAAACCCCCTTGTTCATTCCGATATAATCCCACTCTCTCGCTCCTGCTCTATTTTACTGCATTAGGACAACAACGACTCATGTGTTACTTGCTGCGGTAGCTGAACCCCTTTATCCTCTGCATGACATGTCATTCCACAGTAATTAGATGAAACCCACTAGCATGAGTAGGAGTTGTTTGAGCCCTGGTGTGCCTACTCATTCATGCTTGTTTGTCATGCACACTCTTGCTTAGAGTTGAGTCAGTCGATTCATCGGGAATGAATTGGAATGGTTGTGTGAACATGTCCTACTGTGTGTGAGCTAAGTGTGTGAACACGATTTGGTAAAGGTAGCGGTGAGAGGCCATGTAGGAGTACATGGTGGGTTGTCTCATTGCAGCCGTCCTCGGAATTGATTTTCGTGTTTGTGATCCATGACCAGGTTACTACCACGCATTGGAATGCTTAAGTGCCCCTCTCGACTTCTTAACCATCCTTGTTCTCTGTCCAGGAGTTGCAACTAGTCTCTGGTGTTTGTAGGATATGTGTTGGGGGCCGTGCGTAGCGCTGACCCTAGGGGTGGGCTATGTTGTGGTAGATACACCGTGGCCCGGTGTACCGATTCGCCCGTTTGGTGTCTCGGGAACCCTGCACACATCGTTCGGGGCCGTTAGTGGAAACCTCGGCCGAACTCCCTGCGGATGGAACCCGAATAGGCGATAAACCTGGACTAGAGACTTGAATGTTTAGGTAGGTCGTGGCCGACACCCTCGCTGGGCTTCCGCTTGAAGGTTGCCGAGTACATGTCGTGTAAACGGCGGTAAGTGGTGAGTGCGTGTGTGAAGAAGTACACCCCTGCAGGGTTAATATGATCTATTCGAATAGCCGTGTCTGCGGAAAAGGACTTCTGGGTTGCCTATATCAGTTCATAGACAAGTGAAAGTGGAGACTCTAAAATGCGCAAGATATGCGTGAGTGCTATGGATGGCGTTCTCGTAGGGAGACGGAAGCGGGTCCATAGTGGTGTATTGATATGGTGAATATGTGGACTCGTGTGCGCCACCTCAAAAGAGTTACTTGCAGTCTTAGTTCAGGATAGCCACGAGTCAAAGCTGGCTTGCTGCGATCAAACTGCACCACCCCTTTGTTTATAATGATGCATATGTAGATAGTTACGATGTAAGTCTTGCTGAGTGCGTTTGTACTCACGTTTGCTTATTTTATGTTTTGCAGAGAGACAGCAGTCTCGCTAGTAGTTCCGTGTGGACTTCGACGTTTAGCTTGTTACCTCAGCTACGATCTTGTGCCCTCGGCAGGATCTGGTAGATAGTCAGGCTTCTCAGCCTTTTTCATTTGTAGATGTCGTACTCGGACATGTTAAGCTTCGCTTGTGTTTTGACTTGTATGCTCGAGTGTTGGGTCATGAGACCCATGTTTGTAATATCTCGCTCCTCGGGCCTAATGAATAAATATTTGAGTCGAGAGTTATGTTGTGATGCCATGTTGTATTTACACATATTGAGCATATGTGTGTATGTTTGAAATGCTTGGTATGTGTGGGATCCGACAATCTAGTTGTTTATCCTTGGCAGCCTCTCCTATGGGGAAATGTAGTCTAGTGTTTCCTGAGCGATAGTAGTTCGCTACAGCCCGGTTCACCGGAGTCCTGCTAGCCTAGCACTAATGCTTTGGACACTTGACTGGCGGCATGTGTTTCACTTGTTCCTATATCTGCCTTGGGAAATGTCACGCGGTGATATTCGGAGTCCTGCCTAGCCTGCTACAGCCCGGGATACCGGAGTCCTGTTAGCCCAGTGCTACAGCCCTAATTCATACGTTGATGACCGACATGCTCGATGTGATTCATGTATGCCTGTCCCCATGGGTTAGTGCCGCTTTGGGTTCACGACTAGCCATGTCGGCCCGGGTTCTCTGTCATATGGATGCTAGCGACACTATCATATACGTGAGCCAAAAGACGCAAACGGTCCCGGGCCATGGTAAGGCGACACCCGTGGGAATACCGTGCGTGAGGCCGCAAAGTGATATGAGGTGTTACTGGCTAGATCGATGTGACTTGGAATCGGGGTCCTGACACCGGTCCACCCACATATCAAATAATCAAATAACGAACATAAATCGAATCAACATGGTGAAAGTGACTAGATGAAATTCCAGTGTACCCTCAAGAACGCTTTGCTTACTATAAGAGACCATTTTGGCTTGTCCTTTGCCTGAAAAGGAGTGGGCTACCTTGGTGCACTTTTGTTACTATTATCGTTACTTGCTCGTTACAAATTATCTTGCTACCAAACTACTCTGTTACTTACAATTTCAGCACTTGCAGACATTACCTTGCTGAAAACCACTTGTCATTTCCTTCTACTCCTCATTGGGTTCGACACTCTTACTTATCGAAAAGAGCTACAATTGATCCCCTATACTTGTGGGTCATCAAGGCTATTTTCTAGCAAGGCTGCGAGGGAGTGAAGCGCCTTTGGTAAGTGGAATTTGGTAAGGAAACATTTATATAGTGTGCTGAAATTTATTGTCACTTGCTACTATGGAAAACAATCCTTTGAGGGGTTTGTTTGGGGTATCTTCACCTCGACCGGGAACCACAATTAGCTACCCCTCAACCTAATGCACCTACTGAAAATATTGAATATGAAATTCCTTTGGGTATGATAGAACAACTGCTAGCTAATCCTTATGCAGGAGACGGAACCGAACATCCTAATATGCACTTGATATATGTGGAACAAATTTCTGGATTGTTTAAGCTTGCAGGTTTACCCAGAGATGAAGTTAAGAAGAAGGTTTTCCCTTTATCTTTGAAGGGAAAAGCATTGGCATGGTATAGGCTATGCAATGATATTGGATTTTGGAATTGGAATCGATTGAAATTGGAGTTCCACCAAAAAAATTATCCTATGCATCTAGTTCATCGTGATCGGTATTACATATATAATGTTTGGCCTCGTGAAGGAGAAAGTATCACTCTAGCTTCGGGTAGGCTTAAATCAATGTTATATTCATGCCCCAATCATGAGCTCGCAAGAGAAATTATTATCCAGAATTTTTATGATCGGCTTTCTCATAATGATCGATCCATGCTTGATACTTCTTGTGCTGGTTCTTTTATGAAGAAGACTATTGAATTCTGGTGGGATCTTTTGGAAAGAATTAAATGCAACTCTGAAGATTGGGAACTCGACGAAGGTAAAGAGTCAGGTATTAAGCTTAAGTATGATTGTGTTAAATCTTTTATGAATACCGATGCTTTTCAAAAGTTTAGCACTAAATATGGACTTGACTCTGAGATAGTAGCCTCCTTTTGTGAATCATTTGCTCCTCATGTTGATCTCCCTAAAGAGAAGTGGTTTAAATATCACCCACCTATTAAAGACGAAATTAAAGAACCGGTATGTGACGCCCCCGATTTAATCATACACTAATCATACATGCAAACGTGTACGATCAAGATCAGGGACTCACGGGAAGATATCACAACACAACTCTAAAAATAAAATAAGTCATACAAGCATCATAATACAAGCCAGGGGCCTCGAGGGCTCGAATACAAGTGCTCGATCATCGACGAGTCAGCGGAAGCAACAATATCTGAGTACAGACATAAGTTAAACAAGTTGCCATAAGATGGCTAGCACAAACTGGGATACAGATAGAAAGAGGCGCAAGCCTCCTGCCTGGGATCCTCCTAAACTACTCCTGGTCGTCGTCAGTGGGCTGCACGTAGTAGTAGGCACCTCCGGTGTAGTAGTCGTCATCGACGGTGGCGTCTGGCTCCTGGGCCCCATCGTCTGGTCGCAGCAACCGGGTAGAGATAGGGAAAAAGGGGAACAAGGCAACCGTGAGTACTCATCCAAAGTACTGCAAGCAAGGAGCTACACTACATATGCATGGATATATGTGTAAAGGGCCATATCGAGGACTGAACTGCAGAATGCCGAATAAGAGGGGATAGCTAGTCTTATCGAAGACTACGCTTGGTCACCTCCGTCTTGCAACAAGTAGAAGAGGGTAGGTTGAAGTCCTCCAAGTAACATCACATAGCAATAATCCTACCCGGCGATCCCCTCCTCGTATCCCTGAGAGAGCGCGACCACCGGTTGTATCCGCACTTGGAAGGGTGTGTTTTATTAAGTATCCGGTTCTAGTTGTCATAAGGTCAAGGTACAACTCCAAGTCGTCATGTTACCAAGATCACGGCTATTCGAATAGATTAACTTCCTGCAGGGTGCACCAACTTACCCAACACGCTTGATCCCATTTGGCGGACACACTTTCTGGGTCATGCCCGCCGCGGAAGATCAACACGTCGCAGCCCCACCTAGGCTCAACAGAGAGGCCAGCACGCGGTCTAAACCTAAGCGCCAGTGCAGGCCCATCGCCTACGAGCACACACACACGTTGCGTCTGCGGCGGAAGCAGACCTAGCCTAGTGGCGTTCGGTCCAATCCGCGCGCGCCGCTCGGGCGGCGTCACGAAGTGCCGGTGATACCACGGCGCGGGATACCCATAACTACTCCCACGTAGATGGTTAGTGCGTATAGGCTCGTAGCCAACTCAGATCAAATACCAAGATCTCGTTAAGTGTGTTAAGTATCTGGGAACGCCGAACAGGGCCAGGCCCACCTCTCTCCTAGGCGGTCTCAACCTGCCCTGTCGCTCCGCCACAAAGATCCATCCAGAGGGCCGTCGGGACACAGGTCCTTTCAGCCCCCAATCCGTGAATCACTGGCGGGTGCTCCACAAGCCGACCCGACTTTAGTCACCACATGTATCATGTATAAGTATAAGTATATACCCGTGATCACCTCCCGAGTGATCACGGCCCGATAATATAGCACAGCAGACGGACAAGAATGTAGGGCCACAGATGGAATACTAGCATCCTATACTAAGCATATAGGATTGCGGTAAAGGTAACAACAAGATAGTAACAAGGACGGGCTATGCATCGGGATAGGTATAACGAAAGATAACATGCTACACTACTCTAATGCAAGTAGTATAGAGTAGAATAGGCGATATCTGGTGATCAAGGGGGCTTGCCTGGTTGCTCGGCAAGAGAGAGGGTCGTCAACTCCGTAGTCGAACTGCCAAAGGCAGCGTCGGTCTCGTAGTCTACCGGAGAGAAGAGGGGGAAGAAACAATGAATAACATGTAAACAGATGCATATCGATGCATGACATGACAAGTAACGATGCTAGGCGTGACCTAACGTGGTATGAGGTGATGCCGGTTAAGGGGGGAAACATCCGGAAAAATATCCCCGGTGTTTCGTGTTTTCGGGTAAAGGAGCCGGAGGGGGAAAGTTGCGAGTTCGATAGGTTAGGGGTGTGTGGCGGACGAACGGACTGCGTATCCGGATTCGTCTCGTCGTTCTGAGCAACTTTCATGTTGAAAATATTTTAATCCGAGTTACGGATTAAAAGATATGATTTTCTAAAGATTTTATTAATTTCTGGAATTTAATTAATTATTTAATCCAACATTATCCAGAATAGTAAATGCTGACGTCAGCATGACATCAGGGTGATGTCAGCAGTCAACGTTGACCATTGACCTGGTCAACCTGACGTGTGGGTCCAGTGGGACCCACCTGTCATTCTCTGTTTAGTTTAATTACAGATTAGTTAATTTAATTAGTGATTAGGTTAATCTAATCAGGATTAATTAACTTAATTAATTACTTAATTAATTAATTAATTAATATTTTAATTATTTTAGTTATTATTTATTTATTTATTTAATATATTTATTTATTTATTTTTTTAATTCCTTTTCTTTTTTTTTTAAGCGTTACGGGGTGGGCCCCAATTGTCATGGGGCAGAGGAGCCTATCTTGAGCGTCTTGATTCTGGCGCCACCAGAACGCACTTCGCCCATGGCGAGACGAGGCTGCCGGGCACCAGCGGCGCGTCCTTGGCGCCTGCCAACCGGGGCCACGGCGCGGAGGCGGAGGCGAGTCTTGTTGTCTTGTGGCGCCTGCCGGATGCAACGATCGGGGCCACGATGAGAGATGGTGGGGGTTCGCGTGGGCGATGGCGAGGCCACGGCGGGAAAAATGGGAGGAGCAGGCGCGGGCGCGTCGCGGCACGGGGAGCCACAGCGAGGAGGTGGTTGGCGGGCGGGCGGGCACGGAGCGGAACGGCGCGGGCAGCGGCCACCGCAGCATCGTCGCGCCACGGGAGGGGGAGGAGAAGCGCGCCACAGCGCGAGGGCCACGGTGGCGGCGGCGTCGTGGCGCCTGCAGACGCCGGGCGCTGGCCGGGCGGCCTGGCCCACGGCAGGCGGCAACGGAAGTCTGGCGCGGTGGCGGAGAAGGGAGAGGAGGAGCTCACGGGGAGTAGGGCAACGGCAGTGGGCTCGGGGGCGGTCGGGGGAGGGGTGCGATGAGGAGAGGGCGAGGGCGGCGTCGGCGGTGGTTGCGCGGGCTTGGTGGCGCCTGTCGGCGAGGGGCGGCGCGGATCGATCCGGTGACCTCGGGGTTGGTGACGGGCGAGGCGGCGGCGGCGATGGAGGGGGCAGCGGAGCGCCGGCGTTGGTGGTTCGGGTGGGGGACGGTGGTTGTCTCCTCCCGATCCAGATCGGGGAGAGGGGATATTTGGGGGTAGTGGGGGCTGCGGTGGGGAGTGGGGGAGGAGGATAAGGGAGAGGGCGTGGGGGCCGACTGGGCCGGCTGGTTGGCCCGATGGCCACCGGGCATGATCCAGCGAGGGGGCTTCTCTTTCTTTTTTTTGTAGTTTAGTTTTTCTCTTTTGTATTTTCTTTTCTTTTATTTATTTTCTTTTCTGTTTTAACTCATTTTAAATTTCTTAGACATTTTATAAAAATGTGTTTACTCCACCATAATTACCGATGCAATATTTGGCAACCCCCGAACATTTTAGTTTTAATTTTTGAAAACTTTTATTGCTATCATAAATTTGAATTTGAATTTCAAAACAGTTTTGAATTAACCCGAGATTAACTACTGGATGAGGTGGCGTGGCACCATCAGCGTGAGTTATCTGTAGCATGATTATTCGGCGTTACAAATCTCCTCCACTACAAGAAATCTCGTCCGAGATTTAGGAGGTAGAAGGAAAGAGTGTGGGGTATTCATCACGAAGGCGATCCTCGCGTTCCCGGTGGCTTCGTCTTGAGTGATTCGACCATTTGGACTTTGAGAACTTGATGCGCCTTCGGCGTGTGCGGCGTTCAGCTTGGTCGAGAATGCGGACGGATGCTCTTTATAGGAGAGGTCATGTTGCAATTCGAGCACTTCATGGTCCACCGCTCGGATTGGGTCCTTGAAGCAGCGTCGGAGTTGTGACACGTGGAACACATCGTGAACCTGAGAAAGGTTCGACGGAAGCTCGATTGATATGCCACTTTTCCGCCTTTCGAGAATAGTGAATGGGCCAATATAGCGAGGAGCTAGCTTGCCCTTGATCCCAAGCGGTGAGCACCCTTCATTGGTGTAGCGAAGATAGGCCTTTTCGCCAAGTTGATAGACCATGTCTTTATGATGACGGTCATAATTACTCTTTTAGCGTGGTGGAGCAGTCTTGAGATTCTCGCGAATAATGCGGACTTGTTCTTGGCATGTTGGATAATATCCGGACCAAGAGTGGGCGTTCCCGATTTCGACCAGTTTAGAGGGTTCGCACTTTCGTCCATATAACACTTGAAGGGGCCATCTTGGACTAGCTTGATAGCTATTATTATAAGAGAACTCAGCATACGGGAGAGATTCCTCCCATTTCTTGCGAAGGAAATAACACAAGCTCGAAGCATGTCTTGAGAACTTGGTTGACACGTTCAACTTGCCCTTGTATTGCGGATGAAATGCGATCTTGAAAGATAAGTGAGTCCCCATAGCTTCTTGGAAACTTGCCCGAATCTTGAAGTGAATAAGCGCCACGGTCGAGCGATAACCAGTGGAATACCGTGAAGTGAAACAATTACGGACATATAGAGAGTTGCAAGCTGACTAGCGATGATCGTTTCTTTGACCGCCGCGGAAAATGTGCAACTTTAGAAAGCCGGTCAATGGCGACAAGAATAGCATCATTACCTTTCTGCGACTTGGGAAATCCGATGGCGAAGTCCATTTCAACATGGTCCCATTTCCATTCAGGAATAGAGATAGGTTGCGAGAGTTCAGCAGGCCTTTGATGTTACGCTTTGATCTGACGGCAAACGTCACATTCAACAACATAATGAGCAATGTCTTGCTTCATATTAGACCACGGAATCTCGGCGAATGTCTTGGTACATCTTTGTACTACCAGGATGGATACATAGAGGCGTATCATGAGCTTCTTTCATAACCTCTGAGTCATATTCAGGTTTTCCTTCTTACACATCACCACTAGGCGGCCTTTGAAGTACAAGGCGCCATCATCGACAATAGTGAAGAATGAGGGCTTTCCTTCTTTGAGGTCTCGCTTAATCTTGTAGACTTGAGTCATATCCTGCATTGTCTTGATGGAGCTCACGAGATCGGGTTCGACAGCCAGGTATAGAGGGAACCACTGGAAACAACACGGAGATTCATCTTGCGGAACTCCGGAGGAGGGGAGCGAAGTGCACCGGAGGAACAATATGGAGGTTCAGCTTTACGAACTCTTCAACAAGTGAGGCTGAACTTTGTGAACTGGAGGTGGCTGCGATAAGACTTGCGGCTTAAAGCATCAGCCATTACATTAGCCTTGCACAGGGTATAGGAAATACCCAAATCAAAGTCTGCAACAGTCTCCATCCATCTCTGGCGACGGAGGTTCAGGTCTGGCTGAGTAAACAGATACTTCAGACTTTGGTGGTCGGTGAAGATCTCGCAGCGATTACCGAGTAGGTAATGTCGCCACTGTTTTAGCGCATGAATGACAGCAGCAAGTTCGAGGTCGTGAACTGGGTAGTTCTCTTCGTGAGGCGCAATTGCGAGAGGCATAAGCAACCACTTTGCGCTCTTGCATTAGGACACAGCCTAATCCTTGGCGGAAGCGTCGCGATAAATGATGAAGTCCTTCTTAGTATCGGGAGGAGCTAATCTTTGGGGCAGAAGTCAACTTGTCTTTGAGTGCTCGGAAACTTTCGACATTTATCATCCATTGGAACTTGGCGCCTTATGCAACAGGTTAGTCGAGGCTGGCAATCTTGGAGAAGTTCTCGGCGAATCGGCGGCAATAGTGGCGAGACCGAGAAAACTTCGACTTGCTTGACATTCTTGGAGGAGTCAATCGAGAATAGCTTGAACTCGTTCGGGGTTGGCGGCAATACCATCCTTAGAGATGACATGCCCAAGATAGAATACTTCGGGAAGCCAGAATTCACATTTGGAGAACTTGGCATAAAGTTGATGCTCTCATAGCTTTTCCAGCACAAGACGAAGATGTTCAGCATGCTCTTCTTCGTTCTTAGAAAATACCAGGATATCATCCAGATAAACCACGACGAACTTGTCGAGGTAATCCATGAATATATAGTTCATCAGGCGAGAGAAGGTGGCTGGAGCATTGGTTAAGCCGAAAGACATGACGGTGTACTCGTATGAACCATAACGAGTCACAAAGGCGGTCTTTGGGATATCCTCCTCACGAACACGGATCTGGTGGTAACCCAACCCCAAGTCGAGTTTAGAGAACACTGATGAACCAGCCAGTTGATCATACAGATCATTGATCCGAGGAAGAGGATACTTATTCTGAATGGTAGCTTGGTTTATAGGACGGTAGTCTTGGACCAATCGGTTTGTCCCATCCTTCTTCTTGACAAAGAGAGAGGTGCTCCCCAAGGAGAGCAACTTGGGCGAATGAAACCACTTGAAGAGACTTGTCGATTTCCTCCTTGAGCTCAAGGAGTTCATCGGCGGCATATTGTAGGGTCGCTTGGCTATAGGAGTGGTGCACGGTTTCAAGTCGATGATGAATTCGACAGCTCTAGCGGGGGAATCCTGGAAGTTCTTGAGGAAAGACGTCGTGGAAATTGCGAGCGACAGGAATGTTTTCAATGCCCTCGAGGGTGCGGCGTTCAATGCATTCAATGCATAGAGCCTTGCCTCGGCATTCGAACGAACGAGCATTGTAGCTTATTATTTCATCGGAAGGGTGGAGCGGATGGGCGGTCTTAGTGGCGCAAACGATTAAAGCGATATCGCTTTCAACCAATCCATCCCCAAAATGAGGTCGATGTTAGGCGTCTTGAGGATAATGGGTGAGGCATAGAATTCCAGCCCTTGATTTCCACGGGGGCGTCGGCGCCAACCATGGAGGTTTGACATTGTCCCAAGGGGTTTTACCACTACCGAAGAGTTCATCTCCTCACACTTAACGTCGTGCTTGTATGCAAAATCTTCCGACATGAATGAATGCGATGCTCTGAATCGAATAAAACAGATCAGTAGTCTTGAATTTACGAGGAGTGTACCCATCACGATGGCAGGCTGGTCTTGAGCTTTGTTCGATCAACGTGGTTGGCATGAACTTCGACCATAAGGCTTGGCATTGTTGTTGCGGGGTTGGTTGCTTCCACGGCCGATCATTTGGAAGGGTCGACTGATTCGGTTCTAGTTGCATTCTCTAGCACGGTGCCCTGTTGTCCACACCAAGCACAAACCATTATTGGGGTGGGAGCAGGAGCTTGGGGTGGTGGAGCTGGAAGCTTTGGCTGCCTAGTTGGAGTAGGCGGGCGAGGTGCAGATAGCTCGCCTTGGGGCAGGTGCATTCGGCTGGTACATGCTGTTGGGAATCCATATCTTACGCCTGCGAGGACGGGCCCAAGATGAGCCCGTGTCACGGTTCGCTTTGTTAGAGCTCTGGTATTCCTGCGAGACCAGTTTCGACATTGATAGCTTTGTTCACCAAGGTGGTGAAATCAGCAAAGTCGTGCACTAGAAGTGCGAGTTTGATGTCAGCTTGAAGGCCGTCACGGAACTTCTCTTGTCTGCGTGCATCAGTTGCAATATCCTCTTCAGCATAGCGAGACAAGTCCAGAACTCTTGCCGATAAGCTTCAACATCTTGTTGCCTTGGGTGAGGTTGCGGAACTCACGCTTCTTCGGTCCATGACTCCTTGAGGATGAAGCGGGCACGAAAGCAGCTTGGAAGTCGGCGGTGATGATTGTTCCAAGCTGGCGAAATACGCTGTGGCTGTCCCACCATTGAGCTGCGGGTCCCTTCAGAAGAAGGAAGCAAAAGTGACATAGCTGGCGGGGCTACATCAGCAGACTCCATCTCATAGGTGATGTCACGGAGCGATCATCAACATCCAAATGGCTGGGTTGAGCTGCGGTACACACTTGGGTTGAGGCGTATGAAATCCTGCAGAGTTGTTGTGTTTGGCTGCTGGTTCATATTGGGGCGAGGAAACTGAGCCATCATGTTCTCCATGAACTGGCGATTCATCTCAAGCTGTTGGATCATACCAGCCATGTACTCAGGCGGTGGTGGGAAGTTGCCACCACGACCACGACCAGCTGGTCTAACCATCCTGCTAATACATAACAGGGGTAGTTCAGCATTTGAGAAATTCGCAAAGGACAAGAATCATTCATGATGAAACATGCATAATGGAAGCAGCACGATAGAAACCACATAGTAGTCGGCATATCTTACAAAAGGGATCATGCATAGAGTTCGATTACACGAGTTCATTACATAGACTAAGACATCATAGGCGGCACGCAGCTCGCGGCGAATGCATCTAACATTAACAAGCAAGCCTACATCGGTCCCACGCGTATCTGCGGAGGTAGTCTGTAGCTGAAAAGCTGGTAGTGTGGCAGCGGATAGTCCTCCACGTCGGTGACACAGGGGCATGGATACTCAGTGCAGAACCCGGCGCCCAAGTGGCAGAAGAGGACCAAGTGCGGAGAGTAGCCTCCCACCTCTGGCCAACCGACACCCCGGGGCATCACGGTCCTGGCTGGGTAGATCGCAGATCGCGGCAGCTCTGGATCGGACAAAGGGGTGCAACAGCGTCAGAGCATGGTAAAGGTGCTGACGGGTGATGTACAACTCGTGGCGAAGAGCTCGGTTAGCTCGATCCAGCCCATCAGCATGCAGAACAAAGTTCTGATGGTAGAAGGGCTCTCTGGTGACGATGGAGTAGGCAGCGATGTAGTAACCCTCCTCACCAACATCAGACGCGATAGCAATGTGCCTGAAGGGGGAGGTGTCCAACTCCCGATACTCTCCACGAAGACGTGTTAGAGCAGCATAAGCAGCATCGTGGACTGCCATATCGATAGTCACCCCAACACCATGTGCGGTGTGCAGCACAGTAGTGGAGTCATACTCCCGAGAGTAGAGGTGGACGATGGCTCGGCATCGCTCTGGTTAAAGTCCCGGTACTCCTCAAAGGCGGTGTACTCAGGGTGCCAGCGATAACCCAGATAGGTCATCATCTCTGCTAGCACCGCAGGTGATCCCGAGGCACCAATGGCCGTCATGTGGCGCACGACCTGCCTCGTGGGTTCCATCTGAAAACAAAGATGTTTCAAAGGAGTCAAATGACAGTGTGGAAATTGATCAATATACAATTCCAAGGAATAACTATGGCTTTATCCAACTTTGGGGTGAATGTGGTCACGGGATCCTAGTGTTAGTCAGTAAATTCGTTTAACCCGAGTAGAAGAGAGTTCAGAGTCCCAGAGTAAAGGTCGAGGAGTAAAAGATCCTAGTACCACCCGATGGCGACGTGGGCCCGTAAGGCACACAACCAAGTTAGTAAAAGTTTTTGCAATGTCTAGACTCGACTTCGGCCAAGGAGTGTGGAAGGGAGATTCCTACAGGCAGTCGGCTCTGATACCAACTTGTGATGCCCCCGATTTAATCGTACACTAATCATACACACAAACGTGTACGATCAAGATCAGGGACTCACGGGAAGATATCACAACACAACTCTAAAAATAAAATAAGTCATACAAGCATCATAATACAAGCCAGGGGCCTCGAGGGCTCGAATACAAGTGCTCGATCATAGACGAGTCAGCGGAAGCAACAATATCTGAGTACATACATAAGTTAAACAAGTTGCCATAAGATGGCTAGCACAAACCGGGATACGGATCGAAGAGGCGCAGGCCTCCCGCACAGGATCCTCCTAAACTACTCTGGTAAATCGTCGGCGGGCTGCACGTAGTAGTAGGCACCTCCGGTGTAGTAGTCGCCATCGACGGTGGCGTCGCTCCCTGGCTCCATCGTGCAGTCGCAGCAACCGGTAGAGATAGGGAAAAAGGGAACAAGGCAACCGTGAGTACTCATCAAAAGTACTGCAAGCAAGGAGCTACACTACATATGCATGGATATATGTGTAAAGGGCCATATCGGTGGACCGAATCTGCAGAATGCCGAATAAGAGGGGATAGCTAGTCTTATCGAAGACTACGCTCGTCACCTCCGCCTTGCAACAAGTAGAAGAGGGTAGGTTGAAGTCCTCCAAGTAACATCACATAGCAATAATCCTACCCGCGATCCCTCCTCGTATCCACGAGAGAGAGCGACCACCGGTTGTATCCGCACTTGGAAGGGTGTGTTTTATTAAGTATCCGGTTCTAGTTGTCATAAGGTCAAGGTACAACTCCAAGTCGTCATGTTACGAAGATCACGGCTATTCAATAGATTAACTTCCTGCAGGGTGCACCAACTTACCCAACACGCTTGATCCCATTTGGCCGGACACACTTTCACGGGTCATGCCCGGCGCGGAAGATCAACACGTCGCAGCCCACCTAGGCTCAACAGAGAGGCCAGACGCCGGTCTAAACCTAAGCGCGCAGGGTGCAGGCCCATCGCCTGAGCACACACGCACGTTATGTCGCGGCCGAAGCAGACCTAGCCTAGTGGCGTTCGGTCCAATCCGGCGCGCGCACCGCTCGATCGGCGGCGTCACGAAGTGCCGGTGATACCACGGCGCCGGGATACCCATAACTACTCCCACGTAGATGGTTAGTGCGTATAGGCTCGTAGCCAACTCAGATCAAATACCAAGATCTCGTTAAGCGTGTTAAGTATCCGGAACGCCGAACAGGGCCAGGCCCACCTCTCTCCTAAGCGGTCTCAACCTGCCTGCCGCTCCGCCACAAAGATCCATCTAGAGGGCCGCGGGACACAGTCCTTTCAGCCCCAATCCGTGAATCATCAAGCGGGTGCTCCACAAGCCGACCCGACTTTAGTCACCACATGTATCATGTATAAGTATAAGTATATACCGTGATCACCTCCCGAGTGATCACGGCCCGATAGTATAGCACAGCAGACGGACAAGAATGTAGGGCCACAGATGGAATACTAGCATCCTATACTAAGCATATAGGATTGCGGTAAAGGTAACAACAAAGAGTAACAAGGACAAAGCTATGCATCGGGATAGGTATAACGAAAGCGAGAACATGCTACACTACTCTAATGCAAGCGGTATAGAGTAGAATAGGCGATATCTGTGATCAAGGGGGGGGCTTGCTGGTTGCTCTGGCAAGAGAGAGGGTCGTCAACTCCGTAGTCGAATCGGGCAGCAGCAGCGTCGGTCTCGTAGTCTACCGGAGAGAAGAGGGGAAGAAACAATGAATAACATGTAAACAGATGCATATCGATGCATGACATGACAAGTAACGATGCTAGGCGTGACCTAATGTGGTATGAGGTGATGCGGTTAAGAAACATCCGGAAAATATCCCGGTTTTTCGTGTTTTCAGCAGAGGAGCCGAGGAAAAAGTTGCGAGTTCGATAGGTTAGGGGTGTGTGGCGGATGAGCGGATCGCGTATCCGGATTCGCCTCGTCGTTACGAGCAACTTTCATGTTGAAAATATTTTAATCCGAAGTTACGGATTAAAAGATATGATTTTCTAAAGATTTTATTAATTTCTAGAATTTAATTAATTATTTAATCCAACATTATCCGAATAGTAAATGTTGACGTCGGCATGACATCGAGTGATGTCAAGATCAACGTTGACCATTGACTGGTCAACCTGACGTGTGGGTCCAGTGGGACCCACCTGTCATTCTTTGTTTAGTTTAATTACAAATTAGTTAATTTAATTATTGATTATGTTAATCTAATCAGGATTAATTAACTTAATTAATTACTTAATTAATTAATTAATATTTTAATTATTTTAGTTATTATTTATTTAATTCCTTTTTCTTTTTTTTAAACGTTCTGGGGTGGGCCCCAATTGTCATGGGGCCATGGGGGAGCCTATCTTGGCGTCTTGATTCTGGCGCCACCCGAACGAAAGCACTCGCCCATGAGGCGGACGAGGCTGCGGGCACCAACGGCGCAAGCACGCCAAGACGGCCAACCGGGCCACGGCGGGCGGAGGCGAGTCAGGCGCGCGGGCGCCCGCACTGGATGCAACCAGTCGGGGCCACGACGAGAGAGGGGGGTTCGCCGGCATGGCAGTGGCGAGGCCACGGCGGGAAAAATGGGAGGAGCAGGGCGCGGGCGCGGTCGCCGGTACGGGGGAGCCACAGCGAGGAGGTGGCTGGCCGGAGCGGGGCGGGCACGGAGCGGAACGGCGGACGGCGGCGGCCACCGCAGCATCGTCGCGCCACGGGAGTAGGGGAAGAGGGCGCGCCACGCGGCGCGAGGGCCACGATGGCCTGGGCGCGTCGGGCCACGGCGGCGGCAACGGCGAACGGGGGTACGCGGTGGACAGAGAGAGGGAGAGGAGGAGCTCACGGGGGAGTAGGGCAAAGGCAAGGGCTCGGGGGCGGTCGGGGTCCGATGAGGAGAGGCGAGGACGACGTCGGCGGTGGTTCTGCTGAGCTTGGCGGCGGCGCCTAATCGGCGAGGCGGCGGCGGATCGATCCGGCGACCTCGGGTTGGTGACGGGCGAGGCGACGACGGCGAGCGTCTGGTGGGGGGGCAATGGCCGGCGTTAGGTGGTTTGGGGGGGGGGACGGCGGTGGTCTCCTCCCGATCCAGATCGGGGGAGAGGGGGATATTTGGGGGGAGTGGGGGCTGTCGGTGGGGAGTGGGGAGGAGTGGATAAGGGAGAGGACGTGGGGGCCGACCTGGGCCGGCCTGGTTGGCCCGATGGCCAGCTGGGCCGCGGTCCAGCAGGGGGGGCTTCTCTTTCTTTTTTTGTTAGTTTAGTTTTTCTCTTTTGTATTTTCTTTTCTTTTATTTATTTTCTTTTCTGTTTTAACTCATTTTAAATTTCTTAGACATTTTATAAAAATGTGTTTACTCCACCATAATTACCGATGCAATATTTGGCAACCCCCGAACATTTTAGTTTTCATTTTTGAAAACTTTTATTGCTATTATAAATTTGAATTTGAATTTCGAAACAGTTTTGAATTAACCCGAGATTAACTACAGTGACAGAGGTGACGTGGCACCATCAACGTGAGTTTACTGTAGCATGATTATCCGGGTGTTACATAGTATCAGTCAAAGAGGAAACTATACTTTATAATGTGGATCCAGTTGTTCCTACTGCTTATATTGAGAAACCACCTTTCCCTGTTAGCATAAAGGAACATGCTAAAGTACCAACTGTGGTCAACAAAATTTATATTAGAATACCTAAACCTGATGAACAAATTAAAGTAGAGCCTAGTGTTGCTATGGTTAAAGATCTCTTGGAAGAAGATATAGATGGGCATGTTATGTATTTCTGTAATAAAGCTACTAGAATTGCCAAACCCGATAAAACAGATAATCATAGACCCGTTGTTGGCATGCCCATTGTCGCAGTTAAAATAGGAGATCACTGTTATCATGGTTTATGTGACATAGGTTCTAGCGTAAGTCTTATTCCTTACACCTTATATCAAGAAATTATGAATGACATATTACCCGCAGAGATAGAAGACATAGATGTTACTATTAAACTTGATAATAGAGATACTATTTCACCAATTGGGATTGTTAGAGATGTTGAAGTCTTGTGTGGGAAAATAAAATACCCTACTGATTTTCTTGTTCTTTGTTCCCCACAAGATGACTTCTGTCCCATTATCTTTGGTAGACATTTCTTGAACACCGTTAATGCTAAAATAGATTGTAAGAAACAAATTGTCGGTGTCAGAGTCTCATGAGTTTAATTTTTCCAAGTTTAGTAGAAAACTTCATGAAAAAAGAATTGCCTAGTAAGGATGAA
This sequence comes from Aegilops longissima, assembly GCA_021605205.1. NCBI lineage: Eukaryota > Viridiplantae > Streptophyta > Magnoliopsida > Poales > Poaceae > Aegilops > Aegilops longissima. Next base: position 374,576,860 of record CM038678.1, on the reverse strand, counting down.
ATAATTGGTCTTGCTTCTATTGTTGTGCCTCCTACTGATCCTCTAGAACAATATTTGCTAGACCATGAAAATGATTTACATATGTATGAAAGAAATGAAATAGATAAGATTTTATTTGAACAATGTCCTCTGCTCAAACACAATTTTCCTATTGAAACTCTAGGAGGTCCTCCTTCACCTAAAGGTGATCCTTTGTTTGAATTAAAACAATTGCTAGACACTTTGAAATATGCTTATCTTGATGAGAACAAGATATATCCTATTATTATTAGTGCTAACCTTTCAGAACATATAGAAGAAAGATTATTGAAAGTTCGAAGGAAGCACAAAGCTGCTATTGGATATACTATTGATGATTTAAAGGGCATTAGTCCCACTCTATGTCAGCACAAGATTAATATCAAACCTGATGCTAAACCCGTTGTTGATCATCAATGTCGGTTAAATCCGAAGATGAAGGAAGTGGTAAGAACGGAGATATTAAAACTTCTAGAAGCAGGTTTAATCTATCCTATAGCTGATAGTAGATGGGTAAGTCCTGTTCATTGTGTTCCTAAGAAAGGAGATATTACTGTAGTTCCTAATAATAATAATGAACTTATTCCACAAAGAATTGTTACAGGCTATAGAATGGTAACTGAATTTAGAAAATTAAACAAAGCAACTAGAAAAGATCATTACCCTCTGCTTTTTATTGATCAAATGCTAGAAAGATTATCTAAGCACACACACTTTTGCTTCCTTGATGGATATTCTGGTTTTTCACAAATACCTATTTCTCAACCTTATCAAGAAAAGGCCACTTTCACTTCTCCCTTTGGAACTTGTGCTTATAGACGTATGTCTTTCGGTTTATGCAATGCACCTACTAACTTTCAAAGAAGTATGATTGCTATATTCTCTGACTTTTGTGAAAAGATTGTTGAGGTTTTCATGGATGACTTCTCTATTTACGGGAGGTATTTTGATGATTGTTTAAGCAATCTTGATCGAGTTTTGCAGAGACGCGAGCAAACAAATCTTGTCTTGAATTGGGAGAAGTGCCACTTTATGGTTAATGGAGGTATTGTTTTGGGCCATAAAATTTCTGAAAGAGGTATTGAAGTGGACAAACCTAAGGTTGATGCAATCGAAAAAATGTCATGCCCTAAAGATATCAAAGGTATTCGTAGTTTCCTAGGTCATGCTGGTTTCTATAGGAGATTTATCAAAGAATTTTCTAAAATTTCTAGGCCTCTTACAAATCTTTTGCAAAAGGATGTTCCTTTTGTTTTTTATGATGATTATTTAGAAGCCTTTCAAACACTCGAGAAAGCCTTAATTTCTACACCTATTGTTCAACCACCTGATTGGGACTTGCCTTTTGAAATTATGTGTGATGATAGTGATTATGTTGTTGGTGTTGTTCTAGGACAAAGAGTTGATAAGAGACTGAATGTTATTCATTATGCTAGTAAAACTCTAGATAGTGCACAACATAACTATGCAACTACTGAAAAAGAATTTCTAGCAGTGGTGTTTGCTTGTGATAAAATTAGATCTTACCTTTTTTACTCTAAAGTAATTGTTCACACCGATCATGCTGCTATAAAATATCTTATGGAAAAGAAAGATGCTAAACCTAGACTTATTCGATGGGCTCTCTTGCTACAAGAATTTGACTTACATATCACTGGTAGGAAAGGAGTTGAGAACCCAGTAGCTGATAACTTGTCTAGGCTTGAAAATGTGCTTGATGACCCACTACCTATTAATGATAGTTTCCCTGATGAGCAGTTAGCTGCAATAAATGTTTCTAATAATACTCCTTGGTATGTTGATTGTGCTAATTACATTGTTGCTAAATATTTACCACCTAGCTTTACTTACCAACAAAAGAAAAAAATTCTTATATGACTTAAGACATTACTTTTGGGATGACCCACATCTTTATAAAGAAGGAGTAGATGGTATTATTAGACGTTGTGTTCCTGAGCATGAACAGGGACAAATCCTACGGAAATGTCACTCTGAAGCTTATGGAGGGCATCATTATGGAGACAGAACTGCTCACAAGGTATTGCAATCTAGATTTTATTGGCCTACTCTCTTCAAGGATGCCCGTAAGTTCGTCTTATCTTGTGATGAATGCCAAAGAATAGGTAATATCTATAAGCGTCAAGAAATGCCTATGAATTATTCACTTGTTGTTGAACCATTTGATGTTTGGCGATTTGATTACATGGGACCTTTTCCTTCCTCTAACGGGTATACACATATTTTGGCTGTTGTTGATTATGTTACTATATGTGTAGAAGCTATTCCAATCAGTAGTGCTGATCACAAAACCTCTATTAAAATGCTTAAGGAAGTTATTTTCCCAAGGTTTGGATTCCCTATATTTTTAATGACTGATGGCGGTTCACACTTTATTCATGGTGCTTTCCGTAAAATGCTTGCCAACTATGATGATAACCATAGAATTGCATCACCTTTTCATCCTCAGTCTAGTGGTCAAGTTGAACTTAGCAATAGACAAATAAAATAAATTTTGCAAAAGACTATTAATAGGCCCCGAAAGAATTGGTCTAAGAAATTAGATGATGCACTTTGGGCTTATAGAACAGCATATAAAAATCCTATGGGTATGTCTCCTTATAAAATGGTTCATGGAAAAGCTTGTCATTTGCCTCTTGAGTTAGAACATAAAGCATATTGTGCAGTCAAAGAACTAAATTATGATTTCAAACTTGCCGGTGAAAAGAGGTTATTTGATATTAGCTCATTGGATGAATGGAGCACCCAAGCTTATGAAAATGCCAAATTATTTAAAGAAAAAGTTAAAAGATGGCATGATAAAAGAATCCAAAAGCATGATTTCAAAGTCAGAGAATATGTTCTTTTGTACAACTCTCGTTTCAGATTCTTTGCAGGAAAACTCCTCCCAAATGGGAAGGACCCTATGTTATCGAGGAGGTTTGTCGATGTGGAGCTATCAAAATAAATAATGCCGAAGGCACTAACCCAAAGGTTGTTAATGGGCAATGAATAAAACATTATATCTCAGGTACACCCATTAATGTTGAAAGTAATATTATCCAAACATTGAAACCAGAAGAACACATAGAAGAGTCCTTCCGAAACACTCCATAATCTTGAAAAAGGAGGAGGTACGTGATACTGTAAGTAAACGGACTCCGAAAAATCCGCAAAAATATTTTTTGTCAGTTTTGGAATATTTAGAAAATTAGGAAAAACTACTGGGAAAGTGACCCTGGTGGGCACAAGACACCAGAGGCGCACCCAGGCGGGTTGTTCCCACCTGAGGCACCTTCCGGACTCCATTTTTCTCCCATTTGCTTGTTTCCCAAGATAAAACATCCTTATATACCCCCAATCCTATTGACCACCGTATCACGGAGAAATCTTGTGTTTTCTTTCCTAGCTATTTTCTGACGATTCAGCTAGACCAACATCATGTCTTCCTCACCGTTCAACAACGGAGAAGAAGACGCAGGGGTGGTTCAGGAGGATCTAAGGAGAGAGGAAGCTGAAGAGGTTGCTATGGAGGAAGAAGAGGAAAATCCTTTTGGGGTTCACTCTCCGGCCCCCGAGAGAGGCACATTGGCTGGCATCTCCACTCATCAGCATCCTCATCAAGCTACGAGATCATCAAATAATCAAGAGAGCCTCGAAGTGCAAGAAGAAATCCCACCAAGAAGGCCTTTACATAATAATTTTCGCAATTTGATTCACAATTATGGGTTTGAGAATACTCCTCGTACGCACATATCGTCCAGTTGGGACATATCTCGCCCAAGTGAAAATCTCGGCGTCCTAGGAACAGGGGTGCCCAGACTTGCCTGCCTGCGACCCATGACGTGGCTCCACCAACGGCCCGGTACGGCCCAGCTTCGGCAGCAACAACTCAAGACCCTCGCGAGGGGCCAAGCCTCGCGAGGCGGACGACACCAAGACCTCCCTGGGGGCGGCCCCGCTAGGCCAGCTCCCGGGGAGCAGAGATATCTATGCAAGGGCACCTCGCGAGGCTCACGTGACGTGAGCCGTGATGACCAAGGCCAGGCTGGCGCAAGCGGGCGCAGTGCAACAGTTTCCTCTTTGGTGCTAAAGAGGCAAGTGCAGGCGAGGAGTCCCGAGGCATCAGGCAAAGGTTTCCATATTGGTGCAACAAGACCAAGACTAGCAGGATGGAGGTCATCGCGGAGCCCACAACAGCATCACCACCAGAGCCTTTCGCAGGCGAAGACCACCTTTTGTCAGGATAGCTTGTACTAGTTGTCTCCCTTAAAAATTGGTCGTTGTGGGATCCCTTCCTGCCAACATTTGGGAAGAGGACCAGGGCCTCTATAAATAGGACCTAGCCACCACCGTAGAGACTCGGAACGAGCAGCAGGCTTCATCGCTGCACCCTTCCGTGCGGCGGGACGGATGCACTACCACCCTGTCGCTGACTCCGGCCAGCTCGTCGTCCCACGCTCATCGCGCACCCACGAACACGCAGGTCGTGCTGCTCATGGCGCGCGAGCTCCTGCGTTACCGCCCCATCGACGACCTCTACGAAGACTGGCTGGACCACATCGTCGAGCTCGTCAGCGCCGCTAGGGGCTCTCCCGCACCGTCTCTCCCCTGCCTCGTCCACCTCCAGCTACGGGCAACGTAGCCCATGGAGCGCCTCCACCACCTCCGCATCAAGACGTCGCCCTCGCACCAAGACGCGTGGCCCCGCGGTGCGACCCACCGCGCAGGGCGCCAGCGCATGAAGAAGGAAGCTGCCAAGGAATCCCGCAGCCGCAAGAAGAAGCTCCTGCACTCCCAGCACCACCAAGTCAAGACTGCGCGCCGCTTGCGGTGGCGGCGCGTGAGTACCAAGACAAAGCTGCGCTCCCACGACGGGCTCCAGTGACCACAGCAGGCTGTCGTGCCTTCACTTCTGAGCTGCGCAGCGTCGTCTGGCTCGGCAAGTTCAAGCCCGACCTGCTTCCATGCTACGACGGCGACCCCGCTGAGTTCCTGCAGCTTTACGAGCAGAGCATCGAGGCAACCAACGGCGATGAGAAAGTCATGGAGAACTGGTTTCCCATGGCCCTCAAAGATGGCGCACGCTTGTGGCTCCTGAACTTGCCCGCGGGATCGATCTCCTCCCGGGGCGAGATGCGCGAGCGTTTCGTTGCCAACTTCCAGGGCACTCACGACTGCCCGCCTGCCGCTGGTGACCTGCGGCGCGTCAACCAGAGCCAGCGGAGACCCTGCAGAAGCACATCCAACGCTTCAATAGCGTTCGCCTGAAGATCCCCAAGGTAACAGACAAGGCCATCATCTCAGTGTTCTCTGATGGCGTCCGTGATTTCAAGATGAAGGAGGAGCTCTCCATCCATGAGGACCTATGCACGGCTCTGGAGATGTTCAACATGGCGACCAAGTGCGCGAGAGCTGAGGAGGGGCGCCTCTTGCTCCTCGAGCTTCTAGCTGCAGACCCAGAAGACAAGAAGGCCAAGACCAAGGACGTGAAGCACAAGGGAGAGGGCGTGCTCGCGGCTAAGCCTAAGATGAAGCGCGGCTGCGACCACCCGGAGTCATCCAAGGGCAGTCGTCCGTTCTGCACCTTCCACAACGTACACAGCCATAACACCAACAACTGTCAGGAGCTCAAGGCCATCCGTGATGGGCGCTTCGGTCGACGCCCCGAGCACAACGACCAGGGCTACGGCCGAGGAGGAGGACAAAGTGGAGGACGCTGGGACGACCGCGGCCCCCGCCAGGAGTGGTGCGACAGGCCTCGCGAGGATCATTAGCAGGACCAGCCACGTGATGGCGCCTGGAGAGACCAGCCTCGTGAGGACCGTCCGCAGGGCAAGGCTGGGCTCCCTCCACTACGACTACCACCGAGGAGGAACGAAGACCATCACCAGGACGAGGGGGATGGGGGCTTCCAGGAGCCGCGCGCCATCGCCTACATCTTTGGTGGCGCTCAGGCCCCCGCCTCCCAGCGCATCTTCAAGCAGTTTGCCCGCGAGGTGAACGCGGCTCTCCCCAAGCTCGAGGCCACGCGCCCGCTCAGGTGGTCCAAGTGCACCATTACCTTCAGCTCATCCGACCAGCTCAAGTCCGCGACAACTGCCGGCGCCCTCCCGATGCTCTGCTCGCCATCATCAATAACATCCTCGTCACCAAGACCCTCATCAACGGCAGCGCAGGCCTCAATGTCCTTTCCGTCGAAACGTTCGACCGCCTCCAAGTGGCGTATGATCAGCTGCAGCCTACCAAGCCCTTCTCAGGAGTAACCGACGGCTCCACCACCCCGATCAGGCAGATCCGCCTCCCTGTCACCTTCGGCAAGCGCGACAACTACCGCATCGAGCTCATCAACTTCAACATCGTCCACATCCACCTGTCGTACAATGCCATTCCTGGGTATCCAGCCCTGGCCAAGTTTATGGCAGTGACTCATCACGGCTACAACGTACTCAAGATGCCAGGGAGCTGGGGCGTCATCACGGTCGCCTGCGAGGAAAAGGACGCGGTGTCCTCTCTCGAGCGCGCTTACCAGGCTACAGCGGCCGAAGACCCAGATAACGAAGGCACCGTCTACCCTCCTGAGACTGTCCCCAAGAAGAAGAGACAGTTGCTCTACCAAGGGCCTCAGGAGAGCGGTGTCTCAAGCGGCACCACCTCAGGACATGCGCCCACGGATGGGGCGCCTCCCTCCCTCACATAGGAAGGCACGCCCGCTGCCCTCCTCAGGCTGGGCTCGGGGGCTCTCTTCTGGAAGGCCTCTGACCTAGCCCATGTCACAAGGGAGGCGCTCGGGCACCACGTGGAGGCATGCTTCACCGCACGCTTCCCTCAAGAGGGCACAAGGCATGGAGTGCCTGGTGCCCAGGAGTTCATCACCAAGGCGATCGAGGAGCTCCAAGAGGCGAAAACCATGCGCGGCGACCGCCGCCCACCACCTGGCGCAGCCCTGCGTCCTAGCGAGGACGACGAGCTGCGCGTCTGTGTCGACATCCCAGGACTCAACAGGGTGGCATCTCAGGAGCGTTTCTGGCCTTCGCGCGTTGGTTTATGCGAGGGCCCACCTCACATCTGTGTTCGCATGCCATTCGGCTTGCCGAACGCGGATGCCACCTTCCAACGCCACTTGCAAAGCGTTCTGGCAGCTCGGGAGGCCAGGCATCATGCTGTCCTGGCAGAGATGGCGACGGTTCTTCATGAGCCGCCCGGGCCCCTGAAGCCTCCCGAGGCTCAGGACCCAGGCGACTCGTGAGGAGCAACCCCTTCAGCATGTATCTTCAGCCACGTCAACACCTCTCCAGCAACGGTACCAGGTGACTCTTTCCGGTTCATTCAGTTGGGGGCGCCCCTAGGGCAGCATGATCTCCAAGTCGCATGGGCATGTCCCTGCGACGTGTATCCTTTTGCATCTTTAGCTTACTCTGTTGGGGGCACCCTTTGGGCTCATCCCCAGGCCGCATGGGTCCGTCCCTGTGGCATGTATCGTTCTTGCATCTATTTCAACTAGCTTGCCTTGGTCGCCTTATGATTACCACCTGCCTGTTCGGCACTTCGATGCCATGAATGTCGTACACCCTTGCAAACCCACCCGCGACCACCTCATGATTAAGGACTAGCACGGCGTCTGTGCTTGGGTTAGTCCCTGCAGCGTCCGTAACCCAAGAGGCCGAGCTCTCGCTTGCGGGCCAGCTACCGTGTACGTCACCTCCCATGGTCCTTGGTGCTTGGCGCTCGCATGAGCTAATCACGGGCGGATGATCTAGGGCGCGACACGGTGCCTCCCCACCACGGGAGCCGCGCGCCGGCTGTCTTTCTTCAGGATTTTTCGCATGAGAAGACTGGGCACGACGTCTGTGCTTGGGTCCGTCCCTGCAACGTCTATAAACCCAACGGCTGAGCTCCGTCTGGCAGGCCGGTCCCGCTCACGTCACCTCCTGGGGTCATTGGTGTCTTGCCTTATCATGGACGCAGGTCACCTAACCATCTCGCAGGACCACCACAGCTATCAAGAGCCAAGATCAAGCACAACCCGCCTTAAGGTAGGGCCTCGTGAGTCCCGCGCTGGCTCACGAGAGCCTAGACACACCTCGTCCAGCCCTGCCGTGCAAGCCACGTGCCAGAGCGGGGATGTACACGCCCCAGGGGCTTCACTTAGAGGGAGCCCCCACCCACGCACCACATGCTCTGTGCTGGCAGTCGACACGGTCGAGGAGCGGCTATGCTCGTGCAAGTGCGGAAGCCCTATGCTCTGCGCTGGTGATAAACAACTGAGGGCGGCCCCATGGCTGTACCAACCTCAAGGAGCCCCCAGGCTCAGTGTTCAGCCTCGTCGCAACACTTCCCCCTTGGGAGAGTCGCACGAGGGGGCTGGGAATGGGGGCTACGCTTGGGTCACACCCAGGCGTACGCCACCCTGCCAGGTCCCTCGGACCTGGTCGTCGCGTGCCCCTCCCGAGCGGGACCTTGGTGAGATTAGGTATGGAGGTCTGTTCGTACGTCAAGGGGGATTCTGAGCATCGCGCCTCAGGAGCCTAACTAGCCACATAGCCCCTCACCCCTTGGTCCCATCCTGGCGATCTGGGCGACCCAACAGCGGCTGAGGCACGCGCGGGGCTGAGCCTTGCCGACGCAGAACGCTAAGGCCTACTCTCACATCTCCTTCCCGAAGGCTGTTTGGGCGTCAAGATGGACTCCTGAGCATCGCGCCTCAGGAGCCTAACCGGCCACGTAGCCCCTCACCCCTTGGTCTCGTCCTAACGATCCGGACGACCCAACGGCGACTGAGGCACGCGCGGGGCTGGGCCCTGCCGACGCAGAAGGCTAAAGCAACGGGATGGAAATCGTAGAATCCTAATTATTACAAGAAATATTGTACTTCAAACACCAAACGCAAGTTTTAACACCTCCACGAGGCATGGTGCATGTTGTAGGAAATAAAAGTGGAGGGAAGCGCCGCCAGCAAGCCTTCTCCTTAGCCTTGGGCGTTGTCGTCGCCCGCGAGAAGCACACCTTCGTCGGCAACATCATCGTCGCCCGTGCCATCAGCCATGGCCATAGCATCGGTGGTAGCTTCGGCCGGAGGCGCGGGGTCGATGGTGAGGAACTTTTTTAGCAGGGCGTCCACCCGGTCGTTCACGGCTTCGGCAGCGGCTGTGCAATGCTCCTTGTCCACAGGTTCAAGCAGGGCGTTGAGGTCGACGTCGGGGTCGCGAAGATGAAGGTGGCTGAAGACGCGCGTCAGGGCCGAAGAGGAGAGCGTGCGGGCTTCCCCCTCCAACATGGGGTCGATCCCGTTAACAACACCCTCGAGCACAGTGACGAGCTGAGGGAGTAGCTTGGCGGGGCCTTCCTCATCAGTCGCAAAAGGCTTCTTCAAGCCCTTCCCGTAGAGCTCTTGTAGTGCCTCGCGGGACTTCGGCTCAAGGGATTTGAAGGCCATGCGATCTTTAGCAAGAACCTTCGCCTTGACTTCTAGCTGGGCCTTCTCCGGTTCCACCTTCTTCTACAGGTCCGCAGCCTGTGCCCGTGCCGACTGCTCCAGCTCGGCGTCACGATCGCTGACCATGTCCTCCCGCGCCGCGCGCTGCCGGGCCTCAGCGGTGCGCTCATTGCGCATGCTCTGCAGCTCGGCCTCCGCCAGCAGGCAATGCTCCTTGGCAGACCCAGCTTCCTTCAGCACCACGTCACGGGCAGCTACGGCCAGATCGGCGGCCCGCTTGCCTTCCTCGGAGGCCGCTATGGCCTGGTTCCATGCCGCCGTGACAGACGCGTCGGATCGCAGCCACCCCGAAATCAACTCCAGGCGCCCTGACGCCAGGCGACGGTCGGCGCCTTGAAGGTCGTCCCGGAGCTGGGTCAGCATGGAAAGAGCCTCCTCCAACGTCAGGCAAAGCAGGGGGATCACGGCCCGGCGGTGCGATGGAAGGGGGAAGAGACGACATCGCCACTAGGGTCTACAGATTTGTGGCAGCAGAAGGATCCGGGGACTCCTGAGCCTTCGCGACCTCAGCAAGTGTGCTAGGGGCGGAGGCCTCAGGAGCCAGCTTGGCTGTGGAGATCGCCTTCTCCCAAGGACAGGCTTCTGGATCTCGCGAGGATGACGCGGACGCTGAGGCTCGGGAGCCATCGCCATCCCTCCGCGCCAGAGGAGGCGCGGCAGCAGCTGGCTGCTGGGCCTCAAGGGTTGCGCTCGCCCCTTCTTCTTCTTCACCACCGACGTTGGCCTATCAATGCAAAGGGAGACATCAAGAAACTATGGCAAGGACAGGAACGAAGGATTAGGACGAAGCACTCACTGGTCTACGCGGCATATTCCCTTGGCCTTTTCTGAAGCACCAAGCCCGGAGACTTTGCAGGCTGGGGCACTGGCACGCGAGCCCCAAAGGCAGGCAAGGGCACATCGGTCGGACCCATGGCAGCGCCGGCTGGCGACGAATCAGAAGCGTCGCCTTGGGAGATCAGCGCCGATCTGCTCTTCTTCGAGACCTCGGTCGGCGGCTTCTTCGGAGGGGTGCCCCCGGACCTTGTCGTGACCCCGGCGGGGTTCGGCGACTCCCTCACGGGATGCTCACCAGCCTCGTCATCATCGGGGAAGGTGCGGAGGAGATCCACCACGCGAAGAGGAGAAGTCTCCCCCACCCCCTCCCGGGTCGCCTCCGAGTCAGGCTTCTCCTCCTCGCCGGACTCACCGGAGGGCACCATCACCGTAGCCTCCGCCACTGGAGCCCCGGCAGGCGCCGGCGGCTCGAGCCCACGCTCGCTTAAGACAGGCATGGTGCGGCGATCTTTGCCCCATCCGGGCAGCGGTACCGTGGAAAATTGGTATCAGGCGGATACCCATGATCCTGCGCAACCAGGAGGTGGAGAACCTTGTCCGGCTCTTCGTCGGACAAAGCATCCGGGCGTAGGCAGAGGTCGCCTCCCTCGTCCGAGAACTTCCACAAGGGGCGCGAGCATGCCTGGAGCGAAGCCAGACGCTGCGACAGGAACTCCTTAATGATCATGGCCCCCGCTAGCTCCTTCCTTTTCTCATGCAATTCGCTTGTGCGTTAAAGGGGGAGCTCCTGAGCTCCGCATCTCAGGAGCTCTTACTGACTCTCCATCCCTCACCCCCTGGCCTTGACCACGGCATCACGACCTAGCATACCAGCGGCGGCTGAGCTTCGCTCAAGGGTCGGGACCCGAGGATGCAGAGCACTTAGAAGAGCGTAAAAAGGGGGGAAGCTGGCGCGGGCCTAACCTAGCCGTACCACCGCCGTTGACGCGCTAATCGGGCGCTGCACAAGGAATCGTCTCAGGCTCGCTAAGATAATTCGCACATTCAAGCTAACCCAGCGTTGTGACTCAGGATTTTCGACTCTTGCAGCCTTGCTCGAGCAATGCCGCCTTCCTTTTCTGCCTTCAGGGAGCTGCTTGCACGCTAAAGGGGACCACTTGAGCATCGCACCTCAAGAGCTCTTACCGGACCTCGGGCCGCTCACCTCCTGGCCTTGACCATGGCATCGCGACCTTGCATACCAGTGACTGCAGAAGCCTGCCTAGGGACTGGGACATGTCGGCGTAGAGCGCTAAGCTACCGCGAGGACGAAAAGGGGGGATAATGCCGAAGCAAGACATGCAACCACGAACATCATAATGGGAATAATATCGGCACGAAATCACTACAGATTCTTTACACACACCCATGAGGTTCATCTTGATTCCTCGCAGGGAATAAAAGAAGAAGGCTTCCAGGGGCCATATCTACAGACTTCGCCACCAATGCCATCATCAACAGTGGGCCACACGGGGCGGACGCGAACCCCGTACAGATCACCGACGACGACGAGCAGATGCCATCGCTGTGCTCCCGGCCAGGCGAGAGCTTGGGGACACGTAGCTGTCGTCGCTCGTCTCCAGAGTCCCGTCAAGCTCAGGAGAATCGCTGGACTCCCAGGAGCCATCGCTGCTGCTGGAGGAACTGTCGGCAGGGCCAGAGGCAGGCTCGACGCCTGTTGCCATGCCATCCTGGCGGCCCCCTCCAGGGCAGCACTCCAGGCGGTGGTCTTCCTCGTCGAAGACCTTGAAGAACATCGTGGAAACGCCATCGTACCCGAAGTGGATGGCGAGGGCCCCCCTCCGCGCGGCAAGCGCGGGCGACCTCGCCCCATCCACGGGTCATGAAGATCTTTCCCGGGGATACAAACTCGACCTCCTCTCCCGTTATCGGGGTGCTGCACTCAGTATGCTGCAACCACTGCTCGAGCGGCCCTCTCAACGACATCTCTTCAGCGAAGAACTGCGGGAATCTGATGCACGTGCATGGTGGCATCACCGCCCACACCACGAGCTCGTGCGAGGAGCCCTCGGCATGAGTTCATGGGCCAACGACACGTGCCACCACAACCTGGCCACCACGACCATGGCGTGAGCGGTGCGGGGCGTTGCCTCATCCTCCGGAGCCTTGCGCTTGGGCATACAAGGGCAGTGGGTAGCCAGGAGGAGGTTGCTCGTACCAAGGCCTCGTCACCTCCTGCCTCACGACGACGTCGCGGGAGCGGACCAACCTCTTCTTCGACGGAAGTGGCCCCTGCTCTTCGCGGGGGGGGGGGGGGGGTTCCTTTCTCAGCGGTGGAGAATCTCCTTATCGGCGCCATGAGTGTCAGGGCAAGACGGCGAGGTGAGGAGGAGGAAGAAGAAGCAGGCGGAGTGGAGAAGGAGATGAGCAAAGGGTGCTCCGCACCCCTCCTCATTTATAGCCAGAAGGAGGCCAACCGCCGGCCTCCATGATCGCAGGTAATGATGGTTTCCTTCTGCATGCAATAGGGTCTCGTCAAGTCGAACGATTGCTGAGGCAGCGTGGGGAAGCGGAGGCGCCCACGCCCATCAATTTCCATGCGTCAATCAAAGGCCACAGGCGGTTCGGGCCCGCAACGCTCCACACTTGCCCTTTGGTTTCACCTCGAAGCCAAGTTCGAGCGCGCCTTGGGCCCGGGGGCTACTATCGGTGTCCTGGGAATGGGGGTGCCCAAACTTGCCTGCCTGCGGTCCACAACGTGGCTCCACCAAGGGCCTGGTATGGCCCAGCTTCGGCAGCAACAACTCAAGACCCTCGTGAGGGGCCAAGCCTCGCGAGGCGGACGACACCAAGACCTCCCTGGGGGAGGCCTCGCTAGGCTGGCTCCCGAGGAGCGGAGATATCTATGCAATGGGCACCTCGCGAGGTTCAGGTGACGTGAGCTGTGACGACCAAGGCCAGGCGGGCGCCAGCGGGCACAGTACACCAGTTTCCTCTTTGGTGCTAAAGAGGCAAGCGCAGGCGAGGAGTCCCGAGTCATCAGGCAAAGGTTACCATATCGGTGCAACAAGACCAAGACCAGCAAGACGGCAGGACGGAGGTCATCGCGGAGCCCACAACAGCATCACCATCAGAGCCTTTGGCAGGTGAAGACCACCTTTTGTCAGGATAGCTTGTACTAGCTGTCTCCCTTCAAAATTGGCCGTTGTGGGATCCCTTCCCGCCTACATTTGGGAAGAGGACCAGGGCCTCTATAAATAGGACCTAGCCACCACCATAGAGACGGACGGATGATTCGGATCACCCTCACACACACCAGCTCATCGAGCTCAAGAACACCTTGCCTCCTGAGGAAGTTCATCGACTGTACTAGTTCATCCTCAGCCCTTGAGGCAATCCACCACCACGTTGTAGTAGGGAATTACACCACACGGTGGCCCGAACCAATATAAACCTCTGTGTCTCTTGTTCTTTGGGTTCATTGAGCTAGGCCGTGGGATCGTTGAGTGAGCGAGCTGGGAAGAGAGAGTTCTTCGTGCGCACGCCGGAGTTTGAACCTCACAAGGGTTTGCCGGAACCCGTAATCCGACAGAAAATAGTGCAGGAACAAACCCGTGGGGCTCAGAACATAAACACATAATGGCTGAGGTGAAGAAAAACAATGAGTTACTTCATCAGGCCGTTCGGGAGTTTCAAGGTTTGAAGGATCTACTCATGCTTATATTGGAGAATACTACTTCATCAACACCACCACCTTCTTCATCACCAAAAGAAAATTGAGTTTCGGGTATGGGCACTCCACTTGGCTTCCGCCAATCTTGGGGAGGTGCCCCGGTATCATATCATCCCCACTATCTTTTGCCTTTACTTATTCTAGTTCGATCTTTTGCTTTAGATGAATAAAAGTTTAGTTTGATTCTTTCTTTTCGAGAGTTTGCTTAGTTGTCTATCTTTGTAATCATGTGCAAGATATATAATAAAGTTTATTTGAGTTTTTCTTTCTTTACTTTCATGTTGCAATAAAACAAAAGGAAATAAATTAAAAATATCATATGCTAATCTTATGGTAAGTGATGACACCACATAAGTAAAAGTATAAGTAGTAAACTTCATTAGAGATTGACAAACATAGCATTGGTCAATGATGGAACTCATGACAGAATTAATAAGTGAAGAGAAGATTCACATATAAATACACTATTCTAGAAATCTTTTGTGATTGTGAGCCCCCATCAAAATATTATATGCCAAAAGTGTTGACGTTGGACAAGGAAGACAACGCAATGATTTATGTTTGTTCATATTCCCATAGAAGTTATATTGTCATAGATCCTTTGACATGTGGTGCTTGCCCCTATCTTTTCTAACCAAAAGTTCCGCACTAAGTAGAGATACTACTTGTGCATCCAAGAACCCTTAAACCCAGATCTTATTTTCAAGAGTCCACCATACCTACCTAGGAATTGAGCAAGATCCCTCAAGTAAGTTGTCATCGGTGCAATAAGGAAATAAAATTTGCTTCTAAAAGTGCGAGATCATTTAGTGTAAGAGAAAATTGAGCATTGTACGAACATGTGATGGTGAAGAATAAAAGCAACATACTGCATAATAAAGGTCGCTATCACAAGGGGCAATGCAACGTGACGTTCTTTTGCACTAAGGGGTTGAGCATACAAACAAATAAGCGCATGGCAACCTCTGTTTCCCTCTGCGAAGGACCTATCTTTTACTTTTATGTATTTACTTTTATGCAAGAGTCAAAGTTTCTTCTCTCTACTCCTTTTTATTTTCTCCTTTTGCAAGCATCATGTGGTGAGGAAAGACCTAGGCACATATGTCCAGTTGAATATGGGTGGCATGCGTTATTATTGTTGACATCACCCTCGAGGTGAATACGTTGGGAGGCGAAACTGTAAGCCCCTATCTTTCTATGTGTGGGGTTGAAACGTTTTGCTCATGTGTATGTCGTGAGTGTTAGCAATCATAGAAGACTATATGATGGTTGAGTATGTGGACTTTCCTAAAGGCTCCGATACGTGACCCTTCCTGAAAAGATGATGAATTGTAGTTGCAAAGTTGACTGAGAACATAGTTTGTTGGTTTCTAACAGAGTTTATGCTTTATACTTCAATTGTCTGATGAATTATCACTTATTCATGATAAGTTTATGATAATAGTTCTATGATAAAAGTCTTATGTTTAAGTTTATTGCTGTTATAATAATCAACATGATGCTTCTATGTCCGTATTTTTTTTATCGACACCTCTCTCTCTAAGCATGTGGACATGTTTTTTGATTTCGGTTTTCGCTTGAGGACAAGCGAGGTCTAAGCTTGGGGGAGTTGATACGTCTATTTTGCATCATGTTTTCCTACTATTATTTATGATGTTTTTATGCATAATAATGCTTTTTGGAGTAATTCTAATGCCTTTTCTCTCATAATATGCAAGGTACACACAAAGAGGGAGAATTCCGACAGATGGAAATCTGGACCTGGAAAAGCTACGTCAGGCCACCTATTCTGCACAACTCCAAACAAGATGAAACTTTACGGAGATTTTTAATGGAATATTTGAGGAATATTGGAGCCAATAAGTACCAGAGGGGGCCCACCAGGTGGGCACAACCCACCTGGGCACGCCAGGGAGCCCAGGCGCGCCCTGGTGGGTTGTGCTCACCAGATCCCACCTCCGTGCCCATCTTCTGTATATAAGTCATTTTGACCTAGAAAAAATAAGGAGAGGACTTTCGGGACGGAGCGCCGCCGTCTCAAGGCGGAACTTGCGCAGGAGCACTTTTACCCTCCGGCGGAGCGATTCCGCTAGGGGAACTTCCCTCCCGGAGGGGGAAATCATCATCAACAACTCTCCCATCATGGGGAGGGCAATCTCCATCAACATCTTTAACAGCACCATCTCCTCTGAAACCCTAGTTCATCTCTTGTGTTCAATCTTTGTACTGGAACTATAGATTGGTGCTTGTGGGTGACTAGTAGTGTTGATTACATCTTGTAGTTGATTACTATATGGTTTATTTGGTGGAAGATTATATGTTTAGATCCAATATACTATTTAATACCCCTCTGATCTTGAGCATGATTATCATTTGTGAGTAATTACTTTTGTTCTTGAGGTCACGGGAGAAATCATGTTGCAAGTAATCATGTGAACTTGATATGTGTTCGATATTTTGATAGTATGTATGTTGTGATTCCCTTAGTGGTGTCATGTGAACGCCGACTACATGACACTTCACCATATTTGGGACTAAGGGAATGCATTGTGGAGTAGTTATTAGATGATGGGTTGCGAAAGTGACAGAAGCTTAAACCCTAGTTTATGCGCTATTCCGTAAGGGACCGATTGGATCCAGAAGTTTAATGCTATGGTTAGAATTTATTCTTTATACTTTTCTCGTAGTCGCGGACGCTTGCGAGGGGGTTAATCATAAGTAGGAGGTTTGTTCAAGTAAGAACAACACCTAAGCACCAGTCCACCCACATATCAAATTATCAAAGTAGCAAACATAAATCGAATCAACATGGTGAAAGTGACTAGATGAAACTCCCGTGTACCCTCAAGAATGCTTTGCTTACTATAAGAGACTGTTTTGGCTTGTCCTTTGCCTCAAAAGGATTGGAATACCTTGCTGCACTTTTGTTACTATTATCATTACTTGCTCATTACAAATTATCTTGCTGCCAAACTACTCTGTTACTTACAATTTCAGCACTTGCGGACATTACCTTGCTGAAAACCACTTGTCATTTCCTTCTGCTCCTCGTTGGGTTCGACACTCTTACTTATCGAAAAGAGCTACAATTGATCCCCTATACTTGTGGGTCATCGACCATCATATAATCTTCTATGATTGCTAACACTCACCTCATACACATGAGGAAAAAGTTTCAACCGGACACATAGAAACATAGGGGCTTATAGTTTCGCCTCCAAATGTAATCACCTCAAAGGTGATGTCAACAATAATAATTCATGCTCACTCATTTCCAACTGGATATATGTGCCTAGATCTTTCCTCGCCACATGATGCTTGCAAAAAGAGAAAATAAAAAGGAATAGGGAAGAATACTTTGACTCTTGCATAAAAGTAAATACATAAAAGTAAAAGATAGGCCCTTCGCTGAGGGAAGCAGAGGTTGTCATGCGCTTTTTGGTTTGTATGCTCAATCTCTTCGTGCAAAAGAGCATCACATTATATTGCCCCTTATGGTAGCAACCTTTATTATGCAGTTATTTTGCCATCACAATTTCGTACAACGCTCAATTTTCTACACTAAATGATCCAACAAATTTAGAAGCAATTTTTAATGCCTTATTGCACCGATGACAACTTACTTGAAGGATCTTACTCAATCCATAGGTAGGTATGGTGGACTCTCGAAACAAGATTTTGGGTTAAAGGGTTTTTGGATGCACAAGCAGTATCTCTATTTAGTGCGGAATTTTTGGCTAGCACAGATATTGGGCAAGCACCACATGTTAAAGGATCTATGACAATATAACTTCTATATGAATATGAACAAACATAAATCATTACATTGTCTTCCTTGTCCAATGTCAACAATTTTGGCATATAATATTTTGATGGGGGCTCATAATCATAAAAGATGTCCAAGATAGTGTATTTGCATGTGAATCTTCTCTTCCCCTATTAATTCTTTCATGAATTGCATCATTGACCAATGTTGTTGTCAGCTTTCAAAAAAATTTACCACTTGTACTTTTGTTTATGTGATGTCATTACTTACCATAAGATTAGAATATGATCTTTTTCATTATTTCCTTTTATTTTGATTGAAACATAACAGTAGAGAAAGCAAAACTCAAACTAAACTTTGTTATATATCTCGCACACAATTACATAGATAGATAGATCACTAAGCAAACACTCGAAAATAGATTGAACTAAACTTTTATTCAACTAATTCAAAAGATAACTAAAGATCGAACTAAGATAGATAAAGGCAAATAAGGTGGTGGTGATACGATACCGGGGCACCTCCCCCAAGCTTGGCATAAGCCAAGGGGAGTGCCCATACCGTGTACTCGAGTCTCCTTTGGTGGTGAAGAAGGCGATGGTGGTGTTGATGGGGTAGTAGCTTCACACTTGAAGCTCAAGAGGTACTCCAATCTACGAATGATGCTCCAGATGGCGATGATTTGCTCTTGCAACAGAATATTTTCACGAGTGAGATATTTATTTTGAACATGAACCGTTTCGATGGTCCTAAAGGATTCAATTTCAGTAGGGGTAAGATAATCATAGTATGGTTGAAGGATATCCTCTTCTTCCTATGCTGGCGCGGCCTGCCCTACTGCTGGGGCCTGATTTCCTGTAGTTTCCTTGTTCTTGTCCCCCTTGATGGCTTCCCTTGGTTCCTATCTCTTCGGTTCTATCTTCATTAACCAATCATCATCTTCTACGTAGTTGGTGGAGGGAGAAGACGTGATAGCTCGATGGATCTGACAGAAAAACAACAAGAAAGAAGAACAGGGGATTTCTCCGAGATACGGTGGTCAATATGTTCGGGGGATATATAAAGATTTTTTATCTTGGGAAACAAGCAAAAGGTGGGGAAAACGGAGTCGGGAAGGTTCCTGAGGTGGGCACAACCCACCTGGGCGCGCCAGGCGAGGCAGGCGCGCCCTGGTGTCTTGTGCCCTCCTCGGTTGCCTTCCTGGTTATTTCTTATTTTCCTTTTTTTAATATTCCAAAACTGTCAGAAAATATTTTTGCGGATTTTTTGGAGTCTGTTTACTTATCGTATCACGTCCTCTTCTTTTCAGGGTTCTGGATGGTTCCGTAAGGTTTCTTTTATGTGTTCCTCCGGTGTCATGGTTTGAATAATATTGCTTTCAACATTAATAGGCGTACCTAAGATATAGTGTTTACTTCTTTGCCCATTTACCATCTTCGGGTTAGTACCTTCGGCATTATTAATTTTGATAGCGCTAGAGCGATAAGCCTCTTCGATAATATATGGTCCTTCACATTTGGAAAGAAGTTTTCCTGCAAAGAATCTAAAATGATAGTTGTACAAAAGAACAAATTCCCCAACTTTAAATTCCCGTATTTTACCATGCCATATTTTAAATTTTTCTTTAAATAATATGGCATTTTCATAAGCTTGGGTTCTCCATTCATCTAGTGAGCTAATATCAAATAAACTCTTTTCATCGGCAAGTTTCAAATAATAGTTGAGTTCTTTAATTGCCCAATATGCTTTATGTTCTAACTCAAGAGGCAAATGACAAGCTTTTCCATAAACCATTTTATAAGGAGACATACCCATAGGATTTTTATAAGTTATTTTGTAGGCCCAAAGTGCATCATCCAATTTCTTAGGCCAATTCTTTCGGGATCTATTGACAGTGTTTTGTAATATTAATTTTATTTCTCTATTGCTAAGTTCAACTTGACCACTTGATTGAGGATGATAAGGTGATGCAATTCTATGGTTGACATCATATGTAGCAAGCATTTTAAGGAAAGCACCATGAATAAAGTGTGAACCACCATTGGTCATTAAATATCTAGGGACTCCAAACCTTGGGAAAATAACTTCTTTAAGCGTTTTAATGGAAGTTTGTGGTCAACACTACTAGTTGGAATAGCTTCTACCCACTTAGTAACATAATTAACAGCAACCAAAATATGCGTATACCCATTAGAAGAAGGAAAAGGTCCCATATAAACAAAACCCCAAACATCAAATGGTTCAACAGCAAGTGAATAATTCATAGGCATTTCCTTATGCTTACCGATATTACCAATTCTTTGACATTCATCACAAGATAAAACAAACTTACGGGCGTCCTTGAAGAGGGTAGGCCAATAAAAACCATATTGCAATACCTTGTGAGCAGTTCTATCCCCGCATGATGTGCTCCATAAGCTTCAGAGTGACATTTTCGTAGGATTTGTTCCTATTCATGCTCAGGTACACAACGTCAAATAATACCATCTAGTCCTTCTTTATAAAGGTGTGGGTCATCCCAAAAGTAATGTCTTAAATCATAGAAGAATTTTTTCTTTTGTTGGTATGTGAAACTAGGTGGTATATATTTAGCAACAATATAATTAGCATAGTCAGCATACCAAGGAGTATTATGAGAAAAATTTATTGCAGCTAGTTGTTCATCAAGAAAGATGTCATCAATAGGTAGTGGGTCATCAAGAATATTTTCTAACCTAGACAAGTTATTAGCTACGGGGTTCTCAGCTCCTTTTCTATTAGTAATATGTAAATCAAATTATTGTAGCAAAAGAACCCACCTAATGAGTCTAGGTTTAGCATCTTTCTTTTCCATAAGATATTTTATAGCAGCATGATCAGTGTGAACAATTACTTTGGAATCAACAATGTAAGATCTGAATTTGTCACATGCAAACACGACTGCTAAAAAATTCTTTTTAAGTAGTAGCATAATTTCTTTGGGCACCGTCTAGAGTGTTACAAGCATAATGGATAACATTTAATTTCTTACCAACACTTTGTCCTAGAAAAACGCCAACAACATAATCACTAGCATCACACATAATTTCAAAAGGAAAGTTCCAATCAGATGGTTGAACAATAGGTGCAGAAGTTAAAGCTTTCTTAAGTGTTTCAGAGGCTTGTACACAATCATCATCAGAAACAAATGGAACATCCTTTTGTAAAAGATTTGTAAGAGGCCTAGAAATCTTTGAGAAGTCTTTAATAAACCTCCTATAGAAACCAGCATGACCAAGAAAACTACGAATACCTTTGATATCTCTAGGACATGGCATTTTCTCAATTGCATCAACTTTAGCTTTATCCACCTCAATACCTCATTTAGAAATTTTATGCCCAAGACAATACCTTCATTAAGCATAAAGTGGCACTTCTCCCAGTTCAAGACAAGATTAGTTTTCTCACATCTCTACAAAACTCGATCAAGGTTGCTCAAGCAATCATCAAAATAAGTTCCATAAATAGAAAAATCAGCCATGAAAACCTCAAAAACCTTTTCATCAAAATTAGATAATATGGCAGTCATGCATCTTTGAAAGGTAGCAGGTGCATTGCATAAACCAAAAAGCGTCTATAAGCGTAAGTTCAAAAAGGACAAGTAAAGGTGGTTTTATCTTGATCAGGTTGTGAAACAGGTATTTGAGAAAAAACAGAATATCCATCAACAAAACAAAAGTGTGTGCGCTTATATAGTCTTTCTATCATTTGATCAATGAAAGGCAGAGGGTAATGATCTTTTCTAGTAGCTTTATTTAACTTTCTTAAATCAATTACCATTTTACAGCCACTTACAATTCTTTGTGGAATAAGTTCATTTTTATCATTAGGAACAACAGTAATACCTCCCTTCTTAGGGACACAATGAATGGGACTTACCCATCTAATGTCAGCTATGGGGTAGATTATACCTGCTTCCAAAAGCTTTAATATTTCAGTTCTTACCACTTCTTTCATTTTAGGATTCAAACGTCGTTGGTGACCAACAACGGGTTTAGCATCAGGTTCCATATTAATCGTGTGCTCACAGAGAGTGGGACTAATGCCCTTAAGATCATCAAGAGTATATCCAATAGCAACTCGGTGCTTCTTCAGAATTTTCAATAATATTTCTTCATGTTCTAAAAGGTTAGCACTAATAATAACATGATATATCTTTTTCTCATCAAGATAAGCATATTTCAAAGTGTCAGGCAATTTTTTTAGTTCAAACACAGGATCACCTTTAGGTGGAGGAGGACCTCCTAGGGTTTCTATAGGAAAATTATGTTTAAGCAGAGGTTGTTGTTCAAAGAATATTTTATCTATTTCATTTCTTTCACGCAAATGCATATCATCTTCATGGTCGAGCAAATATTGTTCTAGTGGAACAGTAGGAGGTATGGCAATAGAAGCAAGACCAATTATTTCATCCTTACAAGGTAATTCTTTATCACAAGGTTGTCTACTAAACTTAGATAAATTCAATTCACAAGACTCATCACCAAAGTGAACACCGACGGTTTGTTTATAACAATCTATTGTAGCATTGACAGTGTTCAAGAAAGGTCTACCAAATATAATGGGACAAAAGTCATCTTGTGGTGAACCAAGAACTAGAAAATCAGTAGGATATTTGATTTTCCCATATAAGACTTCAACATCTCTAACGATCCCAAGTGGTGTGATGGTGTCTCTATTAGCAAGTTTAATAGTAACATCTATGTCTTCTATTTCAGCGGGTGTTATATCATTCATAATTTCTTGGTATAAAGTAAAAGGAATAGCACTCACACTAGCACCTAACTCACATAAACCATGATAAAATGATCTCCTAGTTTAACTGAGAGAACGGGCATGCCAACAATAGGTCTATGTCTATCTTTTTCATCGGGTTTGGAAATTCTAGTAGCTTCATCACAAAAGTAAATAACATGCCCATCAATAGTTTCTATCAAGGGATCTTTAACCATAGCAACACTAGGTTCTACTTTGATTTGTTCCGAAGGTATAGGGGCTTTGATATTACTTTTGCGAACCATGTTTGAAACCTTAGCATGTTCCTTTATCCTAACAAGGAAAGGTGGTTTTTCAATGTAAGCAGTAGGCACAACTGGATCAACATTGTAAATGATAGTTTCATCTTTAGCTATTACCGGTTCTTTAATTTCTTATTTAATAGGGGGTGATATTTAAACCACTTCTCCTTAGGGAGATCAACATGAGTAGCAAATGATTCACAAAAGAGGATACTATCTCAGAGTCAAGTCCATAGTTAGTACTAAACTTTTGAAAAGCATCGGTATTAATAAAAGATTTACCACAATCAAACTCAAGATTAATACCTGACTCTTTACCTTCGTCGAGTTCCCAATCTTAAGAGTTGCATTTAATTCCTTCTAAAAGAGCACACCTGAATTCAATAGTCTTCTTCATAAAATAACCTGTACAAGAAGTATCGAGCATGGATTAATCATCACGAGAAAGCCGAGCATAAAAGTTCTGAATAATAATTTCTCTCGAGAGCTCATGATTAGAGCATGAATATAATATTGACTTAAGCTTCCCCCAAGCTAGAGTGATACTTTCTCCTTCACGAGGCCAAACATTATATATATATATAATTCCGATCATGATGAACTAGATGCATAGGATATTTTTTTGGTGAAATTCCAATTTCAATCGATTCCAGTTCCAAGATTCAATATCATTGCATAGCCTATACCACATCAATGACTTTCCCTTCAAAGATAAAGTGAAAACCTTCTTCTTAGCTTCATCTCTGGATAAACCTGCGAGCTTAAATAATCCACATATATCAAGTGCATATCAGGATGTTCAGTTCTATCTCCTACATAAGGATTAGCTAGCAGTTGTTCTATCATACCCGAAGGAATTTCATAACTAATATTTTTAGTAGGTGAAGTATGTTGAGGGGCAACTAATTGTGGTTTCGATCATGGTGAATATACCTCGAACAAACCCCTCAAGGGATGGTTTTCCATCATAGCAAGTGACAATAAATTTTAGCACATAGTAATAATTTTTCCTTACCAATTTCCACTTACCAAGAGCGCTTCACTTCCCGGCAACGGCGCCAGAGAAGAGTCTGGATGACCCACAAGTATAGGGGAGCAATCATAGTCCTTTTGATAAGTAGGAGTGTCAAACCCAACGAGGGGCAGAAGGAAATGAGTAGTAGTTTTCAGCAAGGTATTTTCTGCAAGCACTGAAATTGTCGGTAACAGGTAATTTGATAGCAAGATAATTTGTAATGATCAAGTAACGGTAACGATAAATAAAGTGCAGAAAGGTATCCCAATCCTTTTGTGGAAAAGGATAGTCCAAAACAATCTCTTATAATAGGCAAAGTGTTCTTGAGGGTACATGGGAATTTCATCTAGTCACTTTCATCATGTTGGTTTGATTCGTGTTTGCTACTTTGATAATTTGATATGTGGGTGGACCGGTGCTTGGGTGTTGTTCTTACTTGAAAAAACCTAACAATTATGATTAACCCCCTCGCAAGCATCCGCAACTACGAGAAAAGTATTGAAGATAAAATCTAACCATAGCATTAAACATTTGGATCCAAATCGGTCCCTTACAAAGTAGTGCATAAACTAAGGTTCTGTCACTCTAGCAACTCATCAATAACTACTCCACAATGCATTCCCTTAGGGCCAAAGATGGTGAAGTGCCATGTAGTTGACGTTCACATGACACCACTAAGGGAATCACAACATACATATCATCAAAATATCAAACACATATCAAGTTTACATGATTACTTGCAACAAGATTTCTCCCGTGACCTCAGGAACAAAAGTAACTACTCACAAATGATAATCATGCTCAAGATCATAGGGGTATTAAATAGCATAATGGATCTGAACATATAACCTTCCACCAAATAAACCATATAGTAATCAACTACAAGACGTAATCAACACTACTAGTCACCCACAGGTACCAATCTGAGGTTCCGGTACAAAGATTGAACACAAGAGATGAAGTAGGGTTTGAGAGGAGATGGTGTTGTTGAATATGTTGATGGATATTGGCCTCCCAAAGATGAGAGGGTTATTGGCGATGGCTTCAATTTCCCCCTCTGGGAGGGAAGTTCCCCAGGCGGAATCGCTAAGCCGGAGGGCAAAAGTGCTCGTGCCCAAGTTCCGCCTCCAGACGGTAGCGCTCCATCCCAAAAGTCCTCTCCTTATTTTTTTTTCTAGGTCAAAATGACTTATATACGAGAAGATGGGCACCGGAGGTGGGCTGGGCTGAGCACAACCCACCAGGGCGCGCCTGGGGGGCCTTGCGTGCCCTGGTGTCTTGTGCTCACCAGGTGCCCCCCCCCCCCCCTCCGATAGTTATTTGTTCCAGTATTTTTTATATATTCCAAAATAATTCTCCGTAAATTGTCAGCTTAGTTGGAGATGTGCAGAATAGGTAACTCTGACATAGCTTTTTCAGGTCCAGAATTCCAGCTGCCAGCATTCTCCCTCTTTGTGTAAACCTTGCATATTTTGAGAGAAAACGCATTAGAATTACTCCATAAAGCATTGTTATGCATAAAACATTGCAAATAACAGTATTGAAACATGATGCAAAATGGGCGTATCAGATAGCAGGTGAGCTGTGAGAGATCGGACGTCCGGTACAGACAGAGGCATATCATAACAGCTTAAAGGAAAAACAACTAAATAAGAGAGACCCTAGACCCAAACTGTAGATGTGATTAGAAAGGTTTATGTGCATTTTGAGCAATTGTTTCCCGTAAGCCATCGATCCCATCTTAATAGTGCGGGATCCCTATAGTAAAGATCAAAATGAAAATAGGCATAAGCATATTGTCTTGTTTCTCCGTAGTTGAGTAATTTTATATTCATCCGTCATGATCCTCACACAAAACCTGAGATACACTTGACAAAAATGATTAGTCCCCTATATGTATGTTATCATCAACATCAAAATATGATCAAGGGCATGATTGCACTTTCAATCTCCCCCTTTTTGGTAGTTGATGACAACATACATATAGCTCTCACAATAGATAACATTTATAGAGTTTAGGAGAGATTTGTTGCTGAGCTCCCCCTCATTCATTGCATAAATATGGTAAGTGTGAGGAGAGCTCCCCCTCATTTGTTGCTGAACCATACCCAAAGCATAATTTGAAACCATATGAACCATACACAAGTCACAATATGAAACCATACGGGGTGTAGCCATATGATACCTCCCATAACAAAGGTACACCATACATAAATAACAAGGTTCATCATACACAAATAACGCCACATAAATAACACCCCAAATAAGGTCCAACTTAAGATAGCTATATCTATTACTCACCCTTGGCACCAAGTACCCAAAAGGGGCAAGGAGGAGGAACTGCCAGGGAGTCACAGAGCATCCTCATCATCGTCACGAGCACCACTGCCACCAGCCTCATCGAAGAAATGAGCCCAGTTAGGGGCAGAAGGAAAACCAAAGTCAGAGGGAGGATCCACAGGGAGACGCTCATCATCACTCACATCAGTAGCACCGGAGTCTCTCAGACGAGCCTTCAATGCATTCTTGGAAGTGGCCATGCGAGTGACAACATCATGGTTTTGTGTACAGTGGAAGGCAAAGGCCTTCATCATGGTAGAGTGGGCCTTCCCAAGAAAGCAGGAAATGCTCCCAAGAGGGGCAGAGTTAGAGGGGGTCAGACGAGACATAGCAGCAGTCTATCGAGTAGGACGAGGTTTTGATGAACCCTTAGGAGCCCAATCGTCCCCCGTGTGAGCAGAAATAACCCACTTCTCATGCACATGAGTCCGTGCAACAGGAAATGGGGACACGCTCTCAATGAGAGCATGAATGAATGGATCATGAGGAAAGTCCCGTTTTTACTAAAGGTTAGTGTCGGTGTACTAGAGTAGGGGTACCCTAGTATCCCGAACTTGTGCACGGGCAGTTGCAACACCCTGCGGAAGGCTTGCCGGGTGACCGCCAAGGTCCTCCGTGGTTCCTTTGGAGCCATTCAAGAACAAAGTATTCAAGCCAAGGAGACAAGGCCCCGGCAAGAGGAGCTTGCCGGGAAGGCCAACCAAGGCATCTCAAGGAACTTGTCGCGACGCGCCACGCGTCCCGGCGAGGCTCGGTGAACGACAAGCTTCCAGACGCGACAAGACAACAACCACGGCAAGGCGCTTGCCGCGGCAAACTACCACTCTGTACCCGCGCTCCAGCACATCCACCAACATGTCGCCTCAGGACCTTTCGGTAGCGTGGCGAGGAAGGCTGTCGCGCGATGGTGCACGGTGGTGGCAAGCGATGACAAGATTGCCATCGTGGCAAGCGGTGGCGCCCACACGGTCCTTTTTGCACTATTTGGGCGGCGTGACGGGCATTTAATGCCTTTGTCCCCTGCCGTCGGGGTTAGGTATAATACATCGCATGTAGTTGTACCAACCGCAATTCCTTTTCCATTTTACCCTTGTCTACGTTGCCACCGTCGGAGACCCTTTAGCATATAAAAGGAGGCCCATGCATAGCGTAGAGAGGGGTTCGAAGGAGAAAACACTCACGCTCGGTCTCGTTAGCAGCTAGTGTATCTTGTAGCACTCAGCGCTCCCGAGCAAGAACTCAATACATTCGGACATGCAGCGATGGGAGTATTATCTCTCCGGAGAGCTCCGAAGCTGGGTAAACTGCTCGTGTGCTTCGCCTCGATCTGCTCTTCGTGCGATCTCCGCCCCCCGCCGAACCGAAAGGGGCTCGGTCCGCCGGTCCCATAGGTGTTCGTGGATCAGTTTCCCCGACATCTTTGGCGCGCCAGGTAGGGGGCGTCGAGGTTGTGTGAACCTGATCCGACGTTCACACGGGCTAGATCTTCATCTTCTTCATCGACATGCCACCGAAGAAGAAGGCTTCGGCGGCAGATGTTCCGTCCACGTCGATCCCACCACCACCGGAGCAAACGGGTGGTGGGGTAGACGCCGACGGAAGAACGGGCATCGACGACGGAGCCCACGGTGCTGCCAGGTCCAAGGACAAGGCTGCGCAGACCTCGGCGTCCGTACATGCACCGCGCCCATCTCAGGAGGCGCGGGACCGACAGCGTCATGATATTCACAGTACCATACGTTCGTTGGACCAAGATCGAGCTGGTGGACCTCGGGGTGCTCAAGACCAGCATTGTAACGCCCCCGATGCGGCTATATCTCCCACGTGTCGAGGCACGACTTAGAGGCATAACCGCATTGAAAGCAATGTCGCGAGTGAGGTAATCTTCACACAACCCATGTAACAATTAAGGGAAAGATACATAGTCAAACAACGCTATAAGAGGGGCTGAGCGAAGCGGTAACATAGCCAAACAACGGTTTGCTAGGAAAGGATGGTTAGGGGCTGACATGGCAATATGGGTGGCATGACATAGCAAGTGGTAGGCATCGTAGCATAGGCATAGCAAAAGAGCGAGCAACTAGCATAGCAAAGATAGAAGTGATTTCGAGGGTATGGTCATCTTGCCTGCAATGTTCTCAGAGTTGCCGAAAGCCTGATCCTCGAAAACGTTCTCAACAGGTTCCTCGTTCACGTACTCGTCTCCCGGCTCTACCCAAAGCAACAACAAAACAAGGAACCACAATAAATCACGGTGCAATGCACAATCAACAAGATGCAACAAGACATGAAATGCATGATGAGATAAGCAAGGCGTAAGAGCACTCCGGAAGGTGAATGGAAAACCAGGCATCATCTTGGTAAACCAAGCATGCCATCGGAAAGATGAGATGATTTCGGTAGAAATCGATATAGAGATCACCGGAAACGGATGCACGGATTGGATATGACGGGCAAAACAAGAATGGTGAGAAACCTACGATAACATCATGTTGAACAAGCCATGCATGTGTGCAAACTACCTCATAGCACAAATCAATTAAGTATGCCCATTATAAAACAACACATAATGAAGATGCAAAAGACATGAACACAAACTTGCCCAAATGCAAAAACCAATGACACCACTGAGTTGGTGGGATTTTTCTACCCCAAAAACATATATAATATGTTAGGGTTGCATTAGGGAAAACATCACAAAACAACAAGTTAAAACCTGCCTAAAAAGGAAACTAACAGAAGTGGCAATTTCCATATTTGGAAATGTCCAGATTTGGACTTGCCTAAAACAGAAAAGGACTCAAAGCTGAAAATGGAAACATGGGGGAAAAGAAATAAAATATGCATATGGGGAGGCTGACAGGGTAGGCCCACTGTCATAGAGACAGAGGTTAACAGGTTTAAAAGGGGGGAAGAAAAAGAGCCCCAGGGGGGATTCGAACCCGGGTCTCCCCGGTGGAAACCCTCCCCTGTTACCACTGGGCTGGAGCGCGGCGACTGATAGAGGAAGAAGCCTCGCGGCTTATCTACTGAAGCTGCAGAGAGAACGCACCGGAGAAAAACTAAAACAGAAAACAAAAGGGGGAGGGCGCGCTGGGTTCGAACCAGTCGCCATGGTGGTAGAGCGGCGATCGACCAGCTCGGCTAGGGAAGGAGTTCGTAGGATACGGGTCGAAGGCTACTTGACTAACTAACAGGGCCCGAACTGAGAACAGAGACAACACACGACGACGACTCCGGCGAGGCAGCGGCGGCTCTGAGGCTCTGCGCCTCGGCCAAGGCCCAGGTGCGCACGGGAAGCACCACGGAACAAGACGGAACAAGCCGGGCGTGGCTAGTGGCATCTGGCTGCCAAAACGAACTGAACCCCACATCTAAGAACACGCCGGAGCACGGTGAGCGCGACAAAGGCACGGCCGGACCCTACGCTACGGGGAACTAGCGACGACAATGAAGAGCAGGGAGGAAGGGGTTTATACCTCCTTACCCTAGGACACGGAAACGGCGATGGAGACGGGCTGACGGCGACGAGCTCGACCTCTGAACCTCGCCGGGAACTCTGACCGAGAGGAAGACAGGGCAGTGGCGTCGGTGTACTTGGCGAACCGGGCCTCCGTAGTCGACGTCGTGGTCGTAGACGACGACGAGGAGGAAGATGGACAAGGTACGCAGGGTCGGGTGGCGGAGAGCACGCCGCGACGGAGACGGGCTCCCAGATCGCTCGGGTCCGAAAGCGGGCGACGATCTTGGTGGATTCTCACTGGCGGCGGCGGCGAGAGGGAGAGAACCCTAGGGTTCGGTCTGACGCGGAGGGGATAAGAAGGGGGCTAGGTGGCGAGGAGAGCTCGTGCTCTCCGAGCTCGGGGTCCCCATGGCGCTGCGAGAGGAGAGGGAAAAGGCGGGTGAGGGGCACCGGGCGCTCGCTGCCAGGCGGGCCGGCGCTGCCACGTGTTCGGGGCTAAGCGGGGTAGATCTGGCGTGGGTCTGCCAAGGCATGGAGAGGAAAAGGTCGGGGGCTGCGCGGAGCTCTGGGGCTGCGGCTGAGGGGAACTGGGCCGGCTCGGGAGGCCGTGGCCTGTGGAGAAGGATCTTTGGGCTGCTGCTGCTGCTGCTTCCTCTCCCTTCTCCTTTTTCAAAAATAAAAAGGAAGAGAAAGAAAGTGCAAAAAGAAAAGAAAAGATTTAGAGTGAAAGGAAAATATCCCCACACTCCTGAAATTCTCCTCTATTTAAATAAATTGAAATGGACATTTTTAAAGATAGAAAAATAATGCAAGTTTGAAAATGCTTCAAACTTGTGCCATTTTTGAACCTGACCATAACACTTTAAATGAGGAAATATTTGGCAGGGAGTTTTTAGTGCAACAAGCAAGATTATTAGGGAGAAGATGAACATTAATTGAAGGAGGGAAGTATATGGCATTTGAAAGAGAAAGAAGTAGAGGGAAGGAGGGGATGGTAATGCAAAAGAGGATGGCACATGCAACCACATGACATGCAAGGGGAAAAAACCACAAACATATGACATGCAAGGGAAAACCACATCCACATGATAAGAAGGGAAAGCAATATGACAAGAGGCACAAATGCAAAATGGCAAAAGCAAAACAAAGAAAAAGAAAACCCACATAACAAAAACCAAAGAGGTCAAACATGACAAGAACCCACAAGAATTGGATGAGGTCAAATGATATATTGCCCAAAAAGGGGAAGTTTACATCCAGGGTGTTACAACACTCCACCACTACAAGAGGATCTCGTCCCGAGATCTAGGACTGAAAGAACTCCGGATACTCAGAACGGAGGTGATCCTCGCGCTCCCAGGTAGCTTCTCGGTCGGAATGGTGTGACCACTTCACTTTCAGGAATTTGATTGACTTGTTGCGAGTCTTGCGCTCGGTTTCTTCGAGAATAGCAACGGGGTGCTCACGATAAGAGAGATCTTCTTGAAGGTCAATCTCTTCGAAGTTGATAGTGCGTTCAGGAGCCTTGAAGCACTTGCGAAGCTGTGACACGTGAAACACATCGTGCACATTTGCAAAGTTGGATGGAAGCTCAAGTTGATAGGCGAGATCGCCTCTTTTCCCAATGATCTTGAAAGGACCCACGTATCTAGGGGCAAGCTTCCCTTTGATACCGAAGCGACGAGTGCCTTTCATTGGAGAGACGCGGAGGTAGACATGGTCTCCGATTTCAAAAGTCACATCACGGTGCTTAACATCATAATAGCTCTTCTGTCGCGATTGCGCGGCTTTGAGATTCTCACGAATGACCTTGCACATTTCTTACATACGTGATCAAGTCATTGCCAAGAAGTTGGCGTTCACATCTCGCACCAATTGAGAGGAGTACGGCACTTTCGCCATAGAGAATTTCGAATGGGGCCTTGCCGAACTCGCTGGAAGCTGTTGTTGTAAGAGAACTTCGGCATATGGAAGACAATCTTCCCACTTCATACGAAGGAAATGACACAAGCCACGAGCATATCTTCAAGAATTTGATTAACTCGCTCAACTTGGCCACTTGTTTGAGGATGGAAAGCTGTCTTTGAAACGAATGTTGGTGCCCATGGCCTTCAAAAGACTCCCGAACTTGGAGGTAAAGATGCTGCCACGGTCAGAAGAGATCACTTGTGGAATGCCGTGCAAGGAGACAATTCGGAGGTGTATAGCTCGCCAACCGAGCTGCGATGATGGATTCTTTGATAGGAAGAAAATGAGCCACTTTAGTAAGCTTGTCAATGACAACGAAGATAGCATCATTTCCACGCTTGGACTTTGGAAAGCCATCCACGAAGTCCATTTCAATATGATCAAACTTCCATTCAGGAATAGCAAGAGGTTGAAGGAGACCAGCTGGTCTTTGGTGTTCCTTTCACTCTTCTGCGGACATCACACTCATTCACGAATTGAGCAATTTCTCGCTTCATTCGAGTCCACCAATATGACTGCTTGAGGTCATGGTACATCTTCGCACTTCCGTGATGAATGGATAGAAGCGAATTGTGAGCCTCGTTCATAATGACTTTTCGCAGATCACCCTTAGGAACCACAATCCGGTCCTCAAAGAGCAGAGTGTCTTTGTCATCAACATGGAAGCACTTGTACTTGGAAATGCCCTTGTCGATACCACGTTTCACTTTCTTCACCATGGCATCCAGAAGTTGAGCCTCACGAATCTGATCTTCCAAAGTAGGAGATACTATGAGGTTGGCAAGAAAGCCTTGAGGAACAACTTGAAGATTCAGCTTGCGGAAAGATTCACAGAGATCCGGCTGAAAGGGCTTGAGGATTAGACTGTTGCAGTAAGCTTTCCTGCTCAAAGCGTCTGCAATGACATTAGCTTTGCCGGAGTATACTCAATACTTGGGTTGTACTCTTGAATCATTTCGACCCATCGAGTCTGCTCGAGGTTGAGGTTAGGCTGAGTGAAGATGTACTTGAGACTCTTGTGATCAGTGAAAATGTCCACTTTCCTTCCCAACAAGAGATGTCTCCAAGTAATCAATGCATGGACAACTGCCGCCAACTCAAGATCGTGAGTGGGGTAGTTCTTCTCGTTGGGCTTCAATCTGGCGAGAGGTATAAGCCACAACTCTCTTCTCTTGCATTAACACAGCACGAGACCTTGAAGAGAAGCATCACAGAACACTTCATATGGCTTGGATTCATCGGGAGGAGTCGAGCAGGGAGCTGTGACGAGTTTCTCTTTGAGGGTCTTGAAAGCAACGTCACACTCGGGAGACCGGACATACTTCACCGCTTACGGAGGAGGTTGGAAAGAGGCTTTGCAATCTTGGAGAAGTTCTCAACGAATCTTGACAATAGCTTGCAAGACCAAGAAAGCTGGAGCTGCTTGACATTCGAGGAGGTTCCCAATTCACAATTGCGGACACCTTCTGGATCAACAATGATGCCCTTGGCGAGATGATATGACCAAGATAAAGCACTTCATCAAGCCGAATTCACATTTGGAGAACTTGGCATAGAATTGGTACTCTCGAGCTTGTCTAGCACCAATCGCAAATGTTTGGCATGATCCTTCTTATTCTTGGAGAAGACCAAAATATCATCAAGATAGACCAAGGCAATTCGTTGGTGTAGGGATTGAATATGAAGTTCATCATCCGAGAGAAAGTCGGAGGAGCATTGACGAGACCGAAAGACATGACAAGATATTCATAAGAACCAAAGCTTGTTCGAATGATGTCTTGGGAATATCTTGTTCACGAATCGAATCTGATGATACCCCATCGAAGGTCAAGCTTAGAGAACACCGTAGCACCTTTGAGTTGCTCGAAAAGTTCATTGATGTTGGGAAGTGGATACTTGTTCTTGATTGTCTTCTTATTCAATGGACGGTAATCGACACAAAGTCGGTCCGAGCCATCCTTCTTCCGGACAAAAGAACACCACAACCCCAAGGAGATGAACTCGGTCGATCAAACCAGACGCTCTTGTTCATCGAGCTGCTTCTTCAATTCCCTCAGCTCATCAGGTCCAAGCTTGTATGGGCGCTTGCAAGCGGGTTCGATGCCGTGCTCAAGATCGATAACGAACTCAAGCGGCCGATGAGGAGGCATACCGGAAGCTCTTACGGAAAGACATCTTGGTACTCACAAGCAATCGGAATCGAGAGATGGCATTCAATTCGCCCTTCTCATTGAGAGAAAACAACCGAATAGTTTCATCACGAGAGGCATAGATGATCACATCATTAGAAGAATGAGTCAATTGAATTTCCCTGGCAGCACAATCAAGCTGAGCTTTGTGCTGATAAAGCCAGTCCATTCCGAGAATAAGATCAATGTCCGAGTCACCAAGAACCACTGGTTTAGAAAGAAATCTGTAATCGCCCATCTTGATAGAAACATCCGGAACGAAAACTCGAGAAGTCATCTCCTTAGCCGGAGAAACAATAGACAAAGGTCTAGGCAAAGCTTGAGTAACCAAATCATGCATAGCCACAAAAGGTCTTGAGATGAAAGAATGCGATGCACCAATATCAAATAAGACTTTAGCAGGAATATCATTAACTGAGAGATTACCCATTAGCACATCTCAAGAATCCTCTGCTGAGCTGCATTCATCATATTGACCTTCGCAGAATTGGATTGTGCTTGACCACCGCATTGCTGGAAGATTTCACAGGGAGGAGGCGGAAGACGCCTCGGTTGAAGCACTTATTCAGCATAGTGACCCTTCTGCCGGCACTTGTTGCAAGTGACCTCGTAGCGGACGGTGGTAAGGAGCACTTGACCTTGGAGCTTGAGAATTAGACTTGTTACGATAGCTTGGGTTGGGTGGGTGGGAAGATCCACGTCCACCTGAGTTCTTCTGGGTAAGGCCGACGGACGGAGGAGGGGGCAGATAAAACTTCTGCTGCTTGGCTGCCACTTGAGAGGACGAGGAGGACTGAATCGCATCCTGATTCTCTTCTTAGAAGCCTCGCATTTGAGCTGTGCCGCTTCTTGCTTGAGTGCCATGTTGTAGAAATCATCATACTTATCTGGCTCAAACAGCACAAGAGGTAATTGCAGATCTTCTCTCGGACCACCTCCGAATCGATAGATCATACTCCTTTCATCGTGTACATCTTGCTTAGCAAAGCGAGCGAGCTTCGGCTGGATATTGTATTGATAGACAGACAAGGTGCCTTGCTTGAGATTGCGGAACTCCTCACGCTTGCTCTCAACAACACTCTTCGGGATGTGATGAGCTCGGAAATCACGGCGGAACTCATCCCAGGTAATGACACGACCTCCTCTGGAATCTTTGTATTGCTGGAACCACTCAGCAGCTGATCCTTGAGTTGGAGCGATGCAAACTTGACAAAGTCCTCGGTCGACATTGCTACAGTCAAAGTGCTTGCAGATATCCACTAACCAATCATCGCGTCTGTTGCCTCAACACGAAACCGAAAGACTTGGCTGATTAGCGAAAACCGGTCGAGAGTAGCAAAGTGTGGCTGATTGTTGCCTTGACCTTGATTGCCTTGATTGCCTTGATTGCCTTGCCCACGAGTGCGTTCTTGCAAGAGCTGCAAAATCATCGAGCATTGGCATTGGTGGCTGCCATAATAGCTTGCCACGCTTCGGAGGCGGAGGTGGAGGTGGAGGTGGAGGATTCGATGATCCCCATCATTGCGATCCGGATTGAGGCCGCGTTGGCGGAGCCATCTGAAGAGGTGACATCCGTTAGTCCTTTGATAGACAAATTGATAAGTAGAATCAGCGGATAGAAATTGCAACATATAGTCTTCACAATAAACATTGAACAAGAATGAGCGAATGAATTCAAAGTTAATCATCACACGTCCATTAAGTGAGAAGCTACTTAGATAAAGATATGGAAACAACAATGGATCGAGAAACAAATCGAATATCACAACTGAAAACAAAAGGTTGGCTACTAGAACGAGCGGAACAAACACATGATAGAGATTTACGCTCAAAGTGTTCGTGGTGGGGCCCACACGGACACGACGATATAGCGGACGTCACGAATGACTAACAAGGCGTCCCGAATCAGCATAGCCAAGGATTCTTTAAGGCGTCTCGCGACCATCAGAATCGACCGTGAATGGGCGGACCACTAGACGTTGAACCCCAATCTCAAATCATACATCCGCCGGAAAGAATATCCTGTAAGCTACTAGAATTCCCACCTATAAACTCCGAAACTTTCCGGTTATGCAATCTGGTGTTGGGGATACAGGGACACAAAATATATCACCCAAACTAACAATACCTAGATCCAGCTTGTATCCATCCGTCAACACATAACCAAGAAATCCTCGAAATCGTGTACCTCGACCTTGAAAAACATCCGTTATACAAGTCATGGCAATACTCCCTTTTCGCCACAAGATTGGGCTATCGGGGTTATCTCACCAACAACTGCACAAAAGAGATTTCGATGTCGGTAAAACTCAGGTATTCCAGAATCGCAACGATAAAATTGTGACGACAACACCTCGGAGCTCAACTCCCGGGACACCGCCACAACCCCTAAATGTCGGAGGCACCAAGAACAATGTTCTCGTCACAAAACCATCGGAACGATTCCAAGATACCCACGTGATCCTAAAAAAATTTTAGTGAAATTTGAGAAGAGAAGAGTCAAAACTCTACGTCAGGAGACCTCACAGAGCGATGAAGGGACTGAGGAGTAAAAAGAATCCTACTCTCCGATATATATAATCCTAAGACTCAAAACATTTTTCCATTCTAGACTCAACAACGTCAGCAAACAATCTAGTAGGGGGCTCCTAAGTCGGGGAAGGCTCTGATTACCAACTTGTAACGCCCCCGATGCGGCTATATCTCCCACGTGTCGAGGCACGACTTAGAGGCATAACCGCATTGAAAGCAATGTCGCAAGTGAGGTAATCTTCACACAACCCATGTAACAATTAAGGGAAAGATACATAGTTGGCTTACAATCGCCACGTCACACAGTACATAATTAAACATACATCATTCAGAGTACACTCAAGGTCCGACTACGGAACCAAAATAAAGAAGATACCCCAACTGCTAACACAGATCCCGAATCGTCCCAACTGGGCACCACTCTGATCATCTGAAGCGACACATAGTAACGACCACGTTCCTCGTCGAACTCCCACTTGAGCTCGGTGGAATCATCTGCACTGGCCTCATCGGAACCTGCAACTGTTTGGAAGTATCTGTGAGTCACGGGGACTCAGCAATCTCACACCCGCGAGATCAAGACTATTTAAGCTTTAGGGAGGACATGGTAGTAAAGTTGAGCTGCAGCAAGCGACTAGCATATATGGTGGCTACAACGCAAAAGAGAGCGAGAAGAGAAGCAAAGCACGGTCGAGAAACTAGTATTGATCAAGAAGTGATCCTGAACTACTTACGTCAGACATAACTCCAACACGTGTTCACTTCCCGGACTCCGCGAGAAGAGACCATCACGCACACACACGCGGTGGATGTGTATTTTAAAGAGGTCATCTTTGTGTTATCTACAACCGGACATTAACAAATTCCCATCTGCCTCATAACCGCGGGCACGGCTTTCGAAAGATATTACCCTGCAGGGGTGTCCCAACTTAGCCCATTATAAGCTCTCACGGTCAACGAAGGATTATTCCTTCTACCGGGAAGACCCGATCAATCTCGGAATCCCGGACTACAAGACATTTCGACAGCAATAAAACAAGACCAGCAAAGCCGCCCGATTGTGCGACAAATCCCGATAGGAGCTGCACATATCTCGTTCTCGTGGCACATCCGGATGAGCAGTCCATACAACTAAAACCAAACCTCGAGTTGCCTTGAGGGGCGCCGAGGGCTCTAGTTCGGGCCAACACTCGAATGAGCACTGGTCCGGGGTTAAAATAAAGATGACCCTCGGGCTCGCGAAAACCCGGGGGAAAAGGCTTAGGTGGCAAATGGTAAAACCAATGTTGGGCTTCTTTGGACGAGTCTTATTCAAAGCGAACTGTCAAGGGGTCCCATAAATCACCCAACCGTGTAAGGAGCATAAAAACAAGGAACATAACACGGTATGGCGGAAACTAGGGTGGCAAGAGTGGAACAAATCACCGGGCATAAGGCCGAGCCTTCCACCCTTTACCAAGTATATAGATGTGTTAAACATAGCAGATATATTTATATATTGTGATATCCCCAACAAGTAAACATGTTCCTAAGAGGAACAACATCTCCATGTTCAACAAGGAACAAATTTCAGCTTCACCGCAACTAACAACGCTATAAGAGGGGCTGAGCGAAGCGGTAACATAGCCAAACAACGGTTTGCTAGGAAAGGATGGTTAGGGGCTGACATGGCAATATGGGTGGCATGACATAGCAAGTGGTAGGCATCGTAGCATAGGCATAGCAAAAGAGCGAGCAACTAGCATAGCAAAGATAGAAGTGATTTCGAGGGTATGGTCATCTTGCCCGCAATGTTCTCGAGTTGTCGAAAGCCTGATCCTCGAAAACGTTCTCAACAGGTTCCTCGTTCACGTACTCGTCTCCCGGCTCTACCCAAAGCAACAACAAAACAAGGAACCACAATAAATCACGGTGCAATGCACAATCAACAAGATGCAACAAGACATGAAATGCATGATGAGATAAGCAAGCGTAAGAGCACTCCGGAAGGTGAATGGAAAACCAGGCATCATCTTGGTAAACCAAGCATGCCATCGGAAAGATGAGATGATTTGGTAGAAATCGATATAGAGATCACCGGAAACGGATGCACGGATTGGATATGACGGGCAAAACAAGAATGGTGAGAAACCTACGATAACATCATGTTGAACAAGCCATGCATGTGTGCAAACTACCTCATAGCACAAATCAATTAAGTATGCCCATTATAAAACAACACATAATGAAGATGCAAAAGACATGAACACAAACTTGCCCAAATGCAAAAACCAATGACACCACTGAGTTGGTGGGATTTTTCTACCCCAAAAACATATATAATATGTTAGGGTTGCATTAGGGAAAACATCACAAAACAACAAGTTAAAACCTGCCTAAAAAGGAAACTAACAGAAGTGGCAATTTCCATATTTGGAAATGTCCAGATTTGGACTTGCCTAAAACAGAAAAGGACTCAAAGCTGAAAATGGAAACATGGGGGAAAAGAAATAAAATATGCATATGGGGAGGCTGACAGGGTAGGCCCACTGTCATAGAGACAGAGGTTAACAGGTTTAAAAGGGGGGAAGAAAAAGAGCCCCGGGGATTCGAACCCGGGTCTCCCCGGTGGAAACCCTCCCTGTTACCACCTTGGGCTGAGCGCGGCGATGATAGAGGAAGAAGCCTCATGGCTTATCTACTAAAGCTGCAGAGAGAGCGACCGGAGAAAAACTAAAACAGAAAACAAAAGGGGGGTGGCGCTGGGGTTCGAACCAGTGTCGCCAGTGGGTAGAGCGAGCAGTCGACCAGCTCGGCTAGGGAAGGGAGTTCGGTAGGATACGGGTCGAAGGCTACTTGACTAACTAACAGGGCCCGAACTGAGAACAGAGACAACACACGAGGACGACTCCGGCGAGGCAACGGCGCTACAGGGCTCTGCGCCCTCGGCCAAGACTGGGTGCGCACGGGAAGCACCACGGGAACAAGACGGAACAAGCCAGAGCGTGGCTAGTGGCATCTACGGCAGCCCAAAACGAATGAACCCCACATCTAAGAACACGCCGAGCACGGTGGCGCGACAAAACACGGCGGACCCTACGCTCTGGGGAACTAGCGACGACAATGAAGAGCAGGAGGAAGGGTTTATACCTCCTTACCCTAGGACACGGAACGGCGATGGAGGCGGGCCGACGGCGACGAAGCTCGACCTCTGAACCTCGCCGAAACTCGACCGAGAGGAAGACAGGGCAGTGGCGTCGGTGTACTTGGCGAACCGGGCCTCCGTAGTCGACGTCGTGGTCGTAGACGACGACGAGGAGGAAGATGGACAAGGTACGCAGGGTCGGGGTGGCCGGAGAGCACGCCGGCGACGGAGACGGGCTCCCAGATCGCTGGGTCCGAAAGGGCGGCGATCTTGGGTGGATTCTCACTGGCGGCGGCGAGAGGAGAGGGGAACCCTAGGGTTCGGTCTGACGCGGAGGGGGATAAGAAGGGGGGCTAGGTGGCGAGGACGAGCTCGTGCTCTCCGAGCTCGGGGTCCCCATGGCGCTGCGAGAGGAGAGGGAAAAGGCGGGTGAGGGGCACCGGGCGCTCGCTGCCAGGCGGGGCCGGCGCTGCCACGTGGACGGGGGCTAGCGGGGGTAGATGCGAGCGTGGGTGCGCGAAGGCATGGAGAGGAAAAAGGTGCGGGCTGGCGCGGAGCTCTCTGGGCTGCGGCCTGAGGGGAACTGGGCCGGCTCGGGGAGGCCGTGGCCCAGGTGGAGAAGGACTGCTGGGCTGCGCTGC
Source organism: Aegilops longissima (assembly GCA_021605205.1). Taxonomy (NCBI): domain Eukaryota; kingdom Viridiplantae; phylum Streptophyta; class Magnoliopsida; order Poales; family Poaceae; genus Aegilops; species Aegilops longissima. The sequence continues at coordinate 374,536,765 of CM038678.1, read as the reverse complement.
TGCTGCTGCTTCCTCTCCCTTCTCCTTTTTCAAAAATAAAAAGGAAGAGAAAGAAAGTGCAAAAAGAAAAGAAAAGATTTAGAGTGAAAGGAAAATATCCCCACACTCCTGAAATTCTCCTCTATTTAAATAAATTGAAATGGACATTTTTAAAGATAGAAAAATAATGCAAGTTTGAAAATGCTTCAAACTTGTGCCATTTTTGAACCTGACCATAACACTTTAAATGAGGAAATATTTGGCAGGGAGTTTTTAGTGCAACAAGCAAGATTATTAGGGAGAAGATGAACATTAATTGAAGGAGGGAAGTATATGGCATTTGAAAGAGAAAGAAGTAGAGGGAAGGAGGGGATGGTAATGCAAAAGAGGATGGCACATGCAACCACATGACATGCAAGGGGAAAAAACCACAAACATATGACATGCAAGGGAAAACCACATCCACATGATAAGAAGGGAAAGCAATATGACAAGAGGCACAAATGCAAAATGGCAAAAGCAAAACAAAGAAAAAGAAAACCCACATAACAAAAACCAAAGAGGTCAAACATGACAAGAACCCACAAGAATTGGATGAGGTCAAATGATATATTGCCCAAAAAGGGGAAGTTTACATCCAGGGTGTTACAAGCATGCACGCCAACATGCTGGCACGAGCGAGGCACGGTCGCCTGGACGGGATAGTGCTCCTTCTAACATAGTTAGAAGTCCGAGCATATCCCACTCCTCGCGCCGTTCGCCACTGCCGCCCGCCACTCCAGCAGAAACTTTGGCGCGAGCTCAACTACTCCTGGATTACCCTCCAACGGCAGACAAGATCGATGAATGGAGGGCCACCATTCAGAGTCTCATCGGCTTTGCCAACGGCGACACTCCGCGGCAGCCGAGTACATCGCTGCCGCGGCAGGACTGCCGAGCACGAGCCGGTGGCGACGAAACCGGTGGGGGTGCAACCAACATGCACTCTCCACCCCGAAGGCCAAGATCGCCGACTCGCCGGATCCACCTCGACAGCGACTCCACCGCATCGTCAGATCCACGAGCTCGTCGCGATTAGCGCCAAGTTCTTCACGAACGACAGCAAGAAGACGCTCGAACTCGCATCGAGCGCCAAGAGAAGCGCCGTCAATCGGACCAGCGCTGGGCCCTCGATCGACATGCATGCACCGGGGAACCAGCGACTTGCCGTCGCGGTAGGTTGCCCTGCGTTCACTCGTGAGTTGCGGCAAGTCCGATGGCCCAAAGACGAAGAATTTCAAGCCGACGTGCGAGAGAAGTACGACGGCAAGTCGCATCCGTCGGAGTTCCTCAAGATCTACACCATCGCTGTGCAAGCTGCTGGGGCGGGGCGACAAGATCTAGCCAACTACTTCCGCTGGTGCTCAAGCCCAATGTCGATCTGGCTCATGCACTTGCCGGACAACTCCATATCTTCTGGGCAGAACTATGCCATCAGTTTGTCGGCGCCTTACGGGCGACCACAAGCCTCATGGCCAAGAGGGCGACCTTCATCTGCTTCGCCTGAAGGAAGGAGAGCCCTGCGTAAGTACATTCGAGAGATTCAGCCACGTCTGACACAACATCCCAGACGTCCACCCTGCCGCGGTAATCAGCGCGTTCCATCAGAACGTGCGAAACCGCAGGATGCGGGAGGAGATGGCGATGTGCAAGATCAGAGACGTCAGTGAGCTATATGCCCTGGCCGACAAGTGTGCACGTGCTGAGGAAGGGAGGAAACTCCCCGGAGAGAATATAGAAGCAGGAGGATCTGATAGTGAGGAGGCTGCCCCGGCAAAGAAAAACCGGCGGCGGAACAACAGGAAGAAGAAAGGCAAAGATGTGCTAGTCGTTGAGCAGTCCGGCAACGGAGGTGGCGCCAAGAAAGCCAAAGCTGGTAGCTCCGGCAAGGAGATTGCCGCAGGCACCAACTACCAGGCTGTGGCGGTCGCCGACAAGCAGGACGGCACCAACAAGCAGTACTGCAAGATCCACCGCACCAAGGGCCATGACCTCCAGAGCTGCAAGAAAGTCGAGCAGCTTGTCGAGCAGCAAAAGGCTGAATCTGAGCGACGCGACAAGGAGAAGGCCTAGGAAGGTGCTTTGGAGGAACCGGCAAGAAACGCCCGGCCGAGGAGGGCGCGCGGCAAGGCCAAGCAGCGGCAAGGAGACAGACCTCCCGCGGCGCGACAAGGATGAAGATGACGCGACGATGAAGATATGGATGATGACGAGACCGATGAGCAGGAGTTCGAGAAAGCCACGAGAGGTCTTGTGCGTTGATGGCGGTGCTTCAGACATACTTCACGCCGCCAGCTCAAGCGGTGGAGTGCGGGAAGTCAATGCGGCGTAACCACCCGTCGAGTCACGCAGCCTCTGAAATGGTCCGACACGCCTATCATCTTTGATATTGAGGACCACCCGATCGCATAACTGCGGTCGGTGCTTGCCGATGTTGGTTTCACCAACTATCCGCAACCTCAAGGTCACTAAGATGCTAGTTGATGGCGGGCGGCTTGAACCTGATCTCCTCCGCGGTACTCCGAAACTCCAGATCCTCGATGGCGAGCTCGAAGATACCGCACATTCAAGGAATCAATCCGGGAAGGAGCAAGCGAAGGAAAGATCACGTTGCGGTGACATTTGGCAGCGAGTTGAACTTCAGGGCCGAGAGGGTCACTTTTGACGTTGTCGACTTTCCATTGCCTTACAATGGGATACTCGGCCGTCCCAAAGACTCGCCAAATTCATGGAAGCCTCTCACTATGCGCACAACATGCTTGAAGATGCCAGCCCGATAAGTGTCATCTCTGTCCCTGGCGACAAGAAGGATGCTCTTATCTGCGCCGACAAGATCTACCGAGAAGCAGCAGCCGCAACAGATCGCAAGTCACTTGCCGTTGAAGCTCCCGGGGCAAAGAAGAAGACCAAGTCCGGCAAGAGTTCTGATGCCCACTCCGGCAAGCGCACCTCTTCGGAGTGCTGCGCTACCGTCGAGGACGCACCATCGAGCTCCACCGGCAAGTGTAAGAAGACAATGGCAGCTCCACCAGAGACCAAGAAGGTGTCCGCCAAGGAGGATGGCACTGGTGGTACCTTTACCATCAGTGCCACTCTCGACCCTAAATAGGAAAGCGCGCTCGTTGCTTTCCTGCGGGCGAACGTCGACGTATTTGCATGGCAACCGTCTGACATCCCCGGTGTTCCCAGGAAAGTAATCGAGCACCATCTTGCCGTCTGTCCTCATGCGCGGCCCGTCAAGCGAAAGTCGAAAGCGGCGCAAGGGCGCCAAGAGTTCATCGCAGAAGAAATCAAGAAATTGGAAGCAGCAGGCCTTGTCAGAGGAGTGCTCCATCCCACATGGTTGGCCAACCCTATAGTCGTGCGCAAGGCAAACGGGAAATGGAGGCTTTGTATCGACTTCACCGATGTCAATAAAGCTTGTCCCAAAGACCCATTTCCTTTGTCGCGCATCGACCAGATTGTTGACTCTACGGCCGAATGTGATTTGCTTTCATTTCTTGATGCATACTCAGGATACCATCAAATCTTCATGGCAGAAGAGGGTGAGGAGAAGACCGCATTCATCACCCCATGTGGCACCTACTGTTTCGTACGGATGCCTTTCGGTTTAAAGAATGCTGGTTCAACATTTGCAAGGGTGGTCCATGACGCTTTTGAGCCGCAAATACACATAAATGTGGAAGCCTACATGGATGACATAGTGGTCAAGAGCAAGGACAAGGCGACTCTGATACAAGATTTAGACGAAACCTTTGCAAATCTGCGCAAGATCAACCTCAAGCTCAACCCCGAGAAGTGTGTGTTTGGAGTCCCCTCCGGCAAGCTTCTTGGATTCTTCGTGTCTCAGCGGGGAATTGAAGCCAATCCCGACAAGATCAAGGCCATTGAGCAGATTGAAGCACCAAAGCGCGTCAAGGATGTACGAAGACTTGCCGATTGCGTAGCTGCTCTCAGCAGATTTATCTCTAGGTCTGCTGAGCGCGCCCTGCCATTTTTCAAAATATTGAAAAAGGCAGGTCCAATGAAATGGACTCCGGAAGCGGAGGCTACACTGCAGGACTTAAAGAGATACTTGTCCTCCACTCCAACACTTGTCGCACCTAAGCCACAAGAGAAGTTGCTGCTATATATAGCGGCAACCAATCAAGTGGTTAGTGCTGCGTTAGTAGCGGAGAGGGAGGCGGATGATGAGCCAGCAACCACGGCAGATGCATCCAGCGACAAGCAAGGGACTTCACCGCAAGCTCGGTCCCGACAAAGATGGATCTCAGCAGTAGCGTGAGAAGATGCGAAAAGAATGGTGCAGCGCCAGTTTACTTTGTCGGTTCCCTTCTGCAGGGGCTAGGTCAAGGTACTCTGGTGTGCGAAATTGCTTTTCGGCCTTCTCATGGCCTCGAAAAGCTGCGCCATTACTTCCAAGCACATGAGATCACAGATCGTCACTCGTTTTCCGCTGAAGAGGATCTGCAAAATCCGAAGCAACAGCAGGATTGTCGAGTGGGCACTGAACTGTCAAGCTTTGGCCTCAAGTTTGAGAGCACTTCAACTATCCAAAGCGAGCATTGGCGGAGTTCATAGCAGAATGGACACCAACACAAGATGAAGAAATTCGAAACGAGCATCCCGTCAAGGAAGCAAGCAAAGAGTGGCTGATGTACTTTGATGGTGCCTTCGCTGCAAAGGCGCCGGTCTTGGCGTGCTACTTGTTGCACCCACCGGAGAGCACCTCAAGTCGTAGTCCGGATGCACTTTCCCAAGGAGCAAGCAACGAACAATACCGCAGAGTATGAAGGTTTGCTTGCGGTCTCGAGATCGCAGAGACCTTGGGATCAAGAAGCTCATTGTCGGGTGACTCACAGCTTGTCGTCCGCCAAGTGAACAAGAATTATCGAGTCCGTTGATGGAAGCTTACGTTGATGAAGTGACAAAGCTAGAAGAGCACTTTGACGGCCTCTGATGGAACATGTTCCAAGAGCTCGAACGACATTGCCGATGGCCTGTCGAAGTCGCCGCCGCTTAAGTTACACATGGAACCAGGAATCTTTGTGCTCAAACCGACTCAACCGTGTGTAACACCATCAAGCGGACAGAGCAAGAAGAGGAAGTTGATTTCGGTGACTATTTTCCGGCAGAGCTCCCGAAGCCGCCGCCAAGAAGGTCCTCAAGATCAACACTAAGGGTCTTTGAGGAGCAGTCTGCTCCGCAAGCCCTAGGGTTTGTCCCATTGAAGCGACGCGCTCCGACAAGTTTTGCTCCGGCAAGCTTGCCGGGAACGTCAAGCTCGGTGAGCCCCAGTTCTCGCCAGAGAAGCGGATGTTCCGCAGCACCAGATGTGCCTTTAGTCCTTGTTGTCGAGCCGCAAGCTCCAAAGCATGGGCACAGCAGATTGTCCGCTTCCTTGAGACGGAGAACTTCCGAAGAGCAAGAAGAAGCGGAAAGAGTAGCCCGGCAGTCAAGTATGTACCAGTTTGTCGACAACACACTGTACAGAAGAAGACTCAACGGTGTGAAATTGAAGTGTATTCACCGGGAAGACGGACAAAAGCTGTTGGCAGAGATACATGGAGGCATATGTGGTCACCACATTGGCGCAAGAGCACTTGCCGGCAAAGCGTTCCGGCAAGGTTTCTTTTGTCCGACAGCCCTCCAGGATGCAACTGCACAAGTAACCAAGTGTGAAGCGTGCCAGTTCCATTCCAAGCAGATACACCAGCCAGCTCAAGCTCTCCGGCGATCCCTTTATCCCGCCATTTTCGGTGCAGGGGCTCGACATCCTCGGCCCCTTTCCCGAGCTGTCGGGGGCTTTGAGTACTTGTACGTTGCAATCGACAAGTTCACAAAGTGGCCGGAAGTGGAAGCAGTGAGGAAGGTGACAGCATAGTCAGCAGTTAAGTTCTTCAAGTCGATTGTTTGTCGCTTCGGGATCCCTAACAGGATCATCACCGACAACGGCACGCAATTCACGAGTCGCACCTTCATGCAGTACGTCCAAGATCTTGGCGGCAAGGCCTGCTTCGCTTTTGTTGCTCATCCGAGAAGTAACGGTCAAGCGGAGAGGGCGAATGCTGAAGTGTTGCGCGGGCTCAAGACCAGGACTTTCGACAGGCTGCGCAAGTGCGGAAAGAACTGGATTGAGGAGCTGCCGGTGGTTCTTTGGTCGATCAGGACAACGCCAAATCGAGCCACTGGCCAGACACCATTCGCTCTAGTCTATGGAGCAGAGGTAGTTCTCCCCACGGAACTCGTATACGGGTCACCTCGAGTGCTCGCTTATGATGAGCTTGAGCAAGAGCAGCTGCGACAAGATGACGCTGCTCCTTGAGGAGGACCGCCTTCAGCCATTGTCTGAGCTGCTCGATACCAGCAAGCTTTGCGCCGCTACCATAGCCGCAAAGTTAATGCGAAGTCTCGAGGAAGGCGACCTTGTTCTTGGCTGTTCAGTCCACCAAGAATTCCAACAAGTTGGCGCCAAAGTGGGAAGGCCCTTACCGGGTGAAACGAGTCACTAGGCTGGCGCTGTCATGCTTTGAGACCGAAGATGGCATTCCGTGAGCAACTCCTGGAACATTGAGCATCTTCGTAAGTTTTACCCAGAGGGCGCGGTTGTCGGAACCTGTTCCGCAACCACCTTTATACAAGTCTTGCCGATGTTGCATGTAATCCTTTGTACGAAGCCGGGCGCAGACCCCGTGCATAAGTAAAGCTCATGTGCTCCGCACATCTTGTCAATTTCATGCTTTCTACTTTATTTTTGCATGCGTTATCTGACACTTTGTGCAGCGCCTACGCCCGGTAAGCAATAACGAGCCGTAAGGCTCCATATCTTTATTTTCTCTTCTTTCTCTTTCTTAAAGAAAGGAAGGTTCCCTCGCCCACAAGTTTGCCGGGGGGAAAGGAGAAGATAATGGTGTGGACCAAGCGTCGTTCGAGGAAATTTCGCCTTATCGGGAAGCAAACGACAGAAAAGCTAAGTTGCTAAAGTTTGAGCAATCAGTTTTAAAAAAATTTAAGTTATCTTCCTCGAACGACCGTGCTTTGTATGGAAAACCTGTGCGCGGAGGAACCAACTCGTAGCTAGTTGCGCCCTTACTTTGTTTCGAGTCTGCTCAGCAATTTAAGTGAGCTGCGACTAGTTGCGACAAGGTTTCTTATCGGTAGCGGCACCACCAGCAGGCTGCTGACGTCCCGCACTCAGCGCTCGCGGCTAGGGTGCCTGCGCCGACAAGTTCCCTAAAAGCGTAGGGCAAAAACATACAAAGGAAGGAATCAAGTAAAGGAAATAACATAGCAATCGCTACCCAAAATAGAGTCATATTACAAGATAGCTTGTCGCAGCTCTAACAGATTGTTCTCATAACATGACCAGCAGCGACAGGAGAAAGAGAAAACGGGCGGCCTAATCTACGCGATCGCCCTCGACCCTCTTGATCCCGCTCACCTTGTCCACAATGGGTGCGACAAGGGTCTTGAGCGCTTCCAGGTCAGCATCCGGCGGCAAGGTCCTGAGGACGTTGGTGAGGTTGAGACCTGGGTTGCGGAAGGCCACCTTCACCAGCACCTTTTGAAGAGCTCCGGCGCAGATCTGGCGCGACTCGTCGGCCAGCTGCTTTGGGATCTTCTCCCGGAGTCGCTGGAGGGCCGTCGCCACGCCTTTGAAGAACAAGCTGAGCTTGGCGCTGGGTTGGAGGTGCTCATCAGAGGAATACCCGAGATCCTCCATCCCTAGCTGCGCCAGCTCCCTGTCGATGGCTGCGGCAACACCCACGATCTCTCCCACGACGCCGCATTCGACGCGTGCCGTTCAAGGGGGGCGTGGTGGATACAAAGTGAGATACGGTGTAACCCAGGCCGCGCGTGCCCGTGCCTGTTTTGGGCCTGGCCCAACAGCGCTTCGGCACCGTGTGGCCCAGCCCGGGGCTCTGTCGGTGTACTAGAGTAGGGTACCCTAGTATCCCAAACTTGTGCATCGGCAGTTCAGCACACCAGCAAGCAACGCTTGCCGGGTGACCGCCAAGGTCCTCCGTGGTTCCTTTGGAGCCATTCAAGAACAAAGTATTCAAGTCAAGGAGACAAGGCCCCAAAGAAGAGGAGCTTGCCGGAAGGCCAACCAAGGCATCTCAAGGAACTTGCCGCGACGCGCCACGCGCGTCCGCGAGGCCCGTGAACGACAAGCTTCCAGACGCGACAAGACAACGATCATGCGGCAAAGGCGCTGCCGCGACAAACTACCACTCTGTGCCAGCGCTCCAGACATCCACCAACGTGTCGCCTACAGGACCTTTCCAGCGCGTGGCGGCAGGCTGTCAGGCGGCCAGCGGTGATCTTGCGTGTGGCAGCGACAAGATTGCCATCGTGGCAAGCCGTGGCGCCCCTGACGGTCCCTTTTTGCACTATTTGGGCGACGTAGACGGGCATTTAATGCCTTTGTCCCCTGCCGTCAGGGTTAGGTATAATACACTGTACAGGTAGTTGTACCAACCGCAGTTTCTTTTCCATTTTTACCCTTGTCTACGTTGCCACCTGTCGGAGACCCCTTTAGCATATAAAAGGAGGCCCATGCGCAACGTAGAGAGGGGGTTCGGAAGGAGAAAAACACTCACGCTCGGTCTCGTTAGCAGCTAGTGTATACTGTAGCACTCAGCGCTCCCGAGCAAGAACTCAATACATTCAGACATGCAGCAGTAGGAGTATTATCTCTCCGGAGAGCTCCGAAGCTGGGTAAACTGCTCGTGTGCTTCGCCTCGATCTGCTCTTCGTGCGATCTCTGCCCCCCGCCGAACCGAAAGGGGCTCGGTCCGCCGGTCCCATAGGTGTTCGTGGATCAGTTTCCCCGACAGCTAGCGAGGCGGATCTCATGCCAGAGAAAGTGCGGAACATTTACCTTCCCTTTGGGAGACTCATAGAGATGAGACATGAGATCAATGCAATAACCGTTGCAGGATCCCTTGTCACCCATCTTGGGATAGATGGTGTGAATGACACATTGGTAGATGATGAAGAAGGGATACCTCCAAATAGAGACTTGGTTCAAATCCTCCATCCTCTCCTCAGAATCAAGGTCGGCTAACTCCTTAAGAAGATACCCACAAACCTCAATAGTTTTGGGCTAGTGGTTGGGATCATTCTTATGGATTTTGAACCCAGTGTCAGGAAAACCAAGGGTGGTGACATACTAAGCATAAGTAGCAGTGACCTCGGTGTTAGATGTCATCCTAGTGACGGTCTTACTAGGACCGAAGAAGAAGGTTGCATAAAACTAATGGATAGCAGCATGACTAAAATCACGGTGAAATGCGAAGGGAGCAGCAAGGCCCGATGACTCAATGAGTTCAATAGCACCTGGATATTTCACCTGGTGAGCGCGAATATGCTCCAAGTCAATCTAGTGATGAACAGATCGACCCTTAGGAATAATGGCAGTGGAGAAAATGTTCGCCTGAACATTTGTGCAAAAACAATAGTCCTTGGAGTCATGCTCGATAGAAAATTGATCGACATCGCGACGAAACTTCAGGTAGGCAGGTCTGGCGACTTGAGTGAATTTTTTTACGAGACGACCAAGAGGCCGAGGGGACTCAAGAGATATGCGACAACCATCTTCATTCGGTTGTGACGGAGGAGGAGCAGGTGTGTAGGTGGCCCTACGAGAGCCGGAAGGCCTGATCGGAACAGCCACATAGTCAACACATTCTTCATACTCCATCTCCTCTTCATAGTCAGACCCCTCAGGAGAAGTGGTATCCTCATGGACAGGACATTTGCCAACCCGCTTTCATGGACGGTGACGCTCTTGCGAGTCATCCGAGCCACCGCGACGAGACGTGCAAGCAGAAGAGCCCCGGGTATTCTTGTGGGTATGCCCCTACGAACGAAATATTTGGAGTTTGACAACTGGTTGACGCTTGTGTTTGATTTTCGGCATCATTGAGGCACCAACACCTTGTGAACAGCCAGAGGAATCATAGATCACCACCGAGCACGAATCCACCATGAATAGGAGAGGAAACAAAAAAATGAATGGAAAAAGAGATGAGGTCAAGGGAGAGCTACCTCGGGTGAGGAAATCAAGGGTCGGATCGACGAAGGGACCACAGATCCACTCGCTGGCGGCGGACAGAGGCGCGAGGTGGGGAGGGGATAGAATAGGGCAACTTCCCTTTCGATGCCGTCCCCAGATTTTAAATGGGTTGCAGACAATACCAGAAAGTTGTCGGACGTCCGAGAACTCATGGGTGCACCAGACTGATTAGGCAACGAACGACCGGATGACATCGGATGTCCGAGGCCTGGGTAGAGATCAGTAGCCGAGAAGGAATGCTACACAACAAGCGTATAGCCGGCGAATGTTGGACGACCGTTATGTTGCGAGTTACCGTATGACCAACAAGTGTCAAAATTCTGGTGCCAAAAGCAGACAGCATGTAGTGAGTACTTGACGGACCCTAGGATATGAACATGTATGTGTGTGTGTGTGTGTGTGTGTGTGTGTGTGTGTGTGTGTGTGTGTGTGTATGAAAATAAATAGAGACGAAATCACATGATTATTAAGGAGACACACCTATTAAGGACCCCATGCATGAAAATGTAACCCTTCCAGGAGGAAGGGCGGTGGCCAAGGCCACCATGTGTGTCGTGAAGCCGTGAAGATTTTAACCTTGGGCTCAAAAACACTGCTCCGCCATTTAAAGCACCATTTTTATCACATGGACATAGTAGCTTCAAGAGTGTTTGGTCTATTTATGCATCATATAGAGAGAAGAAGATTCATGAATTGAGTTTATCCCCCTAAATACATGCCTACACCTAGGCAAGACATGAAATAACTATATCCACGTGTACAAGATTTCACATAATGTTATCAAGATCTAGGATACCAAGTTCACGCCTCAGTTGACAAAACCTTGCTTCATCCAATGGTTTAGTAAAGATGTCGACAAGTTGCATATCTGTCGGGGAAGCTGATCGTGACCCACGGACACCTATGGGACCGGCGGACCGAGTCCCTTTTGGTTCGGAGGGGGGCGGAGATTGCACGAAGAGCAGATCGAGGCGATGCACACGAGCAGTTTACCCAGCTTCGGAGCTCTCCGGAGAGATAATACTCCTACTGCTGCTTGTCTGATTATCTTGTGTTCTTGCTAGGGAGCAATGAGAGCTACAAAACCTAGCTTGAGTGTCTCTAGTCTCGAATCAGTCGAACCAGCTGAACCTCCTCTACGTTGCGCATGGGCCTCCTTTTATAGGCTCAAAGGGGTCACCACAGGTGGCAACGTAGATTAGGGTACAAATGGAAAAACAGTAGTTGGTACACCTACTTGTATAGTGTACAGTGTACTCTACCTACCTCTGACGGCAAGGGACAAAACAATTAAATGCCCGTCCCTGTTGCCTAAACAGTGCAACAGGGACCGTCAGGTGCGCCACCGTTTGCCACGATGGTAAGCTTGTCAGCGCCGCTTATCGTTGCTCCCCGCTGGCTGCACAGCCTCTTGACACGCGTGCATGGAATGGTCCCATGGCAACACATTGGTGGATGAGCTAGAGCGGAGATGAAGAGAAGTTGCCTGCCGCGGCAAGCGCCTTGCCGCGGCTAAATCCTTGTCGCGCCCGGAAGCTTGTCGCTCTCCGAGCCTTCCCGGCAAGCTCCTCTTGTCGGGGTCTTGTCTTCTGTGTGCCTTGAGTGGCCTTCCCGGCAAGCTCCTCTTGCCGGGGCCTTGTTTTCTTGGTTAAATACTTTGCTCTTGAATGGCTCCAAAGGAACCACGGAGGACCTTGGCGGTCACTAGGCAGGCCCTGCCGCGGGGTGCTGCGACTGCCCGTGCACGAGTTCGGGATACTAGGGTACCCCTACTCTAGTACACCGACAGAGCCCCGGCTCTGGGCCGTGACACGGTGCCGAAGCTGTTGGGCCAGGCCCAAAAGCAGTGCACGGGCACGCCTGCCTAGATCACGCCGTTACTGCCCGGACCCACCACGTCCCCCACAGACAGCCGCGCCCGAACGTGGCGTCATGGGAGAGATCGTGGGGCTTTTAATTGGAAAAGCGGGCGTCCGCCCCTCTCCTCCTTATAAACAGGGAAACAGGGGCAGGTTGCTTCACCTCGCCATTGCTGTCACATCTCAAAACCACCGCCGCTCCCTCCTCCTTCTCGAAGTCTGAAGAGCGACGCCCACCCCCATCGCCACCAACTCCATCAACGCCGTCGGCCTCCTCCACCACCTCCACCATGGCTCCGAAAGCCGACAAGGGGAAGGGCATGAAGTCGGCCGAGGCGCAGCGGCTCGTGGCGCTGTGAAAGGAGCGGGCCACCTTCGACCCCCAGCTCGACGCAAAGGAGCTGAGGGAGGGCTACTACCTCTTCTGGTCGACGGAGACGCGGGCGCATCCGCGCACGAGGGTAATCTCTGCTGCCACATCAGAGTTGGTTTCTGTCGGGAACCCCCTTCTTCGCGCTCTTCTTCTATTGCGGGCTCTGCCCGCCCTTTTCTGAATTCTTTTGCGATATCATGAACACCTATGGGCTTCGCCTCCTTGATTTCACCCCCAATGCTGTCCTGACCATGGCGGTTTTCGCACACCTTTGCGAAAACTTTGTCGGAGTCCACCCAAACGTAGCCCTCTTCCGCCACTTCTTCATGCCCCGTTGAGAGAGGAGAGCCACTTGGGAGGGATTGCTTGGATCTCCGTGATTGGCAAGAAAGAAGCATATCTCGAAGGAGAGCTCCGCAGCAAGTGGGAGGAGTGGAGAGCCGATTGGTGTTGGATCATCGAGGAGAACCCGCAGCCCTTCATCGCCCAAATACCAAACTCCCATAGTCGCGGCAGCGATTGGAGCAACTTGGCGCGGAGGATGCTAGGTTGAAGATTGCTGTGACCGGATCTTGCGCCTCAAGCATGCCGGACTCATCAGGCGCCGTTAGGCGCAGATTTCCTCGCCGCGCATCACTCCCTTGCAGGAGAGGAGGAGGCCTGCTTGGGAGTTCCAAAATGCGGCGGACATCATGAGGCTGCGCCTGGCCTCAACTGGAATTTCACCGTCTTGGAGCTGGATGCGATCTTTGTTGGAGCTGTTCAAGCACAACCCAGATCACCCAGTGGTTCATGTTGCCAAGGGGTCGCCTTTGTGCACCAACTCTTCGCCGACCGCATCCGCGCAATGATGCTGTTAGTGTGATTCCCATGGGATCGCTCCAACTTGGCAAGAGCCCGCCCGATGACGTCGTGCAGCGGTTCTTGACAGCCTGGAAGAAGTGCCGATCCGCCCCGACGAGCGAAGTGGCTCACCCGCGACACCACCGATGCCGAAGTTGCAGCGCGACGCCACCAGCCGGAGGAGGCGGCGAGAGCTGCTGCAGTTGGTGAATTCGGGTTCACCGTGGAGGAGGCGGAGGCAGCAGAGGCGGCAAGCCTTGCCGATAGAGAGGAGCTTGCCGGCGCGGAGGAACAGGCCGAGCTTGAAGCTGAGCTGAACGAGCCTGCCGGGGGCGCCTCTCCCCCACCTTCAGGTAGCTTGCCGCGGGAGGAGCCCACAGCTCCACCAAGAAGGCGCCTCCGCAAGACCGGGGAAGTGGCGGGGCGGCAGACGGGCCAACAGCCGTCGCGCCGCGCGACGCGCTCCACCGCGGCAAGCACCGTTGCCGCGGGAGTGCCTCACGTCGCCACAGCAACGGGAGCGGGGCCTTCCGGGACCACGGCCCCTGCACCCGCCAAGTGTCCGAGGGAGTCTACTCTTCCAGCTCGTCGCACCGGAGGCGGACCGGAATTCGACTTCTCTGCGCTCAGCTCCGAGGAAGAAGAAGAGTAAGATCTTGTCGCTGTTACTTGTAATTCTTCAATTTGCTGCTTTGTCTTGTATCTGATTTGCTTCATTCTGAACCCTTTCCTTTTTCAAGACGCTGGCTCAGAGAGCGTCGAAGAGAGCCAAGACCCCGGTGGTTGTCATCGAAGACGATCCCCATGGCGGCAGGAGGCGCGTCTGAGACTCCTTGCGGACCCGCAACCCTTCTCGAGCAGCCCCAAAGACAGCCCCCAGCGTAAGTATTTGGTTTATTTCTTACGGTTAGGTGTGCATGGGTGCTCCTTTTTTACTGATATCTGACTTGTTGATTTGTGTAGGAGCAGAGCAGCCTCATCAGGAGGGCCTGGAAGGCGCTCCCGAAATTCCGTCTGCTTCAACTACGCCGCCAAGGGAGAATTCTCCGGCAAGGGAGCGCTCTCCGGCAAGGGAGGCTTCTCCGATAAGGGAAGTTTCTCCGACAAGGGGCAGCGCCGGTGATCCTCTGGTGGTGGAGACCGCGGCCACAGATCCCATCGCAGGTAACCCTTTTGCGTGACAATTTCCCTTGGGTTCTTTTTCTTCTGTTCTTCTTTTCGAACATTTGCTTGATTGTTCTTTCTTTTTCTGATCGTCAGATCCATCTGTCGGAGATCCGATGGAGACTGAGGTCGCGGCGAGAGGCGCGCAGACGGCAACACCGACGACGCCACGACCATGGAGGAAGAGGCAGCGCCCGATGGGTCCGCCGGCGAGAGGCGCCAAGGCTGCCGCTGCAAAGGCGGGCGAGGGGTCTGGCGATCGTACTGACGACCCTGAGGCCGCAGGAGCGCCAGGCGCTACGCCGACAGCCGATCCCCCCGCCACCGATGCAGCGTCAGGCTCCGAAGAGCCCCAGCCCGGCGCCTATCTGAAGGCCCGCGACGGCGTCTTCATCAAGCTCCCACAGGCGTCGAGCTCGAGGCGCCCGATCAGGGGAGACCTTTGACGAAGAGCTGCTCGCCTCCGCTGGGCTGTCGCTGGTTGATGCGCCAAGCAGCAGCAGCGGCGAGTCTGAGGAGGAGCAGCTGCTGAAGAAGCTATTGTCGGTCTACCGCGCCCGACAAGCCAAGCTGGAGTCCCGGGAAGCACTTGTCACGAGGGCGGGAGCAGACATGGAGAAGCGCGCAGAAGAGCTCCGGCACGCCAACCAAGAAGCTCTCCGGGACGTGGCAGAAGAGCGGGGGCGACTCGCTGAAGAGAGCACAACCTTCATCCTTGAGAAGGCTGAGGTCGAGGAGCAGCAACGGCTTGCCGGCGAGAAGCTATCTGCGCAAGAAGGCGAGCTAGCGCAGCGGAAGATCAACCTTGACAGCTATGAGGAAGAGCTTGCCGCGCGCGAGCAATCACTTGGCGGAGCTCTCAAGGAAGCAAAGGATGCTGCCGCAGCTGCCGAGGCCGCCAAGAAGGAGTTGGAGACAAAGGTGACGCAGCTGGAGGCCAGTCTGCAGAAGAGCGGCGAAGAGCTCACTGCGCTGAAGCACGAGCGCGAGAAGGACGCCTACACTCTTGGCGAGTTGCAGGGCCGTCTCGCTGAGAGGATCAAAGAGCTCGATGCCGCCAAGGACTCCAAGGCAGATCTTGAGCTGAAGCTGACCACCTTGATGGAGACGCCGGACGGCGCCAAGGAGCGGAAGCGGGTCTCATGGAGAAAATCAAGGCCAACGAGGAGCTGCTAGAGAATGCCACGACCGCCCATAACACCTTCAGAGAGAACGTGATGCCTGGACCGAGGGTCTTGTAAATACAGCCGCCGCCATCGACAAGGAGCTGATGGAGCTGGGGATGGTGGATCTCGGGTACTCCACCGACGAGCATCTTCAACCCAGCGCCAAGCTCAGCCTGTTCTTCAAAGGCGTGGTGGCGGCTCTCCAATGACTCGGGAAGAGATCCCAAAGCAGCTGGCCGGCGAAGTCGCGCCAAATCTGTCGAGGCTCTTGAGAGTCTTGATGAAGGTGGCCTTCCGCAATCCAGGCGTTAGCTTCGCCAACGTCCTCAAGTCCTTGCCGCCGACTGCTAACGTTGAAGCGCTCAAGGCCCTTGTCGCACCCATTGTGCACAGGGTGAGCGGGGTCAAGAGGGTTGATGGTGACCGCGTAGACTAGGCCGCCAAATTTATCTTTCCCTTGTCGCTGCTGATCATGTTTAGGAGAACAATTTATTAGATCTGCGACAAGTTATTTTTGTAATATACTCTATCTTAGGCAACGATTGCAATGTTATTTCCTTTACTTGATTCCTTCCTTTGTATGTTTGTGCCCTACGCTTTTAGGGAACTTGTCGGTAGCTGGCACCTTTGCCATGAAGCGCCGAGTGCGGAACATCGAGATCCCGCTGGCGGTGCCGCTTCCAACAAGCAACCTTGTCGCAACTGGTTGCAGCTCACTTAAGTTGTTGAGCGGACTCGAAACAAAGTAAGGCGCAAAACTAGCCACGAGTTGGTTCCTCCGCGCACAGGTTTTCCATACAAAGTACTATCGTTCGAGGAAGATAACTTAAAAATTTAAAACTGATTGCTCAAACTTTGGCAACTTAGCTTTTCTGTCGTTTGCTTCCCGGTAAGGCGAAACTTCCTCGGCGGCGCTTGGTGGCCCACCATTATCTTCTCCTTCCCCGGGTAACTTGTGGGTGGATGAACCTTCCTTTCTTTGAGAAAGAGAAAGAAGAGAAAATAAAGTTATGGAGCCTTGTGGCTCGTTATTGCTTACTGGGTGTGGACGCTGCACAAGATGTCAGATAATACATGCAAAACTGATTATGAAAGCATGAAATTGACAGGTTGTGCGTAACATATGAGCTTTGCTAATGCACGGGGTCTGCGCCCGGCTTTGTACAAAGGATTACATGCAACATCGGCAAGACTTGTACAAAAGGTTGTTGCCGGAACAGGTTCCGGCAACCGTGCCCTATGGGTAAAACTTACGAAGATGCTCAATGTTCCGGAGTTGCTCACGGAATGCCATATTCGGTCTCAAAGGCGGACAGCGCCGGAGCCTAGTGACTCGTTTCACCCGATAAGGGCCTTCCCACTTGGCGTCAACTTGTTGGAATTCTTGGTAGACTGAGCGCCGAAGAACAAGGTCGCCTTCCTCGAAACTTCGGCACTAACTGCGGCTATGATAGCGGCGCAAAGCTTCTTGGTAACGAGCAGCTCGTCTGCAAGACTGAAGACGGTCCTCCTCAAGGAGCAGCGCGTCATCTTGTCCCAGCTGCTCTTGCTCAAGCTCATCATAGCGAGTACTCGAGGTGACCCGTATCTGAGTTCCGTGGGGAGAACTGCCTCTGCTCCATAGACTAGAGCGAAAGGTGTCGGCGATGGCTCGATTTGGCGTCGTTCTGATCGACCAAAGAACCGCCGGCAGCTCCTCAATCCAGTTTCTTCCACACTTGCGCGGCCTGTCGAAAGTTCTGGTCTTGAGTCCTCGCAGCACTTCAGAGTTTGCCCTCTCCGCTTGACCGTTGCTTCTCGGATGAGCAACAGAAGCGAAGCAGACCTTGGCGCCAAGATCTTGGGCGTCTTGCATGAAGGTGCGACTTCGTGAACTGTGTGCGTTGTCGGTGATGATCCTGTTAGGAATCCCAAAGCGGCAAACAATTGACTGAAGAACTTGATTGCTGATTGTCTTGTCACCTTCCTCACTGCTTCCACTTCCGCCACTTTGTGAACTTGTCGATTCACGCGTACAAGTACTCAAAGCCCCGACAACTTCGGGGAAAGGGACCGAGGATGTCGAGCCCCGGACCAAAAATGGCGGGATAAAGGGATCGTCTGGAGAGCTTGAGCTGGCTGGTGTATCTGCTTGGAATGGAACTGGCACGCTTCAAACTTGGTTACTTGTGCAGTTGCATCCTGGAGGGCTGTCGGCCAGAAGAAACCTTGCCGGAAAGCTTTGCCGGCAAGTGCTCTTGCGCCAATGTGGTGACCACATATGCCTCCATGGATCTCTGCCAACAACTTCTGTCCATCTTCCCGGTGAATACACTTCAATTTCACACCGTTGAGTCTTCTTCTGTACAGTGTGCTATCGACAAACTGGTACATACTTGACTGCCGGGCTACTCTTTCCGCTTCTTCTTGCTCTTCGGGAAGTTCTCCTATCTGAAGGAAATGGACAATCTGTTGTGCCCATGTTGGAGCTTGTGGCTCGACAACAAGGACTAAAGGCACATCTGCTGCTGCGGGAACATCTGCTTCGATGGCAAGAGCCTGCGGCTCGGCCGGAGCTTGATGTTCCCCGGCAAGCTTGCCGGAGCAAAACTTGTCGGGAGCGTCTGCTTCAATGAAACAAACCATGGGGCTTGTCGGAGCAGACTGCTCCTCAACACTCTTGGTGTTGATCTTGGGGACCTTCGCGACGGCGGCTTCGGGTAGCTCTGCCGAAAAATAGTCGCCAGAGATCAATTTCCTCTTCTTGTTCTGTCCGGTTGATGGCGTTACAGTTGGTTGAGTTAGCTTGAGCACAAAAATTCCTGGTTCCACAGGTAACTTGAGTGCGGTGCACTTTGACAGGCCATCAGCAATATCATTCTGAGCTCTTGGAACATGTTCCATTTGCAGGCCTTCAAAGTGTTCTTCTAGCTTTCTCACTTCATCGACGTAGGCTTCCATCAACGGACTCTGATAATCTTTGTTTACTTGACGGACGACAAGCTGCGAGTCACCCCTGACAATGAGCTTCTTGATCCCAAGGTCTACCGCGATCCTGAGACCGGCAAGCAAACCTACATACTCTGCAGTATTATTTGTCGCTTGCTCCTTGGGAAAGTGCATTTGGACTATGTACTTGAGGTGCTCTCCGGTGGGTGCGATAAGAAGCACGCCGGCACCGGCGCCTTGCAGCGAGAAGGCACCATCAAAGTACATTATCCACTCTCTGCTTGCTTCCTTGACGGGGATGCTCGTCTCTGGAATTTCTGCATCTTGCGTCGGCGTCCATTCTGCTATAAACTCTGCCAATGCTCTGCTCTGGATAGTTGAAGTGCTTTCAAACTTGAGGCCAAAGCTTGACAATTCTAGTGCCCACTCGACAATCCTGCCTGTTGCTTCTGGATTTTGCAATATTCTCTTGAGGGAAAGCGGTGACGATTGTTATCTCATGTGCTTGGAAGTAATGGCGCAACTTTCTCGAGGCCATGAGGAGGCCGAAAGCAATTTCTGCACACCGAGTTCCTTGATCTAGCCCCTGCAGAAGGGAACCGACAAAGTAAACTGGCGCTGCACCATCCTTTTCTGCATCTTCTCGCTCGTCTGCCTTGATCCGTCCTTGTCGGGACTGAGCTTGTCGGTGAAGCCCCACGCTTGTCGCTGGATGCATCTGCCTCGGTTGCGGCCCCTCATCATCTCCTCCCTTCCGCTACTAACGCAGCACTAACCACTTGATTGGTTGCCGCTATGTATAGCAACAACTTTTCTTGTGGCCTAGGTGCGACAAGTATTGGAGTGGAGGACAGTACCTCTTTAAGTCCTGTAGCGCAGCCTCCGCTTGGAGTCCATTTCATTGGACCTGCCTTTTCAAAATCTTGAAAAATGGCAGGGCGCTCAGCAGAACCTAGAGATAAACCTGCTTGAGAGCAGCCACGCATAACCGGCAAGTTTTCGTACATCCTTGGCGCTTTGGTGCTTCAATCTGCTCAATGGCCTTGATCTTGTCGGGATTGGCTTCAATTCCCCTGAGACACGAAGAACCGAGAAGCTTGCGGAAGGGACTCCAAACACGCACTTCTCGGGGTTGAGCTTGAGGTTGATCTTGCGCAGATTTGCGAAGGTCTCATCTAAATCTTGAACCAGAGTTGCTCTGTCCTTGCTCTTGACCACTATGTCATCCATGTAGGCTTCTACATTTATGTGCACTTGGGGCTCAAAAGCGTCATGGACCACTCTTGCGAACGTTGAACCAGCATTCTTTAACCCAAAGGGCATCCGTATAAAACAGTATGTGCCACATGGGGTGATGAATGCGGTTTTCTCTTCATCCTCTTCTGCCATGAAGATCTGATGATATCCTGAGTATGCATCAAGAAATGAAAGCAAATCACATCCGGCCGAGGAGTCAACAATCTGGTCGATGCGCGGCAGGGGAAATGGGTCTTTGGGACAAGCTTTATTAACATTTGTGAAGTCAATACAAAGTCTCCATTTCCCATTTGCCTTGCGAACAACTACAGGATTGGCCAACCACGTTGGATGGAGCACTCCTCTGACAAGGCCTGCTGCTTCCAACTTCTTGATCTCTTCTGCAATGAACTCTTGGCGCTCCACTGCACCTTCGACTTTACGCTTGACGGGCGCGCGATGAGGACAGACAGCTAGGTGGTGCTCAATTACTTTCACAGGAACACGGGGATGTCGACGGTTGCCATGCAAACACATCGACATTCGCCCGCAGGAAAGCAACGAGCGCCTTCCTATTTAGGGTCTAGAGTGGCGATGGTGAAGGTACCACCGATGCCGTCCTCCTTGCGGGCACCTTCTTGGTCTTGGTGGAGCTGCCATCGTCTTCTTGCACTTGCGGTGGAGCTCGATGGTGCGTCCTCGGCGGTGGCGCAGCACTCCAAGAGGTGTGCTTGCGAGTGGGCATCGAGCTCTTGCGGACTTGGTCTTCTTCTTCCCCGGGAGCTTCAGCGGCAAGTGATTTGCTATCTGTCGCAGCTGCTGCCTCCGGTAAATCTTGTCGGCGCAGATAAGAGCATCTTTCTTGTCGCCATGAACAGAAATGACACTTATCGGGCCTGGCATCTTGAGCAAGTTGTATGCATAATGAGAGGCTGCCATGAACTTGGCGAGTCTGGGCGGCCAAGTATTCCATTGTAAGGCAATGGAAAATCAACAACGTCGAGCGTGACCCTCTCGATCCTGAAGTTTAGCTCGCTGCCAAATGTTACCGCAACGTGATCTTCCCTTGACTTGCTCCTTCTGGATTGATTCCTTGGAACATGTCGGTCTCTTGAGCTCGCTGTCGAGGATTTGAAGCTTACGAGCACTGCGGAGGAGATCAGGTTTAAGCCGGCCCCGCCGTCAACTAGCATCTTTGTGACCTTGAGGTTGCGGATAGTTGGTGAGACCAACATCGGCAAGCACCCGACCGCAGTTATGCGATCAGGGTGGTCCTCAATATCAAAGATGATAGGCGTGCTGGACCACTTCAGAGGCCTGCGTGACTCTATGGATGGTTCTGCTGCATTAACCTCACGCATCCATTGCTTGAGTTGGCGGTGTGAGGTATGCAGAGAAGCACCGCTGTCAATGCAGAGGACCTCTGTAGCTTTCTGAAACTCCTGCTCATCGGTCTCGTCGTCTTCCATATCTTCATCGTCGTCGTCGTCTTCATCCTTGTCGCGGCCGCGGGGAGGTCTGTCTCCTTGCCGCTGCTTGGCCTTGTCGTGGCGTCCTCCCCGGCCGGGTCGCTTCTTGCTAGCTCCCCCAGCACCTTCCTGGGCCTTCTCCTTGTCGCGCCGCTCGTACTCAGCTTTCTGTTGTTCAACAAGCTGCTCAACCTTCTTGCAGCTCTGGAGGTCATGGCCCTTGGTGCGGTGAATCTTGCAGTACTGTTTGTTGGAGCTGTCCTGCTTGTCGGCGGCCGCCCGAGTCTGGCGGTCGGTGTCGTGGCAACCTCCTTGCCGGAGCCACCAACCTTGGCCTTCTTGGCGCCACCTCCGTTGCCGGACTGCTCGACAACAAGTACCTCTTTGCCTTTCTTCTTTCTGTTGTTCCGCCGCCGGCTCTTTTTCGCCGGGGCGGTCTCCTCACTATCGAGATCCTGCTTCGCATTCTCTCACAGAGTCTTCTTCCTTCCTCGGCCGTGCACACTTGTCGGCCAAGGCATACAGCTCAGCGGCGTCCTTGACTTTGCACATCTCCATCTCCTCCCTCATCCTGCGGTTCCGCGACGTTCGATGAAGCGCTGCTGATCAGCGTGGCGTGGTGGACATCCGGGATGTTGTAATGCACACGGCTGAATCTCTGGATGAACTTGCGCAGGACTCTCCTTCCTTCCGGGCGGCGGTGAAGGTCACTTTCTTGGCCATGAGGCTTGTGGCGCTGTGAAGGCGCCGACAAACTGATGGCATAGATCTGCCAAGAAGTATGGAGCTGTCCGGCAAGTGCATGAGCCAAGATCGACATTTGGCTTGAGTACCAGCGGGAAGTAGTTGGCGAGGATCTTGTCGTCTCGTCCCCTGCAGCTTGCACGCGATGGTGTAGATCTTTGAGGAACTCCGACGGATGCGTCCTGCCATCATACTTCTCAGCACGTCGGCTTGAAATTTTTCTTGTCAGGCCCTTTGGACTGCCGCAGCTCACGAGTGAGCGCAGGGCAACCTACCGCGTCTGACAAGTCACTGGTTCCTGGCACATGCACGTCGACAATGGGCCCAGCGCGCTGGTCGGATTGACGCCGCGCTTCTCTTCGGCGCTCGATGCGAGTTTGAGCGTCTTCTTGTTGCCGTTCTTGAAGAACTTGGCGCTGATCACGGCGAGCTCGCGGATCCGATGACGCGGTGGAGTCGCTGTCGAGGTGGATCCGACGAGTCGGCGATCTTGGCCTTTGGGATGGAGAGTGCATGGTGGTTGCACCCCCACAGGTCTCGTCGCCACCGGCTCGTGCCTTGTCATCTCGCCGCGGCAAGGATGCAGTTGGTTGCCGTGGAGTATCGCCGTTGGCAAAGCCGATGAGACTCTGGATGGTGGCCCTCCATTCGTCGACCTTCTCGGCCGTTGGAGGGTAGTCTAGAAGCAGTTGAGCTCTCGCCAAGGCTTCTGCTGGAGTGGTGGGTGGCAATCGCGTACGATGCAAGGAGCGGGATATACTCGGACTTCTAACCAAGTTAGAAGGATCAGCATCCCGTCCAGGCGATCGTACCCTGCTCGTGCCAGCATGCTGGCGTGCACGCTGGTCCCGAGGGCTTCGGGATCCTCCAGCTTGGCCTTGATCCAACGAGCGTATGGTACTATGAATACCATGACGCTGTCGGTCCCGCCGCCTCTGAGATGGGCGCGATGCGTGTCTGACGCCGAAGTCTGCGCTGCCTTGTCCTTGGACTTGGCAGCATCACGAACTCGCCGTCGGCGTCCGCTCTTCGCCGGCGTCTTCCCGCCATCCGTTTGCTCCGGTGGTGGCGGGATCGGCGTGGGCGGCTCGCTGCCGCGAAGCCTTCTTCTTGGTGGCATGTTGATGAATGATGAAGATGTTGCTCGTGTGAGCGCCGGATCAGGTTCACACAGCCTCGGCGCCCCTACAGCGCGCCAAAGATGTCGGGAAGCTGATCGTGACCCACGGACACCTATGGGACCGCGGACCGAGTCCCTTTTAGTTCGGAGGGGCGGAGATTGCCTGAAGAGCGGTCGAGCGATGCACGAGCAGTTTACCCAGCTTCGGAGCTCTCCGGAGAGATAATACTCCTACTGCTACTTGTCTGATTATCTTGTGTTCTTTCTAGGGAGCAATGAGAGCTACAAAACCTAGCTTGAGTGTCTCTAGTCTCGAATGAGTCGAACCAGCCGAACCTCCTCTACGTTGTGCATGGGCCTCCTTTTATAGGCTCAAAGGGGTCACCACAGGTGGCAACGTAGATGAGGGTACAAATGGAAAAACAGTAGTTGGTACACCTACTTATGCGATGTACTGATGTACTCTACCTAACTCTGACGGCAAGGGACAAAAGCATTAAATGCCCGTCCCTGTCGCCTAAACAGTGCAACAGGGACCGTCAGGTGCGCCACCGTTTGCCACGATGGTAAGCTTGTCAGCGCCGCTTATCGCTGCTCCCCGCTAGCTGCACAGCCTCTTGACACACGCGCATGACACTTCACCATGATTTGGGCCTAAGGGAAGGCATTGGGAAGTAATAAGTAGATGATGGGTTGCTAGAGTGACAGAAGCTTAAACCCTAGTTTATGCGTTACTTCGTAAGGGGCTGATTTGGATCCACATGTTTCATGCTATGGTTAGATTTATCTTAAGTCCTCTTTCGTAGTTGCGGATGCTTGCGAGAGGGGTTAATTGATACGTCTCCAACGTATCTATAATTTTTTATTATTCCATGCTATTATATTCTGTTTTGGATGTTTTATATTCATTATTATGCTATTTTATATTATTTTTGGGACTAACCTATTAACCTAGAGCCCAGTGCCAGTTCCTGTTTTTCCTTGTTTTTGAGTTTCGTAGAAAAGGAATACCAAACGGAGTCCAAACGGAATAAAACTTCCGCGACGATTTTTCTTGGACTAGAAGACATCCAAAGGACTTGGAGTGCAAGTCAGGGAAGCCACGAGGCGGCCACAAGGACGGAGGGCGCGCCCCCACCCTTGTGGGACCCTCATGACTCCACCGACCTATTTCTTCCACCTATATATTCCCACATATCCAAAAACCAACAAAGAGAGCCACGAAAACACTTTTCCACTGTCGCAACCTTCTGTACCTGTGAGATCCCATCTAGGGGCCTTTCTGGCGTCCTGCCGGAGGGGGATTCGATCACAGAGGGCTTCTACATCATCCCTATTGCCTTTCCGATGAATCTTGGGTAGTTTACCACAGACCTGGTCCATAGCTAGTAGCTAGATGGCTTCTTTGTTTGCCCTTTGGTTGCCCGTTTGCTATATTTGTTTGCTACCACCATGTCTGAAATTGGGGAGTTGATCACTGAAAAGATAGTAGTAATGATGGGGCAAACTTTGATGCTTTTGCTAATTCCAATCCTCATGAAGAATATACTATCTTGCACGCAATTTTTTTGCATTGGTAGCGGAAATATTATTGGAAAAGGGGTTATTCAAGATTTCTTTACTTGTTTTGTGCGCTTCCCACCTTGGGTGGCTCTATTCTCCATAAAACTAGTAGTCTCACGGATGTTATATCGTTCCTCATAGTTGAACTAGAAAGACAATTTGTTCATATGCATCCATCCATTCAAAGGATTTTTCTAGAGTTTTCTAATATTGAGCATTCTTCTGATAAGCGCGACGCCACTATATTCCTAGCACATGAGTTTAGATTTATTATGAAAGAAGCTAGTCAAATTTTCGCGCATTATAAAGTAGATGGTGGTCGTCCTCCCATAGAAGGAATTCTCTTTAATCAAGAGGACATAATGCATTTGCGATCTTTAGATCATGTTGCTTATAATGAAAATTTAAGAAAGAGGGTCCCTACTGATATTTTAGTTGATAAGATTTTCGAGCTTAATGATAATTTTGCTATACGAAACAACGTATTGAGCTTTTCTCTTGGTCACAAGCTCATGACTTTTTGCTAAAAGAATGCTTATAATGATATGAGTTGGTCATACAATATGAAGGGCCGAAGGAGGAACCAATTCCTCCCAAGATCGATCTTGGGGATTCTTATCCTATTAAATTTAGCCCTTTTGATTACTTTTGTTTGCTTCAAGGAAAACTTGCTGCTGAACAAGGGGAATATGAGATGAGTTTTTGAGATTTGCCTTATCATTATTACGGTTATATCTAGATCTATTTGTGTTTTATGCCTAGCTAAGGGCATTAAACAATAGCGCTTGTTGGGAGGCAACCAATTTTATTTTTTGCTTTTTGCTTTTTAGGTTATGTTTTGCAATAAATAATCTGTCTAGCCTCTGGTTAGATGTGGTTTTATGTTTTAATTAGTGTTTGTGCCAAGTTGGACCTTTGGGATAGCTTACTGTGATAGTTGATGCTGGAAAATAGAAACTTTTGCGCTCAGGAAAACAATTATCGTTTTTAACAGAAGCGCGATAAAATACTGATTCTTTTCGCAGAAGATTAATAAAGAAATTTCTTAGGTCGTCCGAATTTTTCAGAATTTTTGGAGTTACATAAGTATACGAAATATCCAGATTGCTATAGACTGTTCTGTTTCTGATAGCTTCTATTTTCTATGTGTTGTTTGCTTATTTTGATGAATCTATGGCTAGTATCAGGGGTATGAACCATGGAAAAGTTGGAATACAATAGATATTACACCAATATAAATAAATAATGAGTTCACAACAATACGAAAAGTGGTGATTTATTTTCTTGTACTAACAGAGCTTATGAGATTTTCTGTTGAGTTTTGTGTTGGTTTTCAAGTTTTGGGTAAGAATTTGATGGACTATGGAATAAGGAGTGGAAAGAGCCTAAGCTTGGGGATGCCCAAGGCACCCAAGGTAATATTCAAGGACAACCAAGAGCCTAAGCTTGGGGATGTCCCGGAAGGCATCCCCTCTTTCGTCTTCGTCTATCGGTAACTTTACTTGAGGCTATATTTCTATTCACCACATGATATGTGTTTTGCTTAGAGTGTCTTGTATGATTTGAGTCTTTTCTTTTTAGTTTGACACAATCATCCTTGTTGTACACACCTTTTGAGAGAGACACGCATGAATCGTTATTTATTAGAATGCTCTATGTGCTTCACTTATATCTTTTGAGCTAGGAAATTTTGCTCTAGTGCTTCACTTATATCTTTTTAGAGAACGGCGGTGGTTTTATTTTATAGAAATTGATGAACTCTCATGCTTCACTTATATTATTTTGAGAGCCTTTAAACATCATGTTAATTTTCTTTGGTTATAAATTTAGTCCTAATATGATGGGCATCCAAGAGGGATATAATAAAAACTTTCATATAAAGTGCATTGAATACTATGAGAAGTTTGATTCTTTATGATTGTTTTGAGATATGAAGATGGTGATATTAGAGTCATGCTAGTTAGTAGTTGTGAATTTGAGAAATACTTGTGTTAAACTTTGTGATTCCCGTAGCATGCACGTATGGTGAACCGTTATGTGATGAAGTCGGAGCATGATTTATTTTTTGATTGTCTTCCTTATGAGTGGCGGTCGGGGACGAGTGATGGTCTTTTCCTACCAATCTATCCCCCTATGAGCATGCGCGTAGTACTTTGTTTCAATAACTAATAGATTTTTGCAATAAGTATGTGAGTTCTTTATGACTAATGTTGAGTCCATGGATCATACGCACTCTCACCCTTCCACCATTGCTAGCCTCTCTAGTGTCGCGCAACTTTCGCTGGTACCATATAACTTCCTCAAAACAACCACCATACCTACATATTATGACATTTTCATAGCCATTCGAGATATATTGCCATGCAACTTTCCACCATTCCGTTTATTATGACACGCGCAATCATTGTCATATTGCTTTGGATCATCATGTAGGTGACATCGTATTTGTGGCAAAGCCAACGTTCATAATTCTTTCATACATGTCACTCTTGATTCATTGCACATCCCGATACACCGCCTGTCAGGGAAAACAGACAGGGGTATATGTTTTCCCCTGACTCGTGCACGGACAAACCAAAACCGAGCCAAGATGTACAAGAAACCCAGAGATTTGAAGGACTAACATGTAGATCACAGGGACCAAGATCAAGCCAGAGAAGCAGGATATCGTTAAGATCAAGGCCTCCCTTGCCGAGCAGGCAAGCCCGGCAAGAGGTGAGGTCATCCCTAGAAGCAGACAACCAAAGCGCCCCGGTAGGGCCTGTCGGGGCTCGCGGAGGCAAAACCACCTCACAAACCACTCCACCACGACCCGCGTCGTTGATCAGTGCGGTGTCAAGCCGCAGAGTGACTAAGTGGCAGCCATTCGCCACATGGCAGCCTTTCCCTACAGGAAAAACCCATAGACGACACCCATCCTGCGACGTGTAAAGCGAGCAGGCGTGGAGCTGGCAAGATAGCCCGGCAAGCCTTGCCGGGCAACCAACTATGTGACATTGAGCGGTGCATTTGATGTGCCCTGTCAGCCCGTAGAGTTAGGTATGATAGCACTATTGCTATCTTATCAATGCGTAATGATTACTTTACCATTGTGGTTACCCCCTTGAACTATAAAAGGAGGCCCGTGGGAACCATAGAAAGGGTTAGAAGGTTGGATAACTCACACCCCATACTCGCGTACTCACTGTCGCCCTGAGGCAACCCTTGTGGGGCAAGTGTACTATGCTCCACCACCACGTTTCCACCATCAATCCACCAAAGCAGGAGTAGGGTTTTACGCCTGGCAGCAGCCCGAACCTGGGTAAAACTGCCCATGTGATCTCTGCCGTGCTGCCCCACGCTCGTCTGCTATTTGTGCAACGCGATGTCCCCCTACCGAACCAGCAAGGGGCCTCCTGGTCCCATAGGTGGTTGTGGTTTCCCGCGAAATCTTTAGCGCGCTAGGTAGGGGGCTCACTTGCGCGAACCTGAAGGCGTGTGTAGCACGCTTTGCCCATGGTCGCCTGCTTGAAACCTATGGTGTTTGCGGCGCCCACGAAGACCCAAAAACAAGGAGGGGTCATCCCCGCGCCATTTCACTGGTCTCTAAGCCTCGCCGTAACCACGGGTATGGCAAAGATCATAGTTGATGGCTATAAAACCGTCTCGGCGGCACGTATAGCGTAGCCACCATTTGGGCGCCGTTCGGAGAAAGGGGATGAGATGTGCGGGCGCGAGCTCCCTCCTTCCCGTTCCTTCCCTTTGTCAGCAGTCGAATTGCTTTAGCCCCGGCACCGTCGATGTTGATGATTACCGCGCGACGCTCGGTCCAGTATTTCCCCTATTTTGGGTAATCTGGCGAAGCGCGGTATGAAATCCGTCGATTGGCGCCCGACAAGCGTGCCCGGCAAGGCTGCTGCGCGGCACGACCCATGCAATGGGAGCCGCCAGACTGACTCAAAAGGAAAGGAGGAAAAGGAAGGGGGACCAGAAGAGCTCGACACTATGCCTCGATACCTTCCAGCCGCAAGAAATGCTTATCGGTCCCTGCCGGGAACAAAGAATCCATCTGATTGTCTTCTGCTCCTCCGGGTGCCACGGACGCACCAGATGCGCGCGGCACGGCAGAGGAGAAAGAAGCTCAAGATGAAAGCTAAGTTTACGTTATCACTTCTTGTTGATACATTTCAGATTTTTGCAGTCGTTTATCCCTTAACTCTAGTGAGCGTTCGTATCGTGAAAACCCTCGTGTGATGGAAACTAGGCTAGTTTCTTTGGCCGCACCATCGCCCTATCCAGATCCATGCTCATAGGTCGAGAGGCTGCATCGAGAACTACCTGGAAAAAAACCTGTCGGGACGCATCCACGCCAAGATGACTGATAAGGGCCAGACCCTTACGACAACCGTGGCATATGATACCGACAGGCATCCAGAGCATACATAGGGATCGATCATACAAACGCGAACATACAGGGATCAAAGGGATAGACACGCATCCAAAATCCAGCTAAGAATATCAGTTTCGCGCAAACACTAGAGATAGAATGACTAAACGCAAAATGTATGTCATGTTTCATTACAGGGCAACGCAGAAGCAACGGCGGCCGATACTTGGCCCGATGGCCAGATGGAGCGGTTCAAATGTGGAGAACCCTGTCGGCCCATGGTGCAGCTTTCTCCTTGGTGGATGCGATGTCAGCACCCGCTGGCGGCTTCTTGAATCCGTCGTCAAGATCGAGGTCTGGATGGCAGTAGGCGATATTGCTCAAGACCATGAAGAGGGCGTCATGGGCTAGCTTTCGGGACTCGGTCGCAAAGCGCTCAGCCCTCCCCTCTTCATGCACTTTTAGCTTCTCGATCAGCTCGTTGAAGAAGAGTCCCAGCTTGATGCTTGGGACCTCTTGCCTGGTAACCGAGAAGACTGGGCCGTCCATGCCCATCACCGCAGCCTGAGCGCCAAGATGCTTGGCCATGTCGATCAGGATCTTGATCCAGAGCTTGCTCAGATCAACCTAATTCTTCAGCTTGTCCTCTACATCCTGCCGAAGACGCTTAATGGTGTCCAAATCCTTGGACAGCAACTACTAGCAGGACTGAAGGGACTCCGCTGAACGCTCCAACGTGCCAATCCTTGCCTTCATGTCCGAGATGTTGCCATTGGCAGCCTCAAGGCTCTGGGTATTGGAGGAGAGCTGCGACTACACATCGGCTAAGCGGATCTCCGCCTGTTGTGCCTCCTCTTTGAGTGCCTCCACCTCCTTGGCGCCCCTAGCAAGATCCTCATTCAGCTTAGCCACCTGCCGGTCAAGGTCAGTCTTAGCGGCAGACGTGGCATCTAGATCCCCAGTAAGCTTCTTCAGTTGAGCAGCATGGTCAGCGACAAGGGCGTCCAGGGTGGCTCCGTGCTTGTCCTCCAGTTCCTTGGTGCGCTGCCGCACAAGAACCTCTAGATCCTCATCCATAGCGTGGAGAGTAGCTTCGAGTCTCTCCTCCCGGAGGGAGATATCTCGCTCTCTGGGGTCCAGAGATGCCTTGTGGTCCACCAAGCGTGCCACCCGAACCATGACATCCTCCCTCATCATCAGGAGGGTCTCTTGCTGCCTCATGAGCACCTTGAACTGCTTGTCGTTCCACTCGTGCAACTCCACGCACTTAACCTTCAGCTTCTGGTCCACCTTGTTGGCGGACTCACGCCGCTCCATGAGCGCCTGCCACTTATGGTTGTGTCGGGCCTGCATCTCCTTCACGCCTACCGCCATGGATTCCATGAAGGACAAGTCCTTGGCGACGACGGCTGAGTCATCAGCCTCTCCAGCTCCCTGATAAAGCGGGGCAAAGAGACGTTGAAGCTCTTCATCGAGCTCAGCATCCGTCGTCAGAGACAGGTCTGGGGATCCAGCTCCGGGTGGCGACAGCACCATGGCTAGCATGCTCGAGGAGGGTAGCAGAATTTCAGCGACGGTCCCGATGGAGGGGAGTGGGCCCATGGTATGGAGTGGGATTTTCACCTCAACGGCCACTCCCTCTGTCGGGACGTCCTCCAAAGAATGCTCCATCACTGCCAAGGAGATATGTGCATCCCCGGCAACAAGATCCTGTCCCTCAACATCAGCAATCTCTGCGGCCTCGTCCGCGGCAGCCCTTCCTATATCAGCCACCACCTCCAGCAGCTCTGCTTCATCGGCCTGAGGGGATGCACATGAAAGGGCCAGTAAATAACAGAGAAACGGAAGTCTTAAGCGAGTGGAGAAATCAGGAGAAGCAACCCGAGCAACAAAGAAAATAAGAAGTAAATGAAGTACCCGGAGAAGTCTGCCGGGCAGAAGTCTCTGTCTCCCCGGCAACAGCTATTGTCGGGTCATGAATTTCACCCTCTGCCGTGGTGGACTCGGCGGCCTTCTGCGTAGCCTCGTCCGCAGAAGGTTCCGCGGCAGTTTCTTCAGCTCGAGCAATGGGGGAAGCATGCCCCTCGGGGAGGGGCTCTCCTTGCGTTGTCTCACCTCTTCCTCCGCTTGGGGGAACAGGGGGACTGTCCCCATTACCTCTGGTGGATTGGACCAAGTCTCCGCTCCCGGGCCGAGGGCTGGACTGGGGGCTCGGCACGGGGTCCTCTGCATCACCCCCTGCCAAGGCCGAGCCCTCTGCGCCCTTTAACGACCCAAGAGGCTGGAGCCTCTTCCAGGAACGGTGGATGAGGGTTTCTGTGTCCTCCTCCACTTCCCTGGCGACATCAACGGGAGCAAGAGGTCAGTCAGCAAAAATAATTAGATATGCACAAGCTATCCACGAAAGGAAAAACCTTCCTTACTCTTCTGCAATAAGCATGGAGTTCAAGTTGAACTCCATGGGAGGTGGAGACTCCCGTCCTCTCTTCAGGGACGGAGGGGCAGAACTCCCCGGCAACTTCGGTGTTTGCCGTGGCACCAGGAGCTCCGAGGAAGACGAGCTCTATGAGGAGCTCGAGCCGAAACGGGGGATGGACTCCGCCTTTGAACCCACCGGCCGCTTGGCGGAGGAGTCCTTGGTCTGGGAGAGACGGGGAGATTGGCGACATGCCACCTCGCCCTTGGTAGACTTGGTGGTAGTCTTCTTCACCC
Source organism: Aegilops longissima (assembly GCA_021605205.1). Lineage (NCBI taxonomy): Eukaryota > Viridiplantae > Streptophyta > Magnoliopsida > Poales > Poaceae > Aegilops > Aegilops longissima. The sequence goes on along the minus strand of CM038678.1, from coordinate 374,505,123 downwards.
TCTTGGCGGATGGCGTTGGGTTGGAGGTCGCCGCCCCTCGGGCTGCGGCATGCCTACGGGTGTGTTGATCTGGGTTCGGTTCGGGGGCTTGCGGCCCAGCCGCGAGCCACTCTTCGTCAAGGCCCGCCACCGTGCCGACCTCCTCCTCCTCCTGAAGCTCCATTGCTACCGTGGCTAAGGCCTCTAGCCCGACAAAATTATCCCCGATAAGCTCTTCCCCGTCAGCTCCTTCCGTGGTTTGCGCCTCGCTGCTGCCGTGGGAAGAACTCCCATCCCCATCTTTTCCTTTGCCCTTCCTGGCCTTAGCGGCCTTCTCCATCTCTGTGAGGCGGGCGTCCTTGTCCTCCTCGACCCTCTTCAAAATATATGCCACCTCCGCAGAGGAGGTGCGTTTATACATTCCAGCTTCAATCCTGGTGGCCTTCTCCACCAAGGTGCTCGACCACTGGAGCTCTTCATCCAGGGTGGGTAGTTGCCAGGTGCTAACTACCCCTTCGGCATTGTAGTTCAGCATCCATTTCAGTATCTGGTTACGAGCAGAGTTGATGTTCAGAAGGATGACGGTTGTCGGGAGCTTGAACAACTCGAAGCAACCAAACAGTTGGTCGCACAACCAGCCATGGCCGTAAACTGATAAGTTATTGGCCAACCCTGGGAGCAGCATCATCCTGTCTGCAGCATCACCATATAGCCACGCGGGCCTATCCCTTTCCTGTAGCGGCGAGATGCGGCGGAGAAGAAGTCTGCCCCCACATGTTCGATGGTTAACCCAGCACTCCTCAAACGGATCCTATTAATTGCCGGGCGTAGCCTATCCTCGGTGAGGCCTTTGGCGCTCCAATCCTTGTCGCGCTCGACACATTCCTTCCATGCCTTGCAGAACTCGGGGGCTTCCTTATCTTGGATCCAGCACCAATCCCCTCTTCATTCATCCCACCTCTCGCGCTAGTACCCTAGGAGGTAATCCCAGAACTTCCTCGCCACGCACGGCATCCAACTAGTGATTCTAGAGCGGTTAACCTTGCTCTCCACCCTCGGAACAAAGTAATGTCGGAACAGATCCACATTGCGCCTAACTCCGATGAAGTTCTTGCACAAATGCGCGAAGATGGCCATGGTCACCATTGCATTTGGCGTGTAATCGAGGAGGTGGAATCCATAGATATTCATGATTGCCTCAAAGAACTCGGAGAAAGGGGGACAAAGGCCGCAGATGAAGTAAGCGCAGAAGAATCGATAAGAATCTAGCGGATCATCCTTCCCCGCCACATAAACTATGAGCGCTCCATGCCCTTTTTCGACGGGCCTCCCCCACAGATACCCGTGCTTGACGAGATGAAGACGACATCTTCGCTCTGCTTCTTGTTCAGCTTCGCCCCCCTCTTGCTTCCCTTGGCGGTAGCCTCCTCCGCTGCGACCGTCGGCTTTCTCTTCTCCATGGGTTTCTTCCCCATTCCTGCAATAGCGATACGGAAGGAAGAGGGATTCAATGGGAAGGGCGACAGCAGGGGGGAGAGAGAGGAGGAACTATCGCTTGGCTTGCGGAGGAAGAAGATGGGAGAGCGGGGCAAGAGATAGGTGAGTCAAGCCGCTCTATTTTTCCCTGCTCTTCAGGGGGGAAAGCGGAACGGGGGCGCGATGCTTCAGAAAGTTACCGTTTTACCTTAACTGCAACAGTCCCACGACCCCACGACGCGCAGTAATTGCGCAAAGTGGATGTTGGATTGACTAGTCGCCATGACAAACCGGCGTGCGCAACCCTCTCCTGCCACGTGTCCATGCACTGTTTGGGGGCCTAACCCAATGTGCCACGCGACACGTGTGGCTCAGGCCCGGGGGCTTATGTCGGGGAAAACAGACAGGGGTATATGTTTTACCCTAACTCGTGCACGAACAAGCCAAGACCGAGACAAGATGTACAAGAAACCCAGAGATTCAAAGGACTAACATGCATATCACAGGGACCAAGATCAAGCCAGAGAAGCAGGATATCGTCAAGAGAAAGGCCTCCCTTACCGGGCAGGCGAGCCCGGCAAGAGGTGAAGCAACCCCTAGAAGCAGACAACCAAAGCGCCCCGGCAGGGCCTGGCGGGGCTCGCGGCGGCAAAACCACCTCACCAACCACTCCACCACGACCCGCGTTGTCGATCAGTGCGGTGTCAAGCCGCAGAGTGACTAAGTGGCAGCCATTCGCCACATGGCAGCCTCTCCCTACAGGAAAAACCCGTAGACGACACCAGTCGTGCGACATGTCAAGCGAGCAGGCGTGAAGCTGGCAAGATAGCCGGGTAAGCCTTGCCGGGCAACCAATGATGTGACATAGAGTGGTGCATTTAATGCGCCATGTCAGCCCGCAAAGTTAGGTATGATAGCACTGTTGCTATCTTATCAGTGTGTAATGACTACTTTGCCATTGTGGTGACCCCTTGAACTATAAAAGGAGGCTCGTGGCAACCGTAGAAAGGGTTAGAAGGTTGGATAACTCACACCCCCATACTCACATAGTCATTGTCGCCCTGAGGCAACCCTTGCTTGGCAAGTGTACTGCGCTCCATCACCACCTTTCCACCATCAATCCACCAAAGCAAGAGTAGGGCTTTAGGCCTCGAGCGGCCCGAACCTGGGTAAAACTGCCCGCGTGATATCTGCCATGCTACCCCACGCTCGGCTGCTCTTTGTGCAACGTGATGTCCCCCTGCCGAACTAGCAAGGGGCCTCCTGGTCCTATAGGTGGCCGTGGTTTCCCGCGACACCGCTGGTGGCATTCATATAGAGTCATATTTTGTTCCAAGTATCGAGTTGTAATTCTTGAGTTGTATGTAAATAAAAGTGTGATGATCTTAATTATTAGAGCATTGTCCCATGTGAGGAAAGGATGATGGAGACTATGATTCCCCCACAAGTCGGGATGAGACTCCGGACGAAAAAAAGAGGCCAAAAATGAGAGAAGGTGTCGGGGAAACGACACCTATGGGACCACGGGTGTCGGTGTCAAAACCGGCGGATCTCGGGTAGGGGGTCCCAAACTGTGCATCTAGGCGGATGGTAACAGGACACAAGGGACACGATGTTTTTACCCGGTTGGGCCCTCTCGATGGAGGTAATACCCTACTCACTTGATTAATATTGATGATATGGGTTGTACAAGAGTAGATCTACCACGAGATCAAGGATGCTAAACCCTAGAAGCTAGCCTATGGTATGATTGTTGTTAGTCCTATGGACTAAAACCCTCGGTTTATATAGACACGGATAGGTTAGGGTTACACAGTCGGTTACAATGGTAGGAGATCTACATATCCGTGTCGCCAAGCTTGCCTTCCACGCCAAGGAAAGTCCCATCCGGACACGGGCGGAAGTCTTCAATCTTGTATCTTCATAGTCTTGGAGTCCGGTCGTGGCGATGGTCCGGCTATCAACGCCCCCTAGTCGGGACTACCTCGGTAGCCCTGAACACGGCTTCAATGGCGATGAGTCCGGCGCATTGATTGTCTTGACATTGCGGCGGGTTCCTCCTCGAATACTTCATAGAAGGTTATGAACACAAGGATAGTGTCGGCTCTGCAAAACAAGTTCCACATAACACCATAGAGAATAACTTTTGCAGGATCTGCTGGCGTATTCATGGCGTGACATCACACCACGGCCGAGCCTTTATATGAATCGTTTTTACCATTTCACCTTATGCGTTTAGCGGTTTCCTTGTACGCCTTATCAAAGCATAGATCGTGCCCCCTTATTCAGGATTCTCATCAATACGGACATGGGTAACCCAACCGTGTCCGTTGTACGCATCCTCCTCTATCAAAGGCGAGTCCTAATCGACCACGGGTTGGCTCTTAGTATTCAACCTCTTTATATTGAGACCAAGGCCCTCTTCTTTTACACCCTCCATCGAGTTCGCCTCACGCTTGAGTTCCAACACCCAAAGCTTCAGATTCAGGCGCTTGAACTTTCGGCGATGTCGGCTCCGACCAGCACAGCCGATGGATGTCTTCCTCCGTCCACGAAGAAGATGTGCTAAAGCTGCGAGGCGCCTTGTATCTGACGGTGAAATCTCTCATAGGCTACCTGCTCCGGGGCAGGTCATTCCCACTCCAGGCCAGCGAGAACATGGTGTTAAGTGTCTCACTTCCTTGAGGTTTTAGGCTTCCACAGATCCCTTTGTGCGGGGCTCATGTTTTATTATGGGCTTGATTTCCATGACTTGAATCCGGAGTCCATCCTCCATATCTCGTCATTCATTGTCGTATGTGAGGCCTTCCTCCATATCAACCCCCACTTTGGATTGTGGCTCAAGACCTTTGTCGGATTTCGGGTTCTGGCAAACCCTTGAGGTTCGAACACTGGGGTGCGCTCGAAGATCCAACCTTCCACCGTCTCGCACCTCGCCGGATCGCTGGGACCTAAACTACTAAACGGAACAGCACAAGAGACACGAGATTTATACTGGTTCGGGCCACCATTGTGGTGTAATACCCTACTCCAGTGTGTGGTGTGGTGGATTGCCTCTTGGGCTGATGGGGAACAATACAAGGAAGAACAGCCTCGCGAGGGTCTGTTCTTGGCGGGTGCGATGAACTGCTAGGTGGTGTTCAGTCGCTCTAGCTACTGGCTTCTTGATGAGGGTTTGGATCTCCTCCTCTCTCTCCAGCTCTCCTCGGATCTCGCTCCCCCTACCCTGGGGGTGGCTAGTCCTACTTATAGGTGAAGGCCCTAGGCCTCTTCCCAAATATTGAGCGGGAAGGCGCCAACAATTGGCCATTTGAAGGGAACAGCGGGTACACTTATCGACTAAAGTTGGTCCTCGCTTGCCAAAGGCTCTGGTGATGGCCTTTGCTTGGGCTCCATGATGACTCCTTCCAGCCGTTGGGCTGGTCTTGAATCTTGTTGCAGAAGCGGATGCCTTTGCTTGATGCTCTACGCTGCGCTTGCTCCTTTGCACCAAAGAGGAAAGGAGGACACTGCGGGCTGGCGCCTGGCCCAGGCGCCCTTGGTGAAATCATGGCTTGCGTCATGGGCACCTCGCGAGTACCCTGCCTAGAATTCTCCGCCTCCTCATGAGCCAGCTGTGAGGCCGTGCCGAAAGCTCCTTGTCGTCCGCCCAGCAATCTGGCCCCTCGCGAGTCTTGAGCTTGCGTTGATGAAGATGGGCTGTCTGGGCCTCCTTGAGCCACGCCGAGCGAGCAAGTCTGAGGACCCCATTCCCAGGCATGACAGTGCCCCAGGCCCTGGCAGCCCGAACTTGGCAGTGGAGGCGAAAGGGCAAGTCTGAGCGTCGCGGGCCCTAACAGCCTCTGACCTTAGGCGCCAGCGTGGCGGTTGATTGGACCAGCGTGCTTGCTTCCCCACGATGCCTCGGTAACCACCCGGATTCGATAAGTCCCTGCATGCGAGTCGGTCATGATTACCGTGATCGGAGGCCGACGGTTGGCCTTCGCCCGCTATAAGTAATGCAGGCAGCGCGCGCCCTTCCAGTCTATCATACCTTCTCCTCCTCCTCGTTTGTCCCAGGTTGCCATGGCTCCGATCCGCGGTTCTCCACGGAAGAAGGAAAGGCTCCTCAAGAGGATCTGACCTGCTCCCCCAAAAAGCGGCTTGCCCTCTGTGTCGGGGCAAGAGCGCTCGCCAGAGGCTCCCGTGCCCTGAGTGCGGCGGCCACCACCAGGGTTCCCTCTTCCCTTGTACACGCACATTGGCGGCTCTGAAGGGCGACACGGGTCGCGCCACGCCAGCGCCGCCCGATGGCGCGGCGGTCGCGAAGGTGTCGTCTTCCCCACAGAGTCCACGCCGAGGCTCTGCCGAATTCGTTCTTCACGTCGCCACGCCTCCTAAATCTTGGATTCGTCTTCCTTCTTTCTTCGCCTCCGTCGTCCGTGAAGGAACCCCACAGGACTCTGGCTGCACACACGGCTCTGCGGCACCCTCCTGACAGGCGCAGAGGTCGCATGTAGTTGCCCGGCGAGGTCTTCATGACTCGAGGCTGGGGCAAGGTCGCCCTGGTCTGCGGGGACGAGGGTGTGTCACGCCCAATATGCGACCCTATCCAAAGGAACTCGACGGTCCCACCAAGGTAGACCCATATTGAAGCGCTTTTGCAAGGTGGATATCATTACATCAACATTACATAATAGATGGGGATACATACATAAGGCACAAATGCCACAAGAATACATCAACATCATATACAAGATCAACATCCGACTACGGATGAAACATAAACAGAAACTCAAACAACATCCACCACTGCTAGCCCAGGCTGCCGACACGGAACCTATCCCCGATCGAAGAAGAAGCGAAGAAGAACTCCAATACAAGCAAACATCGCTCTCGCGTCATGATCATCATAAAACTTGTACCTGCAACTGGTGGTGTAGTAATCTGTGAGCCACGAGGACTCAACAATCCCATTACCATGGGTATCAAGACTAGCAAAGCTTAAAGGGGAAGGAAGGGTAAAGTGGTGAGGTTGCAGCAGCGACTAAGCATATATGGTGGCTAACATACATAAATGAGGCGAGAGAGAAACAAAGGAACGATCGTCAACTAGTAATGATCAAGAAGTGATCCTGAACTCCTACTTCGTCAAACATAACCCGAAACCGTGTTCTCCTCTCGATCAACCCGAAAAGAGACACTCACGGTTACGCACACGGTTAGTGTATTTTAGAAGAGTTTGCTTCAAGTTTACTACAACGGATATTAACAAATTCCCATCTGCCACATAACATGAGACGGCTATCAAAGTTTATACCCTGCGGGGTGTCCCAACAGCCCATGATAAGCTCTCGCGATCAGCGAAGGATATTCCTTCTCCCGGAAGACCGATCAGTCTCGGAATCCGGCTACAAGACATTCGACAGCAATAAAACAAGACCAACAAAGCCGCCGGATGTGCCGACAAATCCCGATAGGAGCTGCACATATCTCGGTCTCGAGGCACACTCGGATGAGCAGTCCGCACAACTAAAACCAGACCTCAAGTTGCCTTGAGGGGCTGCCTGGGGCTCTAGTTTGGACCAACACTCGAAGAAGCACTGGCCGGGGGCTAAAATAAAGATGACCCTCGGGCTCCGAAACCCAAGGGAAAAAGGGCATAGGTGAGGCAAATGGTAAAACCAATGTTGGGCCTTCTTTGGAAAAGTCTTATTCAAAGCGAACTGTCAAGGGGTCCCATAAATCACCCGACAGCGTTAGGGACACAAAATCAGGGAACATAACACCGATATGACGGAAACTAGGGCGGCAAGAGTGGAACAAAACACCGGGCATAAGGCCGAGCCTTCCACCCTTTACCAAGTATATAGATGCATTAATAATATAAGATATATTGTGATATCCCAACAAGTAAACATGTTCCAACAAGGAACAACATCTCCATGTTCAACAAGGAACAAACTTCATCTTCACCTGCAACTAACAACGCTATAAGAGGGGCTGAGCAAGCGGTAACATAGCCAAACAACGTTTTGCAAGGAAGGTGTCAAAGGTTAGAGGTCGACATGGCAATTGGGATGGCTTGATAAGCAGTAATAGGTAGCGCAGCATAGCGATAGAAACGAAGCAACTAGCATAGCAATGATAGTAGTGAGATCCGGGTAGCGGTCATCTTGCCTGAAATCCCATAAGGAAGAAGAAGCGAGTCCATGAAGAAGACGAAGGATGAAGCCCGAACCAAGCGTGACGAGCGAATCCTCACGATCGCATAGCAAGCAGGAACTAACAAGAAGAAGCACACAACATAGTAAACACACCACACGTAGACAAGACATGATGCACAACAAACATGATGCATGACAAATCTAGATGAAGCTACTTGGCAAGAGATGATGCAAACAAGAGCAACACATCATGGCAAGTTTAAATGAGGCCGGAAACAACATAGAACAATTCCGGTAAGTCCTCATATGCAAATTTCAAAATTGGTCCAGATCTGAATAAACCTTAAGTTAAAGTTGTTAAACAGCAAGTTAAGATGCACCACGATGATCTACACAAAATTCTAGTCAAGTTACATATAAAGTTCATTAGATTCGGAGCTACGGCCTAGAAGATATGAGCAAAACAAGTTAAACATGGCATTGATGCAAAATGCACACAAACATCAAGCAAACACCTCAAAACAAGGATGCAACATGATAATATGAAACTACATGCAAAATCAAGCAAGTTTCATATAGAGCACACTCAAAAGCAGACAGCGGTTCAACACATACACACAATACAAGTTATAGCAACAATCATCCAAAACAGCAACTAGGCATATTGCAAGCATCAAAACAACATGCTACAGGACCTCAACATGAAAACAAAAGGCATGGGCATGATGTACAGGTAAAGCATGACAAAACATGAACACTGAGCTATCTCCAGAAATCACTAGAACATGCTCAAACACACATGGCAAGATTGCAAATAATAACAGTTTGCACTTTAGCGAAATAACATCGAGTTGCAATGTTTAGAGCTATCAAACAACATGCTACAGGAACTTATCATGGCAAACAAAGGCATGGCATGATACTACTAAATGCATATAACAAAAGTCCTTACTGACCATGAGCCAAAAGGATCGAGAAAGTATGATGGCACCCATGCAAACATGGCAAGTTATATTACAGATTCATACATGGCAGGAACAACGATAAGTAGGCATGTTGGTGAGCTTGAACCACTCACCACAGAGCAATACATGGCATGGCAAGGCAGCTAACAGTAATAAGACATGGCATAGAAGCTATACATGGCAAGAACAACATCATAGCATGCAAGGATCAACCACAACAACCTTGGCAAAATTGAATAACATGTAAACAATCTGCCAGGAAACATTTTATAGCAAAAGTAGAGCTCGATTGACTCAAGCTATGGCACTCCATAATTTCAAACAAGGGCATGGATGGATAGATCAAGACATATTTAACAAAACATCCTTACTGAAGTATCTCAAAATAAGCATGGATCTCTCGGTAGCATCAAGTTAACATGGCATAAAATATCGATCAAAAGCAGGGCTGAAATCAGCAACATCATGAAGCCTAGTTTGCATGCTTGTGCTAGTCACCACATAGATCACAAAAATACATGGCATACACCCCTGTAAAGATGGCTTGGCATATTACAAAACACATGTAGGACTCAAGTTCATAGGATGCACACATCAATCATGGCAAAAATGACAAAAGTGCATGTTCTGATAAGAATCAGAAACTAACATCACATAGCACTCTTCCAACAGCATTTCGGGCATCAATATGAGCTCAAATGAAAATGATGCAATGAGATGAAATGATCTACTCATCGAGGCGAACATTTTGACACATTATACGCACAAAACGGAGCAACGATGACAGAGATATGATGCGATGAAAATGCATGAAAATATTGACAGATTCGGGACTTAGATGAATTTGGAGGGGGAAAAAGGTCAACCCTCGCACGGATATCGAGGCACGGCCGGAACTTCGCCGGAGATCGGCCAGGGAAAGGCGCTTGAGTGGCGGAGGCGGAGAGGTGGCGGGAGGAGGAGCTTCGCCCGGCTCGTGATGCAGCCGGGCGGCGGCGGGCGGCCGGGACGGCTGACGGCGAGGCCAGCATGGCCCGCCAGGCAGACCAGCGGCGGTGCGAGCGCGGAGGGGCACCTTGCTGGCTCCAGGCGAGAGTGGCGGAGCCACGCCGCGGGCGGTGGAGGCTGCCCGCCGCGACGAGGGACTTCGAGGTCGAGGGGCCTCCGATCCGATCGGGGCGCGAGGCGCCAGCAGGCCCGAATCACGGCCCAGGCGGGCCCGATCTGGGCAGGAGAGGACGCGGCCAGGGCGCTGAGGGCAAACAACGTGGCAGCCCGGTTGGAGGCATGGCGGCGAGATCGTCCGGCGAGGATGGACATATCAGCCTTGTAGCTGAGGAGAATTTTAGGGTTTGGGGTAGAATTTGACCGCGAATTTGGAGGGGGGGTTATATAGGTAGAGGAGCTAGGAGAGTCCAAATGAGGTGCGGTTTTTGGCCACGCGATCGTGATCGAGCGACCGAGAGCATGGAGGGGAGTTAGATGGGTTTTGGGCCACTTAGAAAGGGGTGTTGGGCTGCACACAAAAGAGGCCTTTACGGTTACCCGGTTAACCGTTGGAGTATAAAACGACCTCCAAATGATCCGAAATTTGACAAAGCGGTCTACGGTGCTATACCAAGGCCGTTGACAAACCTCGGTCCATTCGAGACCGTTTAACACCCGCTTTACGAAAAGAAGGTAAAAGGGGGCCGAGAGACATAGGAGTGCGGATTGCAAAAGCGGACAGCGGGGAATATGCCGGATGCATGAGGCGAACACGTA